>JAJGOT010000427.1:32500-758241 GCA_022457155.1 Cladopsammia gracilis
GAAGAAGCGGAGTTTTGGAATTTTCAAGCAGCCGAGGTACTTTATACCATAAAAGAAATTACATTTTTCGGTGAGAATTTATGTTGATATTAATTTGTGGTTGTCGTTTTCTTAGTTTGTGTTCTCGTTTAATAGTTTTGGAGAAATTTTCCATGATATTATGTAAACAAAACAAGACTTGAATTTTATAGTTCTATTAAACTTCACACACGTCGCCTTACGCAAAGATGTCTGTGTATTTTTTGCAATTTTGATTTCCAAATCAGTTCTACCAAACGTTTAGGAATATGCAAATAAGTGGCTATTTGGTATTCTAAAATCGCTTCTTATAATAAATATAATTTACAGACGCTACAAGCGCTCCGCGCTGCAATTAAGATAAAAAAATCGCCAAGCCTTCCGGAAGCAGAAAATCACGGAATTCTGATAAGCGTTTAACTCTTTTATTCAAGGGAAAGACATTTTCATTCAAGGAAATATGAGTTGCATTAAAACGTTTTGACCTTTAGAAAAAAATATTTTCGATTCATGGTCATGAAGAAACACCGCGCGATCGAATTACATTTCACACGCGATCGAATTACATTTCACAGGCGCACAAAATTTGCATGAAACGAAGCCTGGAAGAAACTAATGGCAAAATCAAAGCGGCTAGTTCTAAAATAGGGAACGGGGAATCGGAAAATGAGGAACGGTGAACGGGGAACGGGGAACGGGGAATCTCTAAAATGGGGAATCTCTAAAATGGGGAATCTCTAAAATAGGGAATCTCTAAAATAGGGAATCTTGAAAGCAGCTGTTACGAGGGCCGTAAGTAAAGCTGTCCGCTCGCGATAAAACTGAAATTCAAGATGACAAACTAGAAGTCAGGCGATGCGTTATGACGTTAATTTAGGGATGTACTCTAGTGTAAATTCACACGACTCCTAGGAAGACCATGTAATTATGATACGATCTCGTGTATAAATAAAGATTGATGATGATGATGACCATTTAATTTTTGTCGGAAGGGGAGGGAGGGGAGGAGGGGGGGGGGGGGGGTTGGGGGCAATTTCTTCTGAGTGTGATCTTTTTTTTCAGCATCACTATTTGCAATAATTTTTTTTACCAAAATGCTTGAATTTTTTTTTTCACTTGCTTTCTTGTGCACTAATTTTTTCTCTTAAATTTCTTCTGCGGGAATTTTTTTTTTGGTAATTACTCACCCCCCTCCCCCCACAAAAATTAAATTGTCCGTCCGTCACCGTGTTTTGTTTCATATTGTGTGACAAATCAAGTCTAAATCATGCTGCGACACTTATAGTGTGTGGTTCATAAGTGTAAATATCCGGTCTCGATTGCGAAACCGTCACACGAAAACTCCAAAAAAAAAAATCACTTTGCTTTTCGGTAAGTTTGAAAGAAAAATTAACAACTTCTCGTTACATTTTTTAACACCCGAAGAGAAAAGCTCAATTTATCTGCAAGATCGCGTAAGTTCGCGAACGTGACCGCTCTGCGTTTTCTCGTGCCGGCGTCATGCCTGCGGTTGGTCCAAACCGTGTAGGACGAGAACTGCGAGAAGAGTATTCCCTCCAATCTTGATTTTAGTTGGCTGTACGAGATTAGAAAGGCGGCGCTCCGCCGTCACCCGCGATATCTTTAAGTTGAGAATTTATAATAATCCAAAAATTAAAATACCAACTATTAAAAAGAAAAAAATCACCAAAAAAAATTAACTCATCTTGGAAAAATTTGGAATCTTGCAAAAATTCAAGAAAAACCTTATGGCGGGGTGGCATCCCCCCCCCCCCCCCCTTGTACACCCGAGAGTTAATCGGTACATAAAGTTACAATATTACAAGGAATTTCCCGTTTGCTTACCTCTATGTAACATCGACGTGCATTGAAAAGGGAGTGGAAAAAATTCATCTGTCCACTGTTAACGGCCGCAAACCCCCTCGGAACGAAAAAGCGCAGCGTGTAAATCGTCGTTACTTATGCCAACGTTTTTTAAGTAATGCTATATTTTTTTTTCTTTTTTCTGCAACTCAAGACATATCGTTTTTGGGTGGGATAAATGCGTTATCTCCGCAATTATTTTTTAGTATTTTTTTTTTATCTCCGCAATTATCAGTCATTAATTTAAATGCTTTTTGTCACTACATAGTCTGTACGACGGTATTTCTCCTTCGTTCCTCTGTGCTCTGCAGTCTGAATAGGGCGTTCGCTCAATACACTGAGATATGCAGGTTCCTTGATGATGATGCTGTGATAACATGAGAACATCTCTGTCTCCCTTCCAACTGAATCGTGCTATCATTTTTCGCATTGATTCTGAATTGCTACAATGAACCGCCGCAAAACGTCGTTTTCCTTGCTTTTCACTCTATTAATAAGGATAACACATGTCAAATTGAACAAAGGAAACTCGGGTTTCATTTTCAGTGGCAAGAGTTCCATTGTAAGTGTTCGGTTAGTACAGGTTTTTGACATTGACAAATGACTATTTATTCAATGTCCGCTTAATTGAGGTGTTCGCTTAAAAGAGGCAGTTTTTACAGTAAACATGGGAACAAAATTTTGGGACATCGACAATACAGGTTTGACTGTATTTTTTTTCTTCCACAAAACTTCACTAGTTTCTGGTGTACTTAAAAAAGAAGTGCTCACATTCGTCGTTCGTGCTCACTTTCAGCGCGGTCGCACGAAGGAATTTGTTATCCTAGGAAGACGAATTTTTCACACGGTACCACAGGCAGCCCAAGCGGTAGTGATTTTAATACGTGTGGTGATTTTCTCACTTATCTGCCATGTGCTCCACGTGCAAATGTTCATAGTAGCCATGTTATAGTCTTTTGACCATGGCGTTCAAAATACCCGTTATAAAGTCCGGCAAGTCCTTTTGATGTTTTGTTCTTCAAGTTTTTCTATGGCGCAAGAAAATGGCAAATAGATGTGTCGCGCGGAAGCGCTGACCTTGGTTTGCATAATTAATACCTTTCCGCTCTCCCTACGTTTCTTAGGAAGAAAGGGGAAACTGTTCGCAGTCATGTTTATTTTTTTGTGATCTCCAGTTTTCATGTTAGGAATAAGAAAAAATAAAATTGTGCATGGTTCATTTGATTAGAAGCTTGTATACTTGTTGGCTGTGTTTGATAACGTGTTAAGGCATGCTTCAACGATTATGAATAAAATAGGTGAACTTGTGAGTAGTACGAATAATCACTGGCATTTTTTACGTCTTGGTTCAATTTAAGAGTTTCAGCCTTTGAGAGTTTCTGTGGTTCATACCGCAGTTACCTCTCGTAGACAAACACCGGAAAATGTCAGGAAGGTGGATGCATTATAAGTGTGGTCGTTGATGACATGACTCAAATCTAATTAACTGACCGTTACAAAACTGATTTTAAACTACACACAGAAAGATTTGACTATAGATGTAGCGAAACTCCTTATAATTTTCCAAAAAAAGTCAATGAGTGTAAGAAAGAATGTTAATGTTCAAATGAAGATGTGAGGGAGACTTACTGGCGATAAAAGTGAAACTAGACCCTATTTAGAGATTCCCTATTTTAGAGATTCCCCATTTTAGAGATTCCCTATTTTAGAGATTCCCTATTTTAGAGATTCCCCATTTTAGAGATTCCCTATTTTAGAGATTCCCCATTTTAGAGATTCCCTATTTTAGAGATTACCTATTTTAGAGATTCCCTATTTTAGAGATTCCCCGTTCCCCGTTCTCCGATTCCCCGTTCCCTATTTTAGAACTAGCCAAATCAAAGCAGTTGTTTAAGGAACTAGCTTTATAGAAAAATTTCATTTCGATTTGGTCTTGAAATCACAGGGTTTTTTTTTCCATGATGCGTCACGCAATATTTATTTTTAAAACGTTTCACCAATTTATTGTACTCATCACCACAGTTTTGACATTATAAAAGCAGAAGCTTCTGAATGCGATTACATGTACTTTTTTTTTTCATTACCTGTATATTTTGGGCTTCCAAAAATTAATTGGAAATCCGGTCAGTAGGAGGGGTCTCTGCGCTTGGAAATCCAGGCGGGAAGGGGACCTAGCGGGCCAGGAAATCCGAGTGGATGGGGGGGGGGGGGGGGGGGGGGGGGGGGTCAAAAAATCTTGCCATCCGTCGGTGGGGGGGATGGATTCTTTCTGGAATAACCCAATGTAATACAAATAATTCACGGTTTGGGAAGTATTAGACAAGTGTGAGTTTGATCAGGAATCAATAAATTAAATATTCAAAGCGAGTACATGTACAGAAAAATTGGTAGCTTCAATCAACATGTCTTGAGCGATGGTGCAATGTGTGTCACGCAAAATTCGTTGAGGGGGGAGGGGTGCGTGACCCATTTCAAATATGGTAAACGGTAAAACTTTCTTACGCAAGCGCATGAGTGTAGGCTACAACAGTAGCCTCTTGTTAACCTAAATTTTCACACCTTCCTCGTGGTGAACGCGTCCTTTACTCAACAATATTCTACAGACATTGCAGGAACTTGATGCGTGAATTACAAAACAAAATTAGTCTTATAAGCTGGAATTTTCGTCGATTCATCCCGGTTACATTTGCTGTGCTTCCCCTCAAAAAACGAAAGAGAAAATTCTGTAATACCAGCGAGACGATAAAACAGCATTATTACAACAAATTTACCGCAGCAATTACTATCTTTTGGATACACTAGTTACAATATTGTATACAGTTTGCCTTGATAATCCAACAATGCGTGCGATTTGTTCTTGTTTTACACCAGACGACCATTATTCTCTCTCTTTTCTCAACCGAGGTGGTATTATTGCGATGTACGTGAGCCATAACTGAAGAAGGACGTGTTTTCACAAAATTCGCAATTTGCAACTGACAACAAGTTTGAAATAGCAACTTGCTCGCGTAACTTCCAACTTGCTCGAAGCAAACTGTCAATCAAAATACCAATGTTGCGGCGGAAGTTTGCAAAGTTGCCATCAAAAGAACATCCGGTTTGACTGTAAGCTTCAATCTGGAAAAAATGCTGACATCAGCATTTTTTCGAAAAAAGAAAAAATAGATCTTTCTTCGCGGATTTCCTTAGAATTCGCCTTTACATACACAAAAGCAACAATAATTCTAAAAATCTCTAAAACACATAACGAATGGTAACATAACAACTACTGTGTTTTAAGTTACAAAATCATCACAACGGAGCCATTATCGGCCCTGACAGCTTTCCCACGTTCGCCAAAAAATACAGTCTAAATAACTTTTGCCCACAACAAAAAATTAATTGTGTGTTTAATATGCTTACCACTTCCATTTTATAAGATAAAAAGTAGGGGTCACCACGCATTTTTACAAGTTATATTTAGATGTTTTCAACTTTTACGGAATGGCTTTCGGGGTCCGCGACATTTTTTTCTATGCCCTCCCTAGTAAGTTAAATATTGTGCGTGTCTTTTTCGGGGGCATGCTGGGATTTCCACTCGACGGCTTACCTTTCAAAACTTTAACTTTCAGGCACAATAAAAAACAAACATCGTAGAATTCAAAGTTAATTCCATTTGTAGCTGTAAGTTGCTCTTTTGCGAAACATTTTCGGGGATTTCAAAGTCAAGCAGGCACAGTAAGGAGTAAAAACGCAAAATCGGTTCACTTACATTGATCTACAGTGGATCTACGGATTTATTATGTTCCTTCGGGCACAAGAACTTTCAATGTGTGCATCTTCTTCCGATCCATTACCAACTTGAAAACATCATTGCTATATCGAGGTGACTGGTCGGCTGCCGAAAAACTCTAGATTGGCAGGTTAGTCTTTAAACGGTTATTTGGAGTCAAAATTTAAGAGATATTTGTCGATAAGTGCTTGCGTTTTGTAATTTCATTTGGCCGCGTGTTTATTTACTTGTGAAGCTCCGGTTCATGGGTCTTTCATGGATTCTCTGATAACTTTGGAAAAAATTAGTCGGTACACTTTAATTTCCAAAAAATCGTGAAATAAATTTTTGCCGAAGTCTACGGCTTTATTTGATCTAAAAAGATAAGATTTCTTTTCAGTTTATCACGGCACGTTTTTCGCCTATCAAAATAATTGTTCTAATGCAAAGAAGTTGAGAACTGACACGATGCGACTTCGAAAAACATCACTTGTCTATAATAGAGAATAAAGGAAATAATTGTACCCAAATACACGAATGTGTTTACGAATTATTACACTAAAAACCATGCTTGACAGCAATCGAGGGAGGGAAAACTTTAGTCGGATGCTTCCCGGCTTTGGAGCAGCCAGTTTTCTTTAGTCTGTTGCTGGCTTCAGCCTTCATCAATTGTCAAAAACGGTATTTTTGTAAACGCTTTGCTCATCTCTGTTCTCCTTTTAGACGTTTGTTTGACTTAACTTTATACCATCAGGACGCCGTTTAGACATTTGCATTTTTATCTTTTGCTGAAGAAGGCAACAGTAGTTGCCGAAACGTCCAAAACAACATTTTTAGCCAGTGTCAACTTTTTAATATCTTTTTATAGTTGTTTTTCTGCTTTTTATATACTTTCTTTCATTCGCAAAATGGCCACTGGCAAAAGATGTTTGCAGATAAACAAAAATTTCAAACAACGCGAATTTGGCCGCCAAGACAAAAACTTGTGCTAATTGCAATAACAACATGCCAGCCTTTTCTTGGATTTTATGCCTTGAGGATGCTTCTTTTATATAATTATATATACCCAAAAAAAACAATAGTCTGGTTTGACTTGAAGTTTTGTTGAAATTTTGAATGGAGAAAAGGAGCCAATGTAAACAATCTTCGTAAAGAAAGGCAAAACGTACGCGTTCTGCTGATCGAGGCGGCATCGCCAATTAGCTCAAAATAGTTTCATTACCGAGACTCTGTCGTTGCAAAATGGAGAAGGAATTTAGTACTTCTAGGTTGCAGAAGGTCTATAAACACATTTTCATCTATTTATCTTGTTAGTTTAGAAACTGAGCCCAGAACTTATCCTTTACCTCGCGCGTTTGCGTTTAAAAAATAACCAGTGTCTCGCGCGACTATCGCGCAATGCATGCGCAGAACGTATGCGCAATAACAATAGGTGGAACCGTCCTTAAAAAGGGAATAAAGAAATTGTGGTTCTGACAGTTACTTTTCGTGTAACACGCTTTTAGAACGAGGAATATACATATACTCCATTTACCTTTCATGTAACACGCTTTAGAACGAGAAATATACATATACTCCATTTACTTTTCGTGTAACACGCTTTTAGAACGAGTAATATACATATACTCCATTTACCTTTCGTGTAACACGCTTTTAGAACGAGGAATATACATATACTCCATTTACCTTTCGTGTAACACGCTTTTAGAACGAGGAATATACATATACTCCATTTACCTTTCGTGTAACACGCTTTTAGAACGAGAAATATACATATACTCCATTTACTTTTCGTGTAACACGCTTTTAGAACGAGGAATATACATATACTCCATTTACCTTTCGTGTAACACGCTTTAGAACGAGAAATATACATATACTCCATTTACTTTTCGTGTAACACGCTTTTAGAACGAGTAATATACATATACTCCATTTACCTTTCGTGTAACACGCTTTTATAACGAGGAATATACATATACTCCATTTACCTTTCGTGTAACACGCTTTTAGAACGAGGAATATACATATACTCCATTTACCTTTCGTGTAACACGCTTTTAGAACGAGGAATATACATATACTCCATTTACCTTTCGTGTAACACGCTTTTAGAACGAGTAACATACATATACTCCATTTACTTTTCGTGTAACACGCTTTTAGAACGAGGAATATACATATACTCCATTTACCTTTCGTGTAACACGCTTTTAGAACGAGGAATATACATATACTCCATTTACCTTTCGTGTAACACGCTTTTAGAACGAGGAATATACATATACTCCATTTACCTTTCGTGTAACACGCTTTTAGAACGAGGAATATACATATACTCCATTTACCTTTCGTGTAACACGCTTTTAGAACGAGTAACATACATATACTCCATTTACTTTTCGTGTAACACGCTTTTAGAACGAGGAATATACATATACTCCATTTACCTTTCGTGTAACACGCTTTTAGAACGAGAAATATACATATACTCCATTTACTTTTCGTGTAACACGCGCGCTTTTAGAACGAGGAATATACATATACTCCATTTACCTTTCGTGTAACACGCTTTAGAACGAGAAATATACATATACTCCATTTACTTTTCGTGTAACACGCTTTTAGAACGAGTAATATACATATACTCCATTTACCTTTCGTGTAACACGCTTTTATAACGAGGAATATACATATACTCCATTTACCTTTCGTGTAACACGCTTTTAGAACGAGGAATATACATATACTCCATTTACCTTTCGTGTAACACGCTTTTAGAACGAGGAATATACATATACTCCATTTACCTTTCGTGTAACACGCTTTTAGAACGAGTAACATACATATACTCCATTTACTTTTCGTGTAACACGCTTTTAGAACGAGGAATATACATATACTCCATTTACCTTTCGTGTAACACGCTTTTAGAACGAGGAATATACATATACTCCATTTACCTTTCGTGTAACACGCTTTTAGAACGAGGAATATACATATACTCCATTTACCTTTCGTGTAACACGCTTTTAAAACGAGGAATATACATATACTCCATTTGCTTTTCGTGTAACACGCTTTTAGAACGAGGAATATACAAATACTCCATTTACCTTTCGTGTAACACGCTTTTAGAACGAGTAACATACATATACTCCATTTACCTTTCGTGTTACACGCTTTTAGAACGAGTAATATACATATACTCCATTTACTTTTCGTGTAACACGCTTTTAGAACGAGGAATATACATATACTCCATTTACCTTTCGTGTAACACGCTTTTAGAACGAGGAATATACATATACTCCATTTACCTTTCGTGTAACACGCTTTTAGAACGAGGAATATACATATACTCCATTTACCTTTCGTGTAACACGCTTTTAGAACGAGTAACATACATATACTCCATTTACTTTTCGTGTAACACGCTTTTAGAACAAGGAATATACATGTACGCCGTTTACCTTTCGTGTAACACGCTTTTAGAACGAGGAATATACATATACTCCATTTACCTTTCGCGCAACACGCTTTTAGAACGAGTATACATATACTCCATTTACCTTTCACGCAACACGCTTTTAGAACGAGTATACATATGACTCAATTTACTTTTTGCGTAACTCGCGATTAGAACGAGGAATATACATATACTCCATTTACCTTTCGTGTAACACGCTTTTAGAACGAGTAACATACATATACTCCATTTACTTTTCGTGTAACACGCTTTTAGAACAAGGAATATATCATATACATGTACTCCGTTTACCTTTCGTGTAACACGCTTTTAGAACGAGGAATATACATATACTCCTATTACCTTTCGCGCAACACGCTTTTAGAACGAGTATACATATACTCCATTTACCTTTCGTGTAACACGCTTTTAGAACGAGGAATATACATATACTCCATTTACCTTACACGGAACACGCTTTTAGAACGAGTATACATATACTCAATTTACTTTTTGCGTAACTCGCGATTAGAACGAGGAATATACATATGCGGCATTAACCTAACTCGCATCTCTTCTTAATGAGATGCATTTTTCGGATCGACAAGTCTGTCTTTCGGGTCGAAAGTAGTTTTGTCGATCCGTACGACTCGTACGAGTCGACAACCTTCAAGAGGGCTCCCATGGTCTCTCATCTGGCATGCGCCTCTAATGAGATGCAATTTTCGGGTCGACAACCACAATTTACGGTTCGTCTCATTTTGTCGATCCGTACGGATCGAACTTTGATTTTTTCGGATCGTATCAGGTCGACAGTATTGGACATGGATGATTTTATCGATAGATTACCCGCAGTTTATGGCAAAAGTTCCATCTTTTTTTTTTTCAAAAAAAAATTGCACAGGCTTTGCTTAATTTAAATAAACTCACTTCAATTTCGCGATTTTGTCCAAAATTTCTCAATTTTAGGGAAATTTTATTACATGATGGTACCTGTCAACATATTACATAGGCCAAGAAAGTCCGACCGAAGTAATGGCGAGCATAAATTCGTCCTGAAATAACCGTTGCAGCTATTGAGAAGTACATGTCTCTTGTGGAACTCAACTACAAGGAGCCGGTCCAATAGAAAGTTTAATAACTGCACTAAGGACGTGTTACATAACAAGAATTTGTAGCAGTTTTATACAGCAACCCACAGCTCAAACTGACCAGTACCAGCTCCCATTTATTTCATTTTAGAAAGACAGGGCACTGGTAAGCACAAGTTAAATGGAAGCGACTGGGAACAAAAATGTCTCAACTTTAAATTTCGGGGCCATTGCCGGCATGCAACCCAACCTCTCCAGTCAAATCAGAAAATTTTCCAGTACATCCTTTCCCGAGCTTCGTTCTAGTTAAAAATTGAAATTTGCGAGATTTAAGTGTCGCGAAAATTTCATGTGATAAGGTACTAACACAATGATCCTTTTTAGGATTTTTCGTTTTTTTGGTCATATAAATCCACATTTCTCCCAAAAACGCAACCTGACGCCCCTGGATTATTTCGGTGCGTTTTACATGGGTTGTTTACCATTTACAAGGGAAAACCGGTTGGTCCACAGTTTGTGTAAATGGTAAGCAAAACTCCAGAAAGGGAAATTCCGTTTGAGATTGGCGTGTACCATTTACCGTTGACACCAGAAACGAGCTGAGTAACCACGCTTACGCATCAAAACTGGCGCAGGGTCTGGAACTGGTAGATAAAAGCAAATGGTACACACATTTCCATTCGGAAATTCCGTTTGGGAATTTTGGACTACCTTTCAAGAAATCCCGTTTTCCCGTGGAAATTTCCGTTCGGGAAGAAAAAATAGTCTTCCCATTTACATTCCATCCGAAATTTCCGGATTTTTTGGGTAAATGGTAAACAACCCATGAAGTATATGATGTGTTTCAGTTCGAACGATTACATCGAATTTGACATTGTCGCCATTTCTGCATAGAAACTCCCCTGGTTTTCATCTCCTGAGTCTTTAATAATGTTTTATGGACTTACTCTCTTCAATGAATGTTTACAAGGAGTCACAGCGTTTGATTGAAGAATGTTCAAAGGAAAGTAATCAAGCTCTGTCGGGTTGTATTAAATGGCAATTTGGGAAGGGAGAAGCTACAACTTTGGCAGCAGTAAACGCTCTGAGAGTGGAAATTCAAAAGAATTCGGTAAAATATTGACATAACCGCTTGCTTCAAATATTAGTGCTCCATATGAAAGATTTTTTTGAGATGAAAGGCATAATTTTCATAAGGGATGCTGCATAAATTATATTACATATGCACCCTTCTGGATGCAAACTTCACGTCTGTCAACTGCTATTCATAATCTGTTGCTGCTATTAGTATACAAAACTCTAAGGGAACATTTCTATGTTTGCACTTTTGCCTTTTTAATTTACTGACTTGGACCAATTTTCAGTTCTGGCAGTCAAATGTACGTTGACTTGTACACTTGAAACTTGATCCTCAGAACTCAGAAAACTTCCAGTTGAGTACTTAATTTGAGGTTTGAATCAAGTGTTATGAGTCAAGTACAAATGTAATTAGAGTTTCGAGACAAGAAAATAAAAAAGCTTATTGCTTGTTTAATTTTTGACAAGACTAATAAAAGACTGCAATTCACTTTGTTTCAAGGAACTTATAATCTTTAATTATACCTGATTGTACATGTGATAGCATCGATCATTGAACAGCATCTGATGCAGTTTCAGAGCTTTCTCTCCCAGAGTCAATTATGAAGACGTAGTGTAGTTCAAACTTTTGAGCCTGTGGACTAAAACCTATGGTGTGATCATTCAAATGAAACCTCTTCAGCAGTACTTTTGCATGGTACCATTTGTTCTAACTTTTGAGTCTGTGGACTAAAACCTATGGTGTGATCATTCAAATGAAACCTCTTCAGCAGTACTTTTGCATGGTACCATTTGTTCTAACTTTTGATGCTGTGGATGAAATCCTATGGTGTGACCATTCAAATGAAACCTCTTTGGCAGTACTTTTGCATGGTACCATTTGTTCTAACTTTTGAGCCTGTGGACTAAAACCTATGGTGTGATCATTCAAATGAAAGTTCTTCAGCAGTACTTTTGCATGGTACCATTTGTTCTAACTTTTGAGCCTGTGGACTAAAACCTATGGTGTGACCATCAAATGAAACCTCTTCAGCAGTACTTTTGCATGGTACCATTTGTTTTTCAATATTTTACAAAATGAAGTTTGGGATTTTTCTTTAATTTTAATGTTTGGCACTCTTGGGTGTGAAATGGTTATTAAATGTTTGCTTTATTTGGCTCTTTTATTTCAGGGGACAGTATGTGAGTCTGAAAGAACAGAGGGATGTGTGCAGATCTAACAGCTTCAAAAGAGGTACCTGCATTGTTCTGCCCTGTTTGTAGCTACATGTATGTACTGTGTGTCAGTAGTTGGATCATAGAGAGAAGAGTAGAGAAGAGAGGGCCGGAGTAAGTCTTCACAAGCCTTATACAATGTAGCTAACAACTGCCCGAGCTTAACCCGGTTTCTGTAGCATGAAGTGACTGAGAGTATTACCACTCCCCCCTGGATGAGATGTTGGTCCATCACAAGGTTACCCCCCCCCCCCCCCCACATTATGTCGCTAGTACCCATTTTATACAGCTGGGTGGTGAGAGCAAAGTTTCTTGTCTAAGGAAACAACATGATGGCAAAGACAGGTTCGAACCACCGACCTTCAGGTTGAAAGTCTGTTGTGCTAACCACTAAACCAGCTGTGCCACCACAAGAGGAGAGAAGAGTGGAGAACAAAAACTCCATTTGACATGTGTAATTATTTTTATCCGAAACTGTGCTCGATAAACACAGTACATTTCTCTTGATTCTGCAGTTAACAGTATTGTCATTAATAAAGTCAATGTTCATCACATGGCACAATGATCTTACCTTTGCATTCTTTTTTTCAATTTTTAACAAAGGTGCAGTCCAAAAATTTTAATCTTTTATTGGAGGACACTGGACATAAGTTCTGTCCAGCAACGCAGAGGTAAATTACAATGTAACTGTATTTTCTATTAATTTTCACAACTAGCAATCGACCAAGATTTGGTAAGCAGCATAACTTAATGAAATGACCTCATTAATTAAGGTTGACTTTTGCGAATTCTAAAAACCGCTGCTGAGACACTTTCACAAGTTAACTCAAGGTTTTTGTAAAATTACTTGCCAATTTGTTGTATTTCATGGCTATATTCGATATTTTAACATGACTGTTTGACGCATTAACCGATCTCCTCAGGGGCGGATCTAGGTGAGGGGTGCAGGGGGTGCGCACCCCCCCCCCCTCACTGAGATGATTTATGTGTTGTTCGCTTTTAAAATTTGTTTACGTTACCCTTCAGTCATGTACGTCATTCCTTAGAGGTGCACCCCCTCCTAAGAAATGCACCCCTCCTAAGAAAAATCCTGGATCCACCCCTGCTCCTGTTCTTACAAAAAAAAACTGTCTCACAAATAATTGGTTGACAATTATGAAAGTAATAGGTCATTGCAAGAAGACGACTTGAAGTCCTTGCCAAAAGTGCAAGAAAAAAACCTTGCTGATTTTGAAGCTAAAATACCTCATTCATTTGACTGGCCACATAACAAGTTTTCAACGATACAAAAAATACATTAAATATGAGGGTTTTTTTTTTTTCAAAAGAAATTGCCTGATGATGATGATGATGATGTTGATGATGATGATGATGATGATAATGATGGTGATGATGCTGATGGAGCTAATGATGCTGATGAAAATCATTATATTGATAACGATGTTCTGCTTGACGACAATGATGAAAGTGTCGTTATGTCATCACAAAAGAAAGCAATCCCTGTCAAACGCACAAGAAAGGTAATCTATTTCATAATCTCCCCTATTTACATTTTTAATCTAAAATGTACTGGTAATTTATTTGCCCAGATGAAACTTTTTCAAGTTTTGTTATAAGTAGTATCTAATACTACCAAGAATACAATATGTGAATTTTTGTGAACCTCAGTTGTTGTTTTTGTTAAAGGAAATGTCTGATGTCGAAACAGATGGTGAAGACCATGATGATCATGTTGATAAAGAAATTTTGAATGATGACAATACGGAAGATGAAATTCCTGCCAAACGTGCAAGAAAGGTAATATATTTGAGAAATCTCCCCGTTTAATACTTGTAATCTAAAAATTATATGGTTTGGTAATTTTATTGGCCAAATGACTGCTTATGAAATGTATGTACAAATGCATCTTCTGTTAAATTTTCTTTATTACTACTAAGAATATAGACACATTAATCAAACAAACCACTTCTGCCACTTGATCCAGCAAGGCTTATTAAGTAATCTTTTCTAAAATAAAGTATGTCTGTTCACTAAACGTGGCTGCATAACAACTATGATTATGGCCAATCAGCGAGAAAGTTCAACGAAACTTCTGCGAGTTAGTTTTCATGTACTTTTGATTATTGCTCCAATTTAATTAATTCTAACTGAATGCTGAATACTCCTACATACATGTATTAAAGAAACCTATTTTTCAAAGTTGAAAATAAAATGGATCAATTTCAAAGAATATGCTTGATTGACATTTTGTAAGCAAAAAACTACTCTTTACTGTAAGCTTATATTGTATCTTTATAGGACTGTGACATGCAGCTTCAAGAGTGGGTTCCGGTCTTTTTCGAGCATAAATTTTATACAGGAAAGATTACCAATTTTGCCAGTGATGACAAATTGGTAATAAAATTTCTCGACCAGCGCCCCGGTGAAAAGTTCGAATACAGAAAAGATGACAAAGTCATTGAAAAAAAATGGATATTTCACCGAGGCGTTAACGTCCCTTTGGAAGGGAAAAAGGCATTTTCAATCGATGAAATACAAGTCCTACGAAAAGAGTACGAAGAATTTAAGAAGAAGCATCTCCTTAAAAAAGGTAAGCTTTTCTGTTAGAAAAGAAACATGCAATGTATTCTAATGTATACGAATATAAAACATTTATCGTGTAACAAGCAACCACATATTGGGGTGTGTCCACACGAGCTGCATGCGCCCTTTTTATTGATCCAACAAAATAAAGATACATGAAGATTGTATTTAATCACAAGACTCTCAGTATAACAATACATGCAACGTCTAACTCAAAAACAAGGTGGAAAAGGAAAGTAACACTGTAATAGAAAAAAAATTACAGACCCCTAGGTACAACATCTATAAATACATGAGCTTATGAGCGAAAACTTCAACGCGTGATCATATCAGTAATATTTATTGAATCAATAACCTGAATCTTAAAATAATTTGAAAATACGAAAAGGTAAATAACTTTTCTTAAATAAATGGGTATTTTTTTTTAGTGCAAAACGGCAGACATAGAATTATGCAAATGAACAAAAATGCAAACTAAGCTGTATATACTACTTAAACGCCCGCGTGCTAATAAACCAATTGTGTAACATTACCATATATAACACCCAGAATGAAGGTTTACGTGACCAATGGTAAATACATTTGGTTACTACATGATTCCTTTAAATTTAACATTTACTTTTGGACCTAATTGTTAACTTTTGTTAAATTCACAGAAATTAGGTTTATCTTGATTTACACTTGTCAGTCGTTCTCGTGTCCTAAATCGATGGATTTTTGTAACAAAAAATACTGATCTCTTTGGATTTGTTACCATACTGGTTAATCAACAATAAAAAAAATATTAGCTACCTGTAGCAAGGTGAAGAACGACAGGTTCTTTTAAAAGAGCGATATTATAAATTGGTAATTTAATGTCTTGGAGTCAAACTTCTTGTTGACTCAAAACTAAGAACAGTTTCTTATACAAAAAATGGTCTTCGAACTCGACATATATAGCAAAGATTGTCCCAGTTTTTTTCAAGTGCAATCCATTTCCTAAGGTACTTACAGTTTCAGTGCTTTAGTAGAGTACATTGTAGTTAAGAACTATACTGGACATTATTTGGGACCTTCATCAATACAAATACAGTTAGTATTTGGATTGGTGTCCTTAGAATGAAATGTGCAAACCGCCTTTATTGCATATATATCTTATTCAGGTGAATTCAATGTGGGATCTGGAGATGCACCCAAACCTGGACGAGACGGTTGCTGAAATTATAAGAAAAGCAAAGATATCAATTGCGGATTTTAAAACAATTCAACATCCCGTCTCAGAAAGGGAATTAGATATCATGCGCCAATTTAAGCCAAAATTCACCGCTGGTTGGCGAAATGACGAGGTATGTGACATATTTCGTGATACATATGCAAAAGTAAATTAAGTGTGTCTTTGCAGACCTATTCAGTTACGAAAAACTAAGCAATTGCTGGCATCATCAAACGGCTTTTAAAACTTAACTACTACCAATGCAAAGTTCTTCTTTCATTTCTGCTTTATTTCATCTTCTATCCCTTTTATGGCCGCCAAGTTTGTCTACTACTGAAGAGGTATATGTTGTGGTGCAATTTTATCCTTGGTGCAAATTTTATTTTCTTTTGTTTAAAACTCATTATCATACATTATCACACATTACCATACCCCAAAACAAAGGAAAATAAAATTTGCACCAAGGCACCACAACATATCCATGGTCAACATGGTGGGTGCAAAGTAAATCTTGTAACTTCTAAAATTCATTTTATCCTTAACATAATATAAATATATAAAGTTGATTCGAGATTCCATCCCCTGGCCATGGATCCAGAAGAGTGCGATTATGGCTAAATCGGAGAATAGTAACAGGAGTTTAGACATACAATTCTTCCAGTTCTCCTTTCTGCGATTATGGCTAAATCGGAGAATAGTAACATATGAGTTTAGACATACAATTCTTCCGATTCTCCTTTCTCCTCTCTCCTCTTTCTCTGATTATACATTTTTCCAATTCTTCGAATTCTACTCGATTCTCCGATTTTTCCGATTATACGATTCTTCCTATTCTCCTATTAAGTTTTCTCTGATTATACAATTCTTCCGATCGTTATTCTACGATTCTATGATTTCGTTTCTACGATTTCTACTCCTTTAAAAATACTTAGGTTTTTTTACCTGTTTTTAATGCCTTTGAGTTTGGATCTTTGTTTAATGAAAGCAAACTTTTTTGTCCACTTTTTCACAAGGTCATCAACGCTCTTTTTTTCATAATAGAAGAAGGAAGGAAGAAGCAGGTACCAATAGTCTTATTTTTAATCAAATTATCATTCCAATGATAATCGTTTAAAAACTTATTAATTTGTGGTGATTGTTAAGCTTTTGGGGTTGTGTTAATAAAAGAAAAATTAAACTAAACACAACTAACAACACAATTTCTAGAAAACCTTTATTGTCAATGACATCAAAATTAGTAACTGACATATAAAAACGGTACTTATTCCGTAATTTAAAATCGAAATTGTTTGTTTAAAAGTGTCTGTTCTCGCCAAGCACAATAAAAATGATTTGACATTAGTACTTACTGGATATGCTGGTTTTCTTGTGCATGTCTTCGGGTGACGTTGTTCCACAAGTAAGTGCTTCTGTGTGCAATGGAGTTTCTCATAATTTTGGTCTTATTATTAAACGTGATTAACATTTTAGAAATTGAATGGTTCATTAAACGTTTCCTCTCCTCAGGGCAAAAACGTTTTGTGCGCAAGCACCTTCTTTTACACAAAACCTGTGAAAAGTGGTCCGAGCAATTTAAAGGGGTGGATTAACAAAGTAATGTTTATTATTCTTGATTAGATTAATACCTTAATTTAAATTTCCTGTTCGATGACTATTACAAAAACTTGCTATGTTGCCGTTATCAAACTAAGAAATTCATTCGATTTTAATCATGTTCACAGAACAAACTGAAAAATAGCGAATTGGTAATAATCTCAGTGCACAAGAATAGAAACCATTGGCTTTTAGGGGTAAGCACTGATTGAGTTACACCTGCAATATAATTTTGGTGCTTTCTGGGTTTCGCACTCAAAATTGCGATAGAAATGCATTCTTGTGCTTCTTTGTTGTCGTGCTGTCAGTTCACTATACAATTCACAGATTAAGCATCACGTTTTAGGGTAAAAGTCAGTTTTTAGCTTTATGCACAGGTAACCCAAATGCTGTATTGGCTATAACATAATCATTAATTTAATAAAATATTGTTATTTATTTATTTCATTATCATTAACTATTAACTCTCCTCGGGGTAGAATCTCGGATTTCAATTTAACGGCCACGAAAAGAGAGCATAAACTTGCTCTCTTCTCTTCTTTCTCTTCCCGAGGAGAGTTAATAGTTAATAATAATGGAAACTTGAGACGTAATAGGCGCGTCGGATTTACAAAGCGGCAGACAAGATGATATTTGAAATGTGCAAGGTCAACCGTCTTCGCTTTGATTCAAATCGCTTCCAAAATGACTCAAAAGACACAGGAAAATAGGTAAATAACAATATTTTTATTTAATGATTATGTTATAGCTAATACAGCGTTTGGGTACCCTGTGCTTTATGGAGATTAGGCATTGTGTATAACATAAAAGGCAAAAGTTAGCTTGCTGTCTGTCAGTTGCAAGTGTTGAAGAGTGCTTAAGTTCAAGTCACGAGGTTCCTCTGCCAATTGCGGGGATTTTGTAACTACAGGATTGGTAATCTATTGCGGAAGCAAACAATACACCTCCCCCCCCCCTTGCTTTTAAGCCATCCCCACCCCTCCCCCCTTACTTACTTCAGTACTCTTGAACCACGATAAAAGTGGCTTTTGTTATTGGTATAAACCAGGTATAAACCATTATGTAGTAAAAATACTGTTATTGTAACATTAAAGTTTAATCCTGAGATTACGATGCTTGAATAAAGTTCATATCATATTATATCGTGATAGTGCACATCGTGCTGCATTTTGCTAAATCAATAAGCCCCCCCCCCCCTCCCCCCAATCTCTATTAAGCCCCCCTATCTAATAAGCCATTACTTAAAAGTGCCTTAAATAAATAAGCCAAAACAGGTGGCTTAATAGAGATTTTACGGTAACAAGTTAGACTGTTCCAAGGCACATCACATGACATGTTATTGTCCAATCAAAAAACATGCTTGAATTGGGGGTATAGCGAAGTAATTTGTATAGGTGCTGGAATTTAAGGCTTATTAAAATTAGTGTGAGTTTAATGACAGGTCTTTTATTTATACTTTTTTTCTTTCAGGATGGTACACTCCACCCAAACATGAAGGCTGAATTATTTTACTATTAACAAGTTATTTAGTTTTGCCATTAATTCTGGTGCATGGTCTGCCTTTTGCTTGGGATATTTTCTATGACAGTTCATTGATGCTGTACAGGGTAACCAGTAGGATCCTTTAGACTTTAAATTAGCAACCAAGATAGTAGTACTCAGTATAAATCATACCAACTGAAACCAGTGGATAGATAAGTGTTTTCACATGCTCTGCTTGGATATACTCAAATTCAGGATAACATTTGCTATACATCTCTAAGCATTGTTCTGGATTTTGCCCACAAGTTTTTTCCCCATTTATGCAAAATAAACTGTAAGTATTTTTTGGCTGCCTATCCGCTGGTTTGGCATAATTATGCTCAAACAAGTATTATTCACCTCAGGGTCAGTGAAGAGTGGTAGATATTTCTATCACCACCTCGTGACTGTTCAGCAAATATCCAATTAACATTATAATTCAACACATTAATACGCTGCGCAAATATGCTCAAAAAGTGATCGATTTACGCTATGTCTACAAGATGTATATCCAAGCGCTCAAGCTTGTGTGATATCGCCTAATTCTTTCGTGCTATAATAGTTAACTATTCACCTCCACTTCATTGAATAACAATATTGTTAAATCTTCTCCCATTTTCAGCATGCATTTTGTCAGAATATACACTTTCTGTAAATAAGTAAATACACATAGATATTAAGTGTATAAAATTAATAAATAAATAGATGTGAAGTGCATCCATTCATTCTCTTACATTTTCACTGATGCACCAATAATCATGTTTTAAAAACAGATGTGTTTGCATAATGTTAATGAATTGGTATGCAGACTAGTCTAACAGTAGCAACACTGCAAAGATTTTAAATCAGTGGTTAGACAATATTGGCATATGGATTTTAATGAAACCACCATTGCTGTGTCTTGATAATTAATAACCAAGTTTCTCTCTTGCAAGACAGGATAAAATACTTAAAGGAACATTATCGTTGGTAATAGTAAATTTCTTTATTATAACGGACCTCAAGAAAAGCGTGCGCTCTGATTGGTTGAACACGCCATCCATTTGACCGTGGGTGGCACACTCACATTTCTCAGCTTGTTTTGCTGGAAATTTTGATATGTTGTTTTCATGATATGTTATAAACTGTTTCAACTGTTTCAACTGTTTATTAATAATCACAAATTTTACATAAAGCAATATCCACTGCCCGCAGTTAGCAGATTAGCTAGTCGAGGCGGGCAGTGGTTACACGTATGTAATACATATACAGACAGAACACAAGAAAGACTAGAGAAAAACAGTAGTTAAATAAATAAACAAATAAATATAAATAAATTCAATTTAATTAAGTTTACAATATTGAAAGAGATGATAAGCATTGAAAGGTTTGCTAAGCACTCAAGAAGCTATAGAGTTGTTCTCAGCTATTGCCTTGATTGACTCTTACGCTTGTTTTGTGCTTAGCAACCTCCTGCATGCATCCATTACTTGATGAACGCACGCTGCACGCTAACCATTCCTTAAATATATTACAATAGAACCTCTACCAGCTTGCATGAACAGCTACCTTAAGACTAGACTACGAGCAGTCTCTCTTTCCCAGCGTTAGTCCGTCGAGCGAGAAACGAAAAAACATTAGCGAACGGATAATGGCCGCGCGAAACTGGGGGCGAGGCAGGCGCGCGGGAAAAGAGAGACTACAGACAAAGCCCAAGCGAATGCACTTTCACGGCCGAGTGATTTTTCGGTATCAGATTTTCTTCTCTTGACATCCTGTCAATCTACATGTCATCACAATGTGGGAGATCTAACCGAAAATTAAATCCCTTTCAGCGCGAAGAGAGTAAATTTAGTAAAATACCGCGAAAGAGATAAGTTCTTCGAACGATTCTCCGAAAAAAGCCATAAGAGGTAGATCGGCCAGCAAAGGAACCTTCTTGCCACGATTTTTGCCGTGTCCGTAGATGTAACTTCAAAAGTTATTCCAGCGCAACACCACAGGAAACTACAACCGACAGACTTGACCTTCAGTCCGTTGCATGCGGCTTTTGAAAGGTTTTCAGAGGTTTTAAAACTCAGTCTAAACTAAAATCCTCCTTTTTATAACAAACGGCTAAATGTAGAATACCCGCTCAAAACCTATAGAAGGAGAAAATGGCATTTTATAAAACATAAAGGAAGAGTGCCAACCCCATTTTACACTTGAATGACATAGTGGAGTAAACGAAGCAGTCGCTAGATTATCAAAATTGCCGACGGAGTTTTTAGTATAAACAGCGAGCTCCACGCAACTATAAAGCGTAGCGAATGGAACCTAAAATTACAGCCTTGACTGAGACAAACTTCAACTTTCTATCATAAGTTGAATAGCTTATTAAGCTACAACTCTCTCTGCTATAAAGCTTGGATCCTGAAAATTAAAATCCTGCAAAGACAAAACTAAAATAGCTGGGCCCAGCGTGACATTAAAAGCAGGAAAGACATTCACGGCCAACAGATCATTTCAGACCTTTCCGGTATTTTAGAGAGAAAAGTTAGAGAAATTTAAACCTTTCCTACATAAAACTCTACATGCCAATATTAAAGGCGAAAACAACACACCAACCGCCAGGCAAAAAGGGACGCTGAAATGAGGTCAAAATCTCCCAGCGCAACACCACGGGAAACCACAACCTACAGACTTGACCTCTAGTCCGTTGCACGCGGCTTTTGAAAGGTTTAAAAACTCAGTCTAAACAAAAATCCTCCTTAACAAACGGCTAGAATAACCGTTCAAAACCTATAGAAGGAACAAATGGCATTTAAAACATGAGGTAAGAGTCGTGCAGGCCTGCCAATCGCATTTTACACCGTGTGAGATTCGTCAACAACCACCATTTGGATATCCGCTGATATCCGGCCTTGTGTTTTCTGATTCAACAAATTTTGAAGTCCTCCGATAAACAGGCCTCAGCACAACAAAATATAAATCTAAAATTCCCTTCAGAGATGGCTTTCATGCAATCTGCGTTGTTCTCCTTTAAATGGATGGCAGGAAGGCTAAGTTCAGTTAATTCGTTGACTGGTTCGACCACGATGCTGTTGAGCGGCGAAATCACAAGAACACTCGCTTTCGGGTTCGAAGAGAGTTTTGTTTGGCAAAACGATTGATACATAAGGCTCTTTCCGAACCCAGTAGGCAAAATAGCGAGGACATCGCATCCTTCGATAAGAGCTTCAAGCGCTTCGATCTGCTCTGGTTTCAACGCTGGTTTCAATGATTGAACTCTGGGAAATCGAGATAAACATTCCTGGAGCTTGTCAGCCATGACATTGATCTCAAGTGTTGACAACTCGTCACCGCGACGTTACGCTTGTTGACAGATCTTCGATAAAGAGCCAATCAGACTTTTGAGTTGTGAGAGCAACGCGTAAGTCAAACGCTTGGGCTTTGTCTATAGCCTCTCTTTTCCCGCGCGCCTGCCTCGCCCTCAGTTTCGCGCGGCCATTATCCGTTCGCTAATGTTTTTTCGTTTCTCGCTCGACGGACTAACGCTGGGAAAGAGAGACTGCTCGTAGTCTACCTTAAGACAAAGTTTACTGTTGAGGTATAATTCTTCGCAACATTTAGTAAAAGTTTGGTTTCATTTGATATTATTGGTACTTTGGATAACAGAAGAAATAGAATGAACATTCATTTCTCCATGTAACGGGGGTATATATTTTTTTGTCAGAAATTATGCTTTTCTTCAAATTTAATAAAGTCCATTTAAATTTTGGGAAGTGTAGATAATTCTTTGACCATAGTTTGAACCCTGCTTAACAGACACCCACGTAAATGTATTACCTCATTATTACTGATAGTTTCCTCTGTTGAGAGAAGCAGTAATTCCATTTTTTTTTTCAATTAATACAGCTGATTTTGATCCTCTCTGGATAACCCCTCTTACAAACAGCCATCTTCATCTGTAACCATTTTTAGTAAAATCCTGTTTGAATCAGCTAATCACCATCTCTCAAAAGCCATGAAACTAATCGCTTTCAGAACACAGATCAACATCCCATGGTTAGCTTTCAACAGCCTTTGTTATGTGTAGTTCCTATATAAATTAGTTCTCTAGGTACGTGTTTTCTGCACAGGGTACATTATTTGGAAATTGAGGCTCAAATTCAGTAAGGGATGAGATGATAGTGATATACATCTCCCTCATTCACAAGTGATCAGTTTGTTGTGGCTTTATCTTACTAAGTTGTTACTTAGTTTATCTGTACCCATGTCTGTTAGATTGTATGTGACATGCATATGTCAATACATCAACTTATACTTTTAGTTCATTTTCTGTTCTTTGATGGTCAGCTGAATAAAATATTCACTTAACACGCCATTGTTGTTTCAACAGTGGAGACGCATATTTTAAACTCTTTGAACAACTGGGGTCAGAAGAGTGGTTTATTTTATAAATAGCATCAGCTTAGAAAATGACTAAATCTTAAAATGTTAATTTTGATAATCCGCATTTATTATAAGGAAACATTAATTAAACTACTAGCCATTCATTAATTAAAAATCCTTTTGTTGATTAATTACTTAATCTGTACATTAATTGTTTTTCATTTTTTGTACATCAATTGAAAGTGCTACTATGATCGATCAAAATTTAACATTTAACTTCAGAGAGGACCCTGGGAAGAATTGACTGGTTGCAATTATCATGAATAATTTATTAGCACAGCACAATAATCATCCTATCACTATCATAATAAGAAGCCTGCTAACTTGTAATACTGTAAAATTGCGAATATAGCCCCCCCCAAAAAATAATAATAATAATAATAATAATAATAATAATAATAAGCCCCCACCCCTCCCCCCCCCCCCCGCAAAATAAATAAATAAATAAACTAGTATACCTAATAGGTAGAGGAGTGCTGCCCAGATGTCATGTATCTAACAAACAATTACAATCGGGCAATGAAACTATAAATTTGTTTGGCTATGATTGTAAATAACGTAACATATAAACAGCAACATAAATTACAGAAATGATTTTCTCATCAGTCCTTTTTGTTTGGTTGGAAACAATTTGTTGGTTTATTTATCACTGAAGGCCGGTTGTGCTTTGAGGTTTTCTCAATATGTTGATGGAGCTGTTACAAGTATTAAGGTTCACTGTACCTATGCGTCATTCATTGTCATATTAAAACCACTAACGTCTGGGCGCCCAAAATTGGTGAGGCATACGATTAAGCAACAAGCTACATATTTTGATATTTTTGTTGAGCTTTTAGAGTGTTGCCATGGCAACACGGTGGATTGTAAATCAGCCAGCAATAGTTTGGTTTCGTTTATTTTCAGAAAATCTAGTCATTAGATTTTGTCCATCATTTGTCTCCAGTAAACTCTTAAACATATTTGCATGTTAACGCTGGTCTCATGTAATTTTGACAGAGTGATCTTTCGTAATTTGTGGTTTAATATGATTGCGTTTTGTAAAAATCTCCTTTGTTAGATTTCAAATTTTTGATGGCAGGTGAGTTCAGCATATTCGGAACTATTATTGTGCCAAATTTAGTGAAATTCTAATAAATCAGCACGTTTCCTGGGAAAGTCGGCAACTGCGCATGCGTTGCATTTGACTGGGTTCTCGATCCGAAGACAAAAACGACCAAAAAGGCAGTGTATTTCCTCCATGGTTCTACATTTTATCTATTGATTCAACAAGCATTTTAATGAACAACAAATTGTTTGATTTTAGGACGAAAAACAACACTTTCGCGGTACACGCTGAGCAAAATAAAATGATCGCTGAATAGGCGCCACGTTTGTTTTTCTCAAAACTCTGCGCGCGCTGACTCACGTAAGCAGCTGAAATTGAAGAGCGCGCGCAAACTGTGTTCAGCCACCTTAAACAAAGGCTCCTAAGAGCCAACCCGTGAATAAGAAATACTAAAAAAAGGAGGTCCTGAGCGAAGCTTGAACCGGACCATCCGACTGTCATGCTGTGCGTCAAACCACTCGGCCATCGTGATCATTGACATGGAAGATAAATTTAATTACTTCAAGATAGGTAACTATCAAAACGCATGTCTCGGTTGAAAAATCCTTTTAAATCGATAAGACTCCAAATGCGAAACATCTTTAAGCTTGTTGTTATTTATATTCGTTTACAACAAATTAGTTATTGTTATCGCTGGATTCACTTTGTTCTTGTTACGAAACGCATTCGTAACAAAGCATTACGTCACTAAGTTTACAGCAGCACGAACGCAGCAGATATATAAAGGCAATGGGTGTGCAGGGTATTGTGGTAAAAAATCCAGATGCATTGTGGGTAGAAATCGAAAATTTTTGTCCCTGTGCTGATTAGGTCTGCTGCCTTTGCTCGCTCGCTTCAGGCTCGCTCGCGCGGCAGCAATAAATAAACCCTGAATCCCTCCAAAAATGAACCCGCCCAAGTTATTTGGGATCAATGCTCAAATAAATGGTTAGTGAATTAAGAAGGTAAGCAAATTGTGAATTTTTAAGGGACATGGTTTTAGGAACAAAGCATGGGACATGGTTTTAGAAAGAAAGCATGTCGTGCAGTTTTTGTATGCCATGTTGTTTTGTTGCAATAAAGCTTGTTTAATGTTTTGCTACATTCCAATGCGCACAAAAAATGTCTGTAATGCACTAATAGGGAGCTTAAGATCCACGACGACAGCATGGACAACGACGACCGGAAGTGCGATTCACGCGATTTTCCCGCGAATTCCGTCGTCGTCCTCTCGTCGACGACGACCAAGCCAGTAGTTTCACGTCGTCGTGCAAAGGAGTTGTTTAAGCAAAGTTCAAAGGTAAAATTTACACTGACTTGCCACTTTTGTAATCTTTTTCCATCCTTTATCTTTTGTGGTTTCTTTTAAGCTTCTCTTTGTATTTTACGAAGCGAATTGGATTAAAAATTTGACTGTATATAACGTGCGTGTTTCGTGTTGTTTTTTTACCAATGTACCAGTCAATTCCAAGACCGCCCATCCCCCCCCCCCCCCGGGCATACCCCGGGCATTTGACGAGAGGTTAGCTCCGCATAGTGGGGCATTTGACGTGAAACAAGGCCCGATGGGGCGGGCATTTGACTTCAACAAAAACGTTGGTCAGCGGTCGCAAAGTAAAAGATTCCGTAATCCATAGACCAATATCACCAGTATTAAACCCAGGGAGATAAATATTTTTTACAATATATTTTCCAAGGTGGAAAGCAATATCTTTTGTGTTATGTTATTCATGTTTTATTACTTCATGGGCTATTGAACCAACAAATATTTTGTTAATTTTGATATTTATAAATGCAGCCAAAATCAAACACTGAAACAGGCTGATCTGGATTTGTCTTTTATTAAAGTATGAAATATTAAAGCAATGAATCGAAGTTTATGACAATATTCTTCTAACTGGGTCGTCCATCTTCACCACCTGGATCTTTTAAATTAATTTATTTCGTAAAAGTAATCCCATATGCAAAAGCACAGACAAGACCCCTTGCAAAACCTAAAAAATGATGACCCCCCCTATTAATTGTTTAAAAAAAATTAACCCCCCCCTAGCCAATCTAAAACAGCCTTGACCCCCCCCTTCTTTTTTCCCTCCCCCCCCCCCCCTCTACATAAATAATGACCGGTCCTTTACGAACTTCGTTTCAAAGTTCGCAATTTGGTTGGCAAACTGACAAATGAAATTGACAACTTCGCAACGTAGTATCAAATCTCCCAACGAACTTGGCAACTGGCGCGGCCAAAGTAAGCTGAAATCCACTGTAACTAGTTACTTTAATCCCTCCTTGCCCGGCCATTGGGCATTTGACGCTCTGTGAAGCCCTGCCCGGTGGGGCATTTGACCGTATAAACTGCCCACATAGTGGGGCATTTGACAATTTTTTTTCAAAAAAGTCAAATGCCCGGGGGTTTGCCCGGGGGGGGGGGGATGGGCGGTCTTGGAATTGACTGGTACATAACTGGCGGCAAAACAAGAGGAAAAGGAGAACCGGTAAGTCGTAAATTTATTTTCCCATGAGGTTGTAAAGAGGAATGAAGAACCTGAATAATACAGTAATTATAAGTACTCAATTGTTTTTTGACTTGAGAACACAACTGTAAGTGCTGGCAGTATAAAGTTTACCTTTAAAACTTGCCCTTACGGTCGAAACAACTAGATCGAAAAACATTCATGATTGCAAGCAGATGGCCGCAAGCCTTGAATAGAAGAGTTTAATCACTTGTACTTTGAAATTTTCGCCTCAGTAATATGTAAAAATATATCGAATCTTTAGCAGTGAAACGTGTAACGATGACGCCCGGATGGCCGAGTAATAAACCAGATTTAACTGTAAAAGAAACTACACTTTATTTGGCCGCCATAACACCCGGAAAGCATGGGCTACCAAACTATCCATGATCCTTTGCAAGTCTACAATTTCTGAGAAGTTCCGCTAATGCAACTTCCGGTAGATGATATTATCAATACATTACAAAACGTTTCATTTTGTAACTATTTTGCACATGCGATTATTTAGACTCACTTACGGCCAAATACAATTTTTTGCCAACTCTTGTAATTAATTGTGTATCGTGTTTATTTTTTAGGAATCCAAACTTTGTATTGAATTCCGAACACAATATACTAATGTGCCGGGAACTCGGCCAAACACTCGGACTCGGCCATTTCATACAGCGCGAACTTTCAATATTCTCCATGGGGAAAAATCAGGATTTTTTAACTGGAACAGGTCAAACAAAACTGAGAATTCTTCGTCGTTAATAAAGTTTAATCCACGGCTCAAAAATAGAAGCTCACTCATGTCCTTAAACAATGTCATCTTAAGCGAGACGTCTTCAACAAGTCAAGTTGAAATAAGTCGTCGTCGTCTACCTGCCGGCCGCATCTTAAGTTTTCATTCCCACCGAAACCGACGTCCTCAGTCCAGTCCTCCCACGGTCTGTAGACGTCTAGTTTACTGAGTAATACACCTTAATTATTCTCTAAATCTTAGAAACAAAAACTATTAACTATTTCACTTTGTTGTACATGTGACAATTAGTAAAATCATTCTCAACGTTCTGTTGTCTCTTGCATGTACCTATTTTAGGATATATACTTTTTTTGCTTTGTGATCAGATATTAGGATACAGCCATCAGGCATTGTGGTTATACCCCAAGGGCAATGTAGCTCAGCAACAGTTTTCCCAGTGAAGTGACCTTCAATGGTGAACTGTTGTACGTGACCACTGGTCTCGTCATCGGCCAGAATATTTCCATGTTTGTCTACACACAATCCCCGTGGCTTTCTAAACTGTCCATCTGCTTTGCCTTTTTGTCCAATCTTGCGCAAAAACCTCCCTGAAGAATCAAACAGTTTTAAATAACCGTTCTCACTGTCAGTCACAATAAACATGTTTTTGTAATAGACGCAGCCTAGGGGATCATTTAGTTTTTCTGGGCCGCTCTCTCCGAATTTCAACACAGGTGCACCATCCTTTGTCAACACCTGAACTCGGTTGTTGATATACTCAGCTACTACCACATGTCCTTGACCATCCATACAAACACTGCTGGGATTCTTAAACTCTCCGTCTCCTGTCCCTTCCTTTCCAAAGCTTTTTACATAGTTTCCGTTGTGGACATTAAACATCTGTATTCGGTTATTCAATTCGTCTGCCACCAGAATCTCATCATCTTTCATGAATATCACGTCAGCTGGATGGTTCAGCTCCCCGGGATTCTCTCCATAGTAACCCAGTTGTCGCACATACTTTCCTTCTTTATCAAATATCAGTATACAGTTTTTGCCATAGTCTGCTACGGCGATTAATCCTTTACTGTTCACAGCAATCCCAGATGGCCCTTCCAGAGTTTCATTTTGCAAGTCTAACTCGCCTACAACTTCAAGCCGTCGTTCCTTCACCTCGATAGTAAAAGGACTCTGATCAAGGTTCTCGCCGTTTATCTTTGCAGAGATGTGGTAGGTACCTGGATTTTTAGGAACAAATTTCACCTGGAAATTTCCACCTGATTCTTCGTTGATCATCACACTTGCCAGTTGGTCAGTAGGCTCCACCAGTACTTCAACGTCGTCTTCATGTTGTGTGTTACTGATTTGTCCTTCGTATGTTTTGGGGCAGATTGAAATCTCTGCTTCTACGCCAGCTTGGTAATTTTGATCCAGTCCTTCCATAATTGATCTATGTGGGTCTGTTTCGCTTATGAACCCCAGACTCGCGTTATCTGGTGTGCAAGTGGAAACGAACTTTATAAACGGACCAACCGGAGGTGCTGGGAGGGCAGTTTTACCGAGCTCCTCAAATCGCTCTTCTAAATTCCTCTTGTTTTGCATGATGTCTGCACTCGAACGTCTCTGAACCAGGTCATTGCCAAACTCTGCTGCTTGGTTGATCTGTTTCGCTAACATCTCAACTTGTTTCTTTAGGTAATCTAATTTCTCCATTCTCGACACGCGTGTGTTCTCGAGGGTAGTAATTGCCTCGCGCTCGCGTTTGTGAATCGCCGCGATCATTTGTTCGGCAGCTCGAGACACTTGGCGCTTGGCAGTGGTAATTCTGGTTTCTAAGCTGGTAACTAGTTCCTCAACTCGACGAATCAAATCACTGCAAACTTCGTTCTTTTGCTTCATCAGTTCGACTCCTGCCAAAATGTTGTCTCTTTCGCTATCTGCAGCCTTTTCAAGCGGCTCAATTTCATGATTCTTGTGTTCCGTATTAAAGCATATTTGACAAATGCACGTTTGACAGAGACGACAGTAAAATCTCATTACCTCTGTCTCGTGGTACTTCTCGGCACAAAATGCTTTTCGCTTTAACAAGGCTTCGTAATCTTCGGCTTGAAACTGTTTGACTGGCGTCACCTTGTGTCCTTTAAACGCAGCAGTTTTAAACACCTCGTGGGCGTTCAAACAAGCACTACACAGCAACTTCTCGCAGTCAAAACAATAACTAATTTCAGCGCTCTTTTTCTTGCAATTTCCGCAACTGATCTCACTTCCATCACAACTTTTTTGTACAGCGAGAAGACTGAGTAAGTTATTGTGATGAAAACTTGTCGGCAATTGATCGAATCGGTTTCCTTCGGGGATGCCAAATTGTGCCTGGCACTCGGGGCAGCGAAACGGACCTCCTCTTTGACTCAGAAGCGCGTGTTTCCTCAAACATTCGCAGCAGAACGTGTGAAGACACGCTATAGTCTTCGGCTCGGTGAAAGTATCCAAGCAAATCGAACATTCAACAAGCTTTTTGAGGTTTTTTAACAGAGACTCCATCGCGAAATGCAGCGCAGGTTGAAAGCGGAATTCGTTAAACACACCTGTCTATTGTGTTGTCGATTCCGAGAATCTTTAGTCTGCATGTTGCTGTTTATTTAAAGTGGCCAACCAGATCGATTTTTATCTAACGCCGACCTTAGTTGCTAAGTTTCGATGTCATAAACATAGCAATGAAGAAAATTATTGTATCAGTGCAGTTTCATTTAATTCAATTCTAAGTCTTCACTGAAAACTTTCGGTGAAAGTACCCAAGCAAATTGAACATTTAAAAAATGCTTTTTTAGGATTTTGAATAGACCTGTCTGTTGTGTTGTCGATTTCGAGAATCATTAGTATGCATGTTGCAGTTTATTTAAATTGGTCAATCAGATCGATTTCTATCTATGCCCCCGACTTAGCCTCTGCTCAGTTCCTAATTTCAATGGCATAAACATAGCAACGGATTAACATTTCTATATTTAAACTGTTAGTATCGGCTTTTAAACCGGCTGTAGAAGATTACCGTTGTATCAGTGTCTTTATTCAATTGAATTCTAAGTCTTCAAAACTTTCCCGGACCCAGTAATAATAATCCATTTGGGGTGCTTTGAATTTGCACATTGCTGTTTATTCAATTTTATTGATTTGAATACTGTCATGAGGGCGCTAAACTGGATACGTATTGTTTCAATATGGATCGGTGAAACTAATAAATACGCAAAATCTAGAGTAAATATATGGGTTGGTTGGGGACACCTGCTCCGCCTGGGAAAGCGTCAGACGTGGGGTCCCGCAGGGGAGTGTATTAGGTCCAATGCTATTCAACATTTTCATCAGCGATCTCTTCTTCCACGTCAAGAGGGTAAAAATGAACGCTTATGCTGACGACCATCAGGTTTACTACTCCCACGTCGATCCAGCGGCTCTTGACGCATGCGTATCTCACGATGTCGGGGTGGCCAATCAGTGGTACCATGAGAATAGGATGCCAGTTAATGAGAGCAAGCACCAGGGACTAGTCCTCGGTGATACGGACTATAGTTTCTCCTTCCCAGTAAAGGATAATAAGCTCAATTTTTCTAGTCATATATCCAATGCGTACAAAAGGATCAATAATCAATTTTATGCTGCGCTTTCGAAACTTATATCCAGGAACACCTTACTTAGCTTTACAAAGCGTACATTTTACTACATTTTTACTATTGCTCTTCTCTCTGACATTTTTGTGGAGCGCGCAATACGGATAAGCTAGAAGCGCTAATAACAGAATACTTAAATTTATACTTGGGTATTACTCGTCCCCATACAGTAGTCTTCCCACTAAAGTCAACTCTACTTCTTTATGTAATAGGCGCGTTCAGAATTTGCTTATTTCTTATTTCCTCTCTGCTATTCTCTGCAAATCGAGAGAAAATAACGTTTATGTATGTATATTAGACAGAGCATGCAACAGAGCTCAAGCAGGAGTGGCTCCGTTGCCGCATTTTGGCAGGAAATCAGGGGGCGTGGATTGATGGGTAGAGGACGACACTCTCTAGTTGAGCGCCATTGGTCGAGCAACCATGATCGTGCATGGGCAGTGCTTTGTTATTTCTGGACGTTTCTCCCCACTTATTTCGTGAACCACCAGTGAATGCTTGAAAAATACTCCATTTGATTCAGAAATAGCGCCAGTATTCGTTTAGTTTTGGTAACCAAGCGTTTTCTTCGAATCCGAGGTGTGGTGTCATTTCTTTATCCCTCGTTTGAACCTTCTCTAAAATAAAGCTAAATTACTCACATTGTATTAGTCGTTTGTCATTTTTGATCATTTCCCCTCATATATTTCGTGGATAAAGCTTGGAAGATACTCCATTCGATAGAGAAATAGCAACAGTATTCGCAGGATCACATATAATTTTAGAAGCATTTAATCAATAATCAGCGCCAATAAGGAACAAACTGTGTCTTAACGAAGGTTTATTGAAGACCGAACGAGAACCGCATGGAATTACAAAGATGAGCTACGGGCGCATGCGCGCTAGATACCGCTGAAAGTAACGCAATAACAACGTAGTGGCGCAGTTCATTTAAGCATTTTTATTTTCGTTTTAATTAGTTTTGACTCAATTGTAAAGTATTGGATAAGTGGAGTGAAAAAACCCGGACTATTTGTTCAGTCGGTTGTCTCCTCGAATTTTTATAGAATCAGTTACTGAAAACAACTCAAATTCGGAAAAGTTCTGAGGGACCGGTCATTTATTAGAGGGGGGGGGGGGGGGGTGGGCTGGTGCAAATGGGGTGGGGGTCATACCTTTTTGTGCACCTGAAAATGGGGGGCTGCATAAAATTATGCAACCATTTCTGAAGGGCCTTGTATTTTTGTGCATTCCAATTTCTGTTCTACAAAAAAGAAACAACACTGAAGGAATCAACGACAAGTCAAATTATTATCAAAATGATGGCATAACAAACCAACATAACATGCTGTATAGCAGTCCTTTCACATTGGAAAAATAAACTTCATGTATTACTCAGTATTACTCAGTATCACTGTCCTCTGATTCACTGTTTGAAGAGCTGATAGAGGGCAAATACTCTTTAATTCAAGTGTACAAGCTTGATCACTTATAAGCCCTCCTTCCATTATTTGCTTTAACCAGTAAAGTTGTGTCCCTTTTAAGGATATAATTAGAGCAGCCACATTGACTTCCTTAACTGGAATCTCACCATCAGACAGTAATTTGGAGATTAAACCAAAATTCTCTTCTTCTCTTCTAGCTTTTCTTTTCTGTGCCTTTCTCTTATTTTCTTTTTTTTTTTGAACGCTTTTTTGATTTAAACTTCAGAATGTGTCCACGAAACATATCCTAACATTTGTTCTCTGCATCCTGTAGATGTTGAATGTTTTGGATATTTTTTTCCTGAGCATTGTCAGCACTGTGATCCTTTCCTCGTCAAAATCTCTTTGGCTCCCCTTCCCAACTTTAAGTTTGCAAGACTTAGAACAGAGGGTGTTCAGGTGATCTTTGATATCTTGCTCTTCCTTCTCAACTTCCTCTTGTACTTTAACTAGCTTTTTTATATTTCCTCTTAGAATCAGTTGGTCTGATGGTATGTGAACATATTGCTCGTCATAAAACTTCCCCGCAGCGCCAGGATTTCTGTTGCTCAATATGGCGTCAACAGTTGCGAAAATCTTTGTGTAATAAAAGGTGGCATGCCTCCGCGACTCTCACGCGCGTGTTTTAGCCTTAAAAGAGGTCAGCTCGTACGAGTATACTCTTTTAGAGAACGTTCCCTTTTGTATGATATTAGGGACGGTTCTTCGTATATTTCGTTTAGTAATGGCTGCTGTTTTATAAGATGCCAGTGTTTCATGAGAATCTGATTTAAGTTAGGCACTGATTGATGATATTTCGTTACAAAAGGCAGGATTTTCTTGTCTTCTTTTTGTTTTTGCTGGAGCGCTTTATTTCTGTCTTCAAAAGTCACTTCTGAGAGGACCTTTTGAACAAAATTCTCTAGGTAGCCTCTTTCAAGTAGATGTGTTTTGAAGTTATTTATGTTCTCTAGCTTGAAATAATGTTTTTGAAGAGTTAGTTCTGAGGAGTCTGGGAGCTTCTTCTGGCATGTAGAATAATGGGTGTACAGGAAAGTTTCAGTTGCTTTGAAATGGGTGCGTACATCGAGCACCGATTCAGCTATGAATCTCTTGCCTTTGTAAACGTTAGTGTCCAGGAAGTATATTTCTGTTTCGGATATCTCAGCCGTAAATTTTATGCTTGTCTGATGTTTGTTTGCATGTTCATTGAACCGTAGTACTTCTCCTTTGGTTGTGTCCCAAAGGAAAAAAATGTCATCAATAAAACGTTTCCAAACGAGCGGTTTTAAAGCACTTTGACTAATGATTTCTGTTTCTACCTTTGTCATGAAAATGTTTGCAAATGCGACTGCCATTTTGGTGCCCATGGCAGTTCCGTGAGTTTGAAGGTAGTTTTTTCCATTAAAATGGAATGAGTTCACTGCTAAGATAAGTCTGAGCGCTTTTTTAAGTAGTCGTGTAGGAATAGGAGGTTCATTCTTGTGAAAGGCCTTGCATACTATGTTGATTCCCTCCTCTTGTGGGATATTCGTATATAGGCTCGTTACGTCCATAGAAACAAGGATTGTGTTTTCTGGGACTTTCGTTTGTTCTACGAAATTGATGAAATGAGTCGTATCTTTGAGATATGACTCTTGTTGTTGTGCTATCGGCTGAATGATGAGTTTGTCAATGAATGATGATAGTTTCTCTGTTGGGCCATCACACCCTGATATAATTGGTCTTCCGACAGGGGTCGGTTTGTGTATCTTTGTGAGGGTGTAAAATATTGGGATACGAGGCGGGTCTGGTGTTTGACACAGCCACTTTTCAGTCATTTAATCTATGTAATTTACATGATAGAGTTCGTCAATTAGTTGTTGAACTCTGAAGTATGTCTCTTTAACCATGGGTTCTGGAAGAGGCAAAGTGAGTTTTATTTAAGGTTACAGTGTACCTTCAGATCGAAATTTTATTGAAATTTTTTTTTGGCGTTAAAATAAAGTCTACAGAATGAACTTTCATCCAAAAAAAAAGTATCGAAAAATAGTGAAAATTGACGGAGAAATGACGGTATAACTTTTGTGGGCGGAGTTTGTTTACTAAGCGATATGTTTTTTTAAGCGCCGTTTTCTCAAAGTTAATTTTTCGCTTGTTGGGGACACTTTAAAGAGCTACAACTCAAAGGGAATTTGTTCGATTTTCCTTAAATTTGGACAGAAGCTAGGTTAACATATAATCATCAAAAAGGTGTCGGCGAAATTCTTAATTCCGAAAACTTTTTCGTCAAGAGGCATTTCCGTGCGATCATTCCAATTTTTTTTCTCCCCTTTTCGAAAATATTCTGTAACTTTTCACTGCAATTGAATATGGAAAATCGCCGACACGTTTTTTTAGCGCTTCGTGTCCGGAAACCCGAGAACAAATCAAATTAGCAAAATATAATAATCGCTTTGAGTTATAGCGTTTTAAAGCTGATTCGGACGTTCGAATTTAGACGTCGTAAAAAATTCGACAATTCATTTTATTACCAAATGGTTTCCATATTTAGATAGCCAGCTCTATAAGCTTTAATTTGGTGTCTGGGTTTAGGTATATTAAGTGTAATCTTAAGACGCTAGAGCTGTTATACTGGAGACACCCCCGAAGGTACACTGTAACCTTAAGTTGTATTAAAACTGTTTCTGTGGTTGGGGGGGGGGGTCATCTTATTTCATGTGCAGACACGAAGGGGGGCCACATTATGTTATGCAGCGGCAAGAACAGGCCCACTGGAAATTATGTATAGGAAAATGAAAATGCACCAACCCCCCCCCCCCTCCCCCCCGCCCTCTAATAAATGACCGGTCCCTAAATGGTAAGACAATTTTGGCTCGACCGACCGGAAAATTTTCGAAATAAACGGAATGCCTTGAAAGGTAGTCCAAAATTCTATTCCATTTGCTTTTATCTACCAGTTCCAGACCATGCGCCAGTTTTGATGCATAAGCGTGGTTACTCAGCTTGTTTCTGGTGTGAAATGGCAAATGGTACACGCCAATCTCATACGGAATTTCCCTTTCTGGAGTTCTGCTTACCATTTACACAAACCCTGGACCAACCGGTTTTCCCGTGTAAATGGTAAACAATCCACATTGCTCCCAAAAAAATCAAAGGCTCCTTAGAGCCAACCCGTGAATTTGAAATGCTAACGCTTATGTTTTAACTTTGTCACGGTTTAATATATATATTTTTTTAAATTAAACGTAAGGATTTTTTGACAAACGCAAAAAATAAAAATACAGTACATCACTTTCATAATGTTCAGTCCGAAGAAGAAAGGAAAAAAAAAAAAAAAAAGAACGCCCCGAGCGACATTCGAACCTGGGCCTTTCGGCTGTAAGCCCGTGACTTACACCACTCGACCACCGTGACCACTGACTTAGAACGGGATAAATTTTAATTACTTGAAGGCAGATAACCATCAAAACGCGTGTCTTAGTTGAAAATTCCTTTTAGATCTATTTTAACGTTGCATTAAAGATTCCAAATGCGAAACATCTTTAAGCTTATTGTTGTTTATATTCGTTTACACCAATTTAGTTATTGTTATCGCTGGATTCACGCTCTTCTTGTTACAAAACGCATTCGTAACAAAGCATTACGTCACTAAGTTTACAGCTGATGGAAGGAGTGAGCGAGTGAGTGACTCATTTGCATATCTGTCGTCGTTACCGATAACCCGTTCATTACGCATGCGCGTATATTCACGGGTTAAAAAACGTAACCTGGCGCCCCTGGATTATTTCGGTGAGGTTTACATGAAGTAAGTGGATTTCGAGCGATTGTTTACATCGAATTTGACATTGTCGCGATTTCTGCGTAGAAACTCCCCTGGTTTTCATCTCCTGGGTCTTTAATAATATTTTATGGACTTACTCTCTTCAATGAATGTTTACAAGGAGTCACAGCGTTTGATTGAAGAATGTTCAAAGGAAAGAAATCAAGCTCTGTCGGGTTGTACTGGACTGGAATATGGCAATTTGCTGAATTTGGGAAAGGCACCCTTCTGGATGCAAAGTTCTTCACTGTTAACTGCTATTCATAATCTGTTGCTGCTATTAGTATGCAAAACTCTAAGGGAACATATTTCTATGTTTGCACTTTTGCCTTTTTAATTTACTGGCTTGGACTAATTTTCAGTACTGGAAGTCAAATGTAAGTTGACTCAGTCACCTGAAACTTGATCCTCAGAACTCAGAAAACTTCCAGTTGAGTGATTAATTTGAGGTTTGAATCAAGTGTGATGAGTCAAGTGCAAATGTAATTAGAGTTTCAAGACAAGAAAACAAAAAGCTTATTGCTTGATTAATTTTTGACAAGGCTAATAAAAGACTGCACTTCAATAATTGAAGTGCAGTCTTACCTGATTGTATACTTGCGATAACATCCGGGGGGGGGGGGGGGGGGGTACTTGGGTCAACTTTTGCTGGGTATGTGCCGCTGGCCTCTCAGAGCCCCTACCCCATTATAGTCTATTCTGTGGCCAATTATAGACCCCATCTTAGTCATTTTTGAGTAAACGTAAATTTTGCAATCCCAACTTAGTCACTTTCTGTTTAGCCATGTACCTTGAGTTCGGAACCCTTTTAACTAGGTCATCCTCAAATGGATTGACACATTTATTAAATGTAGAAGACTTTACTCTTCACCTACAAACCTTCTGGTACATTTGTTAACCGAAAATATTTACAAGCTAAAACTACCCAAAAAAATACCTGCCAGAATTTTCTTACCCCAAAAAATCCCGACAATTTGCGACCCCATTCTAGTAACTCCATTGAAAATGCAACCCCATTATAAAACGATTTGATAAAAAAGCAAGGCTGATAAACGGTACGGAAACGACTATATTTGTAACAAATCCAATATTTCGAAAGGCACAGCCTTTCTTCTTCAGGGTCTTACAGATAATAACTCGTAAGGCAAAAAAACGTTACAATTTAAATTTAAAAGGGGGCGGGGGATTAAATATGATACTATGACAGCATAAACTAAAGTGACAAAGTAAATGTAAATAACCGTAAATAACTAAGCAATATAGAGGTAAGAAAAACATGCAACACAATACTACAGTAAATATAAGTAATGGAAACTGAGAAAAGATGTCATGTTTCATCTCTTCTATTTAAACCTTACGAGTTATTATCTGTAAGACCCTGAAGAAGAAAGGCTGTGCCTTTCGAAATATTGGATTTTTTACAAATATAGTCGTTTCCGTACCGTTTATCAGCCTTGCTTTTTATCAAATCGTTTTATTATTTTATAGCTGATTAGATCCTTTACTACAGGATCCGGTGATTCTATCTCGTTACGGTGGTCTTTGCAAATACAGTTACTTGTTTTCAACCCCATTATAGTCAATCCAGTCGTGAAAATGCAACCCCATCCAGCGGCACATCCCCATTAGCCCATTGAACAGCATCTGATGCAGTTTCAGAGCTTAGTCACTCCTAGAGTCAATTATGAAGACATGTAGTGTAGTTCTAACTTTTGAACCTGTGGACTAAAACTTATGTCATGACCATTCAAATGGTACCGCTTCAGCAGTACTTTTGCATGGTACATGTACCATTTTTGTTTCAATATTTTGCAAAATGAAGTTTGGAATTTTTCTTGTTTGAATTGTGATGTTTGCCACTCTTGGAAGTGAAAGGGTACCTGTTCTGTCTTGTTTGTAGCTATCTACTGTGTGTCAGTAGGTGGATCATAGAGAGAAAAGTAGAGGAGAGAAGAGTAAGTCTTCACAAGCTTAATGGTTCACAACTGCTGGAGCTTAATCCGGTTTCTGTAGCATGAAGCGACTGAGGGTATTACCATCCCCCCTGGATGGGATACTAGTCCATCACAAGGTTACCCCCCCCCCCCCCCCCCCATTATGTCGCTGGTACCCATTTTATACAGCAGGGTGGTGAGAGAGACATTATACACTGTATGAACAAAGTTTCTTGTCTAAGGAAACAACATGATGGCAAAGACCAGGTTCAAACCACCAACCTTCAGGTAGCTAACCACTAGACCAGCTGCGCCACAACAAGAGTAGAGAAGAGTGGAGAACAAAAACTTCACTTGACATGTGTAATTGTTTTTATCCAAAACTGTGCTTGGTAAAACACAGCTGTACATTTCTCTTGATCTGCAGTTACTGTTAGTAGCAACTGGGCCATTAGTTAGACCCCAGAAATCCAGGTTGTTGATATTAAAAGTACTAACAATTTACTATATAGTTATTGAACTTAAAACTACAGTAAAACTCTGGGATTTTGACCATTTCTTTTTTGACCACTTTCAGTTCAAGTCAACGTGGCACTCAAGTCAAAAATTGGCACTCTTGTGCATAAAATACAATATCAAAAAAAGGATACACCTCCTACTCTCTATGATTTAACTCAACCGGTTTCGGCTGTCCATAATTATAATACTAGATATGCCACTAATCTAAACCTGCATAGGCCATTTTCCAGAACTAATTATGGCCCAGCAAGGTTTAGCGTAGTAGCATCACAGACCTGGGAAGAAATACCTAGTATGAAAATTAAGTGTCTCCCTTTCAACGGTTTTAAAAAAGAATACAAACTCTTTCTACTTGACAGTCAGGCATGTTAAACAACTCTAATTTATTATTTAGCTCTATTTATTTAATTATTTAATTTTAATAGTTATTATAACTCATATATACTTTCCTTCTCAATGTGATTAATTTAGCCAGAGCTTTACAACTAGTTACATGTACTAAAAGTACTGTATAACCTCCACCCACTTGTAACTGCTCTGTGATAGTAGCCAACTCGAAAGCTTGGTTCCTTTGGCTGCTACACACTTTTCCTTTGTTGAGTTTAATTCAATGTATAGTTAGCTCTTTTCTTACTTTTTTATTTTCCTTAATGTTGTTATATTGTAATTGAATAAGTGTGAATAAAATGAACTTGAACTTGAACCATTGGAATTCAGGTTTTTTTTCAAACCCTTGATTTTTCGAACCTGCCGATTGTATGAACCAAAACTCATTTCTCTAGGATTTGATTTCAGTTGATTCCACCTTCAATTTTAATGACTGGCCCCAGGGGTAACAGTGAGTTTTGTTATTTAGCTGGAGTTTTTGTCAATACAACGCGCCCATTGATTGGTTGATTCGTCGTCACATGACATCTAACAAACAAACTGTTTCCCGCCAATTGTGCTAAGCGGGCAACATTTGCGAAAGCAACAATTTTGACGTCAGAGGGTAACATTGCACTGTTGCCCGCTAGCACACGTGATCAGACCGTGACAAAAGGTGGCATGATTATGATGGATCGAGTGCTCGGCGTGTTTTTCAAACTGTCTTGTGTTGTGTTTTATTTTGCGTTGCTATATAACAAATCACTTAATGACTGATCCCTCGGGAAACAGTGAATTTTGTTTCCCTCGAATCTCGATGTTTCCCTCGATTCGTCTCGGGAAACATCGAGATTCTCGGGAAACAAAATTCACTGTTTCCCTCGAGACCAGTCATTAAGTGGTTATTGTTTCCCTGAGACCCTGGCCTTGGGGAACACTGAGGGTTGATGGGAAACAAACCTCACTGTTTCCCACAGGGCCAGTCATTTAAAGTGTTTTGTTATACCTCCCAACTCAAAAGTAGAAAAAATTATATGGCTGAGGTGAGAAAAAATGTGTTCTTGATGTGGCTGGTACATATTTTGTGTAACGCAATCAGTTTAACTTTCAAGACAGCGAAAGAAAAATAGCGTCTTGTACGATCAAATAGAGCTCCTCTGGACCCTGTGGTCTGTCGCTGATTTTCAAGCTGGTAGAAATACTTGGTCGGTTTTTCCCCCAGCTCTATCCACTGTTCTTTACTGCGAATGATGGCTCCTTCTATGTCGTGATCTTCGATCGTTTTTAGGAGATCTTTGATCTATGCCAAACGCGTGTGATCATCTGTGGTATTTGAATTACCACGAGACAGGATGTTGCGGCGAAACTCGCTTTCAAGATTAAATTTCTCATGCTTACGCTCACGGCATCGGTAGTAGGGGGTGGGCGGCAGTTTCTGAAGAAGGGTCGCACAGAGGTTCGGTTTTTTGTTTTGTAGTGCAAATTAGGGCCATTGTTATTTAAACCTCACTGGGATTACAAAATTTAAATAAAAAGGAAAAACGAAATTAATTCTGGTAGTTGTAGTCAAATGATGCCATCGTGAAAATGGCCTATTGTGGTTACAGGGGAAGTGTCGTTGCTGGTTGCGGTAGTGGGGGCCGGGTGGGTCTCACAGGATACTTAGTATTAAAATGATTCTCAAGGTTCAGTTGTCTCTTACATATACCTATTTCAATATAAATACTTTTTTTGCTGTCATATCAGATGTTAGGATATGGCCATCAGGCATTGTGGTTATACAACAAGGATACTGTAGCCTAGCAACAGTTTTCCCAGTGAACCGACCTTCAATGGTGAACTGCTGCACGTGACCACTGTCTCTGTCACCGACCAGAATATTTCTATGTTTGTCTATGCACAATCCCCACGGCTGTGTAAACGGTCCATTGGCTTTGCCTTTTTCTCCAATCTTGCGTAAAAACCTCCCTGAAGAATCAAACAGTTTTAAACAACCGTTCCCACTGTCAGTCACAATAAACATGTTTTTGTGATAGACGCAGCCCCCGGGACGGTTAAGTTTTTCAGGGCCGCTATCTCCAAACTTCAACACAGGTGCACCATCCTTTGTCAACACCTGAACTCGGTTGTTGCCAAACTCAGCTACTACCACGTGTCCTTGACCATCCATACATGCACCAGCCGGACTCTTAAACTCTCCGTCTCCTGTCCCTTTCTTTCCAAATATGTTTACACAGTTCCCATTGTGAACATTGAACATCTGTACTCGGTTATTGAAAGCATCCGTCACCAGAATCTCATCATCATTCATGAATGAAACGTGAGATGGAGACTGCAGTTCCCCGCGATTATTTCCACAGCAACCCAGTTGTCGCACATACTTTCCTTCTTTATCAAATATCAGGATACAGTCCTTGTAACCGTCTGCTACGGCGATTAATCCTTTACTATTCACAGCAATCCCAGTTGGCCTTTCCAGAGTTTCATTTTGCAAGTCTAACTCGCCTACAAGTTCAAGCTGTCGTTCCTTCACCTCTATAGTGAAAGGACTCTGAGCAAGGTTCTCACCGTTTATCTTTGCGGAGATGTGGTAGGTACCTGGCAGTTTAGGAACAAATTTCACCTGCAAATTTCCACCTAATTCTTTGCTGATCATCAAATATGCCAGTTGGTCAGTAGGCTCCACCAGTACTTCAACGTGGTCTTCATGTTGTGTGTTACTGATTTGTCCTTCGTGTGTTTTGGGGCAGATTGAAATCTCTGCTTCTACGCCAGCTTGGTAATTTTGAAGCAGTCCTTCCATGATTGATCTATTTGGGTCTGTTTCGCTTATGTACCCCAGGCTCGCGTTATCTGGTGTGCAAGTGGAAACGAACTTTATAAATGGCCCAACCGGAAGTGATGAGACTGCAGTTTTACCGAGCTCGCCAAATCGCTCTTCCAAATTTCTCTTGTTTTGCATGATGTCTGCACTCGAACTTCTCTGAACCAGGTCATTGGCAAACTCTGCTGCTTGGTTGATCTGTTTCGCTAACATCTCAACTTGTTTCTTTAGGTAATCTAAGTTCTCCATTCTCGACACGCGTGTGTTCTCGAGGGTAGTAATTGCCTCGCGCTCGCGTTCGTGAATCGCGGCGATCATTTGTTCGGCTGCTTGAGACACTTGGCGTTTGGCAGCGGTAATGGTGGTTTCCAAGCTGGTAACTAGTTCCTCCACTCGACGAATCATATCATTGCAAACTTCTTTCTTTTGCTTCATCAGTTCGACTCCTGCCAAAATGATGGCTCTTTCGTTATCTGCAGCCTTTTCAAGCGGCTCAATTTCATGATTCTTGTGTTCCATATTAAAGCATATTTGACAAATACAAGTTTGACAAACACGACAGTAAAATTTCATTACCTCTGTCTCGTGGTACTTCTCGGCACAAAATGCTTTTCGCTTTAACAAGGCTTCGTAATCTTCGGCTTGAAACTGTTTGACTGGCGTCACCTTGTGTCCTTTGAACGCAGCAGTTTTAAACACCTCGTGGGCGTTCAAACAGGCACTACACAGCAACTTCTCGCAGTCAAAACAATAACTAATTTCAGCGCTCTTTTTCTTGCAATTTCCGCAACTGATCTCACTTCCATCGCCACTTTTTTGAACAGCGAGAAGGCTAAGTAAGCTATTGTGATGAAAACTGGTCGGCAATTGATCGAATCGGTTTCCTTCGGGGATGCCAATTTGTGTCTGGCACTCAGGGCAGCGAAACTGACCTCCTCTCTGACTCAGAAGCGCGTGTTTCTTCAAACATTCACAGCAGAACGTGTGAAGACACGCTATGGTCTTCGGCTCGGTGAAAGCATCCAAGCAAATCGAACATTCAACATGCTTTTTGAGGTTTTTCAACAGAGACTCCATCGCGAAATGCAGCGCAGATTGAGAGCGGAATTTATTAAACACACCCGCTATTGTGTTTTGATTTAGCCTGAGTATTCATAACAACACACGTAGCAGTTTACTTAAAGTGGCCAACCAGATCGATTTCTATCTGACCCCGACCTTAGTAGCCATAAAGTTTCGATGGCACAGACTGACATAGCAACGGAATAACGTTCTACATTTTAGCTGTAGAAGATTACCATTGAATCATTGTCTTTATTCAATTCAATTCTAAGTCTTCAAACCTCTCCCGGACCCAGTAATACTGTTCCATTTGGGATGCTTTGAATTAGGACATTGCAGTTTATTTACTTTTATTGATTTGAATACTGTCATGAGGGAACTGAACTGGAAATGTATTGTTTTTATGGATCAGTGAAACTAATCAAATACGCAAAATCTAGAGACAGAAAGAACGAGGCGCGCGAGGGTGACACGCGAGGAGGAAAGTAGCTCTCAAGCAAGACTGGCTCAGTTGCCGCATTTTGGCGGCAAATCAGGGGGCGTGGAGCGATTCGTCTGATGAAGGCTTCATCGGACATCGAAGTCAGGGGAATTTGCCTGTGCCCCTGTGACTTAACCACCCAAAGAAAACAAATCGGAATAGTTATATATGGGATGAATAATGTTTTCCATTTCGTTTGAATAACGTACAAATATAGGGCTTTAAAACGGAATAAAGAAACTGCGGTGCTGCGTCTGTGCGGGGGAATTCGATGAACATCCAAACTTAAACCAAAAGATGAAAAAACGAAATAAAAACAACAAAATCCTAAAATCCGTTTTTTGTGCTTATTTCAACTTGTTTGAACATTTTATCGATGGATTACCCGAATTTATAGCAAAAGTGCCATAAAAAAATTGGTTCTTTGCTTAATTCGCGATTTTGCGAAAATGTTATGACTGATTTTAACTGAACTCACTCAGTAATTTCGCGATTTCGTCCAAAATTTCTCAAATTTAGGGAAATATTTTCTTACATGATGGTGGTACCTGTCAACATACTACATAGGCCAAGAAAGTCCGATCAAAGTAATGGCTTACATGAATTCGTCCTGAAATAACGCCGGTTGCAGCCGTATTGAGAAGTACATGTCTCTTCGGTAACTCAACTACAAGGAGCCGGTCAATGGAAAGTTTAATAACTGCACTAAGGACGTGTTAAATAACGTTGCAGCTATTGAGAAGTTCAAGTCTCTTGTGGAACTCAACTACAAGGAGCCGGTCAATAGAAAGTTTAATAACTACACTAAGTATACGTGTTAAATAACGTTGCAGCTATTGAGAAGTTTAAGTCTCTTGTGGAACTCAACTACAAGGAGCAGGTCAAAAGAAAGTTTAATAACTGCATAAAGGACATGTTACATGAGAAGAATTTGCAGCCGAACTTGTAGAAGGAAGTAGTGATAAGGATGAAGAAAACGCTTTAGAGTAAAGTTTAACTTGAGTGATTTGTGACTGATTTCCTGATCATTTGATTACTAATAGCGGTTTTTCTGAAATAATTGACAATATTTAATAATTGGACCCATGAAATTTTCGCGTCATAAAAATTTTGCGACATGCACTATGATTTTTCGAGACACTTTAATTTCCCGATGTCTTAAACTAGATCAAAATTTGCGAAATTAAAGTGTCGCGAAAATTCCATGTGATAAGGTACTACCGTAGCGTTCCGATAGTAACGACCCCGCGAAGGTAACGTCAATTTTTTGTGGCCGCTAGTAAATCCCGAAAGTAGCGACGCCCCCCCCCCCCCCCCCCCCCCCCCCTCCAAGTTACCAAGAGACCAAGTTTTTTAAAATTGTATATACCTTTAATTTGTCAATCAATAGTCAAAATTTTAATGTACAATTATATATGTTCGTACGGTGTCACAAATTGTTCACGATAAGGCACTTTAATTTACAACAATGGGAAGCTCTTTGCCACCATTCGTCCTTGACATCAGTTCACTGATGTGGCGATGTAAGAACTAAACCGGCATACCGTAAAACTAATTTCGTATTAACAACAGGAACGTTTCTTCAAATTGAAATTGAAAACTCCATAAAGTTTTCGTCGATTAAAGGCCCACTGTCACCCAGTCGGCTTTGCGGTCGTTTATTTTTGTTTTCAAATGACGAGCTCGCTCGTGATTGGCTCTTTCGGGAATTTTCGACTGCGTTAAATTCGCAATGCATTTTGGGTGACAGTGGGCCTTTAACATAAACGTGTTTCTTCCAATAGAGTGTTTTCACTCACGTGGTCTGCAGCTATGCTAATTTATTTGAACAAAGCAAAGTGTTTGCATTAGAAAGGAGTTCAATCCCCACACGATTAGCTTGGGACACCAATATGGCCGCCGTTTTATTGTTTTGGGACACCAACATGGCTGCCGTGATGTCATGTGAAAACACTCCATAGTCCAGTTTCGAATTCGCTATGGTCGCTGAATGAAAGCACTGAAGACGCATTTTTACAGGGTTAGCCTCAATCTGAAGTGACACTCAAATTCAGGCTATTGTTTAATTTTCAAATTTCACGCACCTTCGCCGGCATTTGTGAATATTTTACATCAGTTCGAGTCTAACCCTGTATCAATGTGTCATTGGTGTTTGAATTCAGCGGTAATTTTAAACACGAAAATGGCTTATTAAATGACACTGAGACACCAGTCCGGGGTACAGACTAAAACGCAGCGGTGCATCATGTAGTACAATCGAAGCAGTTTAGCTTTCCTCCTGACTGAGTCAGTGAAACTGGATAGACAAATTTTGTCTCATTTGTTTATTGACTTTATTGGTGTTGATATTGATTTATTTTATTATTGCTGTATTTATCATTGTTGCCTTCTTTTTATGAAGCACAATCTATACATATGGAATGCAAATAAAATGTTGTTCTTTTTTTTAATTTTATGTTGTTCATTATTTCGGAAAAAAAGCTCGCGCCAGCTTTATTTGTAAACGATTTTTGTTCCCCGAAAGTAGCGACCCCCAAAGGCTGCTAATTCCAAAAGTAACGAGGGTCGCTACTATCGGAACTCTACGTTAACTCAATGATCCTTTTTAGAATTTTTCGTTTTTTTTGGGAGAAACCTAACGCCCCTGGATTATTTCGGTGAGGTTTACATGAAGTATACGTTGTTTTTCAGTTTTCGAGTGGATTTCGAGCGATTGTTTACATCGAATTTGACATTGTCGCCATTTCTGCATAGAAACTCCCCTGGTTTTCATCTCCTGGGTCTTTAATAATGTTTTATGGACTTACTCTCTTCAATGAATGTTTACAAGGAGTCACAGCGTTTGATTGAAGAATGTTCAAAGGAAAGTAATCAAGCTCTGTCGGGTTGTAATGGCAATTTGGGAAGGGAGAAGGAACAACTTTAGCAGCAGTAAACACTCTGAGAGTGGAAATACAAAAGAATTCGGTAAAATATTGACATAACCGCTTGCTTCAAATATTAGTGCGCCATATCATATGAAAGATTATTTTGAGATGACAGGCATAATTTTCATAAAGGTGCATAAATTATGTAATATAATTTATGCATCCTTTATGAAAATTATCTCATAATGCACCCTTCTGGATGCAAACTTCTTCACTGTTAACTGCTATTCATAATCTGCTGCTGCTATTAGTATGCAAAACTCTAAGGGAACATTTCTGTGTTTGCACGTTTGCCTTTTTAATGTACTGACTTGGACTAATCAAATGTAAGTTGACTCATAGTCACCTGAAACTTGATCCTCAGAACTCAGAAAACTTCCAGTTGAGTACAATGTACTTAATTTGAGGTTTAAATCAAGTGTTATGAGTCAAGTACAAAATGTAATTAGAGTGTCAAGACAAGAAAACATAAAAAGCGTATTGCTTGTGATTAATTTTTGACAAGGCTAATAAAAGACTGCACTTCAATTGTTTTAAGGAACTTATAATCTTACCTGATTGTACACTTGAGATAGCATCGATCATTGAGCAGCATCTGATGCAGTTTCAGAGCTATCACTACCAGAGTCAATAATTAAGACATGACTGTAGCTATAATAGTGTACTGTAGCTCTAACTTTTGAGTCTGTGGACTAAAACCTATGGCATGACTATTCAAATGGAACCGCTTCAGCAGTACTTTTGCATGGTACCATTTGTTCTAACTTTTGAGTCTGTTGATGAAATCCTATGGTGTGACCATTCAAATGGAACCTCTTCAGCAGTACTTTTGCATGGTACATGTACCATTTGTGTTTCAAATTTTGCAAAATAAAGTTTGGGATTTTTCTTGTTTGAATTTTGATGTTTGGCACTCTTGGAAGTGAAAAGGTACCGGTAATGAAATGTTTGCCTTCTTTGGCTTTTATATTTCAGGGGACAGTATGCGGGTTAATTCAGGCAACGGATAGGTTAATGAAAGAACTGAGGGATGTCTACAGATCTGACAGCTTCAAAAGAGGTAGGTGTATTGTTCTGTCCTGTTTGTAGCTATATGTATCTACTGTGTGTCAGTACAGTCAGTCATGTAGGTGGATCATAGAGAGAAAAGTAGAGGAGAGAAGAGTAAGTCTTCACAGGCTTAATGGTTCACAACTGCTGGAGGTTAACCTGATTTCTTTAGCATGAAGCGACTGAGGGTATTACTACTCCCCCCTGGATGGGATGCTTGTCCATCACAAGGTTACTCCCAGTATTATGTTGCCGGTACCCTTTTTATACAGCTGGGTGTGAGAGAGACAAAATAATATGAGCAAAGTTTCTTGTCTAAGGAAGCAGTACAACATGATATTGGCAAAGACTGTAGGGTTAGGCCATTCTCTACCTTTGTCAATCATGTTTGCCTTGCGCATTGCATGCTGGGACCATGTGCTTACACAGGTCGCCATCTTGAATAAAGATGTGTTGTTGTTGTTGTTAAACTATTCTGTGAATTGTACATGGTGGCAGCGGTCCTTGACCCTCAAAATGCCCGACACAGAAGCAGAATCACACCAAGAAACCTCAGGGTTGCCTTCGGGAGCACAAGAGAACGAAATTAATCCGCAACAGCCGAGTCAACTTCCACTCCCTGCGAAGTTCGATGGCGCGAACGGACCAAAACAAGCGGAGTGCTGGATGAAATGGAGCCGTCGCTTCGAACGCTACAGAATCGCTTCCGGACTCAAGAATAAACCCGAACACGAGCAAGTGAGCACCTTCCTGTATGCCATGGGAGACTGTGCAGACGACATTCTAGCCACTCTCCGAATCGACGAAAACAAAGCTACGTACGACGAAGTTCGCACCGCCCTCAACGGTTACTTCGATGTTCGCCGCAATTTGATAGTACAAAGAGCCCGTTTTAACAAACGGCACCAGTTACTCGGTGAGTCAGTGGATGCTTTCATTCAAGATTTATACAGGCTTGCAGAAGACTGTGAGTACGGTTCTCTGAAAGACGGCCTTATTCGTGACCGCATTGTTGTGGGGGTTCTTGACGACACACTGTCAGATCGTCTTCAAGCGAAAGCGGACTTAACCCTCGAACAGGCCGTACAAATGAGTCGTCAATCTGAAGCAAGAAAGCAGAGTAGGGACCTCATTCGAGGAAATTCTGACTCTAGTTCAGCTTCCCATTCGTCTGGCGTTAATTTGGTGGAGAAGCACAAGCCTGACAAAAAATCAATAAAGGCAAACGAAACCCAACCAAAGTCCGAGAGAAAATGCATTTGGTGCGGTCGACAGCAGCACAGACGGGAATTATGCCCTGCAAAAGATGTAACCTGCAACAACTGCCATAAACAAGGTCACTTTCACACTGTTTGTCTCTCTAGAAAGCAGCCGGCGAAGCGAACGACCGTTAACGAAGTTACAGATCCCGAAGAAGTCGACGTTCCCTTCCTCGGTGAAGTCTATAATGGTAAAGGAGACTTCTGGACTGCCGTTGTCAAGGTGGATGGCCACGACACACGCTTCAAATTGGATACCGGAGCGGCAGTTTCCATTGTCAGTGACAGGGAACCATGGCTTAAAGACAAGCAGTTATCAAATACCCAGCAGATCTTAAGAGGTCCAGGCGGCACCATTCTCTCAGTCATTGGCACCTTTAACGCCTCGTTGGAGTGCAAAGGTCACAAGATAACCGAACCAGTCTATGTTCTCAAGGATCAGCTGTATTCCCTCCTCAGTAAGAAAGCTTGTGTTGACCTGGGTTTGATTGCTCGTATCGGAGAGGTGGTTACTCAGCCTGCTGATTTCAAAGAAGAATTCCCTCAACTCTTCACAGGCCTGGGAAAACTGAAAACCGAATACCGAATCAAGCTCAATCCAGAAGTCGAGCCAGCGTGTCTCTACACTCCAAGGAGGATCCCACATCCATTGCTACCCAAAGTAAAGAATGAAATTGACTCAATGTTACGACAAGGGGTCATTTCCCCAGTCACTGCCCCCACAGAGTGGTGCTCTGGTATTGTTCCTGTACTAAAAGCCAATGGCCGAGTGCGGATCTGTGTAGACTTAACGCCCCTGAACAAGGCCGTCAAACGTGAAATTCATCCCATGGGCTCAGTTGATGAAAGCCTTGCCATGCTAGGAGAAAGTAGAGTGTTCACAAAACTAGATGCTAACAGTGGGTTTTGGCAAATCCCTTTGGATGAAGATTCAAAGCTACTAACAACTTTCATCACGCCATTCGGCCGCTACTGCTTTAACAGATTGCCCTTTGGAATCAGTTCTGCGCCCGAGATATTCCAGCGGACCATGTCAGCTATCCTGGAGGGTCTTGACGGGGTGATATGCCGGATGGATGACATCCTCATCCATGGTAGGAATCAAATGGAACATGACGTACGTGTCCGGGCTGTTCTGTTCCGTCTCCAAGAAGCTGGCCTGACACTGAACGTACAGAAGTGCGAGTTCTCTCAAGGAAGAATCAGGTTCCTGGGGCACATTGTTGATGCTCAAGGAGTTCATGCCGATCCAGATAAAACAAAAGCCATTGCCCAGTTCCCAGCCCCGTCTAATACAACTGAGCTGCAGAGGTTCATGGGGATGGTAAACCAGTTGGGCAAGTTCATTCCAGGACTGGCTGACCTAAATGAACCCTTGCGCCAACTGCTTCGCAAGGAAACTACATGGTACTGGGGAGAGGCTCAGCAAACGGCCTTTCAGCGAGTTAAAGAGATCCTTGTATCACCCGAAGTCCTTGCACACTATGACCCTCGTCGTCAAACATTCATTGCAGCGGATGCCTCATCAACTGGGCTTGGAGCAGTTCTCCTTCAGGCTCAAGACAATGGACAGCGCCGTCCCATCTGCTACATCTCAAGATCCCTCACTGATGCTGAAAAGAACTATGCCGTTGTCGAGAAAGAGGCTCTTGCCTCAGTCTGGGCATGTGAACGCCTTGAAGAATATGTGCTTGGACTCAGCTTCACTTTAGAAACAGATCACAAGCCCCTTGTACCCCTTCTGACCACAACTGCACTATTTAAGATGCCACCCCGGATACTACGCTTCCGTCTCAGGATGATGAGGTACAACCCTGACGTCCTCCACGTCCCTGGAAAACGTCAAATTTCTGCTGATGCACTCTCACGTGCCCCTTCATGTACCCCAGAAGCTTCGGACATCCAGTTCATTGAAGAAGTTGAAACCTTTGCCAGCTGCGCAACGGGCAGTCTTCCTGCCAGTGCCCAACGTCTTCAGGAGATCAGAAATGCCCAGAAAAGTGATGAGGAATGTACACAAGTCAGAAGATTTTGTCAAGAGGGATGGCCACTGTACATGCCACAACAGCCTTTACTCCGTCCATACTGGGAACACAGAGCCCACCTGGCAGTCGTTGATGATCTCCTCCTCTATGATGAACGCATTGTAATCCCACGAGTTCTTAGACTGGAAGTCCTAGATTGCATCCATCGTGGCCATCTTGGCATTAACAAATGTCGTGCCAGAGCTCGTATGTCAGTTTGGTGGCCAGGGCTATCCGGAGCAATCGAAGACCTGATCAAATCGTGCTTCACATGTGCAAAGGAACTACCAGAACCTAAGGAACCCTTGATGCCTTCCTCTTTCCCTAGTCGTCCTTGGGAGAGAGTAAGCATGGATCTGTTTGATCATGGGGGACGAACATACCTCATCACAGTTGATTACTACTCAAGATGGATTGAAATCAAGCATCTCAAAACACAAACTGCAGAGAGTGTGGTCACAGCATCCAAAGAGCTATATGCAACCCATGGAATACCAGACATAGTGATTTCAGATAATGGGCCATGCTTTAGTGCAGAATCCTTCCAAGAATTCGCTGCCAGTTATGGGTTTGTCCACCTTACCAGCTCACCCAGATACCCTCAAGCCAATGGAGAGGTCGAAAGGGCTGTAAGGACTGCCAAGGGACTGTTAAAGAAGAATGAAGACCCCTACCTTGCGCTGCTCACCTACAGATCCACTCCCTTGCAAAATGGCCTCTCACCTAGTGAGCTGTTAATGGGGAGAAGACTGCGAACCCAGCTCCCTGTACTCCCTGGTACCTTGGTTCCCAGAAATCTACTCAGAGAGCGTGAAGAAGTTGCGAAGAAAGAAGAGATTTACAGATCTAACCAGAAGAAAAACTTTGACTACCGGCATCAAGTACAGGAACTTCCGGATTTGACAACCGGTGAATCAGTATGGATCAGAGATCAAGATAGACTAGGGAAAGTACAAGGACATACCCAGCATCCCCGGTCCTACCTCATTGAAACAGAGAAAGGCACAGTACGTCGTAACAGATCTGCCCTTGTCAAAACTGGAAGCCAATCTACCCCTGTCATCGCAGATAACCAAGCCACCCTCACTAGCTCTGCCAGTGATCTACCTGTTCATGACTCGGAAGGACATTCAGCAGGTGCATTTCACTTCCCCGGTGTTACCTCAGAAGCTTGCCAAAAGCAGCCTGTTTGCAGAGAATCAGCACTGACTCAAACACGTTCTGGAAGGATAGTCAGACCTCCTAACCGGTTGGACTTGTAGTTTACTATGGACGCTAAGTGTTTGACTCTGTTCAGGGCAGTTATCCCAATAATACCGTTTCTGTTTGGGTTAGGCCCTATTAAAACATTAGCATTTGAGAGACTTTAATTGTTAGAGCTGTAAACCTTTGCCTCCACATTTTATCGTCAGATTAAGACTTTGGATACGATAATGTTTGATGGACGTTAGATTGATTATCTTTGTTATTCAGTTTCAATAGATTATTCGGTACTAGGAAGGGAGGTGTAGGGTTAGGCCATTCTCTACCTTTGTCAATCATGTTTGCCTTGCGCATTGCATGCTGGGACCATGTGCTTACACAGGTCGCCATCTTGAATAAAGATGTGTTGTTGTTGTTGTTAAACTATTCTGTGAATTGTACAGGTTCAGACCACCAACCTTCAGGTTGTAAGTCTGTTGTGCTAACCACTAGTAAGATCAGCTGCACCACCACAAGAGTAGAGAAGAGTGGAGAACAAAAACTCCACTTGACATGTGAAATTATTTTTATCCAAAACTGTGACCTCTCATAGGAAAACGATACTAACGGATAGCCCTTTCGAACCGTTCATACTGTTTGCTTGCCGTTCACATGCCATTCACGAACGGTAGGAGGCCGTTCGAACGGCTGCTGCTAGCCGTTCACTTAAAATATTCAGCCTTTCAAACGGCAAGGGTCATCCGTTCACTTCAAATATTCAGCCATTCGTACGGCAAGGGTCATCCGTTCACTTAAAATGTTCAGCCGTTCGAACGGCAAGGGTCATCCGCTCGGTAAAACACAGTACATTTCTCTTGATCATGCAGTTACTGTTAGTAGCAACTGGGCCATTAGTTAGACCCCGGAAATCCAGGTTGTTGATATTAAAAGTGCTAACAATTTACTATATAGTTATTGAACTTAAAACTAACAGTAAAATGCTGGGATTTTGACCATTTCTTTTTTGACGACTTTCAATTCAAGTCAACTTGTTTACCAGGTTTTTCCTTCAAAAACATTGTGATGTTATTTTGCATTGTCTGAAAAGATCAGAGCTGACTGTAAATAATACATGTACATACCAAACTATTCTGTACTAATGTGGTTAAACCTCCAATTAAAACAAGGATAGTCACTGTAAACTAAAGACTGGGTTACTTTATAACTCAGTATTATCACTTTTAATTTCTTTTCAGGGACATACTCTGTTTCTCTCAAAAATGATAATTTATAAGACTGGACAATCAAAATTATCAGGTGTGTATGTTGTACTAGTTTAAAATGAATCTAAGGTCAAAATGATTTTAAACTAGTTTGATTTGTACTTTTCTTTGTTCCAGATTCATTATCATAATCCTAAGACAAAGGAAAGTACAAATCAAACTAGTTTAAAATCATTTTAACCTAAGATCACTTTAAACTACAACATGTATATTAAAAGGATGTTGTTTACTTAATTTATCGGTAAATGCAATGTGGCTCTACTACATATTCCTTAAATTTCCGGAACGCAAAACTTTGTAAATAATTAGGGAAAATACATTTTGTAATGTGTAAATGTTAAGGCTAATATACATGTACTATATGTACTATGTACATATTATGATATGACCCACATGTACACATCATAAGCCATCTCTGGAGGGGGGGGGGGGGGGGGTGGTGCATTCAGGTATTCAGGTTTAAAAGTGCTACATGTAGGTATGTGGATTTTGAGCCAAATTTTAACACCAGCCAATTTTAAAATGTTAAGATTGAAGTGGAATTGACTAATAAAATGATTTTGTATTTTTTTTTTTTTTACCAGAAAATCAAGAATTTCAAACCCCAAAATATCCTTTCCACCTCTCCATCACTTTCAAACTTGAGTACCCTCCCCCCTGGATTAGAGGTCTTGTCTTCCATTGGGGAATCAGAATTATTGTTCTGAGTGCTTAACATTAACATCTTTTAACTGAACATAAATTTTTATAACATGCCTTATATGCCTTTGTTTCAGAGTTGACCCAGATAGTACTTTACACAAAGATCTGATGCAGCTTAGAGGGCAAGAGAGAACAGATCATGTGTCATTAAACATGAGCTTCACGGTCAGTAAAATCAGCCATTGTTTTTTCATGCTATTTACAAATAACAAGAAAATATTAATTATGAAGAATTGAAGAATTCTAAAAAATAATGATCTGTTGTTATTTTAGTATTACTCAGTAACCTTTAGTTACATTACAAAATTATTTATTCTGTTGGCTTAACAAAAATCAGGTTTTGGTTTGCTACAATCCTGTACATATTACTTTTGGCCAATGTTTATTCTACCGTAGCCACTATCTCTACTCAAGTTCATCGGGTCCCCAAAATGTTTCATACAGTATACCACCTTCTCAAATTGTTTTCCTTGGAAATGCAATCTTTTTCCATTGTATATTAAGTTTTTTATGGGCAAATAATATTGATCTCAAACCACAGTTACTGTTAGTATAGTAGTTACAGTAGGGGGTACTGTACATTTGAAAATTGCAAATTATTTGCTGTCTATAATTAATTCTGACCTGTTACATGTATTTTGATTGACAAATCCATTAATTATGATTACTGCAGTGAAATCACAGTGATCAAATCCTAACTCCCCACCCCATAACAAACAAAACCAAACATTGAAACAAACTGCGGTTATACTGGACAGGTCCTTTGTTTTTCTTCTTGTACTTGTACAGTATGTACATGTATGTTGTACTGAAAACGGTAATTTGACAATGGTTTGATATTTGATAATGTAATAATAATATCAAACTTATTTTATTGTTCTATCTCAGGACAAATTTCCTTTTGATCCTCCCTTTGTCAGAGTTGTGTATCCAGTGTTAACAGCTGGGTAAGTCAGTCATAACAACACAGAGAGGCATGTTGTCAAATTATTTTGTTTTCAAAGCCAGTTGGAAGTGTACATGTAAGAGGGTTTTATCAACCTCTAGTCTTAGCTTAAGGGAATCTTTAAACAAAATATCTTACTACACATATGTTGAGTAACAATAAAGGAAAGAAATTGAGAAACTACAAAAAAAAAAACAATAATAAAAATAAATATAAAATAAAACAAAATAGATAAATAAATAAATAAATATAAAATAAAATAAAATAAAATAAAATAGATAAATAAATAAATAAATAAAAAAAAAATAAGGGGTGAGGCGAAGAAAAAGACTTTATAGCAGTTAAACAATGGAAGTAGCTAGAAAGGTCTTTTGTGCATGATTAAGTAGTGTTAGGGGCATGAGGGAGATGGCTCCAAAAGAGTCAAATATTCTTAAGAGATGCCGTTTAGGAATACCCATTCCTTAGGTAAGGGTTGGTTTGCAATTCCGTGAACATGTATACTGTGGATCGATTTAAGGTATTTAAGAAAACCGTGGAGTGATGGAGTAGAATCTTTCATTTTACAGAGCCAGATGAAGTGTCTGGCAACAAGAAAACAAAAATTGATTTGGTGATGAAATTTTGATGAATCAGGTTTTAAGCCAAGTGCCAAAGATAATTTATATCCAAAGAGAAATGATCTTGAATGATTTGAAAAGCCCTTAGCCGCGCTATTACGCTTTCCCAGAAAAGTGTTGTTGTATGGCAACTCCAGAAAAGATGAGTTAGTTTTTCACATTCTTTTTGACAAAAAGAGCACTGCGGGTTCTCTTTTATTCGCATTTTGGTTAAAAAATCATTTGTCGGTAGTCTCCTGTGCAGAAGTCTAAACTGGAATTCACGAAGTTTTGTGCTTCCTGTGATTTTGGGGGCTAGTAGGTAAGCAGCGCTCCAGTTTACATCGTTTTGCTTCAAACTACAGTCTTTAAGCCATTTCTGTTGGCTGAGGGTAGGAGCAGAGGCCTTCTTCGCAACAAGTTTATCATACACAAGTCTATTTGATTTTTGAGATTTGATTAATTTGGTCAAGAAGCTTTCATATTCATTGTCATTATCTGTGAGGTCGCGTAGGTTACTTGCTCTCCGGAGAGTTTTTAAGGCAGAAATAAGTCCTAAATATGTTAAGGGCTTGATTTTAAAGCCGTACTTTTTCTGCAGCTCCTGAAAGGTGAAAAAATTATTATTACTATCTTTTAAGTGTTTTATATTCCTAATACCTCTAAATTCCCATTCCTTGTAGAAAATTGGGGCGTTGTTAATTCGCACCAAAGAGTTGAACCATAGACTATTTTCAAGAAACTGCTTTTCAGATGTTAATTGCTCTTCAAAATTTGTTTCTGACCAAACTAAAAGAAGTTATTTTAAGAAATTGTCTGTTGTATTAAAAATCTTATTTGTATCTTTTTCATTAAGGTTGCCTGTAAAAAGGCTTAAGGGAATCTTGGCACCCGAGATGTTTAAATGCGAAAATTTACGGTTTTGGTTAGTATTTTACATACCAGTGGAAATTCAGGTTTTTCGAACCTGCTGATTGTATGAACCAAAACTCAATTCCCTGGGATTTGATTTCAGTTGATGCTACCTTCAATTTTAATGACTGGCCCTTGGGGTAACAGTGAGTTTTGTTTCCCTGAGACCCTGGCCTTGGGGAACATTGAGGGTTGATGGGAAACAAACGTTACTGTTTCCCATAGGGCCAGTCATTTAAAGTGTTTTGTTGTACCTCCCAACTCAAAAGTAGAAAAAATTATATGGCAGAGGTGAGAAAAAATGTGTTCTTGATGTGGCTGGCACACAAAATTGCCACGATTTCAAGGCGCAGTACAATTCCTAAGGAGTTAGTAAGTTTTTTTTGCCCTAGGGAGTTACACTGTTTTGACGTCCATGGCACTTTCTTGTCCAATCAAAAAAATGCATCTTCTATCTTCTACTTACTTTGTCACAGTGCTGACTGACGGGACAAAGAAACAGGACATACGTCCCAATTGACATCAATCCCTCATGGAGACCAGACCACAACAATGGGGACTACGTACGTCCCCTACTATTTTTCCAACAGTGATGTGGGTTCTTTGACGCCCCCTACTATTTTAATGTGAGAATTTGAAGGAGACAAGGCCAACGGCTTAACGTCACCGCCCAATGGCGCGATTATCTGAACTGAGACAAGGTGTTTGAGCACAGACAGCATGATCTTACCAGTTATTTTAAGACCCTGAGTGTTGGTCGGGCCAGGATTTGAACCTGCGATCTCCCGCTCTGCAGACTGGCGCTCTATCAACTGAGCTAACCAGTTTGAGTTGGGTGGTATATGTAACAATGTACTTTGTACAATATTTAACAAATGAATGTAATATTTTTCTTTCTTTAGTTATGTACTTAGTGGGGGAGCACTTTGCATGGAACTTCTTACACCTCAGGTATGCAAGATTGCAGTCTTATATTTACTGCACTGTGAGCCTTACATCCATTACCACTTAACAAACATTTGGAGGTACAAGTTAAACAAAAGATTCAAAAATAGTAATCAATTTCCCCGTATTTACAGCGCGACGCACCTTACCGTGGGCACCCAACAAACTTTTTCACAAGTTATCCAATCAGACAGTGCGAAGTCAATGGACGTGCATGCCTTCTCACAATGTTGAGAATGATGGAATGTAATCTTGTCGCTTTGGATTTATCACAGGAGTGTAAATTACATAGTTACAAAATACAAAGGTTGCTTCACACATATCTGCTATTACAAAAATGATTATAAGAATTAGCTGGTGATATTGTGGAAACTTGTAAATATGTTGGTCAGGTGCTCATGGTAAGGTGCATTGCAATGTAAAAAAAAAACCAGTAACATCTTCAGAAATACTTAATTTACTGTGCATGCACTCTTCAGTAAAATCAAACTAAGGGTGCGTTCCTTTGGGATGATCCGGATTCGGATCACTGATCCAAGATCACTCAGATCATGAGGCATCAAAGGAACCGAAGAATCCACTCTGGACAAAGATTCATCGGTTCCTTTGATGCAGCATGATCCGAGTGATCTTGGATCAGTGATCCGGATCCAGATCATCCCAAAGGAATGCACCCTAATTCAATAACGACGTGATCATCAAAACTGAGCACAGCCAGTGTGATCTTTAGTTACCAACTTGGTGGTGTGCATGTATGTGCAGGTACAGCCTTAGAAGTTTTGTTATTTAGTGAATATATTTTAATTAATATATTGATTTTCCATAGGGGTGGAGTAGTGCCTATACAATAGAGGCTGTGATCATGCAAATAGCTGCTACACTTGTGAAAGGAAAAGCAAGGATTAACTTTCAAGATAACAAAAAGGTAAATTTAATACCAATAATACATGCAACGTCAACTTTATTTTTATTAATGAACATCCTTCCAAAACAGGTGCCTTTATAAAAGGGAAAAAGCTAATTTGGCACTTAATCAATAGCATAACTGCAATGTAACATTTTTTGAGACAGAACTGCAAATCCTTAATCAAGCCCCCACCCCTCGAATAAGCAACCCTCCTCTTAGCCAAAATTAAAAACAAACACCCCACCTCAAATAAGCACTCACTCTCCCTGTTTCTGGGTAATTGCTGAGACAAAGGTTAAAATAAGTATATATATATATATATATATATATATATATATATATATATATATATATATATATATATATATATAATTATACTAAAACCCGCAATAAACAATTTGATCTAATCTAAAGTAATGTAAGAGAACTTTGCAAGCGCCCATGTTACGTGCGTGTAAGAATCTGATTATTGTTGTCCGTTAAAATTAATTATTTCAAAACACGCGCGAGTTTGTTTTGTTACGTCTTCTTTAACTCGCACATTAACCAATAGAAAATTTTATTTTTTGTAATTTCGTCATAGCTAAGCTGTTGATTTTTCCATTGACACAAATTTCAAATGTTGTAACATCTACATAACACTCCTGAAGAAGGCCATGATGGCCGAAACGTCAAGCAAATTAAAGCTTAAAGCCAAAATTGGAGTTGGTTTCTTGCCATTCATAATCATAAATTTATTACTCATCATTGACATGCATTTGTGGTAAATATTAATACCATTGGAAACTAAAATTGTGATGCTTTGTACAAGTTTTTTCAAACTATCAAACTATACAAAAATATTTACGAGCATCATTTGTGTTGCTAATTAGTTTATGCACTGTGGTAATATTACAAATTAAAATCAATCACCATCTGACCATGATTTGGGAAAAATTAAATATTTAGTGCCTTGTCTTGAATAAGGTTAGTGCCCTGAATTGCCTGATCCTTAATTTAGAATATAAGTGATCTCTTGGATGTAAAGTTTAAATTGTGGTCCTGATGATGTCTGTGTTAGAAAGAGTTGACTAATATACGAATTGTGCTAAAAAACAAATTCTTGAAAGTTGCTTATACACTGAGAGAAGTTCCAGAAAAGTTTCCTTTGTTTGCATTGTAATATTATTTAACTCCTGTTTCCCTCTTTTTCCTCTTGTTGTTCTCACAGCCAGGTGTCTACAGCCTTTTACGAGCCCAACAGTCTTTTAGGTCTTTGGTACAGATCCATGAAAAAAATGGTAAGAGTGTATGTTACAATTTGTCTCTTTTATATGAGAAAAAATTTAACTGTGCTAGGTGCTAATTAAGGGCACTGTGTTCTATTTCTTTTCAGAAATAATTTATGTATGTGTGTATAAACTATCAGTAAAATTCTGTGAATGGATTTCAACTGGTGTGATAAAGAGCATTCATTGTCCATTTAATTATTAACAACTGGCCCTAAGGGAAATTACAGTGATTTGTTTTCCTACATGTAAGACTCTCAATTTGCCTTGGGAACAATGAATGTCCAAGCGATACTTCAGTGCAGTTTCTAATGTCATTTACATATGACATTCCACTTAACATAATACAGCAACAAATAGCAATTTCTCGGTGTTGCAGTTCAGTTGAGATAACCAAAATGACATATTAAATACAAAAGATTCAGAAAACACTGAACAATACCAACACCACAACACAATAGCTAACCAACAATTTTCCATGAAACAAAGAAATACCCCCAGCAAATTGACTGCAGTTTCAAGGTGTGGGACTATGACCTGAGCACAATAATGCAGATTGTTATTAATTTTGTAAGTTCCAGGAGTTCTAGCAAGTTGATTATATAACAGCAAATGCCATAAAATCTCTATTAAGCCACCTCTCTCAAATAGGCCTCCCCCCTCTAATGAGCCACCCCTCTTTAGAAGAAGAAATTTAATATTAAGCCCCCCCCCCCCCCTCCCCCTTAGTTGCTTCTAATCAATACTCTTGAACCTTGATAAAAGTGGCTTTTGTTATTGGTATAAACCAGGTATAAACCATTATATAGGGGGATTTACAGAGATTCCACAGTAACAAGTTATACTGTTCCAAGGAACATCATATGACTTGTTATTGTCTAATCAAAAAACATGCTTGAATTGGGGGTATAGCAAAGCAATTTGTATAGGTGCTGGTTTAAGACTTATTAAAATTAATTTGAGTTTAATGACATGTCTTTTATTTACATTTTTTTGTTTCAGGATGGTACACTCCACCCAAACATGAAGGCTGAATTATTTTACTATTAACAATTTATTTAGTTTTGCAATTTCTGGTGCATGGTCTGCCTTTTGCTTGGGATATTTTCTATGACAGTTCATTGATGCTGTACAGGGTAACCAGTAGGATCCTTTAGACTTTAAATTAGCAACAAAGATAGTAGTACTCAGTATAAATTATACCAACTGAAACCAGTGGATAGATAAGTGTTTTCACATGCTCTGCTTGGATACTCAAATTCAGGATAATATTTGCTATTCACCTCCAAGCATTGTTCTGGATTTTACCCACAAGTTGTTTCCCCTTTGCGAAAAACAAACTGTTAAACTATTTTTGGCTGCCTATCCACTGGTTTGGTATAATTATACTAAAATAAGTATTATTCACCTCAGAGTCGGTGAATATGGGGTGGTGGATATTTCCCTCACCACCTTGTGACTCAGCAAACATCCAACACTATTCACCTCCACTAAAGTGAATAACAATATTGTTAAATCTTCTCCCACTTTCAGCATGCATTTTGTCAGAATATACACTTTCTATAAATAAATAAATACACGCGTAGATGTATTAAGTGTATAAATAAATAAATAGATGTGAAGTGCATCCATTCATTCTCTTACATTTTCACTGATGCACCAATGATCATGTTTTCAAAAACAGATCTGGAGAAACTGGTTATTTTAAGGATCAAAGTGTTTGCAAAATATTTATGAATTGGCAGGCAGCCTCATCCAATGGTAACAACACTGCAAAGATTTTAAATCAGTGGTTAGACAATATTGTCATATGGATTTAAATGAAACATCCATTGCTGTGTCTTGATAATTAATAACCAAGTTTCTATCTTTATTATAATGTACCTCAAGAAAAGCGCGTGCTCTGATTGGTGGAATACGCTATCCATTTGCCCGTGGGTAGCACGCTCACATCACTCAGCTTGTTTTGCTGGAAATTTTGACATGCATGGCGTCTTCATGATATGTTTTTAAAGAGATCATGGTAAACGTCGCAGCTGTGCGTACATCAAGTTATGGATCGATGCACTTGAAAGGTTTGCTTAGCACTAATTAAAAGAAGCTAGAGTCACTCTCAGCTATTGCCTCGATTGACTCTTACGCTTCTTTTGTGCTTAGCAACCTTCTGCATGCATCCATAACTTAACGCACGCTGCACATTTTACCATTTAATATATAACAATAGAACCTCTACCAGCTTGCATGAACAGCTACCTTAAGACAGAGTTTACTGTTGAGGTTTAATTCTTCTGATCTGAAGATACCTGATAGCATGTTCTGATAAAAATTAAGAATTTTAAAAAAAATATATGCATTATAAAAAATTTCCACTCTATCCACATCCATGCATCATGCAATAGCATAACAGTAAATGTCTTGGCAGAATGATGGCTGATTCATATTAATTAAAATTAAAATTTTACTGTTACCCAACACAATATGTCAGTCAAATCTCATGACCTTGTACTTGCCTAAAAAGCATGATTTTGTATACAAAGGTCTTCAGATGTTGATTGTGTGGCTGTTTATGGAGAGGTTATTTTGGAGGTTCGGGGGAGGCAATTTGCTGATTGTTGCCTTTGTGGAGAGGTGGCCATTGTAGCCAAAGGCCAATGTTTAATTAATAGTATTAAAAATAATGTATGGATCATTGGCAAGGACGAAAAAATGTGGCCCTATAAACTTAGAGTAGATGTAATCGACTGTTTTATTGAAAGCTTGAGAAAACATCTTTTATGCCAACTTTATAGAAGGGGGTTATAAACTATGACTGTATAAAGTATTAATATGCAGGTTGTGTATGTTTTGCTAAGAGTACAGTAACTGTAAAAAAATTTTGCAAACTGGGAAATGAGGAATCATGTGCTGAGCAGAGTGGTCTCAAAAAGGCCACTATATTAATCGCATTAACAAAAACGACTCCAAGTTTATAACCGCTTTCCTTAATCGACCATTGTCTTCCATATTTCTTTTTATCAGTCAAATGACTTCATTTCTAAAGGCTGATTTAGATGGCACAACTTTGTCGCATGCAATTTTTTATAGCATGTGCTGCCTGTGTCAGGCAAAAATTGTATACATGCAACTCACATCATATAACATTGTTTGTGGCTACGATTGTTGTAGGGTTTTAAAACATGTTTCAAAATCCTACAACTTTTTTCATGTCTCATGTTGCATGCAACAGTTGTGAGCGAGTTGTCGGCTGATTTAGACCACGCAATTCGTGGTGTATCAATGGCTTGAGCAGGTTGCATGCATACACCTAATTATTCAATAAAGGTTGCTTTGGCAGTTGGTCATTGGTAATTGAGAATTGGCATTTGGTATACGGAACACAATGTAATGCTTCGCCTGAGTGACCGCCAAACAATAGCTTCCCAATGCCCAATTACCAATGACCAAAGCAACCTTTATTGAATTAGGTATAGTTGTAGGCAGAATTACTTGTGTGAAATGATATATATGAAATAAATCATATATGAACTGCGGAAACTGAGAAGTACTTGTGCCGCCTTAATCAGCCTTAAGGAACCACTTTTCTTAGCATTTTTGATGGCCACTTAAAAGGGTTCAACAATATGACAGCCAGTAGACAATATTAGACGTACTTTGCACATTGCTGGAAACTTTCAGGTTTTTTCTGTACATCAGAATCCTATCACTGTTTATGTTTGACTGTCATTTACGAGGGTCTATTATACTCTGGTGGTCTGGCGGTTTAAGCCATTTTTTAGTGTCGGTTTGCGGGTACATTCGTATTTATCTGGCGGTTTACGGTCCAGAAATATCGGCGGTTTCGGTCTTGAGGAAAAAACCAAAGCGGTTTGCGGTCTAGGAAGAACAAATTATGGCGGTCTGCGGACTGTGCGACCCCCTATAATAGACCCTCATTTACATTTTACATAAGTTAAGTTGGCAAAATCTTATGACATCTCACCAACTATTGTTGTGAGAGAGATCCCTTGTCAACATGATGTCTTCATATAATTCTTTAAATGGCATCATGTGTCACAAGTGCTTATTCCAGGACTGTACTCCTACATGTGAAGGGTGTTCAGTTCTATTAAATAACTGCTTGGTTCATGCATGTATATAAATTATTATTAATAACAGACTGAAGGTTTATCTGTAGCGGTGAAAGGAAAAAGGCAGATTTAACTGTTTCATTAGAGGTAAGCACATAACATTATTAGTAATGTTTCGTTTCATTTGAAATTACTGGTACTTTTGATTACAGAGCAAATAGAATAAACATTATTTTTCCATGTGTGTATTTTTTTTTCAGAAATTAGACGTGCATTTCTTCAAATTTAATAAAGTCCATTTAAATTTTTGGAAGTGTAGGTAATTTTTTCTTTGACTATAGTTTGAATGTTTGAACCCCACTTCACAGACACCCCACGTAATATGGATTACTTCGTTATTACTGACAGTTTCCTCTGTCGCGACATTTTATGGTCCCGACAGTGTCTGTATTATTGGGGTTCAGCTGTTTATTAATAGAGAAGCAGTAACTTTGTTTTTCGATTAATACAGCTGATTTTGATTCTCTCTGGATATCCCCTCTTAAAAACATCCATCTTTCAAGATCCGTAACCATTTTTAGTAAATTCCTGTTTGAATCAGCTACCCATCTCCCAAACGCCATGAAACTAATCACTTTCAAAACGATCGACAGCCTGTTATGTTTTGTTCCTAAATAAATTAGTTCTCTAGGTACATGTTTTCTGCTGTCCAGGAGGATGCCTCTAACCATTATTTGCCAAAAAAAAATCATTTTGGTCATGCTCACTGGAACAGGATACATTATTTTGTAAATTGAGACGCAAATTCAGTTATGGATGAGATGATAGTGATACACACCTCCCTCAAGTGATCAGTTTGTTGTGGCTTCATCTCACTAAGTAGTTAATACTTCCTGCACCGATGTCTGCTAGATAATTTGTCTGTAACATAATTATGTGCATATATCAACTTAAACATTTAGCTCATTCTTTGTTCATTGATGGTCAGCTGAAATTCACTTAAGACACCTTTTGTTGTTTCAACAGTGGAGGCATATTTTAATAAAAATGAATGGGGTTGGGTGCTAATTACCACTTTTGAACTCGGGTCAGGACTTTCCGGGCCCGAAAAGCTATTTTATGAGCAGGCTATTTACCAACAGAGATTTCATTTTCATTCGTTTTGTAAACAAAGCAATAGAATCTTAAGTCGACGAGAAACTTTGCACTAGTTTTCAGGCTAAAAACTTCAAAGCAAATTGAAAGAGATTGAAAAATCGCTTTCGGGTTCGAAAAGTCTTCGGGTGTTTTGAGAAACGCACGCCAGAAGAGAGAGTTCAAGTGGCATTTATTAAAATAGCACAGCTGAGAAAATGACTAAATCTTGTGTTAATTTTACTAATCTTCATTTAATAGCAAACAATAGTGAAGGAAACTTCTAGCTATTCAATATTATTAAATGTCTGTTTTAGAATTGCTAACTTGATCTGTACATTAAGCGTTGATTGATTGATTGATTTGATTATAATTGTACTTCTAAAGTGCTACTTTAATCAAAATTTATCATTTTGTATGGGAAAAATTACATTTCTGACAGCTAATATCACAATATACCTATCCGAGCAACATAAAGGGAAAATATAGAGCTCATCAGAAAAGTAGTGTTTTTGAGTACACCAGTGCTGTGACATCATTTTTCTCTGTTTTCTCACTTGAGTTTGCAAGTGAAATCTTGTAGCAACACTGCAAAACATGCTTCCCAACACTTCACCAACACATTCAAGATAACTACTGATTCACCAAAAATGAATAGCACTTGGATGATTTGATCTTAGTAGCACTTTGAAAGCCAGTTTTTGTTCCAAATAACATTTTTTTCTTAATTTTAGTTATTAACTGCTTAATATATTATTTAAGCATTTCCTAACTTGGAATTGTACATATCATACCTATATCTAACTATTGAAGAATTAAAGGGCTATTTTGTCATCATGCTATTTGTATTTCTTTTTTCATTTCCTTTTTTTAATAATGTAACTTTTTTAATTACAAACCCATTTGAATTGGTAAAACTTGTTAAAGCTAGGCTATATTCTATGTCACTAAAATTTCAAAAGCCAAAGGACATATTTGCAGGGGCGTAGCCAGGACTTTTTCAGTGGTACGCACAATCACTGTTTTCAAACACTTCCCTACCTCCTCCCCCCCTTTAAGTCCCAAATCTTTACTTTCTGTCGACTTTTTCAGGTTCGCACGTGCGTACGTGCAACAGGTAGCTATGCCCCTGATTTGTATTAATGTTAGTCAAGTGTTAAGCCTTTGGCTCCTCCCTGGAGCATAGGCCATCGATGACACTTCTTCATCTTTCAAAATAATAATCCCACTTTGTAAAAACAGTTACTAGATTTGGTTGCAGGTGGCCAGGGTGAAAACGGATGGTAATTTAAAAATTCCCACTTTGTCTTTGAAAAGTGAGAATCCACTTGAAATTTTCTTCTTGATGTTTAGAAAAAAAATTATGTGTTCAAGTATAAAATACACTTAAAAAAATTAAGAACAACAAACGGCCAAACCCTGGTGACAAATCCCCTTTTGAGCTGGTCACTGCTACGCCAACCATTCCCTTAGAAATTTATGCCTTCCAAAATTAAACGTGGCTCTGTTTTGTTTTTCTAAGATTACAGTATAAAATTGGTAAATCTTTTTTTTTTTACTTTGGCCCTGATTGAAATGGTTAATTTCCAACTCGGGTGTTAATTTGTTAAAAAAATGAAACTGCTATCATCGGTGTTTGTGAGAAGTATAGTTGTGTTGTATAGGTTCTGAGCACAGTACTCGCTACCATGTGATTATAAGCTTCTATAAATTTGACAGGTTGAACTGAATAACACAAAACAAACAATAAACATCAAGATCACCAGTTAGAATAAGTTAGTCGCATGATATAACAATGCATGTCTCTTCAGATTCAAGTATTTGCTTCTGTTTTTGACATCATCAAAAAAAATAATAAATACTCAAGTCATGTTTGCTTCAGCAAAATGTTCTGAAATACTTGAAAAAAGTATGAAGAATTGTATAACATAAATTATACAATATACTGAATTGTACGCGCAGTTTGATTGGTCATTACCTATGATCTATTAGAGTACGGACGCACAGTTGACGACATGGAGAATTTGTTTTCTCAGTTTCGTCCAACATGGCGGACAGTTTTGAAAAAATGTGGACGACATTATTCCAAAAAGGTTTAGCAGAAGCTATTGTCAATCAAGAATTTGACGAAACCAAAGTGGAAAGTAGTTTTGTTGACGTGGAAAATGCTGAAATTATAAAAAGATCCTCAAACAGTCATGACCACAGTCGAGTGCTACAAGGTTTGTTTTCCTTCTCTGTACAGTATTGTATAAAACAAACAGATTCCATTTTGCTGTCCGTCTGTTCAGTTATAGATCACAGAAGACGTCAAAATGAGGCTAATAACTTATAAACTACACGGTGAAAGTTTTTGTTTTCGATATATATTTGTTTAATTGGCAATAGAAACATTTTAACAATTTTTAAAAAAATTCTGTACAGTGGAACCCCGATATAACGATATGCCAAGGGATATTATATCGTTATATCGAGGTATCGTTATATCGAGACTCCCGATATAACGATATGGCCGTAAAATAGCCGAAAATATCGTTATATCAGGGTAAAATTAACACGTACTTTTTTACTACATATTATTTAATTAAACTTGTAATGAGTATCAAATGATTCACAGATGTAACGTTTTAAGCACGCATGTCCTTAAAACAATTTGCAAAGCATTAGACGTTTTCAAGCGTAAACAAAAAAGTCTGTGGTGTGAATCGTCAAAGGGAAACAAAACTAAACTTAAACACTTGAAGTTGCGACTGTACAGATCTTCTTTACTTATCGAGGTTCGCGTGTTCATTGTTTTTCTTTTTTTTAACAGACACTTGTTCATTAATTAAAGTACTCTTCACATGGCTGCAAATAACAGTCGGTCATCGGTCATTGGCCGACTAAAATTAGCTCATGTCCAGTACTGATACTATAATATCGTTACATCCGGGAAGATTTTATGCTCGGTGCGGTAAATTCTCATTGTTATATCGGGAATATCGTTATATCGAAGATCGTTATATCGGGTTCTGTCCCATACATTTTACTGTAACTTTTGCCGGGACATAGTATATTCATCGTCACACCGGGGATATCGTTATATCGAGGATCGTTATATCGGGGTTCCACTCTACATAGAGTTCAGAGCTACCTTAAATTTATGTGAAAACGACATATCTCTGAATTCTATGTGCAGATGTTTTTCAAAATTGGCACAAATGTTTGTTATGTTTATAAGACGAAAATATATAAAAATCAAAAAAATTCACAGAGCAGTTTTGAAGTTATTAGCCTCAAAAGGTTGAAAATGGGGTCTTTTTGGCCTCTTTTTACGTTGCCATGGTAACAAATTTTGATGTCGTAGCCACCTAAATTTGTTCATTGGTTAAGTGTTTACAAACCTGTACTAAACGTTTTCTCTTTACTTTACTGGTGTAGCTGTGATTGAATATCATAGATGTAACATTATGGGAATGTTTAAACTATCAGGAGCCACCTTAAAGAATGACAAAATGGAATCTATTTGTTAAGGTGATAAAGGCAGGGCTGTCATTAACGGCCATCACCCATAGCATCTGTTACATACGGGTGAGTGCACTTGATGGGACCTTGATGTTACGGGTGATCTTGCCTGTTATAGGTTAAATTTACTGACAAAGCAACAAGCTTGTTACGGGTGTTAAGATCAGAGCAACACCTGTCTCAAATCTTAATGACAGCCCTGTAAAGGCATCTGGTGATTGTGGCAAAAGTGAACTAAAATCTTTTGTTGTGGTCTCAAATTACTTTTTTCACCCTAAAGATGTACCGAGATATTATGCTTGCCAACCTTGTTTCCAGGCTCCCCTCTCTCCAACTTCAGGGAGGACCCTGGGAACAATTGAGTGGTTGCAATAATGATATTATCATAAAATAGCACAATAATCATCCCATCACTATCATAATAAGAAGCCTGCTTACTTATAATAATGTAACATTCTGAATATAGGTCCTCCTGAAAATTAGCCCCCCCCCCCAAAGTTATTAGGGATCAATGCTGAAATAAATGGTTAAGGTTTAAGATACTCTTAGAAATTCACAGTTACTGCCAAAAGAAAGCATGTTGTCCATTTTTTGGATATCCATGTCGTTTGTTGCAATAAAGCTTGAATGTTTAATGTTTTTCTACATTCCAATGCCCACAAAAATGTTTGTTGTACTAATAGATAAACTTTAACATTCATAATTTTATGCTAATTAGTCAAGAGTGATTTTCTTAACCTAGACTAATATTTTATAGTTTTACATGGAGTAATACATACACCTTATTCGATGGTTTAACAGATAATACGCGCGGATATTTTACGAGTTGCGTAGTATTTTTTCGAGCCCCGCAGGGGCGAGAAAGAATGCGAGCAATGAGCAAAATGTCCGCACGTATTATCTGTGAAACCATCGAATAATGGATTTATTATTCGACTGAAATTCTTGTATTTATAATAGCTTGTGTCTTGAAACTGGGATACTAAGGTGTAATGCAGCAATCTACTGTGCATTACTCTCGGATATTTTGCGTGTTGTCTTTCCCTTATAAGGTAAAAAACGTCACAGTCGAATAATAAACCTTAATAATTCGCTGAATCTTTTTTTTTTCCAATTGTACGTAAAAACAAAAATCTATTAACTATTTCACTTTGTTTCACATGATAAGTAAAGAGGGTCCTCTATACTTTTTTCGTCACGCGTGAATGGACATTTTTGCTTTGCGTGAAGCGTGAATGAGGATTTATTTTTTCCGTGATTCGTGAATCTATATTTTTCCGTCCTCGGTAAAAAGATTTTCGATTTCTTCGTGATCCGTGAAATATGCATTTACTTACGCGTGATTTGTGAACCAACGACTTTTGCGGGAATAATTTTTCACTTTTTTGAGATTTTAGCGTCATTAAAGCTCGTAAACTACACCAAACTAGATGTAACACCTGTCCATTCTGTCCATTCGAGATCATTCGATGCGCAATCGGATGGAGGACTGAGAACTAACCACAGCGACATTGAACCAGGACGGCCTAGAATCTAGTCTGTCTCGATGTGTCACATACGCCATTTCGACAAGTATGATTGAGGTAGAAGTCAAAATGAGTGGAATCAACAAAACTAGCCGAACTACAGTAGCGAATAGTCATCCTACACTCTACCACAAAGTTTTTTAATTACCCAAGCCACAAATGATCTAGACATGCTGATCGACAAGAACAGAGTCTGAAATTACCAAAAGATGGCCGTGTGCAACCTGTACATCAACTGTGGCATATTTCAGTAATGTCAGGTAAAAGTAAGTGAAACATGAATTAGCCTTTGTATTTTTACATGAAACGTGATTGCTTGCTTTTTTCTGTGAACGTGAAGCTGTTTTTCGAATTTTTCGTGATGCGCGAAAAGGCCAATTACTTTTGCGTGAAACTGTTTTCAGAAGAGGTATAGGGGACCCTCAGTAAAATGATTCTCAAGGTTCTGTTGTCTCTTACATGTACCTATTTCAATATAAATACTTTTTTTGCATTGTGATCGGATATAAGGATATGACCATCAGGCATTGTAGTTATACCCCAAGGCCACTGTAGCTTAGCAACAGTTCTCCCAGTAAAGCGACCTTCAATGGTGAACTGCTGCACGTGACCACTGTCTTGGTCACCGACCAGAAAATTCCCATGTTTGTCTATGCACAGTCCCCACGGCTTTCTAAACTGTCCGTCTTCTTTGCCCTTTTCTCCAATCTTACGCAAAAACCTCCCTGAAGAATCAAACAGTTTTAAAAAACCGTTCCCACTGTCAGCCACAATGAACATGTTTTTGTAAAAAACGCAGCCCAGGGGATGGTTTAGTTTTTCTGGACCGCTATCTCCAAACTTCAACACTGGTGCACCATCCTTTGTCAACACCTGAACTCGGTTGTTGTTATACTCAGCTATTACCACGTGTCCTTTACCATCCATACAAACACCAGCTGGACTATGAAACTCTCCAACTCCTGTCCCTTTCTGTCCAAATATGTTTACATAGTTTCCGTTGTGAACATTGAACAGCTGTATTCGGTTATTCTCCGCTTCTGTCACCAGAATCTCATCATCGTTTATGAATGAAACGTGAGATGGATGGTTCAGCTCCCCGCGATTCTCTCCATAGCAACCCAGTTGTCGCACGTACTTTCCTTCTTTATCAAATATCAGGATACAGTTCTTACCATAGTTTGCTACGGCGATTAATCCTTTACTGTTCACGGCAATCCCAGCTGGCCCTTCCAGAGTTTCATTTTGCAAGTCTAACTCGCCTACAACTTCAAGCCGTCGTTCCCGCACCTCGATAGTGGAAGGACTCTGAGGAAGGTTCTCGCCGTTTATCTTTGCGGAGATGTGGTAGGTACCTGGCAGTTTAGGAACAAATTTCACCTGGATATTTCCACCCGATTCTTTGCTGATCATCAAATATGCCAGTTGGTCAGTAGGCTCCATCAGTACTTCAACGTGGTCTTCATGTTGTGTGTTACTGATTTGTCCTTCGTATGTTTTGGGGCAGATTGAAATCTCTGCTTCTACGCCAGCTTGGTAATTTTGATGCAGCCCTTCCATGATTGATCTTTGTGGGTCTGTTCCGCTTATGTACCCCAGACTCGCGTTATCTGGTGTGCAAGTGGAAACGAACTTTATAAACGGCCCAACCGGAATTGCTGGGAGTCCACGTTTGCCGAGCTCGTCAAATCGCTCTTCTAAATTTCTCTTGTTTTGCATGATGTCTGCACTCGAACTTCTCTGAACCAGGTCATTGGCAAACTCTGCTGCTTGGTTGATTTGTTTTGCTAACATCTCAACTTGATTTTTTAGGGAATCTAATTTCTCCATTCTCGAGACGCGTGTGTTCTCGAGGGTAGTAATTGCCTGGCGCTCGCGTTCGTGAATAGCAGCGATCATTTGTTCGGCTGCTTGAGACACTTGGCGTTTGGCAGCGGTAATGGTGGTTTCCAAGCTGGTAACTATTTCTTCAACTCGACGAATCAAATCACTGCAAGCTTCGTTCTTTTCCTTCATCAGTTCGACTCCTGCCAAAATGTTGTCTCTTTCGTCATCTGCAGCCTTTTCAAGCGGCTCAATGACATGATTCTTGTGATCCGTGACGATGCAAATTTGGCAAATACAAGTTTGACAAACACGGCAGTAAAATTCCATTACCTTTGTCTCGTGGTACTTCTCGGCACAAAATGCTTTTCGCTTTAACAAAGCTTCGTAATCTTCGGCTTGAAACTGTTTGACTGGCGTCACCTTGTGTCCTTGGAACGCAGCGGTTTTAAACACCTCGTGGGCGTTTAAACAGTCACTACACAGCAACTTCTCGCAGTCAAAGCAATAACTAATTTCAGCGCTCTTTTTCTTGCAAACTCCACAGCTGATCTCACTTCCATCGCCACTTTTTTGAACAGCGAGAAGGCTAAGTAAGCTATTGTGATGAAAACTGATCGGCAATTGATCGAACCGGTTTCCTTCGGGGATGCCAATTTGTGCCTGGCACTCGGGGCAGCGAAACTGACCTCCTCTCTGACTCAAAAGCGCATGTTTCTTTAAACATTCGCAGCAGAACGTGTGAAGACACGCTATGGTCTTCGGCTCGGTGAACGTTTCCAAGCAAATCGAACATTCAACATGCTTTTTGAGGTTTTTCAACAGAGACTCCATCGTGAAATGCAGCGCAGATTGAAAGCTGAATTTATGAAATACACCCGCTATTGTGTTGTCGATTCCGAGAATCTTTAGCCTGAGTATAATAAACATCACGTAGCAGTTTATTTAAAGTGGCCAACCAGATCGATTTCTATCTGACCCCGACCTTAGTTGCTAAGTTTTGATGGCATAAACATAGCAACGGAATAACATTTAACACATAATTTTTTAAGTGCGCATTTTCTGAAGTAAGGCTAATTTGGTCAGCACCACAGTCTTTTAAGTGTTCTTTTGCCACTGTTGAGTAAGTTGGCTTATTCATGCACTTTACGTTCTATCATTGACCAAGATACCTGACACAATGAACAAGCGAAACTTTATTCAACAGATTGACATACACGTTTGTGTATATAAGAAATTTTACCGCATCACATGGTACCTTAGATTTTACCCCTTCACCGGTAGATCTACGGAAATTTCTAAATACCAGCTCTGGATAACAAAATGTGTATCCCTTAGATTTAACAACTACACTGGTAGATCTATGGAAATTTCTATAAACAGGCCTGTGCAAAACTGTAGGATCCCTTAAATTTTACCACTTCACTGGTAGATGTACGGAAATTTCTATAGACAAGCTTGGATACAAAAATGTAATATCCCTTAAATTTTACCACTTCACTGGTAGTTCTATGGAAATTTCTATAGACAAGCTTGGATACAAAAATGTGATATCCCTTAAATTTTACCACTTCACTGGTAGTTCTATGGAAATTTCTATAGACAAGCTTGGATACAAAAATGTAATATCCCTTAAATTGTACCACTTCACTGGTAGTTCTATGGAAATTTCTATAGACAAGCTTGGATACAAAAATGTGATATCCCTTAAATTTTACCACTTCACTGGTAGTTCTATGGAAATTTCTATAGACAAGCTTGGATACAAAAATGTAATATCCCTTAAATTTTACCACTTCACTGGTAGTTCTATGGAAATTTCTATAGACAAGCTTGGATACAAAAATGTAATATCCCTTAAATTTTACCACTTCACTGGTAGTTCTATGGAAATTTCTATAGACAAGCTTGGATACAAAAATGTGATATCCCTTAAATTTTACCACTTCACTGGTAGTTCTATGGAAATTTCTATAGACAAGCTTGGATACAAAAATGTAATATCCCTTAAATTGTACCACTTCACTGGTAGTTCTATGGAAATTTCTATAGACAAGCTTGGATACAAAAATGTGATATCCCTTAAATTTTACCACTTCACTGGTAGATCTATGGAAATTTCTATAGACAGGCCTGGATAAAAAATGTAATATCCCTTAAATTTTACCACTTCACTGGTAGATCTATGGAAATTTCTATAGACAGGCCTGGATAAAAAATGTAGGATCCCTTAGATTTTACCACTTCACTGGTAGATCTATGGAAATTTCTATAGACAGGCCTGGATAAAAAATGTAGGATCCCTTAAATTTTACCACTTCACTGGTAGATCTACGGAAATTTCTATAGACAAGCCTGGATTCAAAAATGTTGAATCCCTTAAATTTTACCACTTCACTGGTAGATCTACGGAAATTTCTATAGACAAGCTTGGATACAAAAATGTAATATCCCTTAAATTTTACCACTTCACTGGTAGTTCTATGGAAATTTCTATAGACAAGCTTGGATACAAAAATGTAATATCCCTTAAATTTTACCACTTCACTGGTAGATCTATGGAAATTTCTATAGACAAGCCTGGATTAAAAAATGTAGTATTCCTTAGATTTTACCACTTCACTGGTAGATCTATGGAAATTTCTATAGACAGGCCTGGATAAAAAATGTAGGATCCCTTAGATTTTACCACTTCACTGGTAGATCTATGGAAATTTCTATAAACAGGCCTGGATACAAAAATGTAATATCCCTTAAATTTTACCACTTCACTGGTAGATCTATGGAAATTTCAATAAACAGGCCTGGATAAAAAATGTTGAATCCCTTAAATTTTACCACTTCACTGGTAGATCTACAGAAATTTCTATAGACAAGCCTGGATTAAAAAATGTAGTATCCCTTAAATTTTACCACTTCACTGGTAGATCTACGGAAATTTCTATAGACAAGCTTGGATACAAAATTGTAATATCCCTTAAATTTTACCACTTCACTGGTAGATCTACAGAAATTTCTATAGACAAGCCTGGATTAAAAAATGTAGTATCCCTTAAATTTTACCACTTCACTGGTAGATCTACGGAAATTTCTATAGACAAGCTTGGATACAAAAATGTAATATCCCTTAAATTTTACCACTTCACTGGTAGATCTACGGAAATTTCTATAGACAAGCTTGGATACAAAAATGTAATATCCCTTAAATTTTACCACTTCACTGGTAGATCTATGGAAATTTCTATAAACAGGCCTGGATAAAAAATGTAGGATCCCTTAGATTTTACCACTTCGATGGTAGATCTATGGAAATTTCTATAAACAGGCCTGTACAAAAATGAAGGATCCCTTAAATTTTACCACTTCACTGGTAGATCTATGGAAATTTCTATAAACAGGCCTGTACAAAAATGAAGGATCCCTTAAATTTTACCACTTCACTGGTAGATCTATGGAAATTTCTATAGACAAGCTTGGATTAAAAAATGTAGTATCCCTTAGATTTTACCACTTCACTGGTAGATCTACGGAAATTTCTATAGACAAGCTTGGATACAAAAATGTAGTATCCCTTAGATTTTACCACTTCACTGGTAGATCTATGGAAATTTCTATAGACAAGCTTGGATACAAAAATGTAGGATCCCTTAAATTTTACCACTTTACTGGTAGATCTATACAAGATCTAGATCAAGATCTAGACAAGCTTGGATAAAAATAATAGTGTCTCTAAGATTGTACCAGTTCACTAGTTGATCTATGGAAATTCCTAATGACAGGCCTGATATGACAATTTGAACAAAAAATTATGTGTAAACTAGGGCACAGTTCCTTTTTGAACTTTGGAATGGGCAATACAACATGACCTTAAAGCCCTAAAGTACATGTACAGCTGTATATGTTGTGGTGCAATTTTGTCCTTGGTGCAAATTTTAATTTCCTTTGTTTTGGGGTATGGAAATGTATGATAGAGTTTTAAACAAAGGAAAATAAAATTTGCACCAAGATTAAAATTGCACCACAACATATATACAATTGCATTAATTATTGAACTATATTATTATATGATCTGATATGCCTCTTATTCCTTTGCTAACTCTTTGTACCTTCTTCTCAAATACTGTGCTGCCTCCTTTTTAAGTTTACAATTTTCATCCAATTGAATATCAAAATAGATAACACTTTCCTTTGGAATCTGGGTGGATGTCCAGCCTCGCCAAGGTTCCCATTTTGATTTGTAGCCACCCTTTAGCCACTCCACAACAAAGGAGGTATCAGTGACCTCTTTCACCTCTGCTAGATGAGGTGGCTTGTAGTTTCCAGCAAGGTTGACAGCTACAATGCTGCCTGACAACACTCCTTCATAGTTTTCCACCACCGTTACATCTGGAGTTGGTCTTCTATAAGCCCCACCATACACCTACATGCAATTAACAAGGAAAACCATGATAGTAATAAATTATCATGTACCTATTTTGGATCGTCATGAAGATTATGACGATGATGAAGACCATTATGGTGGCCGAGGACTGCCACTGGGTTTTCTGGGCATTTTTTCTTTTTTTAAGCAAATAAAATGCAAATAAAATTAAAAACAAATGCAAATAAAATGAAATGTAAAACAAAAAGCAAACTGAAATCAAAGTCAAACTCGATTCAGATTAAAATCAAATAAAATGCAAAACTAAAATGCAAATAAAATTAATATCAAATGCAAATGCAATGAAATGTAAAACAAAAAGCAAAGTGCAAATCAAAATCAAACTCAATTCAGATTAAAATTGAATGCATTTTTAAAAGAGAATGTAAAACAAAACAAAAATCAATTTCAAACGAAATTCGAAAAGCAAGTGAAAGTGAATTTCGCCGTGGCCGAGCGCTGCCACTACCATCATGCTACGCGCGCTTAAGAGCGTCTGTCTGAGATCGAAAACCAGGCACAGGTCACGGATCGGGGTCGGCCGATTCCTTCCACATTTTGCCAGTTTAAAACATTCCATCAGTGATGTTCAAAAGCAGCATGCTAAGTTTTTAAAAGCTGATAGTTTCCGAGATCTGCCCACCCCCCAAAACGGCTATTCTAAGCCATCAGAGCCTTGATAAAATCATACTCAGTTCAAGATACGAAAATTAAATATGCAGGTACATAAAGTCAATATTTGCATATGCTTATTTAACCCCATTTTTACAGTTCTAGTTTTCTGCTTAGCGGTGGTTATTTTGCGAGCCAATAGATTCATCAACATCCCGTCGTTCTATATCGCTAAACCTTTTGCGCTATACCTTTTGCGTGAACCGTGAATAGGGCTATTTTTTATGGATACTCTGCGTTTCAGAAAATCTAGTTATTCGGATCTTTGCAAGCCTTGCTGGACATATCGATTCAAAGATTCTTAAAAAAAATAGCCCTATTCACGGTTCACGCAAAAGGTATATAAGGGACCCTTATTACACTAGCCGGGGAACTGAAACATCTTTGTAAAATGAAACCCGAGCCCACACGGTAATTCGACAGGTAAGCAAATTTGTGAAAAGTAAATAACAGTATTATTGAAGTACCTTGTTACCGATAATTTCTTTCCAACGCTTTAGAAAATCAGTTGAAATATGTATTGAAATACTGTTTTTTTTTAATAATTAACATCATTCAACCCCATCATAAGTTTAATATTTGAAATAAGGCGACTTCACTAAGAGTCCGTAACATCAAAGTGTGACGTCGTGACAACTGAAATACATTGCACAAATCGTTTCAGACTTTATAGGTCCCAAAGTTTTGTTTAGCGATATAGAACGACGGGATGTTGATGAATCTATGGAACTCCTTGGCTGCAAAATAACCACCGCCTTACGGAGAAAACTAGAAATTGGGGTTAAATAAGCATATGCAAATATTGACTTTATGTACCTGCATATTTAATTTTCGTATCTTGAACTGAGTATGATTTTATCAAGGCTCTGATGGCTTAGAATAGCCGTTTTGGGGGGTGGGCAGATCTCGGAAACTATCAGCTTTTAAAAACTAAGCATGCTGCCTTTGAACATCACTGATCGAATGTTTTAAACTGGCAAAATGTGGAAGGAATCGGCCGACCCCGATCCGTGACCTGTGCCTGGTTTTCGATCTCAGACAGACGCTCTTAAGCGCGCGTAGCATGATGGTAGTGGCAGCGCTCGGCCACGGCGAAATTCACTTTCACTTGCTTTTCGAATTTCGTTTGAAATTGATTTTTGTTTTGTTTTACATTCTCTTTTAAAAATGCATTCAATTTTAATCTGAATTGAGTTTGATTTTGATTTGCACTTTGCTTTTTGTTTTACATTTCATTGCATTTGCATTTGATATTAATTTTATTTGCATTTTAGTTTTGCATTTTATTTGATTTTAATCTGAATCGAGTTTGACTTTGATTTCAGTTTGCTTTTTGTTTTACATTTCATTTTATTTGCATTTGTTTTTAATTTTATTTGCATTTTATTTGCTTAAAAAAAGAAAAAATGCCCAGAAAACCCAGTGGCAGTCCTCGGCCACCATAGACCATTCATTTTTTCCCATTTTTATTTCATCACCCACTTTACAAAAACAAAATACAAGTGGAAGAAAAAGAATTGCAGAGAAAATGGTGAGGAAGCCTTAGGAGAAACCATAGGGCTTATAGAATAAGGATTCCTCATTGCTGTGCTGTTACATTAAAGTTTTAGAGACTGTGAGACGGTTGAGACAATAACAGTTGAAAAATGATCAGTAGACAATTGAAAAAAAATGACATAAGGTTAAAATTGGTGATAAAAGATTTAGTAATCGCTATAGATATACAGTTTTTTAAGGCTAGATTTAAAGGGATCCTCCATTGTCATAACAAATTGACATTAAATTGTTGGAAATAAAGTTGAAATATTGATTATGTTTATAAGAAATGGAAATGTTTCAGTGGACATATAAAATGGATATGAATATCACCTATTTTCGCTTTCAAATTTCTCGCACACCGCCATTTTGAATATTTATGACATGTTACGGTTGCTGCTATTGTTAAGAATCAAAGTTCTCTTGTATGCAACAATAAGACAACTGTAACACGTAACCATAGCAGAACCATAAATATTCAAAATGGTGGTGCACTGGAAATTTATAAGCAAAAATAAGATTATTCATATCCATTTTTTGCACATTAAAATAATATTTGCACTTGCTTTTTAATTATTTCCAACAATTTAACATCAGTTTGTTGGAAAGAGATACAGAGTTCCAAAAATAAAAGAAGATTATAGTAACATGCATCTTTTTACACCTTACCTCTCGTACTGGGGCAACTTGATTTCTAACCATGTCATCTACATCTGCAGGAACTCCCTCAGGTTTTTGTCCTAGAAAGCCTAGCTGACCATTGCCATCTGACTCTGGTAGCTTTTGCTTTTCCCTTACTTTTGCCTTGTTGGCAATTATATTCTGCAATGGCCAAGTAGCTGCCCTCTCCTTTGGATTCCACATTGCATTTTCATCTGATAGGAGTGTAGCCCACTCCATTTTATGTTGTTCTGAGAAAAGCCTTGACTTATAAAATTTCTCAATGTCTGTCCTCAGCTTCCCAAGTTCCACCTTCTCTGTATTTGGGATCACATAACCAGGGACATCATTTGGGTTTATAGGTGTATCTGCCTAGGAAATTAGTGAATAAACTAGAAGTAAATATTCTAGCTTGCTAACAAAAGTGTAAATGAGGGTGGCAGGCCTGCATGACTCTTACCTCATGTTTTTAATGCCATTTGCTCCTTCTATATGTTTTGAATGGGTATTCTACATTTAGTTTGTCAAGGAGGTTGTAGCGTAGAATGAGTATTAAAACCTTTCAAAAGCTGCTTTGCAATGGACTAGAGGTCAAGTCTGTCAGTTTTTATTTCCCGTGGTGTTGCACTTGTAGATTATGACCTCAATTTAGTGTCCTTTCTTGCCTGGTAACGCATACATGTACGTTTGCTTCGGGCACAATAGAGCTGGGTTGAATTTGGATATTTGTTAAGGGATGGTGACTCTATACAGTCTGTACATGACTTTGTATGAAGAGAGATACTGTTGGGACCGGTGAGAGAGTCAAGAAGAATAATGTTTAGGTTGCAGGACTGTCTTTTTAAGGTGTCTGTTTAGAGAGAGTTGACTGTTTATAAGCTTGCACTCTAGTCTTTTCTTTTTCTTAAGTGAGAAGCTACCACAAAATCCTGTGTGTTTAAGCTTCCCACTGAGACCACTTTTTGAACAGTGAATCACACTACAGTCAATAACAAAAATTAGCCTGTGCAAAATGACATAAAAACAAAAACATTCCACAAAAAGCATGTCCCACTGGAGCGGTTTCTTTTGTTTTCCTTGATTTTTGCATGGGCTAATGTTTGTTTTTGACTGTAGTGCGACCAGGCCCTTAGCCTTCCTCCCTCATGACTACATCTCAGAAATCGATATAGTCAGGAACTGGATGCTTATACAGTAGAATAAGGTATCTAGATCAGTAAATCATCTAGAGGAATTAGGGAGAAAAAAAATGCATCATTGAATTTTTCTCTCACTGTATTGTAGTACCTGTTAAGGTCCTTGTGTCCTGCTTTACCAGGAATTCTGAAAACCTGTAAATCAATAACACACACATGCATATAAGCATATTAATTAGCTTTTATATGACATGTCATAAATGGTGTTCTTTGACAGTCATTTTATTTTATAAATGAAAGTCTCATACTTGTTAAACATCTGGTCAACAGCTTCATGGGTGTGCCCAACCATAAGAAAATTCAGTTTTACCTGCAAAAATTAAAAATGGATTAAATTTCAATTTATTGGCTAACACAGGCGATAGCTTTATTTCATCTAATTTACATTTGTATATTTACAATAGATCTGACAGCATTCTTAAAACTGTTAAGTGACTTCATTGTACAAAGTGCATATGGAAGTGAATTCCAAGCTTTTGAAGCAGTGAAGACCACTCACTTAGTCCCATAACGAGGTGGTGTTTACTTTGGGGATGACAAGCTTGTTAGTGCCTCTAAGATTCTTAATGTTCTCACAAAAAATAAACAAGTCTTTTATTTTATATCTCCAACAATTATTTATGGGCAAGGAATTAATAATAAACGGTAATGAGTCAGTTGATTTTATGTGTGATTTACTGTTGAAGTACCAAAACCATGAATGCCAAAAAAATCTCTGGAATGTTCATTGTGTTGTGACCAATCACATGCAAGATCTTGTAACTACAGAAACCACAGACAACGAATGGGTTCTTTGACAGTAATTTACCTTCACAAAAATGTCAAGCATAACAAGGACAGCAAGGAAGTTTAGAACAAACTGGTTTTTGTTCTCTCTCCAGCAGTTATCCATTTGCAAGTACAGGGTATCTGGCAAGTCCTCTTCCATGCTATTCAACTCCAAAAGTATAACATTTACAGTGAGATTTGAATCATGGGGAAACTGCAACAGGTCAAAATAACCTTTTGGCTGTCTCCCATGGTTCAACACACCAGTCAAGTGGGTCCGCAGCTTTCTTGCACTGGCATATGCATGTGCAGTAACAATCAAGCGTGGGAGAAGAAGTTTTGCCTGATCCATGCCATCTTGTGCAATGCAAGCGTAGTGATAAGAATAATTCTTTGCCTTGTCCCTATGGTGGTAGTACAGTTTTCTCTCTCTCCTGTGGCATAAATAGAGAGCAATTTTAATTAACTAAAATATTTAGCTTTGTGCAGCCTTTATTTATGGGATACTCACAAGGGATGCAAAAAGTACCTTATCATTTTTATTTGATCAGAGCTTCCGAAAAAAAGTCTCTTAATAAAATGATACATGTACATCATTGAATACTGGTTTGGTATATTATAACATAAATTTTAACTTCTCATAGAACTGCAATATTGAAAGGGAATACAGCTGCAATGAAATTATTGTAATTTATCAGTTTCCACAAATGTGTTTTGCACAACTTACATTTGCAAGTCATTGTGGAAATCAAACAGCTTGTCCAGATACTTTCGCACATCCTTGTCTCTTGCTTTGCGTTTTTCCTCACCCAATATTGTGCAGTAATCACATATTGTGAAGCGGTTTACCTACAATAAATATAAGGCTGCATATTAGTAAGACCATTATGTATGTACACTGTATAAAGTAAACTGTAAACTCCATTTTTGGTAGAAAAAGAAAGAAAAAAACACCTCATTTTAGTTTACACACTGTACTTCAACAGCTGTAATTACGAAAGGGTCAAGATGGTTTACTTTGGTGCTGGCATAAATCTTATGGAGTCGGTAAAGGTCACCTTCTACTGCCACTTCTTTAGGAAATTCATACAGTGCTGTACATATGTACCTTGGGTATTTTGACATGCGGAAACAATTCCCTCAAGAGATGGCAGAAAGTGCTGTAATGAATGACATCTTCATTGTCGTCTTCCAAATCTGCTTTCATATAGCTATACATGATAGTTTTGTCTAAATAGCTTGGAAGATGCAAGGCACCTGTGTCAGGCATTTTATCGCCTACCTGTGTGAGAAAGAACATGAACAATTGAGCTTGCCAATAATGTAGCCTTTAGGGTACTTTTTTTCTCAGTAATGTTGCACTTCCTTAAATAATTTCCACACCTGCACATATACACCATACGAAACCCAATCCTATGAGTTAATTTAAAGAAAGATACCATAAATGACCAACAACCTCAAGAGCTAAGTTCTCAAAGACTAAGGTCAAATTTAAAACACAATGGAAGCTGTATTACTGCAATGCTCCTTGGTTTAGATTGTTTACATGTAGTCTTCAAAAAGACTAGCCCTATTTCAGGTGACTTTTACATGTTTTTTTACTTTATTTCAGTATTATTCTTGAAAAAATTTGCTTTTTAAAAATGTTTATGTAATATTCTTTGCTAATGTCACCCTTTTAATGAATGTGTCCATCCAAGTTTCAGCCATGAGCCTCTTGTGAGTTAAGTTCCTGCTCCGGGTTTTCTGTAAAGTCCTAACTCCATCATGGAAGTTGCGGAATGTTTCACTCAGAGCAGCTACACTCAGTCCGAATACCATGCGATATGCAGTGCTGCATACCCTGTATCCACTCAGATAATATGGAATGCTTTCAAGAACACTGCAGTTACAAATAAGAGGAATCAAATTTTAAAAGTTTGCCATCATTGTCATTGGCGATAATGTAATTGGCTAAAACGGAACTGTTGCTCCAATATATACTAAATCCATAGTTAAGTACTAGAAAAGTTCAAATTCAGAATCTAAATTTGTTCATTGCAAAAGGACATCATTAACTAAACATTTTTAGCAGCAACAGAACTTAGTTACTGGTATGTGTAGTACCTTGCTCTCATATAAATTTTATTTCAGCTGTCAAAGGGAACAACAAATGTACAAGTGCATATCACATTCTATACTAGACTGGTTTTCATAAGACTTTGGAGCAAGCAAGAGTAAATACCTTTCTAGTATCCAAATAATTTAAGCAGGGAAGTTAGCAAGTCACATTTTATCTAAAATTGTCGTTCAGTATCCGCTTCTCACAATTACGCCAAGCTTTAGAAAAGAAATTTGCATTTAAACTTACTAAAACCACAGTATTGGTACTTTGCAAATGAATTGAATTTGTGATGTGATTTGGATGCTTGATTGTTAGAAAGAGAGCTATTTAGTAAACAGAAGACCAAAACCTTTTCCACAGTCATGGAAAATCTGTTGTTTTCTTTTGTGGTTGTCAAGTCATCCCTGAATTTTTTTTTACCATGGTCAAAGCTAAGGCTGACTGCAGCTCCGTTGAAAACACACCTTTCATTTGGTTTGGCATGCATCCATAAAGAATCAAGAACTATCTGCTTCTTTTGTAGAGAGCTGGTATCCTGAAGACTTTTTCTTATCATGCACATCTCTACTAGATCCATTGCTTCCAGACATTTTTCAGCACAATACCCAGCATCTATGACTATAATAATAATAATAATAATAATAATAATAATAATAATAATAATAATAATAATAATAATAATAATAATAATAATAATAATAATAATAATAATAATGATAATAAAAGGTTCCTAAAAACACATCTAACATCAGTCTCGATGCTTTTTACAAATACTGAATATAAAAAGAATGTAACAACTACAGCTAGAAAGCTAAGAAAGACTAAAACTAAGATAAAATACCAAGACTAAAAACAATAGTAAAAGTTAAAAATCTATTAAAACAAGTGTGTTTTTAGCATAGTCTTAAAAGTGGATATAGTATTTCGGCTGGAAACAAAAGAAACCAACATGATTGATGATGAACTTACAAAGACTGGATATACACTTCATCTTTTTCAAGTCTGATCACCAAGTTAAGTGCAGCATTGAACTGACTATAATTATACAGCTTTCAAACAAGATTTAATTTATAGGTTTGGAAGTGTACACCTAGATTTTTTCAGAATTTACTTTACTATTACTTATTACATGTGAGTTTACCATTATAAAAAGTAGAGATTGCATTACGTTCTTTCAGAGCTGCAGCACAGCAATTCTTCCGGCTTACTCCAAAGCTTTGCCTCTGTGTTGAAGTGTCCTGTGGCACAAATGTTTGTCCTATCTCATTCACTTACAAATGTTGGCTAAGCGGGAAAACCCTTATTGTTAACTACAGTTGTTTGCTATGGAAAGTTTCTGAACATCATCTCTTGGAAACTGTACCTTCCAGAGGTAAAATGTTTAGCCACATTTGTTCTATTAGAAAGATTTTTAATATTTTTCGGTCACAACTTTATTCGGTAGTTTTAACGATTGTTCTCTTTAATGCACGTTTGGGGACTAGCACTAGCTACAAATATATTGTACGATTGTTCACTCTCACTGCTACAGGCGGCTGCATTTGTAGCATGGCAAGGAAGGAGGGGCACGCGTGCGCAGTGCGTAGCGACACTTAGAAAAAAACACGTAAAAACATGTCAGACGTAAGTAGAGAAGCTTGAGTGAAATAAAATAATTATTTTGACATACCTCTCTAGGCTTTAGACTTTTCTACTTTTATCAATCGGATCCTGTTCCTTGACATCGATGGCCATTTTCTGACATAAAAATCACTATATTTCAAGATTTATTCTCCACGGTTTTGGCCTTGAAAGTAAACCTTTCTTCTTGAGTAACAACAGTATGGCGTAATGCCATTTCCAGCAGAATCGCCTTCGTAAAATTTAACGCGACAACCCAGAGCGGCAACCAATTCCCTGTTATCAATCGAAATTATTGTCTCGAAACAATGTTGTCCTTGACCATGAAATTGGTTTTCCGTAAAAGTTTGTATCCACCACGGTAATTCACATTGAAGTTCGACTTTTTTCAAGGCCACTGAGTAAACATCCCACGGCTAAAATTTCCAATCTTCGATCTGCAATATCTCCACCAAAAATCATCCAAAATTGCTGCTAAACATCTCGTTCGGAAGACAATTTACTCCGTTTTTCTATCGGTTTTCAAATTCTGTACAGTATTTTAGGTCAGCAGCCTTTACTCAAGCATAAATATCGTTGTGTTTCACCCCTCCATCTGTATCGTGACTATGCGCCCGTGACACAGCGCTCCTAACAGCGGTTTATACCATTATGAAAAGATGTTCATGCAAGCCGCACGAAAAATCATGTCTCTCCTTCCTTGCCATGCTAGCAGCAGAGTATAATCCAACCATTACTTTCAAGTTTCAAGCCATACCAAATGGTCTGCCAAATATGTCAAGCCCGGGGTGTGGGGGGTTAGGGGTTAGGATTAGCGTTAGGTGTTCCATCAATTTTTTTGAAAGTGATTAGTGAGAAGTGGTTGTTTTATTCATTGAAAACAAGTGCTTACCTTCAAAACAGCCGTGTTCCTGCTAGGCTCGATTTCCAGCCGTTTTGTGAGTACCGTTTTCATCCTCCGCGGCCGCACAAAACAGCTGGAAGTCGAACCAATGTTCCGGCTTCCGATGTCTCTCCACGAGTCTTTTCCAAGATGGCCGCCACGAGCACATATGATTAGGTCTCATTCCTCCTCGCAAAAAATTAAACGTCCCAACCTTGGGCCCAGACCCTTAGAGGTCACCCCACATATGCCTGGGGTCCCCCCACCTCGGGCTTGACATTGATAAGTGCAATGGAGTGAAGAAAAGTCCGTGACCCTGGTCACTTCGGCGCCAGTTTGGCCTTTTTTTATTCCTAATTTGCATAATTCGCTCGCTTTCTAATTTAAAAGAAGGGCGGCTTACTCGCATTCGAGATCTGTGACTATTGACTGCTGTATTCCGTTGATTCTTTTGGAAATAACTTTCTGCATTTATCCTCAAATTCAGCGAGGGAAGGCAATTTTGACATTAAAGCATCAACATTGTGCCAGTACCCTTGTTGTCTAGTTATATATTTGTGACGCTCCCCATTGCAGTGTGTTTCTAACTGGCTTTTTAACACATACTCATCACAATGTTCACAATAAGCTCTTTTTCCCTCTTTTACCGCGAGACGTATAGCTCGCTCAGGTGCAGGACAGTGGTCACCCTCTATGTCTAAACCCGGCCACTTCTCAAATTCTCTAAAAATAGGGCAAAATTTCCTCGACTGATCTTCAACTTTGATGAAAGGAGGCTTTAGTTTTCTGACTTTTGCTCGTTTCCTTTCTTTGACCACTGAGGTTTTGCTTCTATGTACCCTTTCGCTCTTTATAAGCTGGTAAAACTCGCCTTTTGTAAGAACTGAAATATTGTTTTTCAGAGCTATGTCAACGACATTAAATCTGGGAGAGAAACGTTTCGAAGAACAGTTTATAGCTCTTTGACCACGAGAATACGTATTGAATTTCGCCAGTTGCGCCGATCCGTCAATTTTCCTATCCACAACAAGGTCAGTCACTGTTAGAACATCAAAGAATTCTTCTACTTTTCCCTCGAGTTCAATAACACAGTTTCTGCAATGACTACTGTCATCCGCAAACATAAAGAAAAACTTCCTTTGTTTGAAGTTAGACAAGCTGGAAATTGAAATGTTACCTTCAAGTTTGCCACCGCTTTCAGTCGTATTGTTTCTGCTTGCCTTCTCGTTTTCGGAACCAAGCGGTGTTTCAGCACTTTCGTCATCTGTGGATCTTTCTCCGTGAGATGTTTCCTCTTCTTGCATGGACACACTATTTTCGGACCAGAGAGGTTCTTCGGCTCTTGAAGAGTGTAAACTGAAGTCGTTTTCATCGGCGTTCTTTTTCCTTTTGCAGGGCGTGCTGGTAAATAGAGGTTCAAACATTTCATCCTTTGATTCTTCAATTGTTCTCTCTCCAACCTCACATTCTCCGTCATCATTTGATAACATGGGCGTCAAAGGCTCTTCAGCGATACTGGAAAGAATCGAGAGCGACAGAGGCTCTTCTGCAATTGAACTAGAGTCATCCATATTTTTCAGTTGATCATGTCGTTATTTCACCACGTGAATGTAACCGCCGGAAGTTTCAAAATTTCAATGGCATTCGTCATAGACCAGAAATGCTAAGAACAAAAGGATTTGTCTCGTGGGACTTGCATTCCGCACATTATGTAGCGTCCACGTTGGCAGTGCCCTTATTAGATTACTAGAGCTTTAGTTATAACACAGAAGGTCACAAGTCATGGCGCGGAATGCACAAGGTGGTAAGGGGTCCACAAAAAAAAGCTCGAACGAAAGCAGAAAGCATCATTCTGGAAGAAAGTGGTACTTCGCAAAGGAAAGCAACGGAGAGATTCATACGTTATATGCCCATAACAAATCGCCGATTCAGGCACAGGATGGCACTGATCCAGGTAGTGTTGTCCAAATAAAATCCACAGAAGATGCAAGTAAGATCAAGGTATGTATGTTTTGCTAAATTTTGTACCCAACGTATGCGTCAGTTGAAGAGTATATATGAGGTAGGAAACCCGTAACTAAGCTCGTTTTCCTTTTTGGTTGAATTTGCTGAGTTGAAGACGAAAAACTAGCGACATGTATACAATGGACTACATACCAGAACTTCCACCATCGAAAGAAACAAGAAAGCATAATTTCACTAATTTTAAGTGTTGTATTATGCCCTCAAGTTTTAGCTATAACTGCATCATTTAAGTGAAGCAATGCTCAGGTTGCACTTAGGCAAGCATTTAAAGTGTGTTGGCTTTGTAGAAAAGCATCTTTAGTGCAGCGCCGCATGGGCATCTAGTCAACGTGTTCTGGTCTTATCTCATTGAGGCGGTGAATCTTTACACTAATGCCGACATTAAGTTACGCTTTACGCTTACTGAATGTAAATTCTTTATGAGTAGTTTGTTTACCGATCGACTTCAGCTGAACAAAAGATTCTAATTATTGTTTTCACAGTGAAAAAACCGGTATTGATTGTTGAAATTACATAGCGCGGAAAATTAAAAAATGGCCAGAAACAATACGCTTTTCATGTTTTCTTTCTGACTTTCTCTAAATAATAATCACAAATGATCACTTAAATTGTTTAAGAAAAAAATGCGACGAAGAATGGTCGGATCATTGTATTTTAGTTAACAGCGAAATTGCACTGAATTCAGAAAATGCAAGACAATTTGCTGGCGGTTTACCCAAGAACTGCGTAATTTTTATGAAGCGAAAATATCGCGAAGAATTTTTCCACGAGAAACGTTTCTGTCAATCATTTCCTGTAGGTTATACATGTACCGCTTGACATCCATATCTATATCTATCACATCCATATCTATCACTAACTGAAACGTGATTGATACGGCAAGTTAGACGATCTCACGAGGTAGTTTAATTTGGCCGCGCTCGAGGCGCAATAATCTCTTGTTTTCAAAAGTGAGTTATTTTTTTAAGGGCTTGCGTTTCTAACGCGTACAACTCCAAACTAAGTGGTTCTCTGACATTCCTGAATTTTGTCACCTTTTAATACTAATAACCAAACTTGTCCTAATGAAAGCCACAACCATTATTGTCATGTCTATAAACAATCCAAAACGGCGTGGGGTACTAACATTTTCTGGCCTGGTTAAATTTTCTGTCTCAGAATCAAGACATTTTCAGCCTGTTTGTAGCTTATGCCACCTAATATCCAAAAAATGTGGTTTTATTGCAGTAAGTTTTGTGTTAACCGGAAACTGGTTCCATCGACCGAGAATGGGCCTGGGTCGAGTACCCGTTTTATGTTCCGCGATGGTTTTGAACAGCGGAGGATAAAACAAAATGGCGTCCAAGTGAAGAAATCGAAGGAACTGAGTGTTCTGTTCGAGATTCTCCTGTTACTTTACACTATTCTCCTGCTACTACAATTCTTAATGAAAACCCTGCATACATGTACATGTACCTTAATGAGGGTTGTTGATTTTTTCTAATGTTTATTTCTTTTTTTAAAGGTGAAATACTCTTTCATCCAGCGGATGATCTGAATAAACAGCTGTTTTTAGTGATTTCTGATGTATCCAGATTTGGAGAGCTATTGTCAGAATTATTGAATGTTGAGTTCTGCGAATCAAGGTCTGGCAAAAGGAAAAGTACTGGAAATGACATACATGTAGAAAAAGCCAAAAGGCCTCGCTCTGAGACAAACTGTTCTGTCACTGGCCCTGTTAGTACTCCAGCAAGTCAACCATCTTCTGAATTGGACTCGCCTGTCCCAGCATCTGCGTCAACAAAAGTCATCGCCGGTATCTCCACGGCATCTACGAGTTCCAGTGCACCCGCATCGGCGACCAACCGATACTCTTCCGATGAGTATGAAGATGATGTGGTGGATTCTTCGCAACAACGTTATGCTGTATCACTGCGTGAGTACACAAGGCATTGTTAATGGTTGGCGCTATTAATGGTTGTTAATTATCGCTCATAAAGTATTTTATAATTTAGATTTAGAAGAAATGAATTCTTTGATTGTTAGGAATCCTACTAGTTTAAATTTTAGAAAATCTTTAAATGTTATTGTAAATAGACCCCGTACCGTGGTTGGTCGTAGGACTTTTTCTTATAGAGCTACAATTGCTTGGAACTCTTTATCAGATAAGGTTAGACATTTTTCGAATCCAGCAGCTTTTAAAAACTGACTTATACTTTTGAAGAAAGATACAAATAATATTAAATTTGATAAAGGCTGCTCTGTCACTTATCACAAAGATCAAGACTATTATTATTATTAACTACAGCTGTATTATTTATATATTCATTTTTATTGATCTTAGCTTGTAGATTTATAGTTAACCTAATATTATTTGTATTATGTATGTATGTATGTATGTATGTATGTATGTATGTATGTATGTATGTATGTATGTATGTATGTATGTATGTATGTATGTTTGTTTATATTGTGATGGGTCCATGAATGTTAAAACCAAATTCAAGCAATAGATTGTGTCTTTATTCTCTAAGCTATATCTTCATCAATATTACTTATTTTAGATGTTTATTTTTTTTACATAGGTCCACAAAAGGTTCTGGTTTCTAGTTTATTGGCCCCGAGGAAAGCCTACAAGCTTCGGGACATAGACAGCCTGTTCGTGAAATCTCTTGTCAGGGAATTCAAAGAGAACGAAGTACTCTTTGGACTAAAGCCTTTGCTGGTCATTGTGAAGGGTCTTACAACACCTCAAGACTTTAAGGAAGAAATGATAGATTGTTACGAGCTGGAAGTAATTGGTGGCAACCATCGTAGAGCTGCAATGCAATCTATCCAGCAGAAAAATCCCGACAGTTCGAAGTACAAATATACTGAAGTCATACTGTTTTCTGGTGAGTCAAAAGCAAAACAGTAATATCTACATTTATTTCTTGCAGTTTAGGCAGTGTAAAGGTGTCTTGCTGATGTTTTGCTTAAAGTAGCTATGTCATGGTGAGATGGTGATTTTGAGATTTTGGGTCAAAACTGCCTCAAATTAAAACTATTAAGTACCTTTGACGTGCATGAAATGCTTTAAGAACACTAAGAGGAAGATATCTAGTGAATTTTTGGAGAAAATAGACCATAATAATTAGTGTTTTAGCAAGTTTTCCAAGATAGAAGCAATAAACTTGAAAAAATTAGCCTAATCTTTTCAAGATGCAATCCATTTCCATCCATCATCTAAATAAATTAAAAAAAAATTGTCTTTATTTAACAAGGGTGACACTAAATAGTCATAAGACTAACAAAGACACTTATTGTAAATCTTAGAGCACAAGAAGAATATTTTTAAACAAAACTGAAACATTATTTTTGCCAGGGTTTCCATTGAGATTAATCATACTTATACATGTATGTAAGTATGTTCTTTTGGGTTTTAAAATACCACTAAATATGGTGACATAGCCCCTTTAACAAAGAACCGTTCATTTTTCTGTGCCCAATCTAATTTACATTTATATCTTCATTGTAAGCTCAGTTGCTTTTATATCTTTCAAGCCTACATGAAAGTAAGCTTACAAATGTATATTCATGCCTCCTCTCTGCAACTTTGTAAGTATTTACAATACAGTCATTATGCATCCGTCACTAATAGTAATAAGGTTTCATGTATTTCTTTTAAAGAAATGCCAAAAAAAGAGGTCCTAAAAATGGCATACAGGCACAACAGGATGGACCGATTTCATCACGAAATGACAGTTCAAGAAAAGGTATTATTATAGTAATTTGTTTCAATGTTTCATTTGTTTCATTTTGAAACATTTTTATTTTTCGCCCCCAGACATATATATATATTTACTGAATAAATGTTTGAAAGAAAATTTGCCTTGAGTGGGATTTGAACCCACGTCCTCCTGCATACTAGTTAGGCGTGATAACCACTACACCATCAGGACAACCATGCTGGCAACATGGCAATCTAAGATGTGATTTATGTGATTCTGGACGTGGGCCTCCCGGGATTTTTTCTTTCAAGGTGACAGGGTACGTAGGGGAAGCCTATAACTCCATTTGAAACACAACTAAGGATCAAATTCATGATACACATATATATAACAGTAGAACTTGTGAGGGGTCTCGCAAACAATGCAAATCCTTAACCAACGTAAAATGCTTGCTGGAGGATCACTAAAGCGATCGTGGACACTTGAAATAATCCTAAATAAAACCGAAAATGTGAGGGTCAAGAGTCCAACTCCAATGTAGCTTTGCCGGTTTATTCGCTCGACGTTTCTACCATAACGGTCTTCATCAGGAGCATCTGAGGTATACCTCAGATGCTCCTGATGAAGACCATTATGGTCGAAACGTCGAGCGAATAAACCGGCAAAGCTACATTGGAGTTGGACTCTTGACCCTCACATTTTCGGATATATATATATATATATATATATATATATATATATATATATATATATATATATATATATATATATATATATATATATATATATATATATGTATATATATATATGTATATATATATATATGTATATATATATATTTTAGGATATATATATCCGTCCGTTTACAGACATTATATAATATATATATGTCCGTTTACATATTATATATATATACATGTATATATAATACGTAAACGGACACTTTAGATTCTTGGTTGATTCATGTTTTACTCTACAGAACTGTTTCGTGAAGGCCGAAGCCTTTACTCGTATATTTTTTTTTCAGGTCAAGTTGTGCCATTCACTTCTACACGATGAATTTGGAGGGCAAAAGAAATCAGAATGGAAAAGTTATTGTTCTGGTGTTATTAATTCTAAGGTAAACTTAAACTTAGTCGCAATGCAATATCACCCTTTTAAGTTATTTTTACTCAGTCAGGTAAAAGCGAAAGGTCTCCCTTTATTCGTCAGCTGGGCTTTGAAATGTGAAAGAAATGTTGCTCGACCCTTTGGGTAAATTTTGCCATATGATAACCATCATTTTGTGAAGTGATTGTAAAAGTGGAGAATTGCAAGTTTAGAAATGGATATTTAAACTTGTGGAATTTGTTTCTTTTGTCGTTTAGGAATCTCTAGAATTCATATTTCTTTTGAGTGGATTAGAAAAGGAAGTATTCATCATTTTGGAAAGGGTTTTTAAAGCCTTTGAAGAATTTAAGATCAAGGACCAAACAAGCAGTGTTAACCAGGCAAAAAAGCTGCTGTCTGGATCAATTCAACAACCAAACCTGGTTGCCTCAAAGTTCAAGTGTATCCGTGGGTTAGACACAAACCACCTGAAGTCTCTCTTACAACAGCTTGCAGATGGTGAACTGTCATTTGCAGAAATGAAGCTGAGGGCAATGGAAATAAAGAATGTGACAGCTCTGAAAACAGAGTTTGTCAAGAAAGCAGGCTGTGAATCCTGGGAGGAAGCATTAGAAAGGTAATTAAACATGACAACTAGGACATCACTATAACACAAAAATTCTCTTGTCCTAAGTTATTTAGCATACATGCATAATTGAAGGCTTTCTTGCAAAAAGGATCTATATCGCTTTTGTGTCGATTTTCATTTTTTGCAGGATTGAGCTAATTTTTGGCAGACTGACTTGTTTTGACATGACAAACATTGTTCCATATTTTTTTGCTGATTTGCACCTTCTTTTCAAAAAATAAATTTATTTTGCTTCTGGTTAAACAATACCTTTGCATGTCTTTCCAAAGACGCCACCCTTTTTTTTGGCAACGTTATTTCTCAAAAAGGAGGTGCAAATCAGCAAAAAAAAAAAAAAATGAAACGATGTTTGTCATGTCAAAACAAGTCAGTCTGCCAAAAATTACCGGTAGCTCGATCCTGCAAAAAAAATGAAAATCGGCCCAAAAAGCGATAAAAAATATACCGGTAGGCTCTTTTTGCAGGAAAGCCTTAACCCCGTCAAATCCAGCTCCTTAGTACTTGGTTAAGTTTTTTTTAAAATTAGCTCCCAAGATTATATAATGCAGAACTGCCCATTAGCAGATAATGTACAGTAGTGTATGAAGGAAGTCTGGAAAATAACTAATGAAATTGTGTTCAGACGTATGTTTACAGATCCTAATAACAGTCCATTATCATCTTCTGTAATCTCATGAAACTAATGCTTCCCCTCTTGATCCCCTTTTTCCTGACCTCAGATTATTCATCTTTGATGGCCCACCTACACGATGCATACATTTGTGTATACCACATGTTATCTAGTATTAATTTGTGCTGGAGATCGATGCCAGTTGATCTGCCTCATTTGTACTTTGACTTTTTCTTTCATGATTGTAAGGTTTCCAGATTACACATCAGAAGACCTCCTCCACCAGTTTATTGGTTCAGTACACAAAGGAAAGGCAGGCGGAGATTTCATGGCACTTGTCGAGAGAGCCTTACAAGCAGAAGCCTCAGCAAAAGACAATGGTAAATGTTTAATATGTTTATGTTTAAGTTAATTAGCCTACCTTTGTATATAGAACTATAACTACAATTAAGGCAACAAGGCGGCTAGTTGTTAACAAACACTCATACAACATTATGCATTGTACATGTAACTGATGTTATCATTCAATAGGACTCAACTTTAAGTCATCAATACTCATTTACATGACTAGAATGGACTAATGTGACTAACATTTTTCTCTTTAAAGCTCACTCCACACTTTGCAGAATTGATGGAAGGTGGTACTGTGCTCTGAAATCAGAGGGGCATAAAGTAACCACAGAACTTTTGAAGAATGTCCCATTCACTGGTGCAGATCTCACAGTGATACAAGAGCAACAAGTAAGTTCAGCAATATGCATTATACTGATTTTCAAATGTGAGCACTCAGTCACTGAATAAAGATGTTGTTTACAAGAGGTGTGAATCTGATACATTTGATAGTCATCCATATTTTCACTGCATTTCATGGCAAGAGTACTTATTAGTATAAATTTAAGTCCTATGGTTAAGTTAATCATTGCTGCCAGATCAGGGTGTAAAACACCTTAACTTATATAATTTTGCATGTACCAGTTATTGATAGAAGTATTTACTGTATATATGTTAACTTCTAGAACTGGTGTGAGGAGACAGTCAAATCTGTGATAAGGCTGATTTGTGGTGTTAACACAAGATCAAAACTTTCAAAATACATCATTGTGGTTAGAAAGAGAGTAAATGAAACTCTATTTGAAGAATGTACCCCAGGTGGCAAGGGACACATTATGTACGTGGCCTGGAGTGGAATGCCTGCTAAAGGTATCACTGTATTAATTATACTTATAAAATTCATTTTAATAATTCATAACAGTTATGACAAATCAATACCGGTAAGTGGTATTTGAGTCACATGTACACCTCTGTAAACCCCAATACAAATCAACTGAGTTCATTTGATGAATTATTAAACAGTAGAATTAACTTTTCATAGAGACACCTACTCAGCTAATTAGTATTCTGTATGGGCGTTTACAATGGCGAGCAGTATGACCGGTCACCCATACATATTTCCATTACAGTTTTGGCAAGTTGTTTGCAGTAATGTTAAAACAAAGAATAACTACAATTTTTGCATGCATTTAATGTATTGACAAGAACCTCATAGTGATGTCTTTTGTTTGAGGTTGAAATTAGGCTAATTAGCAAGATGTTTGAGTATGCCATTTGCTGGTAATATCAACAATAAAACATTCTTGCCAATTATTTGTTTCTTTAGCTATAGTACTGACAAAATTTGTTTCTGTACATTTACAGCAAAAAGATCTAATGGCTAGATAATCCAGAAAAAAAGTAATACATGTACATTGTAATCCCTCTTTAGCAAAATTAATAACCTGATTATGATGATGAGAATTAAGCCAACATGATGACCACTACAAAACCATCTGTAATGCAGTACCAGCTAGTCTAAATTAAAGGAATTGCTCATAAGACTTGTCAAGGTAACACTGCTCCCTTAATCTTTTGTCAACAGCTGGCACTGGACTGACAGATGTTGTAGAGAAGACTACAGTACTTTTTGTGGGCACAGCCTCAAGGAGTACCACAAATTGGTTTTTGGCAAAGAAAGAAGAGGATTTGATGCGGCATTTGATAGAGCTCTTCGTGCCAACCAGAGGGATGTTGCTAGAGTTGGGGAGTGCACAGGCTCAAGGTACAGGGATAATTTCTTGCTTAGTGTTTTTTTAGTGTTTAAATTGTATTCTTAACAACAAGACACAATTGGCAACCAGGCTGTTCACGGTTGCTTAAACTGACTTTTAAAGAATATTTTTAAGTGATTGTGATAATTAACCAGAATGTGTTTGTTATCTCTGTTTGCAGTGGCTTCCTCCTTAAAACCATCAATAGAATGTAAGATAAATCTACTGAGCATTTACGACAAGCAGGAGCCAGTCAATACATTCAACATGGAAGTGACAAAACTGAGCCATGAGAACAGATTGTCAGCATCAGGCACAGATGAAGACTCATGAATTCAAAGCACTGAAAAGAAGTTATTTCTTCTTAATCCGAAAATTAATATATGCTTATAAAGAAATGTCCATAAACACAGTTACTACTGACAGTATTGATCTGGCCAAGTAAATGGGCATTTCATTCAAATTTCAATAGACTCCCTGTGACAGAGAATCTCGGCAACTTTTGTCCAAATAAACACGTCGCAGAGAAGTTATGAATGTATATTGTCCAAGCAATTATTGACCACATGGATATTTCCATAGAACCCTTGTGGCAAAGAATAGCAGAGAATATTGGAATCTGTATCGTCCAAATAATTGGACTGTGCATGGAAATTTCTAGACTTTTTTTAGCAGAGAATATCTGAATCTATATTGTCCACACAACTCGGCTGTGCATGGAAATTTCTATAGACTCTTTAGCAGAGAATATCTGAATCTATATTGTCCACGCAACTCAGCTGTGCATGGAAATTTCTATAGACTTTTTTTCAGAGAATATCTGAATCTATATTGTCCACGCAACACGGCTGTGCATGGAAATTTCTATAGACTCTTTTTAGCAGAGAATATCTGAATCTATATTGTCCACGCAACTCAGCTGTGCATGGAAATTTCCATAGACTCTTTTTAGCAGAGAATACCTGAATCTATATTGTCCACGCAACACGGCTGTGCATGGAAATTTCTATAGATTCTTTTTAGCAGAGAATATCTGAATCAATATTGTCCACACAACTCAGCTGTGCATGGAAATTTCTATAGACTCTTTTTAGCAGAGGATATCTGAATCTTTATTGTCCACGCAACTCAACTGTGTATGGAAATTTCTATAGACTTTTTGCAGAGAATATCTGAATCTTTATTGTCCACGCAACTCAACTGTGTATGGAAATTTCTATAGACTTTTTTGCAGAGGATATCTGAATCTATATTGTCCACACAACTCGCCTGTGCATGGAAATTTCTATAGACTCTTAGCATAGAATATCTGTATTTATAAAGAACAAGCCATTTTTGTATTATATCGAACGTTTCCAAGCATAACAAACTATTCCTATGTTACAGTTGGAAATTTTTTTTTCGTGCTATGCAGCTGTTTACCACAAACAGTTGGAAACATGCACGCTGTCGTGCTAACATAGTAGCTGCTAAACGATACTTGGATTAATTCTGTTCAAAAACATTTGAAATAAACTCAGTCAAACAAACACCGTGGTGGTAAATTGTATCAGAGTAACGGCTGATGGGGTTTTGCGACTCAGTTCGATGGACAACAAGTAGTAGCTGTGATATGTTCCTTTCCATCTTGCTGGAAAACGTGCTGCCAAAAAGGTTCACTTTTTTCCAAATTAGTTACTTCAGAAAATGCGCACTTATAAAATTAGGTGTTATTTTAAAATTTTAACTGTTAGTATCGGCTTTTAACCGGCTGTAGAAGATTACCGTTGTATCAGTGTCTTTACTTAATTCAGTTGTAAGTCTCCAAAACTTTCCCGGACCCAGCAATACTATTCCATTTGGAGTGCTTTGAATTTGCAAATTGCAGTTTATTTACTTTTTAATTTATTGATTTGAATACTGCCATGAGTGAACTGAACTGGAAACGTATTGTTTTATACGTAATTAAGTTAATGCCCTCCTATCAGATGCTCGTCTAGTTAGGCCTAGATAATTCGAGGGGGTATATTCGTTCTTAAAAGTCTTATAAAATTCTAGTTTTTGAGAATACTGAAGTAAATGTTACCAATAAGAAATATATTTCTGTTTCATTAAATTTGTAGTGTTTGACTTCAGCTGTGTTTAATAAATCGAGGTTAAACTTTCTGAAATTAAAATATTCGGATATCTTCATAAGATTAGAGTAAAAGCTAATTTTACCATTCGAGTGAAGATCTAATGAAATTAAGAAAGATTGTTTAATAAAAGAGTCTTGGTGTTTATTTTGAAGGTATAACAAGTAGTTGAGGGTTCTTAGATTAATGGCAATAATTAGAGGAAATCGACCAAGTTCAGCTCTGCACGCAAATAAGAACTCAAGCAAGACTGGCGCATAGCTCCACTGCCGCATTGTGGTGGGAAATCAGGGAGCGTGGAGCGATGTGCGATGCCGAAGGCTAGGGTTAGATAAATTCCGGGATAAATTATGCTTGAAGATTTGAGCATTATATGCTTTTGCACGTCACTTCCGATCATAACATTATGCTCAAAATCATGCGGCTCTTACCCTAGCATTATGCTCAAAGATGCTGGGTGAATTTTGCGCAAAAAAAAAATAGACAAAATAGGGACTAACATATTATTTCCTTCTCTTAAATAACAACGACGTCTTTGAAATAAGAATACTCTTGGCTCATACGGAGCAAAAAGAGCTAAATGTGAACTCTCAAACTTACGGGCCTGGGGAGCCAGGCTTGAAGTAAGGTAAGACAATGAACAGTAGAAACCACAACTACAAACCAATGAGAGGTGCCGGATCTGTGACAAAGATCTGGATCAGTAGAAAAACTTGAATAAATGTAAAATAACACGGCAAACTGATCCGTACGGCCGAGAAAAGATTGACTCAAGAAAAATAAAGTAAAATAAAAGATATATATTTTGTGCCCGATATTTCGGTTTGAAACACAAACCTTCGACGAAGGTTTGTGTTTCAAACCGAAATATCGGGCACAAAATATATATCTTTTATTTTACTTTATTTTTCTTGAGTCAATCTTTTCTCGGCCGTACGGATCAGTTTGCCGTGTTATTTTACATTTATTGAAGTAAGGTAGGCCTTCAACAAAGCCAAATATGACCAAATATATGCATCAAGCAGCCACAAAGCCCACAATTGATAGGACATTTAAAAAACCCATCATTTTGATGTTTTTATTTAGCAGGGTAATTTTATCAACTTTTATGCTCCTAAACATGACTATTATGACGGCATTATGCTCGATGCTCGCACCATAGTATTCAACCTCGTTCCCAGGGTCTCTCTTCTTCCCGCCCCCTGGGAAGAAGAGAGACACAGAATGCACGATCACTGCAACAAACCGATGAGAATGGCCGGATCTGGTTTCCAGACCTAGATCAGTATTAATACTTGAAGTGAAGCAAAAAACGGCAAACTGATCCTTACGGCAGGAAAACAGAAGCAGAAGCAGAAGCAAATAAAATAAAATAAAAGTGGAATATAATAGTGCCCAATATTTCGCTTTGCAAAACAAAGCTTCTTCAGGGGCTAGCACTATAAATGATTACAACTGTAAAACCGTTATACAAGTGGTTTTGAAAAAACTAAAGAATAACAAAAACAATGAATTTCGTAATCACCTTCAATCCAGCTATTTGTAATCCCTCCTCTGTTGTACGAAAACACCTTAACATTCTTCAATCCTCCACCCGCTGCAAACAAATTTTTCCTTCACCACCTGTCGTTGCTTATAGGAGAAGTGCAAGCCTTCGTGACCTCCTGGTTCATACTAAACTTAGGAAACCAACCAGCGAGAGAGCAGATCAGATAGTGCCTCCAGCAGGAGCTTACAGATGCAACCACCCACGCTGTTTGACCTGCCAATTTATTCAACAAGGCCAAAAGAAATACACTTTTTTTACTACTAAAGAGGAACGTTGTATTTATAATCACATAACATGTAATTCTAAAAACCTGATCTATATGATCCAATGTAAAAATTGCTTTAAACGTAATATATCGTGTCAATACATCGGAGAAACAAAACGCAAACTTAATGAACGCTTTGGTGAACATCGCCGTTCTGTAGAGAATCCACATCACCTCAGCTGCCCTACTCCTATATCACAACACTTTAATCTACCGGGACACTCTACTAAGGATATGCAACTTATACCACTGGAATTAATACGTAATAGCAGAGACTCTGTACGAAAAGCGCGTGAAGCATTTCTCATAGACAAAGCAAAGACGTTAGAACCACTTGGAATCAACAGACGCGACGAACTTCATTAACTTTCTCATCACTAGTCAGTTTAGTTTATCACCCGTCAAACCCTTCGCCAATCATATTCATTGTTTTTGTTATTCTTTAGTTTTTTCAAAACCACTTGTATGACGGTTTTACAGTTGTAATCATTTATAGTGCTAGCCCCTGAAGAAGCTTTGTTTTGCAAAGCGAAATATTGGGCACTATTATATTCCACTTTTATTTTATTTTATTTGCTTCTGCTTCTGCTTCTGTTTTCCTGCCGTAAGGATCAGTTTGCCGTTTTTTGCTTCACCAGAAGAAGAGAGACCCTGGGAACGAGGTTGCATAGTATTTTGCTCGAAATTACGTCAGCATAATTTATCTAACCCTAATGAAGGCTGCGTCGGACATCGAAGTCAGGGGAATTTTCCCGTTCCTGTGGCTTAATAACTGTCTGGTACGTAGTCTGAGCCTAAGAATCCATATACTCACGGCTCAGATCGGATTCTACCCCCCCCCCCCCCCCCCCCCCAAAAAAAAAAAAAAAAATCACAGCCGAACGCCCCTGATTATTCCGGTGAGTTTTACATGACGTATACGGTTTCAGGGTATCAAGCAGCACATAGGCTCAAGAAAATAGGAAATTTGAACACGAAAAATAGGAAACAAATAGGAAAAATCATGAAAAAATAGGAGAAAATAGCACAAATATTCACAAGTAAGCTTACACAGCATATCAGCATACCATTCACCTTTGTAAAATTCATTAATTATTGATAAGGGTACTAACAAATAGAAATGAGCCATTCCAATCACATGGTTACCCTGTATAGGCGGATACAATCTGTTTACAACTCACTAGTGGTTGTATCGTATGTACATTCCAGATACAACTCACAAGTGGTTGTATCTAATTTACATGTGAATGTGAATTTCACAAGTTGTTTACTACATTCACGTCCGTGTTGTATCGGCACTATACATTCACTCGGCTGCGCCTCGTGATTGTATAGGCCGATACGACACTCCCGCTCATGTAGTAACCATTACTTATAACACCCGACTTGTGCAGCCTTAACAGAGAAACTGTGATTGCAACAGCATTTTAAATACAGTTAATTTATCTATTTCAGCTCCCCAACACTTTACTCGAGGTTTCCAAGAACTCAACACAACTTAAGTTTTCTTCAAATAAACATGAACAATACAAAGCTCACAAACTAATCTGTATTTCAGTGTAAAAAAGAAATTGCCTCTCTCCCAGGCAGACTGGAATAAATACTGCAAACTACAGTCATCAGTCAAGAAATCCATTTGAGTTTTCTTTTTTTTCCTGGAGATGTTACATTGAGTAGGAGCATTACGTTTCCTGGAAGGCAAACCAGGTAAAGCTCTTTCAATAAGTTGTTTGTTTTTATCACCTGACTCGACATTCTTTGCTTATCCCTCACAGAGGCTAGTTTGGTCTTGGCCTTTTCCAAATTTGCTTCGGCTGTTTCAATCATCAAGGATGCTACTTTGACCCCTTGCTGATCTACAGCACTGAAGAAATGGAAATTGTAAGTTTTGCAGTGCTTTCAGTAATGTTTTTAGTAGCAGGCTGTTTAGAAATAGTAGGCAGCTGTGAAAGCGAGCGCCAGAGGCACAAGCCTCTAGGGGGGTATGGGGGCATGCTCCCGCAGAAAATTTTGAAATCTAGATGCTCGAAAATGCCATTTTCAGCATTTTCCAAGAGGTATTTCCCTCTAGAAAGGTAACCAAAATAGTGCAAAAAATGCTCTTATTACTCCACATTTTACTGGAATTGTTTTTTTTACAGAAGAAGGCAAAAAGAAGGAGCATCTACCTACACTGGCAGCCATTTTGAAAAAGACCACACCATGTGCTCACATAAAATTGAAGGCACCACTGACTTCTGGGATGGCTAGTTCCCATACCCCTTAGTACATTTTTCTGCAAAAATCAAGCCCAGCTGGAATGTGTAGTATGGTTTACTTAGATTGAGACTATCCTTTACATCTTCTTACTTACTGGCATAAAAATCTTCATTCTTTGTACACCATGAACCAAAACAATAGAAAAAAATAGGAGAAAATAGGAATGACTCCCAAAAATAGGAAAAAATAGGAACTTGACACCGAGCGATTGTCAGGATTGTCTACATCGAATTTGATAGTGTCAGGAGCCTGTAACCCGGGGCGGGTTATGAGCTCCTGATATTGTCAAATACCTGCCAACTTTTCCGAAGTCAAATGCGTGTGATTTTTTTTTTTTTTGTAATACATGTAGTTAGTAGTTTTTATTGATGTCTGTTTGCCTTTGTGTTTATCGTGAATATCGTAAGTAGTATAAGTAGTGTAAAGTAACATGTAAAGAAGCACTTGTATTTGTGTTATTAAAATAATAAAAAAAAAAATAAAAATAAAAAAAAATGCGTGTGATTTTCGTATCCATATTACCCGAATTTCCGAAAATGTCCGACGACTGCCCGAGCATTGCCGAAGATGTTCCGATAACCTCCGAGCATTTCCGAAGATTCCCGAAGATGTTCCGATGATTTCCGACGGTTGTTAAATGTCGCTGTGCTCAAAAGCTCGGCGCGATATATCTCTCGGGGTTGGAAACGGAATAATGAATAATGAATAACGGCTTAGAAAAGAAAACGAATAAGGAATATTTAGGGTTTGATTGTGAATAAAGAATAATGAATGTATAAACGTTAAATAATTCTTTTTTGTTAACAGAAAGGAATCGTATAGAGGATTTATTTGATATTAAGATGACGCTCGAAGTTTCAGATAGTTTATCTTACTCGAAATTAGTTGTAATCTTTGATGTCATTGATGGTCAAACGTTGGGTTCAAATAAGAGTCTATAAGGCTACGTTTTAAATAAACACCAGGCAGGAATTCAATAAAGAAAATACGGTAAGCAGGAGCGTAACGAGTCTATAGGCCCTAGGACCAAGCTTGACCCAAGCCTACAAAATTTTCAGCTCACCTGTCATAGTTTTAAAATCCATAAAAAATATCAATTTCCTGAAATCCCTAATGTAATTTTAAAAACTTTGGAAGTTCTCGACACTTTGAACGACTCTAGAGCCAGAGGCCTTAGCAACACCATGCTTAGTTAGTCATGTCACTTTATTTATTTATTTATTTATTTATTTATTTATTTATAAACTTCGCCAAGAGGCCTGCACCAAATACTAACCAATACTAACTGCTTGTGAATGGCTGCTACAATTTATCGTGGCTTTGACGACATTATGATAGAGTGTTAATTTGGATTAACTTCAAGCACCTGCATAGGCCAATGTTTTAAGGTTACAGTGTACCTTCGGGGGTGTCTCCAGTATAACAGCTCTAGTGTCTTAAGATTACACGTAACATACCTAAACCCAGATATCAAATTAAAGCTTATAGAGCTGGCTATCTAAATATGGAAACCATTTGGTAATAAAGTGAATTGTCGAATTTTTTACGACGTCTAAATTCGAACGTCCGAATCAGCTTTAAAACGCTATAACTCAAAGCGATTATTGTATTTTGCTAATTTGATTTGTTCTCGGATTTCCGGACACGAAGCGCTAAAAAACGTGTCGGCGATTTCCCATATTCAATTGCAGTGAAAAGTTACAGAATATTTTCGAAAAAGGGAGAAAAAAAATTGGAATGATCGCACGGAAATGGCTCTTGACGAAAATGTTTATGGAAATAAGAAATTCGCCGACACGTTTTTGTTGATTATATGTTAGCCTAGCTTCTGTCCAAATTTGAGGAAAATCGAACAAATTCCCTTTGAGTTGTAGCTCTTTAAAGTGTCCCCAACAAGCGAAAAATTAACTTTGAGAAAACAGCGCTTAAAAAAATATATCGCTTCATAAACAAACTCCGCCTACAAAAGTTATACTGTCATTTCTCCGTCAATTTTCACTATTTTTCGATAATTTTTTTTTTTTGGATGAAAGTTCATTCTGTAAACTTTACTTTAACGCCAAAAAAAAAAAAAAATCGATAAATTTTCGATCTGAAGGTACACTGTAACCTTAATCCAGAGGAGCATTGAAACAAGTTTTACCAGGCAGCGGTATCTATTTCAGAGAAACTTGGTGTTGCAATATCCAAGCCTATACTTGAAGGCCTGCAATCACATCGAGAAAATGTTCCGTCTGATTCAGTGAGTGCGTACTAAAAACGAGCAATGTATTATCTATTCTTAGACCATTTGATATCAGAACTGGATTCTCGCATTCAAACCAATTTCACAATCAATACACTAGACACTAAATCTACTTACATCTGGCTTTGCAAATCATAAGAACTTTTACCTCGAATTACGGGCTTCCTCCGACATGCGAAATCTATATATGATATAGAAACAAGGCAGCGTTATTTAAAAAAAAAATGGTCACTTGTTGATGCTTTTTTAAAATAATTTCTTTCATAGCACAGTACTCCTCGCTTCATCTTTAGCTCCGGCTTTTTTTAATAAAAAAAGAAAGAAATGCAAAAACAAAACAACAAATTTTTTTGCCGAAAAATGTTGGTACTTGGTGTTCAGCCGAGGTAAACGTCAAAGAAATTTTGAGTGCATATGTTCCAGACATAACACATGATATCCGTCAATAAAATGAAGGCGAATCTGAGGTGATGTAATGTAATGTAATGTAATGTAATGTAAATCTTTATTTAAACACGGAGAATCATCAGTTAAGTTAATAATTAAAAATTAAAACTTGTACAACTGTTTTACATGATTGCCGTGTGGGAATCCGATATCAGTCTCAGATACTTTCTTAATACCCCGTTTAAACTGCCCAATAGAACAAACGCTTTTTTAATCTTGGGGCAAGTTGTTCCACAAACAAGCCCCGCTGTAGCAAAAACTTCGTTTTAGGTAATTAGTATTTGGCTTGGGCAGCGAAAGCTTTCCTTCAAGATTTCTTAGGTTATAATCATTAACGTGACGTTGAGTGAAGAGACATTGAAGATAGTCTGGGGCAAGTTCATTCAATGTTTTATACATAATTAAAGCTTTCTGCTTTTTACGACGAAGAGACAGCTTTTCCCACTTAAGCATCGCAAGAAGGAGGTTGGAGCTCGTATCAAAAGGTGATTGAGTAATTACTCTGGCAGCGCGATTTTGTAATTTTTGTAATTTATCACTCAAATAGCCACTCATACTATCCCAAACCGGGCTGCAGTAATCAAAATGTGGTAATATTAAAGCATTGTAAATTTGAACTGCAACATCCGTCGGAATAAAAGGTCGTACACGTTTCAATGCACCAATGGCTGAAGAGACTTTCTTGCTTATCTCGTCAACGTGTTTAGACCAAGAGAGTTGTGCATCAATGGTAAGACCCAGAGATTTAGTATGGTCAACTCTCTTGATCATCCTGTCATCGATACTTATATTAATCTCCTCACATTGGGCATTCAATCTCTGCCTAGATCCGATTATCATTAGCTCAGTTTTGGCAACATTTAAACTTAATTTGTTGGCTCTCAGCCAACAGGTAAGATTGTTAAGTTCAGAAGTCACTGCTAGTTTCAGATCGGCTAGCGTTTTTGCAGATAAAGTTATACTGGTGTCATCGGCAAACATTCTCGGTGCAGCAACCCGCAGGCAGTTAGGGAGATCGTTAATGTACATCAAGAAAAGCAAGGGACCCAGGATACTACCCTGCGGTACGTCACAAGTAACAGAACTGGCAGTTGACAGATTGCCATTTACATTACACCTTTGGGTCCGATTACTTAGGTATGACTGAAACCACTTAGCAGTTGCCTGGTCAGTACCAAAGTAAGACAATTTACGTAAAATAATTTCGTGATCAATTGTATCAAAAGCTTTTTTAAGGTCAATGAAGACTACTCCGTTCAGGAAACCGTTGTCGATGTTAACAGACCAGCTATTTGTCGCCTCAAGCAAGGCCGTTAGAGTGCTATGTAAGGAGCGAAAGCCCGACTGACAACTTGATAACAATTGATTGTCACTTAGGTATTGATACAGTTGGTCGTAAGCAATTTTTTCAAAAACCTTCGAAACAACCGGAATAACGGAAATTGGACGATAATTGTTAAGGTCCGATTTTTCACCCTTTTTAAACACCGGAGTTACCCTGGCCATTTTCCATTCTGTTGGATAAATCCCAGTGATAATTGACTTTGTAAATATGGCGGTCAGCGATGGAGTAACAATACTAGCAGCCATTTTCAACAACTTACTTGGGATCATATCAAGGCCAGTGGCTTTCTTTTCATCAATATTCCTTAATAGGTTAAAAACAACTTCGAGACTAGGAGTTTTTAGATGAAATGCTTTATCAGTGTGTAAAAGGTAAAACTCGGGATTTACTTCTGCAGCAGGAACCTCTTGGGCTAGCACTTGGCCAATGTTTGTGAAATGATCATTAAAAGCTTTCGCCATGTCGCCAGGACTGCTAATTGTTCTATTGTCAACTTGGATTTCTAAAATATTTGTCGACTTACTAGTGTTACGTGAAGTTAACCCATTTTAAATATTGTAACCGTTTGTTTCCCATCTTCATTTAGTTTTCCTAGCCCCTGATGAAGGTTAGTTTTGTCTAACCGAAATATCGGGCAAATCTTATTAAAAGAAATCGAACGAATTTGCTGTCTGATCAGCCTTGCATGTTAAAGTTTTTTTATTTAGTTCATTGCTGATCCTGATCTGAACAAAGATCCAGCTATATTTTGCTACTGTTTGTTCAAGTGGTCCTTGCATTTTTACAGAAGTTATTTAAGATGTTTATTAACAATTAAAATAACTATTTACAATACATTAATAATAATAATAATAATAATAATAATAATAATAGGAAGTCTAACATTCTCCAGAAAGCCTACTTGTTGGGCACAGCAAGAATATTAAGAAGAACCTTAGACATCTAAGGGTATGGGAAATAGCCTGATGATCTAGGAACATGTGACCACCAATACAACTGATGGTGTGATAAAAAAATTAATAATAATAATAATAATAATAGTAATATATAATAATGCATTTATATTGCGCAGGCTTCATGAGACAGTATATGACCTCCTGCGCATTTAACATAGAGTTAAAAATAAAAATATATACAAGGTATAACTAATTCTAAAGACACTCTTATTTTTAGCATTAAGCGCTTATAACTAAAAAACGTGCTTGGTAACCCCCATTTTTATTATTGAATTGTAATTAGCATGTTAAGAAGTTTAAAAACATTCATGGGAACAGGTTCAGAGCCACCTCAACGTAACTTGTTCACCAATGGCTGGGCATTTGTTTGATGCCATCATCGTAGCACTCACTGATGGGGGCGGTTTTGATCCATCAAAGTGAGATTGCTGGAAATTTATACTAGAAACTGTTGTGAGCCACCTTACTAAGGGTTTAATTTGTTCGCATATTATTTAATTCCTGTTTCTTTCTTTTTCCCAGTGTTGTTTTAACAGCCAGGTGAATACAGTCTTGCATGTACGAGCCTATAACAGCCTTTTAGGTCTTTGGTACAGATCCATGAAAAAAATGGTAAGAGTGTTTGTTACAATTTGATAGACAAAAGTATAAAATAGTTGAACTTCGCTAGGCTCTATTTCTTTACGGAAATAAACCATCATCAACACCACAACACAATAGTTACAACAATAGTTATTGCAACACCAAGTGAAATACCCTCTAACAAATTGAGTGCAGTTTCAAAATGCATGCATGACCATGATCATATACAGATTGTAAGTTCCAGGAGTTGTAGGAAGTTATACAGTAAGTAACAAGTTATACTGTTCCGAGGCACATCACATGACATCAATCAAAAAACACTCTTGAATTGATATAAAAATACACTGCAAAGCAGTCGACGTATTTTTTGCGTTGGTCATACGAATGCGCACACGTGGCCTTCAGATGCTTTCGGCGCTTCTGTTTTAGTAGTTAAGGACTTGGCGGCACCAGATCAGTTTTGCAAAACTGATCTGATGCCAAGCCAAGTCTTAACTACTTCCCATCTGTTGGATTAAAAAATATAGAAAAATCAAATGAAACTATATGTTAATAAAAACAAAATGGTGCGTTTATTCCATTGCGTGATTTCCTTTGCGTGACATAATTCTCGGAAACACAGGAAGTCGATGATGTCATACAATAGGGGGTTCCCCCAGGAAAATGAGTCATAATATTGCGTTCCAAGGTCATGAGACAGTCGTATGATTTCCCTAAACCAATCAAATGGTGGATGATACAAAATCCACTTGCCATTGTTCTCTTTTGTTTCCATTGGGAAGGGAAAAAACCTTTTTCAAGCAAAACAATATTTGCATGTTAGTCACATAAAAATAATATCTCATATAATAGTATAGAATGAGTTGTAATTTAGTAATTCACAATGAATTGGAGAATATGGAAGAGCCTATATGTCCCTTTTGTGATCAGCAATTAGCAGAAGTTGATAATAGTGCGAGAGTGGTCGAGTCATGCTGTAGTGAACAAGATGTTAATAATATAGATGGTATGAGCGTCTGTCTAAATTGTGGTGTTGTTAATGGATATGATTTACAAGCTCCATATATTGATTTCCATGATAACAAATATAAAATGACGAGAAAGAGTGTGTATATAAGAAAATATCATATTTTAAACGTTGTCAATGATATAGCACAACAGAATCATGTACAAATCAGTAATGATAATAGAGAGAAAATCCTGAGAATATTCGCTTTAATTAATGAAGTATTATCGCAGGTTAACAATAACCGTAAACGGATGATTAGTATTAAATTTGTTATCAAGCAATTATTTAGGGTGCTTGAGCTTCCATACAAGAGTATTAAAGTAACGAAGTCAATGAAGACATTAAAATTCTATGAGACTTGGTGGAAACATGTTTATGAATTGATAAAGAATGATATCAACAAAATTATTAAAAGGTGACATGTTGCGTGATTCTCAGAAAAACAGGAAGTCATACGTCATGTAAAGGGAAAAACCCCTTTGAATGAGTAACAAAATAAAAATTTATGGTAAAGTTTACTCGGAAGTGAATTTTTTATCATACTGTTTCTCGAATTTATCAGCAAGAGGACAAAGATCGATGATAATTTCATCTAACTGTCTCATTTCATTGATGAAAACAGTGTGGTTGAATTGATTTCCTCTGAGATATGAGCGTAAATCAACTAATACTTTTTGATATGTTGTGTATGCAAAATAAGACATTTCGATTTTCTTTTTATAATTCTTAATTTCACTGTATGTATTAAGCAATAAACCACTACCACTAATTACTCCTAAAATAATAGGGTTTAATGTAATTGAACCAGCTATTGTACCAGTGGCTACTAAAGAAACTGATGTTAAATTCATAGCTAAATTCAATCTCTTGAAATATTTGAAAGCCTTCTTATAGCACCAAAAGCGTTTATGATAAAATTTATACAATGCTTTGATTTCAGATAATTTTTCTTGGCTGATGTTTTTATCAATATGGTTGAAATTGAATATATCTGTTTTAGTCATTATATTATATATTTGGATAATTATATTTTAGGATTTGAAATGAGGCAATATAATACACCACTTATTTGGCCCATTATTGGAGATCTTTTTATTTTCTTAGGCAATGAATGGCAACAATATGTGTATCCAGGCCCCTTTTCATAGTCATTGTAAAATCTTCCAAATGCATCATGAAAAATAGCATGTTTAATTAAAAATTGGTATTTGGTGTTTATAGTACAAGAACCCGGTCCTATTAAGCCGATGTTAGGGTGTTTTTCTAATATTTGGTTCATTGATATTGACTCATTCAAATAGTTTACATACAAAAATTGATATATTAAAGCCGATTTTAATATTTCATCTTTAGTATTAGGATGTAGGGTTTTTTGGGCTGTGAAAAATTTATTACAAAAATTAATTGACTGTGTGAGAATTGCCATTTATATATATATCAATATATTAGATAATTATATATTAAAACTCTTCAAAAAGTGCACTGATATGGCAATTATAAGGTGCAAATTTAATGTCATCATCAAATGATATCAATTTGATTTGTACGTCTGCATCTTCCCTGAAATTGATAACTGATGTTGATATATTGAAAGTGTATAAAATTTTATTTGATGTTTTTTCCCAATTCTGCGGAGCGAACGAAGCGTTATGAATTAATATAAACATTTTTTCATATCCTTCAGGCGGTTTATCGTCCAATATCATCAGCCATAATTTTATAAGTTTCAAATTGACTAATGCAATAAAAGATAATGAACCGTTGAATATGATATCATAACTGTTCTTATTTTTCATATAATTGCCTAAAAATATGAATTTTTGTAACTGTTTGGGTTTTGGTAAACCAATTAGGTTTCTACCATTCATATCAATATCGGTCTCCATAACCATTTTTCCGCCCTCAATTACATAAACAGTATCAAATACATCTGGATCGACACTCGAGACATAGCCTTGAACACCATAAACGATTAGATGTGCTTTCTTTGTATTACTATTCGATATACTTCCATGAAGGTCTATCATTATATATTCAGGTGGAGAAACTTGATACTTATGTAAATGAACAATGCTTTTTGTGTATCCTTCAGTGTTGAATATCTTTGTAGTTTGCTGTCCGATATTAAGAACTGATGAGACAACATTGACAGATGTCGAACTAATGTGAGCTTTATCTGGAACGAAAAACTCGATCACCATAGTGTACTCACCTTGAGGAAGTTTGTATGCATTAAAACCTATCCTTGACCTGAACTCATCGTTATTGTCTGTCGTAAGAGTCATATCATAGGCTTTCTTATTGATTTTGTGTGGACTGGATACAAAATTGATAATACCATTAACAACAATATTACTCTCCGACGAGCTCTCGTTCACATCTTCCATCAGGTATCTGAAAACGTCTTTTTCTGCAGTAGAGGAAGTTATGTGTGACTTGTTAACATAACTCTTATAATCGTCTGTTATTCGTGTATACAAGTTTGTATTAGAATCATTGAGTTCGGCGTTGAAGAATGAAACATTTACGGCAGCGCTATTCTCATGTGGTTTAGGTGTTGCTAAATTAGTAATTTTATAACTTTGCATATCAAGATCGCTGGAAATCGTTTTGTCTAATTTTTCGTTTAAATGTGTATCAACATAACCTTTATTCGTAGCCATATCGCTTACAGTTGGGGTTTGAACATTATATATTACGTGGTTGTTCATATCAATTGAATTCTCCATAGGAAGCATCTCTTTACGGGATAAGAATATATTTTTGACATCATTGTAAGAAACTAGATTGTTATAATGTGCTCCCAAATCATGCCATGTTTGTTGTTTTGATTGGATGACATTGTATTTCTCTTGGAGGTCAATATTTTTAGATATATTCAAACTTGAACTAGGTTGTATTTTTTGAATCGCATTTTTCAAAGTTACCATATTCACCGCAGAAAGATCATTGTTTTCATCCGTATCCATATTTGTGATCAGTTTTCGATCCATATCAATTTCTCCAGGTAGAATTAATTTATTTCCTCGCAGATCCAAATCTGCAGTCATATGAGTTGTTCCATCCAACCTTAAATAATGAGTATCTGAATACTCTTTGTTCACAGCATCTTTTTCTGAAATTGGTGTTTTTTAAATTTCTTATATTATTGTTTTTCATATCAAGATTTGCTGTAACTAATAGTAAATGCTTACTAACAAATGTATTTCTAACAAAATTGAAATCAACAACATTGTTCAAGCCAGTAACTTGTCCTATATTTACTAATTTTTTACCTTGCATATCGTAATCACCATCCTCTGTTAATTTGAACCCTACGCCAGGTAATCCACGTTGAGGTGTTACCGTTGATGTTGACGATGGAAAAATTCCATTTGAGTAACTCATATATATGTTATTTATATTATATTTGTTCATCGAAATTTTTGGTTGTGATTTTCCGTGGCTTATCAATATATATAAAGCTATATGGTTCATCAGTTGCTTTATTATATAATTCTATTGGAATATTGTTTTCGCGGCAAATTAGACTCTTCTCATTAGCACTTGGGAATTCGTAAATAGAGAAATGTGAACAGTTCAATCTTATGTCTTTTGGTGTCTTATAGTAGCTTTGACTCAGATAAATCACACTGCAATTTTTGTGTCTCCCTCGTATAAAATAGTCGACCAATGGTTTTTGATTTTTTTCACATACAAAATCATCAAAAATAACCAATTTCTGACTTTCACTATCAAGATCATTTACAGGAATAATCTCGTTATTACTTGCTTCAATAACATCATAACCAACTTCATTACTTATCGGTTGGAACATATCCATAAGCTTATGGTACTTTAACTGCTCTAAGTTTTTCGCATACAGGTATATTAATCAAAGTACAATAAATTATAAATCATATGTAATAGTGTATTTGTTTTACCAGAAGCACTAGGTCCACAAATCAGATTTCGAAAACATTTATTTGGCATGAATTCATATAACTGTTTAAAGGTTGAGACAACATCGTCTTCAACGTCATAATTTGGTATTTTCATTTATATTATATGGGTATATTATTTCAATATAACACGGTGTATAACACGGTGTACAACACGGTGTATAACACGGTGTATAACACAGTGTAAAACGTTATTTTTTATATATGATTTTCATTTTTATGTAATGTAATAATATAACAATGAATGAGTTTACTTAAGTGGAAAGAACTCGCAAAGAGAAAATCTGAATTAGGGGATAAGATTAATTATGTTCATAATATAATAACGAAACATGATATTGGTCAGCAGACCAGTCAGGAGTCATTGGCGAAGGTATTTAAACCAGTGACTAGTAAATTAGATGATGTTATTGACAGTAATTTAGTTTCGAGTATACCAGAGAAAAAAGCGACCACCTAAGAAAGGTGAGCCTGGTATTGACTATATGCCTGAAGTTGATCCTTTTGAAGAAATGGAAATTGATGATCTATTTGGTGATTATGTACTACCACAACAAGATAAACAACTGGTACCAAAACCTCCAACATATGAAGAATCTTTACAAGATCTTATTGAAGGAAAGAGGCAGATTTATGTTGATCCTCAGTACCTGCCTCCGGAACCTGAGGATTTACCACCAGAATATGATGACGACGAAGAGATCGATTATGCATTAGATGATGAAGATACGAGTAATGAGATTTTGAATGATATTGGTATTGTGAATTATGAAAATGTGGATAAGATATTGAATCAATCAACAATAACACCCCAAAAGACTAAGAAATATCTTAATAAGATTATAAAGGATGCTAAAATAAAAAGGAGTCAATTAAGTGACTATTAAGCATATGTTACAAAACAATACAATAAGGGGGATATATCATCAGGTGAAAGGCAAATACGAAACAAAAGAATAGACAACGCAAGAGTTACTTTAAATGAATACATAAAACATTATAATACTAAATTGGAAACAATAAAAGGTTCTGGAATCCAGAGTCGGGAAAAAAAAACAGAGAGGTGGAAATATTATGTTTTTTAATGATGTAAAGCAGCTTTTGAAAAAATTGGAATTGATTATTGGTGAAAGATTGGCAGGGAATACCAGCATTGAGATGCGAAATATGGGAGTAACTATATTGGACACATTATTGAAAATGTCGACAATCAATAGACCGCAATATAATAAATTGTTTAGTCAATATTTCAAAATATAATTAATATAACATTATTATATAAATGGAACGAGAGATAGTATTATCATCTTATAGTGTAAAAAATCAAGGGAATAATAAACCTGAGGATTTTGCAACAAAATTTACTAGACCTATAATTTTAGATCGTAATATGCAATATGTTATTGGTCTTAACAGAATTATCAATATGAGTTTTACATGGTTTAATGTTAATGCTGGATACAACAATCATTTAATCAAATATAGCTCCGATAGTGGTTCAACATTTAACAACATCACCTTTCCAGCCGGAGTATGGAATTATACAGACTTCAATACATATATCAAGAGCATAACAAAGACTGGTGATACGTATCCTATCACTCTTGAATTCGATGATACAACATTTAGGGTCACGGTTACATTAGCTCAGAATTATCGGCTTGATTTGACACATTCCAATTTTAATGATCTAATCGGTTTCGATAAAATAGTATTAACAAGTGGGACAAACATTGGACCAAGGGTTCCAAATCTATCTCAAGATACAGATGTCCTCAATGTTCATTGCGACCTAATTAATGATTCACTTGTCGACGGTCAAGATACCGACATCATTTATTCCTTCTCAACCAGTGTACTCCAACCTAGTTACTCCTTTACCCTCGAACCGCGAAGAGTCACATTTAATCCAGTCAATAAGAATAGTATAAGTAGTATCAGGGTATACATTACTGATGGAAAAAGAAGATTAGTTAACCTGAATGGAGCAGATACATCTTTCTCACTAATTCTGAAAAGTATAGAATAATATAACATAATAGTATAATGAAACCGTATGAGTTCAAAAGATTTTACCATCCAAAACTTGGTAAATTTGTATATCAACACAAAGGGTCTGGGCTTATCGTTGATAATATTTTCAAACCATTAAAGAGTGTGGCATCAGCTGTTTTTAAGAAATTTGCTAAGCCAATAGCAAAGAAGGCGTTAGAATCGGGAATTTCTCACGCTGGAGAAAAACTGGGCAAAAAAGCAGTTGAAAAATCTGGTGATTTGATCATGAAAAGATTGGCAAATTTGAGAAAAGGAGCTACAAGACAAACGGCAAATGTTCCATCCTCACCCATTAAACAGCAACAGCAAGATGAAAGTACTGATATGATACTCAATAGATTGATATCAGGATCTGGTGTGAAAAGAAGGCGTAGAGTAAGAGTAGTATAGAATCAATAAAATGATTGAAAACATCTATATATTACAAAATTATGGTATATAATTGTAAAATTATGTAACATAATAATATATGGCTTTTAGAACAAGTGAATTTCTACAAAGATATGAGTTGGTACGATTCCAACTTGATGATGTAATCAGAGCCCCAGCTAACAATCAACACCAAGACAAAAATGGGTATAAATTTACAATTAATGATCGATCGAGCTTTTTCGATTGGTACAATGCTTATTTTGAGGTCCAGCTCCAGGTACAAAAATTGGCTGATGGTACAGCCTATGGTGCAGATCGTATAACAGTTATTAATGGAGCCCATAGTTTGATTAGTCACATGATGATAAAATCAGCAGGAAAGATCGTGTATGATACTGATAATCTCCATAAAGTGACTTATGTCAAGAACCTGCTTGAATATAGTGACGATTTTGCTCGTAGTGTTGCTAAAAACTCTTTATGGTATTTGGACACAGATGACACTACAGCCAATACTAATGCAGGGTTTGAGTCAAGACGTCTTTTAACGACAGGTAACCATGATGTCAATGTAGTCATACCTCTTAATCGTTACAGTTTCTTCGAAGAGCTAGAGGGTCGAATGTTAGTCCCAATGCAACTTCAGTTTAATATACAGTTGCAGAATGACAATGAATTAATCTATAAGGCCGGTGCAGCAGATGACGGACGAGTTGTTATTGATAGATTACTACTTTGGGTACCAAAATTGACACCTAAGGACAGTCTATATGATAAGTTTGTTAGTTCTTTTTTTAAAGATGATAAATGGACATATCTGAGAGAAATGTATGAGGTGTCCGCACCAACACATAGTAGTGGATTCTTCCAAATCTCATCCAGTATTGATAATGTTAAGGCTATATTTGTATATCCACAAAGAGCTAAAACAAACAATGCAGAGGCGAATCCGTACCTGTTTGACACTTTTAAAGTAAATTCAGGTGATAATGCTTGCAGTCTTACATAATGCAGATTGGAATACGGCAATGGAGTATTCTACCCAGAGACTGAATACGATTCAGAATCAAAAGTAAGGATCTTCAATGATTTAATGTCCTATGGTATGAGAAGGAATGATTACAACAGCGGTACACAGCTTAACCTATCGAATTACAATGGTCTCTATCCACTAATCTATTTCGATCTATCATATCAAACAGAGAAAGTAACAAGAGACCCAAAGCAGTTGATCTTCAGGTATAAACTGAACGCCAATAGTGCTGGAAATAGTCCTTTCAGCATACATGCTATAGTCCTATATGAAGAGACAGTTGTCATTGACAAAGTGGGAAATGAATTGGTTATAGTGTAAAAAGTAATAAATTACTAATCAAATAATATCATTATTTCATATATGTTTTATAACCAGAAAATTATATAACATATATTATATACAACAAATGACTCAACTTTATGAGATTAATGTGAAATTGTCTGACAATCAAAAGAAAAATCTTAGCAATGCTTTCCATAAAAGGGAAACGATCGTTCTCAGGCTTTCAAACGACTCTCTTCATGGGAATGATACTCTATATGTCCCAGCAATGGTAAAAAAAAGGTTGGAGAAGAATCGGAAATTGGGTAAAGGTATGGACATTAAGCTTGCGAAAACAAATATTAGAAAACAAGTCGGTGGAAGTTTGTTAACTACCATTCTAACCCTTGGACGTGCAGCTCTACCTACTATTGGTAAAACCCTTGGTCTTTCAGCTCTTGCTGGTTTGGCTTCAGAAGGTGCTTCTCAAGTGGTTAAAGCAATATCTGGAAGAGGTGTACAGTCGGGTGGTTTTCTTATACCCCAAGATAAAATTAATAAGCTGATAGCATATAAGCATCTTTTAACGACGAAACAAAAACAGGATATATTGAATGCTCTTCAGTCAGGTTCAGGTGTTCATGTAAAACCCACAAAAACACAATCAGGTGGATTCCTCGGACCTCTGTTGGCAAGCATTGGTGTTCCGCTTCTTCTAAATGCTTTGGGTAAAACTGGTAGCGGTGCTCCTCGAATTGGAAATAGTAAGAAAAAGGGTACGGGAGCTCCAAGAATTGGTGTATATAGACAACCACCCCCATTTTATGGGAGTTGGCCCGATAATACGATCGGTATGGGGATAAAAAAAAAGCTTCAAAGAAACAGACAACAAAAAGAGGCGAAGGCTTGCTATTAGGGAAAAACAGCCCATTCAATGGCATCCCACTACTAGGAGCAATACTGTAAAACCGAAATTCCACAAAGACATCCCGTTAAGTAATCATGATCTAATAAAATGGTGCCGATATTTAAACATCCCAATCAGTGATGTTCTGTCAAGGGATGAAAGAGTTCCACATAATCATAGCCAAGCGTTATTTATTTACAATCTAGAACCTAGTTATATGGCAGGATCTCATTGGGTTACAACTTATGTAAAAGACAACGTGATAAATTATTTTGACAGTTTTGGTATGCCTCCATTTCAAGAGATTGTAAATCATGCGAAAAGAAGGAATATGACACTGCTTCACCAAAACAACCAAATCCAAAACATAAAAACATCTACATGTGGGTACTTCTGTTTATACTTTCTAAACGAAATGAATAAGGGGAATTCGTATTACAATCTATTGGAAGTGTTTGACATATATGACACAATGAAGAATGAGAGATTCCTCGAACATTATTTCATAAATATCTAACTCATATATATAAATGGTTAAATCATATTGCGTTAAGGAAAAACGACAGACGGAATCAGTTCCTGGTTCTGAACGATATGTAAGAACTAAAAACAATCGATTGATGTTGAAATCACAATGTTTTTCTTGTGAAATAATGAAAAGCCGATTTGTATCCAATAAAAAAATTTTAAACTAAATAGCCAGTCAGAAATGGCTGGCAGATTTTTAGATATAGAAGGTAGTCACAGTCTTGGTGAAATGGCAGCTAAAAGTGCTTTAAAAGGTTTGTATAATCTTGGCAGAATCGGAGCATCAAAAGTAATCAAATCTGGTTATACTAAACAAAAATTAAAAGGAATGGCTGATAAATATTTGGATCAAGCCTTAGATAGTTTAACTTCAGATATTAGTAAGAAACTAGATCCATTGCATAAAGGTGGTGGGATTGATATACAAAAACATTTATCAAAATTTGGAGAATTACATATGCGAACACCAACTTTAAAAAAATATAATTACTGTGGTCCTGGAACAAAATTAGAATATCGTTTGAAATCAAATGACCCAAAGATTAGAGACCCAATAAACAACCTTGATGCTATTTGCCAAAAGCATGATATCGCATATAGTAAAGCACAAAGTTTAAAAGACAAACATATAGCAGATGATATTATGCTTGATGAAATTTCACAAATACCGTATAAAGATCGTCCATGGGGCACAACAGCTGTTCAGGGGATTATTACAGGTAAAAGAAAGCTGGGTCTTGGTGTTAAACAAAAAATGAAGTCAAAAAACTGGACGCGGCGTTGAGTAAAAATGATTGGGCTCAACAATTAGCCGATGAATTACATAAGCCAATCAAACGAAAATTTAAAACAAGAAGAGTTATTGTTAATGGAATAGATGATATTTGGAGCGCAGATCTCGTTTTTATGGATAAACTCTCAAAATGGAATAAAGGATTCAAATACATATTGACTGTAATAGATGTATTCAGTAAATTTGCTTGGGCTATACCACTAAAAAACAAAACAGGTATTTCAATTACTGATGCATTTAACGACATCATAAAAAAGTATAAAAGAAAACCGAAATATCTCTGGGTTGATGAAGGATCTGAATTTTATAATAAAACTTTCAAGGAGTGGTTGAAACAAAACAATATTGAGATGTATTCCACTTTTAATGAAGGTAAAGCTGTTGTGATTGAACGTTTTAATCGCACTTTGAAAACCAGAATGTATAAACAATTCACAGTTCAAAATAATACTGTTTGGCATAATATTTTAGATGATTTGGTTAAGGAAGGAACTGTTTATTTCAATCTATATGGTGATATGGAACCATCATCATCTAAACCAAAATTTAAAGTAGGTGATAAGGTTAGGATAAGCAAATATAAAAGAAAGGTATTTGATAAAGGATATACTCCAAATTGGTCTGAAGAGGTTTTTGCAGTTAATAAAATTCAATATTTCAATCCAATAATATACAAATTGAAAGATCTCAATAATGAAGCAATAGAAGGATCATTTTACACTGAAGAATTACAATTAGCTCAACAAGATATATTCCGTATTGATAAAGTAATCAAAAGAGACTATAAGAAAAAACAAGCTCTAGTTTCATGGTCTGGTTATCCAAAAAAGTTCAATTCATGGGTACCGTTAAAAGATGTCAAAAATATATAATGTTTATATATATCATGAGTGGCATTGAGAAATATATCAAAAAAATAAATTTTCAAATTCAGGAATGTGAAGATGAAATAGGCAATCTTCATGATAAAATATATGATAATGAGCGTAGATTGGATCTGTTACAATATAAAAAGAAATTATTGAAACTTTATCATAAAAAAATACATGAAATTGATGAAGATATAACATTGAAACAGTTATTGAATATTATCTGCAATGAGATAGAAAACAATAGATACGATGATGAATGTAATGTGTTGAAACAAACCAAAGTTGATAATGTCAAATATCTCAAACGTGAAAATAATATTTTTACACCTGTGAATACAACAAGTAATGCAGATTTCGAGAGATTGAGAGACATTCATTTGATTAATGAGACTTGGCTTTAAAAAATACAATCAGTAAGATTAGAACACTAATCAGGGATTTAAAGGATATGTGAGATGATTTAAACATAATTATCTAACATATATATAAGTTCTCAGTTCATACTGTATACTGTTCATACTTCTCAGTTCATACTGTATTTGTTACTTTTTGGTAGCCAAAAACATAATTATTTCTGGCTATTCATTTTACATTTTTTATTGTGAATATATTTATAATTATTTTTGTATGTATTATCACATTTTGGACATTTATATTCTTTGTTTTGCCATCTTTTGACAGCTTTCATTTGGTGTTTCTTTTTGTCTTCATCTGAGACTCTTTTTGGTCTTTTGTTATCTGATGTTTTGTAGTTATCAGGCATATCCTCTTTTTTGATATACTCAAATTTATAAAAATTTCCATTTAATTTTGATACACCTGATTTACAATTATTAATACCTTCACATGTCATTTTAACAATACCAGCATTTACTTGGAGATGTTGTTGAACAGCATACATACTATTAAAATATGAAACTTCTTTTGTGACAATATTAGTTGCTTTCACACACTTTTTATTTTCATGATTTTTGGCAACAAATGAATAATCTCGATTCTTAGCTGATTTTTTACAATTCTGTTGTTGTGTCATTATTTGTAAATTACATAAGCAATTGTCTTCCTTATTATTATTAATATGATCAATCACTTTTCCTTCAGGAATAAGACCATTGAAATATTCCCAAACGAATCGATGGACATAATATGATTTTTGTTTACCACCATATTTTCTCACTAAACACATAAGGTATCCATTATTATGATGATTACCTGTGTGAGGTACCTTCTTGATGATATTGATTACATTTTCATTATCATCTGAGGCATATAAATCATAAACTGGGTGAACAGAATAAACGCACTCGTTGATTCCAATCTTACTCATTATAATATAGTGTTACATAATATTCCTTTAAAAGGGTTTAGATTCATGAAATGGCTTAAAGAGATATCACTTATATAATATATAGAATGGAAAAAATAATCTCATATAATAATATGAATAAAAGTGATCTCAAGAAATTGAGTAAATCACAAAGAGCGTACCAAACTTCGTAGTGTCAAAATTACAGATATATTCCCTTCATATGCACTAGCCATGGAATCTAACCAAGACCGGATTCTAACATCTTACAGGAGAGACGTACTGAAGGAAGCGAATAATCGAAAGAAAAATAAATCACTAACAAGCGTCTGGACACTAGACGGGAAGATCTACGCTAAAGCTTCGCCAACTGGAGACCGATTTCTTATTTCCTCTATAGAAGACCTAAATAGCATTTAACATTTCCACCTAAAGTTTCTGTCGCTGAAGGAAGACTCGGCCGATTTGAGGTTTCGTTTCTACTTTGACATTATTTAGATAAGAATGTTTTCCTGTCTCATGTTTTTCCTTTCTTTCCTCAGCATGCTTTATCCCAATTTTACTTATTATTTAGCTGTATGTTCTTCACTGTGTGTGTGTGGGTGTGTACGATTAATAATACGCAATCGCAACTACGAATACTTTACTTTTATTTGCTATTTTAATTCGAATCTGTTTTATTTACAAAAATGCTTTGCTTTCGTTCTTGTATTCCACGATATTTACCATAACGCTCAATTTCTTCTAATTTTTCAGAATGATGTTCTGTGTTCTCTCCAAAATATATATTTTAGTGAAAAAATTCTATTTCACAAAAAAATCTTCGAAGTTATCTAAAAACACTAATCTATATTTACCCTTTGCAAATATGCAAAACGACTCTTCGAATAAGAAATGACGACACCTTTTAAAGCTTCTTTTTGTTCGTTAAATGTCAGAGGTCTAAACCAAACACGTAAACGAAGACAACTCTTCAGGTGGTTGCATAACAATAAGTTTGATATAATATTCCTCCAGGAAACCTACTCAACAAAAAATATAGAAAACATATGGAAATCTGAATGGGGCAGCAAAGTCTACTTTAGCCACGGCACAAATCACTCGAGAGGTGTCATGATACATTTTAACCCTAAATTGGATGCCTTGGCTGACAACATCGAAACGGACAAAAATGGACGTTATTTCCTTCTTCAGGCAACCATTCATGACTTTTCTTTCCAATTGTGTAACATCTATAGTCCCAACAATAACTGCGATCAAAAAGTGTTTTTTTCAAATATTATTAATGTCATTAAAAAGCGTCCGAACAACAGCTTTATAATCGGAGGTGACTTCAATTGTGCGCTAACACCTCGCGACAAAATAGGTGGCGCGGCCATAGAAAGGAAAAACAATGTAATTAGCGAAATTACTAAATTACGCGACTCGTTTAAACTGCAGGACATTTGGAGGTGTCTGCACTCTGATCAAGTGCAATTCACATGGCGGGACAAAGCGCTAAAAGTACAATGTAGATTAGACTATTGGTTAATCTCTAAGGAGCTTTCACATATCGTCTTAAACACGGAGATAAAAGCATCAACACTATCAGACCATTCTGCAATAACTTTAACACTGCAGTCCGAGGGTTATGCAAAAAGAGGACCCGGTTTTTGGAAATTTAACAAATCACTTCTTGACGATAACACCTTTATAGAACAACTTCAGAGCACTATTCCTGTTTTTAAAAAGAAACACAATTATCTCACTGACAAAGGCCTTTACTGGGATATGATAAAAATGGAAATAAGAGGCTTTTGTGTGCAATACTCAAAAAGAAAAAATAGAAAGCGTAGAAACAGAGAGAAAGAACTTTCTAATCAAATTGACGCCTTAATGAAAGTACTCGCGACAAACAGGTCAAAAGAGAATATTACTAAACTGTACAGCCTTAGGACAGAATTTAACAAGATCGCTGAGTACAGAACCAACGGCGCCATTATAAGAAATAGAACAAGGTGGCACGAGCAAGGCGAAAAGAACACGAAGTATTTCCTAAACTTAGAGAAACGTCAAACCTCTAAAACCTTCATTTCTAAACTCAAGTCACAAGATGGACATGAAATAACAGATTCAAACGAAATTTTGAACTGTCAAAAACTGTTTTACAAAAACTTGTATACGGCAGTACCCCGCAACAGCTTAAATGACAAGGTATTTTTTGAAAATCCAAGCCTCCCTAAACTAAACGATATTGAGCTGGAGGTGCTTGATAGACCACTCACAAACCAAGAATGTTTCGAAACTCTTAAAATATGCGCCAAAGACAAATGTCCAGGCAGTGACGGATTCACCGTTGAATTTTATTTAGTCTTCTGGCCTATACTAGGAGAAGAAATGGTTCAAAGCTTTAACCACGCTTTAACCCACGGACAACTTAACATTACACAACGGCAAGGAATTATCAAAGTTGTGCCAAAAAAACGTAAAAACAAGTTGTACTTAGAAAACTGGAGGCCAATATCCTTATTAAATATTGACTATAAAATATTATCTAAGACCATTGCAAGTAGAATTAGCAATGTTCTCCCCCAACTTATACACGGAGACCAAACTGGATACGTGAAGGGTAGATACATTGGACAAAATATCAGATTAATACAAGATATAATGAAAATAACTTCACTGGAAAACCAACCCGGTATGGCAATCTTCGTCGATTTCAAGAAAGCCTTTGATTCGGTAAATTGGGATTTTTTAGCCAAGGTATTAGAAGCATTTAATTTTGGCCCACAAATTCGAAAATGGATAAATGTACTTTACACGAATATCACCAGCTGTGTCATCAACAACGGGTACGCCTCGGAATTTTTTTCAGTTCAAAGGGGAGTTAGACAAGGTTGCCCATTATCCGGTATCCTCTTTGTTCTCTGCGCAGAAATTCTAGCACATGCAATCAGAAATGATAAGAATATTAAAGGGATACAAATCTATAACAAAGAATATAAAGTATCTCAATACGCCGATGATACTACAGCTTTCGTTGCCGATACATTGTCGGCAAGAAATTTGTTTAAAGTGCTACGCGCATTCCAAGAGACGTCGGGCCTGGAAATAAATACGTCAAAAACCGAAGGGATGTGGCTTGGATCCTGCAGGCATAACACATCAACTCCTTTTGATATAGCTTGGCCTTCAGAGCCGATATACGCCCTGGGAATTTATTTCTCTTATGATGAGGTTACCGTCTTCAAAAAGAATTTTGAAGAAAAGCTAAATTCGATGAAGAATATCTTAAATCTTTGGAAAACAAGAAATCTTACTCTCCACGGCCGTATAATCATTCTCAAAAGCCTCGCTCTCTCCAAGCTTGTCTACAACACATCCGTACTCTCCTTCCCACCGGAATTTATATCCACAATTAAGTCTGCTATATCACAATTTGTTTGGAATACCCTTCCTAAAATCAAACACAATACAATGATTGGTCCAAAAATAAAAGGAGGTTTAGATATGCCGGATTTTGAAATAATTAATAATGCCTTGAAGGTAACCTGGATAAAAAGGTTGTATGAAAGCAGCAATGATGCGAGTTGGAGCCACATACCCCTTGCTTTTTTAAAGCGGGTAAGTGGGATTTTTCTTTTTAAGTGCAATTATGACCTAAAATCCCTTAAATTAGAACTTCCTATACAATTTTATAGAGACGCTTTAAGTATCTGGCAGATGATAAACCAACAAACTCCTGAAAATAAAGAACAGGTGTTAAACGAAATCCTGTGGAACAACCGGTTTATTAAAATCAATGGATACTCAGTCTATTATAAAAATTGGTACAACGCAGGAGTGATCAGGATCAAAGATATTTTTTATGATAACGACTTTTTGACTTTTAATGATTTTTGCCGCACATTCCGAGTCAAAACCAATTTCTTGACATATTATGGCCTATGTAACGCTATTCCCAAAAACTGGATCCGCCTTTTGAAGCAACCCAACTTAAACGGTACCCATAGCAATAATAACAATAATGTGGAGACTGATGTGGATAAAATTCCGTTAAACGTGCTTTCATGTAAATTGGCTGCTAAATTTCTAATTGAACAGAAATTCGTACCCCCTACAGCAGAACAAAGAATGATACAAGCAAATTTTAATAGCCAAACGATACAAACCATTTACAGTATTCCTTTTAGAGTGACAAAGGATATTAGACTCGCTATATTCCAATTTAAAATTATACACCACATCTTGCCAACTAATGCAACTCTATTCAGAGATAAGATAATTCAATATGACAATTGTCATCTTTGTGATGAAAAACAGACTTTAAAACATCTTTTTGTTCTATGCCCAGACGTTCAAGTCTTTTGGGAAACTTTCTGCAACTGGTGGAATGTAAAGAATGACGATTTTATCGTTTTAAATGAGCATATTATCATTTACGGCTACACAAATAACTTCAGGAAATACCTGGGTTTAAACCTCTGCTTAATAATCGCCAAATATTACATTTACTACGCTTCTAGAGAGAAAGATCTCTATTACTTTGAAGCTTTCCTTGTCTTTCTAAAGAGCAAATTATCCATCGAGAAAAGCAAAGCCAAATCGCAAATTAATTCTTAAATAACTCTATTTCCTTGCTTTCGTTCATGGGAGCATTCGAATCTAAAGATCTATTTAGACAGGCACTCTAAAAAATAAATGTTATTTAAAATTTTGATTGAAAGGTATTTGTTAAAAAAAGTATTGTAGCTGTAAGTGCAACTGTGATGTAACTAGTTAAGTAACTTAATTAGGTGTAACTCATATAGTGTAACTCAAGTAGGTGTAACTAATTTTGTGTAACTATGCCGTAAGTATCTTTGTAACCTACTAATAAGGCTATTATACAATTTTTCTGTAAGTAACTATCTTGTAGAAAATAATAAAACTAAAAAAAAAAAAAAAAAAAAAAAAAAAACAACTAATTAAACTGTTAATGAAACAGAATGCTAAGACAACCCCAAAAGTTGTAATAGTAGATGACGAAAAACAACATAGGAGACCAGTTCCTACACCAAGAAAATCTGTTAGGCAGATGGTTAAAAACTATGAAGACAATATTATTTTACCACCTATGGAGTTCAGAGATGATTACAAACCAGTTCCAGCACCAAGGACAAAGAAAATAAAACCAATTCCAACACCTAGAACTAAAATAGAGCAAACAGACAAAGCTCTAAAAGGTTATACTAAATCCTTCGAAATTACATTAAAGAATAATAAAGACCCTTTAACACAATTACAACAAACAAGAAAAGGTATTGAAAACCATTTTAAAACCCTACTAAGTGATACAAAAGGAATTAAATTTGTTGAAACACTAAAGGTCACATTTGAGAAACTAGCTGGTGATGAAATAGTTTCTAAGACTGCATATTTTAACAGTGTGGCTCAAACGATTATTAACCACATAGAAATCGCTGAAGCGTTACAATTGTCTAAACAACAGATATTAAATAGTGTAGCTCAATGGATTTCTGAGGGTTCTGGATGGACAATTAGATCTATTGACAACCACTATATTAATATTGTTAAATACGAACCATTAAAGGGATCATCTTACATTCAATTACCTTTAGAACTAAGAAATAGTGCTAAAGGATTGATAAACATGAAAAATAAAGACAATGAGTGTTTTAGATGGTGTCATATAAGGTACTTGAACCCTCAAGACAAATATCCACAGAGAATCAAAAAAGTCGACAAAGATTTTATTGAAAAATTAGATTACTCTGGAATTCAATTCCCAGTGACTGTCAAACTGTATAATAAAATAGAAAAACAAAATGAAATCAACATCAATGTATTCGGTTATGAGGAAAAGCAACCATATCCTATCTATGTATCCAAAGAAAAGTACGAAGATCATATGAACTTGTTATTGATCACAGAAAACGAAAACAAACATTATGTATTAATAAAAGACTTCAATAAATTCATGTACAATCAGACGAAACACGAACACAGAAAACATTTTTGCATGCATTGTCTACAATGCTTCAGTTCTGAAACAATCCTTAATAATCATAAAGAAAACTGTATTGTAATTAATGGTAAACAAGCTGTAAAAATGCCTGAAAAAGATAATAACATATTAAAATTTAACAATTATCATAAACAGTTAGCTGTTCCATTTGTAATCTATGCTGATTTTGAGGCTATTACAGAAAAAGTACAAGGATGTCAACCAAACAATGATAAATCATATACTGAATCATATCAAAAACATAAAGACTGTGGATATGGATACAAAGTCGTCTGTTGCTATGATGATAAATACAGTAAACCAGTTCAGGTCTATAGAGGCGAAAGAGCTGTATACAAATTCATGGAAGCTATGCTGGAGGAAGTTAAATATTGTAAGAAGGTTATGAAAAAAGAATTCAATAAACCATTAAGAATGACCAAAGACGATGAAGAAGAATTCCAAAAAGCTGATAAATGCCATATATGCGAGAAAGAATATAACAAAACCGATCTAAGAGTAAGAGATCACTGTCATATAACTGGTCAGTACAGAGGATCCGCTCATCAAGATTGTAATTTAAAACTCAGAATAAAACCAGAAGAAATTAAAATACCTGTGATATTCCATAATCTCCGTGGGTATGACTCTCATTTCATCATGCAAGAGATCGGTGAAATAGTCAAGAAGCATACATATACAAATAAAAAAGGTGAAAAATGTCAAATGAATATCAATGCAATTCCGAATAATATGGAAAAGTATATGGCTTTCATGTTGGGTAATCACTTAACCTTTCTCGATAGTTTCCAATTCATGAGCTCTGGTTTGGAAAAACTAGTGAGTAATCTACCAAGAAAATCATTAAAATATACCTCTCAAAAATTCAAAGGTAAAAAGCTTGATCTGATGGCTAGAAAAGGAGTATACCCTTACGACTACATGGACAGTTTTAATAAATTCGATGAAAAGCTACCACCGAAAGAAGAATTTTACAGCATATTAAATGATGAACATATATCAGACGAAGACTATAAACATGCCCAAAATGTGTGGAATGCATTCTCTCTTAAAAATATGGGTGAGTACCATGACTTATACCTTAAATCTGACATCATTCTGTTAGCTGATGCATTCGAAAACTTCAGGAAAACATGCCTAGAATACTATAAAGTGAGTAGACAAATTTTAAATAATTTAAATTAATTTATTAGGAGTCAAATTGTTCCTGGAGTGTCAAAATGTTTTTGTAGTTCAGGATAATATTCGTACCATACGGTGTTTTACGGTTATTATCCGTACTTTAGGCGTCAAAGTAGTATATTAACCGTAAAATGTTGTTTTTTAAGAATATTAACCTTGAAAGACGCCACTTACGATTATTATGCGTGTAAAATACGCATAATAACCTGAAAAAGTACGCATAATAACGGTATGTGGCGCGCTTTCAGGTTATTACTCGTATTATGTACCAAAAGTTGGATCGAGAGAGATTGTCCCGAATGCGGCCGCCATTACAGGAAAGATTCTAGAGGGATGATATTAAGAAACGGATGAGCATTTCTTTAAAAATAGTATTTATGTGAAGTCTATTCCTCTTAACCTTTCCATTGAGCAAGTTAACGACTGAATTTTTTTTTCGAAACAACTAGCATTTTGAAAAAGTTCTGCGGAGTCGCAGCGATGCGAAGCATCACAGAGCGATCGAGTGTCGACTTGAGGAACTGTTGTCGCTGTTGAAATCCACTGTTGCACTATTAAAACTAATGTCCGCTTCCAATGATAAAATAAAACAAGTACCTGTATGTTTAATGATTTAAATGCCTACAAAATTAAGGAAGATCAACTTTACACAACGAAATATAACTCCACAGCAATGACCAAATTCAGTTCCACGATTTACGGCCGGCGAAGGATTCAATTGAAAGTGGCCGGACGAATAAAACTCCAAGATTCGCGGTTCGTATTTCACCATGGAAAAAGGGAGATGTGTGCCGTTCCAGAAAGGCCGTTTTCTTTTGAAAGTTAATGATTATTTGAAAGAAATAGCAGAGAAAAACAAACAAAAAGTTGGCAAAACTGCCAGTCAACATAGAGACGACTTAAATATTAAAATTTAAGGCACTATGCAGTGTGCCGACCAGTGGAACAGTGGTAGTGCGCTCGGCTACAAGACCGGCATTTGATAGAAATCGCGAGTTCGAATCCAGGTGACGCGATTTTTTGTTTTCTTTTCCCTTGTTTTTTTTTCTTTTTTTCTTTCTTTCTTTCTTTTCTTCTTCTTTTTTTTTTTAGAACCGTTGTGGCTAAAAGTCGCGTAATTTAAGCCAATTTCTTCTTCAGTTTTATTTTTATTTTGTTTAAATAGTCTAAAAACACAGTTGCTGAGCTGCGGCGAGGCAAGATATCACAGTTACGTTTTTTATACATTCGACCGAAATGCAGCCAAGCTTTTTTATCAATAATTTATCGTTTTAAACACTGGAAACTGTATTAAGCAATAGGCCGCATTTTCTATGCGTTTACCGGCGCTATTAAAAACCGCTTGGAATTTTGAGAGAACTTTCGAAAAGCTTGTAAATCACGAGCCGTGCTTTTTCCGTGTTATCACAACATCCCGCCTGGGTTTATAACGTCATTGAACTCATAGAAGAATGTGGTCTATTGCTTTTTACGAAATAACTATGGAAAACGTCTGTTGAAGAGAGCGCTTTGTTATAATTTTTGGCCGATCAAGATGCTTATTCTCCTCACTCCATTAATACATTCATCGAATGCTGCGGGAAAACCAATCAAAGCGACTGAACTTGACTAGCTTGGAAAGCTTGTAAATCACGGGCCTCCCTTTTCTCGTGTTCTCCCAACATCCCGCGTGAGTTTATAACGCCGGTAAACACATAGAAATGTGGTCTATTGTGTTTACGAAATAACTAAAGAAAACGACTGCATGTTGAAGAGAGCACATTGTTGTAATTTTGTGTCGATCAAGATGCGTATTCTCCTTACATTTGCATCGGATGACACGGAAAACCAATCAAAGCGGCTGAACTTGAATGAACTTGACTCGCTGCCACAGGGAAGTGAGAAAACACTCACAGGTTCAATGAAAGCGACGAAAAGTTTTAGCGCTTTGAAATTCACCAGCTGAAATTTATCAGCTGAAAGAAGAAATGTATTCAATGATCCAAAAGTACTTTGAAGGGGAAATCCAAAAAATTGTGTCCGGAATCTGCCGCCGCAAAAGAGAATATGCGAGGAAACTGCCTTCTTGTCAGCATTTTTTCAATTGGAATAAAGGTTAGTTACAGAAACGCAGCTTCTAAATCTCTTTTCGACTTTATGAACTTACTTTGAAGCCTACTGTGATGCCCGTACTTTTTCACATTTTCAGTGATGAATGAAAACAAAGATCATTGTTTTTTATAACCTGACAAATTGTTGGATCGTTTCATGCAAATTTTCATTGTCTGCTTGCTGACCATCCCAGTGCTTGGACATAATCAGAATTTAAACTGTATCTGCTGCAACTACAGAAATTTGCTCTCCAAAACAAAACACGACAGCGTAAAAGGAATCGGCGTAATTCTCCTAAAAAACAAAGCGATAGTTTTCAATTCCACTGTGAAAATCAGACTTATTGATAAGCTTATGTTATCTTAGAATTTGTAGGCACATTTATAACATTCAGTTGAAAGGACACACCTTAATCCTTCAGTGGAACTCAGTTTAATTATGAAATACGAGATCGTCGAAATGATTCGATAAATTTGTATTGTATAAAACAACTACTATGCAGTCGTTCGCGGCATTTCCTTTCCCAGAGGAAGTCGAGGAAGGGTAAAGCATACACAACAAGTAATGACAAATTATTTCTTTTTTGTGTTTAGCATTTAAATTATTTGCAAATTAGTTGGAGATTTTAAAGGCAAGGTACGTTTGATCAATTTCGTATTCGTACAACAGGTCCGGATGAAAGGTACGCTTAATAATCGTTTTACGCGCGTGCCGTTTAATTTTGTTCACTTTGAGTTCTGTTCATTCGTAGAACAGGTGTGATGCATGGTACGGTTAATAACCGTATAACGCATTTTTCCGTTATTTTGATCGCGTTCAGTTCTGTGCATTCGCATGACAGGTCTGATGGAAAAATACGGTTAATAATCGTCAGTTGAATCACATCTTGCATGTGTTTCTCGTTATTTTATTTGTGAAGCTTTGCGCTTTTTTCGCCTTCCAAAAACTGATAAATCTGTAAGATATTTTAATTTAGCTAATAGACTCTATAGAGTGAATTTTTTTTCCAATGACAGCTCAGTTCGCTATAACATATATGTGGAATTTTGTTCGAATTCGCCTGATTTCCTCAAAGTCCTTTGACTCCTAGCTTTTATCAAGGAAATTCAACAATTTATAAAAAATTGCAAATTCCACCCTTCTGAATCAACTATAAACTGAAAAGTTCAAGACACCATAACAAAATGCTTCTCCGTAGCTTCTGTTTAAATTTAAAAGCTACCATTTCACCCACACTTCAAAGATTTAAAACCATCTTATATAGCATAATAACTGATCAGCACCTCAGAAAAGTGCTCACATTTTAGCCTAAGTTAGGATTTTATTCAATGCCTCAAAAGTTACAACTATCTCACATAATAAAAAAATACCAATGGAATGTTCTATCTTTATTTTAGAAGCAATAAAAAGTTAAATAAAATTGATTATTGGGGAATCATTTTCCACTTTTGTCACTGCCCTGCTTTGATAGAAGTTTTTGCCTAAATGATACATTTTTTGAAAGAGACTTGACTTTTTTTTTTGTCTTTTTGTCAATGCTGTTCCACATTTTTGGACCCTGAAATGATAGGGAGTACTGCCCTAACCTGAAAGATTTATGGGGAATATATCAATTATGTCTATGACGTGTTCTGTAACTGCGGTAACTATTTAACATGTGAATTGATTTGAACAGTTGTTTTAATTTATGTGGTATCTGTTCTGAAAAATACTTAAACATTTAAATTGAAATTTCCAATTTATTTATCTGTTCCACTTAAGAAGCTTCATTTCTTTAAAATTTAAAAGCCGCCCTTTCCCTATATCCAATTTTAGCTATAATTCTTACTGCCCTTTTCTGAAGAAGTACAATCATAGATACTTTGAAAGATAGTTTGTTAGCCCAAACAATATTACCGTAGTGAATGTAAGCTTTTAATAGCATCAGTGAACAAATAATAGCTTAATTTATCCATGTTTAGTTTTTGTAGCTTCTGATCAGCACCTCAGAAAAGTGCAGCTCAATTTTTAAGCTATCATTTGAATGGTCACACTTTTGCCGAGTTTAGGATTTCATCCAATGACACAAAAGTTACAACTACATCGTACAGAATAATAAACACCACAGGAAGGTACATACTAGTTTTATAGTACTGCTCACGGCAGTTAGCTTTCTTTTGAATCGTCTTCAATAATCCTTAAAAGACTCAATTCACAAGCTCAATTGTTAGAACCAGTTTATGCCAGTAATCAGTTAAAGTAGTCTTGATCAGCACACTACTGGGGTGGACCACATGAAAAAATGTGTGAAATTTTTTATCCTTTGAAAAATGGTATGAAATGAATGTGTAAAATTAACGCTATGTGAAAGAAATGTGAAACTCATTGCAAAATCTAATTTGAGTTTCAATAGTTACAGGTGAAATTGTATTGCCATGTGAAAAAATATGTGAATTTTTAAGTTTGCATTATGTGGAATGCCAGTGATGTGTAATATGAAGTGACAACATTTTTTCAAACTGCAAGATATCTGAGGGCTTTATAAGACTTATAAGACTTTAGTCGTTAATTAGCTAATTAACATGTTCGTTGTACAAACAAGTCAAATGAAACTGGCTTTCAATGTCTATTTGAGTTAGTCCCGGTTTTTCAATCATGTTCAATTTTGTGTTTTTGCAGAACCGGTTATGGGCTGAAAATGTAAGTTTAGTAACCGTAAAAGTACGTTAAAAAACCGTAAAAGTACGCTTAATAACCGTAAAAGTACATTAAACGCACTTTTACGGTTATTAAACGTACTTTCATGGTTATTAATTTGATTTCTTGTTGGTTGTCCTGTGTATGGTGGCCGAGGACTGCCACTGGGTTTTCTGGGCATTTTTTCTTTTTTTAAGCAAATAAAATGCAAATAAAATTAAAAACAAATGCAAATAAAATGAAATGTAAAACAAAAAGCAAACTGAAATCAAAGTCAAACTCGATTCAGATTAAAATCAAATAAAATGCAAAACTAAAATGCAAATAAAATTAATATCAAATGCAAATGCAATGAAATGTAAAACAAAAAGCAAAGTGCAAATCAAAATCAAACTCAATTCAGATTAAAATTGAATGCATTTTTAAAAGAGAATGTAAAACAAAACAAAAATCAATTTCAAACGAAATTCGAAAAGCAAGTGAAAGTGAATTTCGCCGTGGCCGAGCGCTGCCACTACCATCATGCTACGCGCGCTTAAGAGCGTCTGTCTGAGATCGAAAACCAGGCACAGGTCACGGATCGGGGTCGGCCGATTCCTTCCACATTTTGCCAGTTTAAAACATTCCATCAGTGATGTTCAAAAGCAGCATGCTAAGTTTTTAAAAGCTGATAGTTTCCGAGATCTGCCCACCCCCCAAAACGGCTATTCTAAGCCATCAGAGCCTTGATAAAATCATACTCAGTTCAAGATACGAAAATTAAATATGCAGGTACATAAAGTCAATATTTGCATATGCTTATTTAACCCCATTTTTACAGTTCTAGTTTTCTGCTTAGCGGTGGTTATTTTGCGAGCCAATAGATTCATCAACATCCCGTCGTTCTATATCGCTAAACCTTTTGCGCTATACCTTTTGCGTGAACCGTGAATAGGGCTATTTTTTATGGATACTCTGCGTTTCAGAAAATCTAGTTATTCGGATCTTTGCAAGCCTTGCTGGACATATCGATTCAAAGATTCTTAAAAAAAATAGCCCTATTCACGGTTCACGCAAAAGGTATATAAGGGACCCTTATTACACTAGCCGGGGAACTGAAACATCTTTGTAAAATGAAACCCGAGCCCACACGGTAATTCGACAGGTAAGCAAATTTGTGAAAAGTAAATAACAGTATTATTGAAGTACCTTGTTACCGATAATTTCTTTCCAACGCTTTAGAAAATCAGTTGAAATATGTATTGAAATACTGTTTTTTTTTAATAATTAACATCATTCAACCCCATCATAAGTTTAATATTTGAAATAAGGCGACTTCACTAAGAGTCCGTAACATCAAAGTGTGACGTCGTGACAACTGAAATACATTGCACAAATCGTTTCAGACTTTATAGGTCCCAAAGTTTTGTTTAGCGATATAGAACGACGGGATGTTGATGAATCTATGGAACTCCTTGGCTGCAAAATAACCACCGCCTTACGGAGAAAACTAGAAATTGGGGTTAAATAAGCATATGCAAATATTGACTTTATGTACCTGCATATTTAATTTTCGTATCTTGAACTGAGTATGATTTTATCAAGGCTCTGATGGCTTAGAATAGCCGTTTTGGGGGGTGGGCAGATCTCGGAAACTATCAGCTTTTAAAAACTTAGCATGCTGCTTTTGAACATCACTGATGGAATGTTTTAAACTGGCAAAATGTGGAAGGAATCGGCCGACCCCGATCCGTGACCTGTGCCTGGTTTTCGATCTCAGACAGACGCTCTTAAGCGCGCGTAGCATGATGGTAGTGGCAGCGCTCGGCCACGGCGAAATTCACTTTCACTTGCTTTTCGAATTTCGTTTGAAATTGATTTTTGTTTTGTTTTACATTCTCTTTTAAAAATGCATTCAATTTTAATCTGAATTGAGTTTGATTTTGATTTGCACTTTGCTTTTTGTTTTACATTTCATTGCATTTGCATTTGATATTAATTTTATTTGCATTTTAGTTTTGCATTTTATTTGATTTTAATCTGAATCGAGTTTGACTTTGATTTCAGTTTGCTTTTTGTTTTACATTTCATTTTATTTGCATTTGTTTTTAATTTTATTTGCATTTTATTTGCTTAAAAAAAGAAAAAATGCCCAGAAAACCCAGTGGCAGTCCTCGGCCACCATACTCAGGACAACCAACAAGAAATCAAATTAATAACCATGAAAGTACGTTTAATAACCGTAAAAGTGCGTTTAATGTACTTTTACGGTTATTAAGCGTACTTTTACGGTTTTTTAACGTACTTTTACGGTTACTAAACTTACATTTTCAGCCCATAACCGGTTCTGCAAAAACACAAAATTGAACATGATTGAAAAACCGGGACTAACTCAAATAGACATTGAAAGCCAGTTTCATTTGACTTGTTTGTACAACGAACATGTTAATTAGCTAATTAACGACTAAAGTCTTATAAGTCTTATAAAGCCCTCAGATATCTTGCAGTTTGAAAAAATGTTGTCACTTCATATTACACATCACTGGCATTCCACATAATGCAAACTTAAAAATTCACATATTTTTTCACATGGCAATACAATTTCACCTGTAACTATTGAAACTCAAATTAGATTTTGCAATGAGTTTCACATTTCTTTCACATAGCGTTAATTTTACACATTCATTTCATACCATTTTTCAAAGGATAAAAAATTTCACACATTTTTTCATGTGGTCCACCCCAGTAGTGTGCTGATCAAGACTACTTTAACTGATTACTGGCATAAACTGGTTCTAACAATTGAGCTTGTGAATTGAGTCTTTTAAGGATTATTGAAGACGATTCAAAAGAAAGCTAACTGCCGTGAGCAGTACTATAAAACTAGTATGTACCTTCCTGTGGTGTTTATTATTCTGTACGATGTAGTTGTAACTTTTGTGTCATTGGATGAAATCCTAAACTCGGCAAAAGTGTGACCATTCAAATGATAGCTTAAAAATTGAGCTGCACTTTTCTGAGGTGCTGATCAGAAGCTACAAAAACTAAACATGGATAAATTAAGCTATTATTTGTTCACTGATGCTATTAAAAGCTTACATTCACTACGGTAATATTGTTTGGGCTAACAAACTATCTTTCAAAGTATCTATGATTGTACTTCTTCAGAAAAGGGCAGTAAGAATTATAGCTAAAATTGGATATAGGGAAAGGGCGGCTTTTAAATTTTAAAGAAATGAAGCTTCTTAAGTGGAACAGATAAATAAATTGGAAATTTCAATTTAAATGTTTAAGTATTTTTCAGAACAGATACCACATAAATTAAAACAACTGTTCAAATCAATTCACATGTTAAATAGTTACCGCAGTTACAGAACACGTCATAGACATAATTGATATATTCCCCATAAATCTTTCAGGTTAGGGCAGTACTCCCTATCATTTCAGGGTCCAAAAATGTGGAACAGCATTGACAAAAAGACAAAAAAAAAAGTCAAGTCTCTTTCAAAAAATGTATCATTTAGGCAAAAACTTCTATCAAAGCAGGGCAGTGACAAAAGTGGAAAATGATTCCCCAATAATCAATTTTATTTAACTTTTTATTGCTTCTAAAATAAAGATAGAACATTCCATTGGTATTTTTTTATTATGTGAGATAGTTGTAACTTTTGAGGCATTGAATAAAATCCTAACTTAGGCTAAAATGTGAGCACTTTTCTGAGGTGCTGATCAGTTATTATGCTATATAAGATGGTTTTAAATCTTTGAAGTGTGGGTGAAATGGTAGCTTTTAAATTTAAACAGAAGCTACGGAGAAGCATTTTGTTATGGTGTCTTGAACTTTTCAGTTTATAGTTGATTCAGAAGGGTGGAATTTGCAATTTTTTATAAATTGTTGAATTTCCTTGATAAAAGCTAGGAGTCAAAGGACTTTGAGGAAATCAGGCGAATTCGAACAAAATTCCACATATATGTTATAGCGAACTGAGCTGTCATTGGAAAAAAAATTCACTCTATAGAGTCTATTAGCTAAATTAAAATATCTTACAGATTTATCAGTTTTTGGAAGGCGAAAAAAGCGCAAAGCTTCACAAATAAAATAACGAGAAACACATGCAAGATGTGATTCAACTGACGATTATTAACCGTATTTTTCCATCAGACCTGTCATGCGAATGCACAGAACTGAACGCGATCAAAATAACGGAAAAATGCGTTATACGGTTATTAACCGTACCATGCATCACACCTGTTCTACGAATGAACAGAACTCAAAGTGAACAAAATTAAACGGCACGCGCGTAAAACGATTATTAAGCGTACCTTTCATCCGGACCTGTTGTACGAATACGAAATTGATCAAACGTACCTTGCCTTTAAAATCTCCAACTAATTTGCAAATAATTTAAATGCTAAACACAAAAAAGAAATAATTTGTCATTACTTGTTGTGTATGCTTTACCCTTCCTCGACTTCCTCTGGGAAAGGAAATGCCGCGAACGACTGCATAGTAGTTGTTTTATACAATACAAATTTATCGAATCATTTCGACGATCTCGTATTTCATAATTAAACTGAGTTCCACTGAAGGATTAAGGTGTGTCCTTTCAACTGAATGTTATAAATGTGCCTACAAATTCTAAGATAACATAAGCTTATCAATAAGTCTGATTTTCACAGTGGAATTGAAAACTATCGCTTTGTTTTTTAGGAGAATTACGCCGATTCCTTTTACGCTGTCGTGTTTTGTTTTGGAGAGCAAATTTCTGTAGTTGCAGCAGATACAGTTTAAATTCTGATTATGTCCAAGCACTGGGATGGTCAGCAAGCAGACAATGAAAATTTGCATGAAACGATCCAACAATTTGTCAGGTTATAAAAAACAATGATCTTTGTTTTCATTCATCACTGAAAATGTGAAAAAGTACGGGCATCACAGTAGGCTTCAAAGTAAGTTCATAAAGTCGAAAAGAGATTTAGAAGCTGCGTTTCTGTAACTAACCTTTATTCCAATTGAAAAAATGCTGACAAGAAGGCAGTTTCCTCGCATATTCTCTTTTGCGGCGGCAGATTCCGGACACAATTTTTTGGATTTCCCCTTCAAAGTACTTTTGGATCATTGAATACATTTCTTCTTTCAGCTGATAAATTTCAGCTGGTGAATTTCAAAGCGCTAAAACTTTTCGTCGCTTTCATTGAACCTGTGAGTGTTTTCTCACTTCCCTGTGGCAGCGAGTCAAGTTCATTCAAGTTCAGCCGCTTTGATTGGTTTTCCGTGTCATCCGATGCAAATGTAAGGAGAATACGCATCTTGATCGACACAAAATTACAACAATGTGCTCTCTTCAACATGCAGTCGTTTTCTTTAGTTATTTCGTAAACACAATAGACCACATTTCTATGTGTTTACCGGCGTTATAAACTCACGCGGGATGTTGGGAGAACACGAGAAAAGGGAGGCCCGTGATTTACAAGCTTTCCAAGCTAGTCAAGTTCAGTCGCTTTGATTGGTTTTCCCGCAGCATTCGATGAATGTATTAATGGAGTGAGGAGAATAAGCATCTTGATCGGCCAAAAATTATAACAAAGCGCTCTCTTCAACAGACGTTTTCCATAGTTATTTCGTAAAAAGCAATAGACCACATTCTTCTATGAGTTCAATGACGTTATAAACCCAGGCGGGATGTTGTGATAACACGGAAAAAGCACGGCTCGTGATTTACAAGCTTTTCGAAAGTTCTCTCAAAATTCCAAGCGGTTTTTAATAGCGCCGGTAAACGCATAGAAAATGCGGCCTATTGCTTAATACAGTTTCCAGTGTTTAAAACGATAAATTATTGATAAAAAAGCTTGGCTGCATTTCGGTCGAATGTATAAAAAACGTAACTGTGATATCTTGCCTCGCCGCAGCTCAGCAACTGTGTTTTTAGACTATTTAAACAAAATAAAAATAAAACTGAAGAAGAAATTGGCTTAAATTACGCGACTTTTAGCCACAACGGTTCTAAAAAAAAAAAGAAGAAGAAAAGAAAGAAAGAAAGAAAAAAAGAAAAAAAAACAAGGGAAAAGAAAACAAAAAATCGCGTCACCTGGATTCGAACTCGCGATTTCTATCAAATGCCGGTCTTGTAGCCGAGCGCACTACCACTGTTCCACTGGTCGGCACACTGCATAGTGCCTTAAATTTTAATATTTAAGTCGTCTCTATGTTGACTGGCAGTTTTGCCAACTTTTTGTTTGTTTTTCTCTGCTATTTCTTTCAAATAATCATTAACTTTCAAAAGAAAACGGCCTTTCTGGAACGGCACACATCTCCCTTTTTCCATGGTGAAATACGAACCGCGAATCTTGGAGTTTTATTCGTCCGGCCACTTTCAATTGAATCCTTCGCCGGCCGTAAATCGTGGAACTGAATTTGGTCATTGCTGTGGAGTTATATTTCGTTGTGTAAAGTTGATCTTCCTTAATTTTGTAGGCATTTAAATCATTAAACATACAGGTACTTGTTTTATTTTATCATTGGAAGCGGACATTAGTTTTAATAGTGCAACAGTGGATTTCAACAGCGACAACAGTTCCTCAAGTCGACACTCGATCGCTCTGTGATGCTTCGCATCGCTGCGACTCCGCAGAACTTTTTCAAAATGCTAGTTGTTTCGAAAAAAAAATTCAGTCGTTAACTTGCTCAATGGAAAGGTTAAGAGGAATAGACTTCACATAAATACTATTTTTAAAGAAATGCTCATCCGTTTCTTAATATCATCCCTCTAGAATCTTTCCTGTAATGGCGGCCGCATTCGGGACAATCTCTCTCGATCCAACTTTTGGTACATAATACGAGTAATAACCTGAAAGCGCGCCACATACCGTTATTATGCGTACTTTTTCAGGTTATTATGCGTATTTTACACGCATAATAATCGTAAGTGGCGTCTTTCAAGGTTAATATTCTTAAAAAACAACATTTTACGGTTAATATACTACTTTGACGCCTAAAGTACGGATAATAACCGTAAAACACCGTATGGTACGAATATTATCCTGAACTACAAAAACATTTTGACACTCCAGGAACAATTTGACTCCTGTGTCATTATTTCACATCTCCCGGTTTGTCATGGGATGCTATGCTAAAAATGACTGACATTAAATTAGAGCTTATGGTCGATATTGATATGTTTCAATTTATTGAAAAGGGCATGCGTGGCGGAATCAGCTATATAGCCAACCGCTATGGAAAAGCAAACAATAAATACATGAAAACATATGATGAGAAGGCGCCCTCAAAGTATATCATGTATCTTGACGCCAATAATCTGTATGGCTGGGCAATGAGTCAATACCTTCCAACAGGCGGATTCAGATGGATGACACAAAAACAGATCGATAAGATAGACCTAGCCAAGTATAAAGAAGATAGTGAGAAGGGTTTGATACTGGAGGTAAATTTAGAGTATCCTGAAGGGTTACACAATCTTCATAATGACTATCCGCTAGGACCGGAAAAGGTTAAAGTAACTGAGAGTATGTTGTCTGGGTATTGTAAAAACATCGCGAAGAAATATAAAATATCAACTGGTTTAGTTCATAAATTGATACCAACCTTGAAGAACAAAAAAAAATACGTGCTCCATTATAGGAACCTTCAATTATACACTGATCTTGGTTTGAAAATAACTAAAGTCCATCGAGTACTAGAGTTTGATCAATCTCCTTGGTTAAAACAGTATATCGACTTTAATACAGAAAAAAGGAAGAACGCAAAAAATGCTTTTGAAAAAGACTTCTTTAAAGTTATGAATAACTCTGTTTTTGGTAAAACGATGGAAAATATTAGAAAGCGAGTAGATGTAAGACTAATCACCGATGAAAAAACTATTGAAATATGCCAGTAAACCAACGTATGTTAGTAGTAAGATCTTCAACGAAAATCTAGTAGCTGTGCATAAGATCAAAGAAACACTTACCCTAAACAGGCCGGCATATGTGGGTATGTGCATCTTAGATTTAAGCAAGACGTTAATGTACGATTTCCATTATAACTACATTAAAAAGAAATATGAAGACAAAGCCAAGTTACTCTTCACAGACACAGACAGCTTGGCCTATGAAATCGAAATTGAAGATGTATACCAAGACTTTTGGAATGATAAAAATAAATTCGATAACAGCGACTACCCTGAAAGCTCACCGTATTTTGATAAGACAAATAAAAAAGTTATTGGTAAATTCAAAGATGAAGCCGCAGGAGTTCCTATTTGTGAATTTGTTGGGTTGCGATCCAAAATGTATAGTTACATAAAAGATAACCAAAAAGGAGGAAAGACAGCCAAGGGAATCAAAAAGAATATTATCAAAAATAATATCAAGCATCAAGATTATAAAGAAACGTTATTAGGAAATAAACAGATGCATCACACTATGAAAACAATAAGAAGTCAAAACCATAAATTAGGAAGTTATGAAATCAATAAAGTATCACTCAGCTGTTTCGATGACAAAAGATATATACTGGAAGATGGTATAAATTCATATGCTTATGGACATTATAAAATAACTTTCCTTAATTAAATCCCGTGTAGACTTCCTATGTTTCCGAGAATTGTGTCACGCAAAGGAAATCACGCAATGGAATAAACGCACCATTTTGTTTTTATTAACATATAGTTTCATTTGATTTTTCTATATTTTTTAATCCAACAGATGGGAAGTAGTTAAGACTTGGCTTGGCATCAGATCAGTTTTGCAAAACTGATCTGGTGCCGCCAAGTCCTTAACTACTTGTTTTGCACTCTAATATAATATAAATAGGTATATAAGTATTAAAGGTGAAGTAACACGGGCAACAAAATCATGCAACTTGCTGCGCAACAATGTTGCATTGCAGGTTGCAACTCTGATGTTGCGCGTATTACCACCTACGCGCGCAACAAATTTTTATGTTGCAGAAAGTAGACGTCACTTCTACTTTCTGCAACATGAAAATTTGTTACACGTAGGTGGTGATACGCGCAACATCAAGGCTTCATACACACATGCATACATAATCTTTATTTAAACACGATAATTTTTAAAGCTATTTAAGATTGTGGGGTCGTGTGTTTAAGAATCAAACTAACCTAATCTATATCAAAACCGTGTTCAAATTATATTACATAAACACACTAATCAAGCTCATTAAAATTCATGGTCGCAGATGCTTCCTTATCGTTGTAGTTAACGAAGTTCCATAACGATGCACCATAATGATGCAACCTGCAATGTAGCATTGTTACATGACAAGTTGTTCGATTTTGTTGCCCATATTACTTCACCTTTAAATACTTCGACGTGAGTTCAATGACATGTCTTTTCATTTTTGTTCTTTCAGAATGGTGCACTTCACCCAAACATGAAGGCAGAATTATTTTACAATTAACATTTAGTTATTTGTGATTTCTGGTGCATGGGCTGCCTTTTGCTTGAGATATTGTCTACGACTCAGGGCAAAAAACTTCCACTCGTCTGCTCGTCTGAGACGAGTACTTCTTGATCTCGGACAAGTGGATTTCCAAAAGCACTTGTCCGACGGGACGAGTACAATTTGCCAGAGAAATTTTGTCACATTATTCACTGAGTTCTAAGTTTCCCAGCATCTCTTGACTTCGTAAACAAACCTGGTTGCCGCAAATTTCTGTTTCTTTTTACTTAGAAACTTACCCGTTTTCTGACCGTGCAAATTTCTTGAGCGCATGTTTTTATTTAGCCTGGTAATACTAAGGATAACCAAGATGGCCGCTTGTTTACAGACTCTTTTCTTTGGCTTCGAATTCGTTTGTCTTCGGTGCTCCTTCATTGCTAAAACTTTCAAAATGTCTGACAAAGATTGGGAGCACTGTTTCAACATATTTTAACAATTTGAGGCTAAATTTTACAATTTCTAAACACAACGCTCACGTTTGGGCGCTACAGAACACGTGTTTCATGCGGATCCTTATTCTTCAATTTGATTTTTCGTCTCGGAGGCACTCTGACAGCTCTGTTAGAGAAACAAGACTCACTTTTCTACACCATCTAAAGTTAAAGAATGTTTGCTTCAAGTTGTACACCTCAAATAATTTTTTTAAAAATTATTTTTGTTAATTTATTCATCAATTTATGCATTTTTTGGACAAGTGAATTTCACTTTCGGACAACCAAAATTTGAGTGGCACTTGTCCAATGGACAAGTGGAAGAAAAAAAAAGGTTTTTGCCCTGATGACAGTTCATTGATCATGCTGTACAGGGTAACAGTAGGATCCTTTAGACTTTAAATTAGCAACAAAGATAGTAGTACTCAGTATAAATTATACCAATTGAAACCAGTGGATAGATAAGTGTTTTCACATGCTCTGCTTGGATACTCAAATTCAGGATTTCATAGTACATGTATTTGCTATTCACCTCTGCATTTTACCCACAAGTTTTTCCCCATTTGTGAAAAATAAACTGTACAGGGACAAGAGAATGTAAACTAAAATCTCTTAAAGTCTGCTTCCTTATAACACTGTATAATTCCAAATATTGTGTAGGCTCTCACAAAAATACGCCCCCCCCCCCCCCAAAAAAAAAAAAAAATAAAATAAAATAAAATAAAATAAAATAAATAAATAAAAATCCTTCCAACGCTCAAACAAATGGTTAGTAAATTTAAAAAGTAAACAAATTGTGCAATTTGTTTGTTTCTATGGGATTTGGTTTTAGAGACTTTTAAAAATTCACAGTTACTGTCAAAAGAAAGCATGTTGTGCATTTTTTGTATATCCATGTTGTTTTGTTGCAATAAAGCTTGTTTAATGTTTTGCTGCATTCCAGTGCCCACAAAAAATGTTTGTTGCACAAATATATAAACTTTAACATTCATAAATTTATGGTAATTAGTCAGGAGTGATTTTCTTAGCCTAGACTTATATTTATATTTTATGGAGTAACACATCTTAATTATTCCCCTGAATCTATTTTTTTCCAGTTGAATGAAAAAAAAGACTGTTACCTTTTTTCCTTTGCTTCACAGGATAATTAGTAAAATGATTCTCAAGGTTTGTTTGTTTCTTACATGTACCTATTTCAGGATAAATACTTTTTTTTCTGTCCTATCAGATATTAGGATACGGCCATCAGCCATTGTGGTTATACCCCAAGGACTCTGTAGCTTAGCAACAGTTTTCCCTGTGAAGCGACCTTCAATGGTGAACTGCTGCACGTGACCACTGGTAAAGTCACCGACCAGAATATTTCCATGGTTGTCCACGCACAATCCCCACGGCTTTGTAAACTGTCCGTCTGCTTTGCCTTTTTCTCCAATCTTGTGCAAAAACCTCCCTGAAGAATCAAACAGTTTTAAACAACGGTTCAAACTGTCAGCCACAATAAACATGTTTTTGTAATAGAAGCAGCCCAAGGGACGGTTTAGTTTTTCTGGACCGCTATCTCCAAACTTCAACACAGGTGCACCATCCTTTGTCAACACCTGAACTCGGTTGTTACCACAGTCAGCTACTACCACGTGTCCTTTACTATCCATACAAACACCAGCCGGATCATTAAACTCTCCGTCTACTGTCCCTTCCCTTCCAAAGCTTTTAACATAGTTTCCGTTGTGGACATTAAGCATCTGAATTCGGTGATTCAGTTCGTCCGCCACCAGAATCTCATCATCGTTCATGAATGTCACATCAACTGGATAGTTAAGCTCCCCACTATTCTCTCCATAGCAACCCAGTTGTCGCACATACTTTCCTTCTTTATCAAATATCAGGATACAGTTCTTCTTAGCGTCTGCTACGGCGATTAATCCTTTACTGCTCACAGCAATCCCAGATGGCCCTTTCAGAGTTGTATTTTGCAAGTCTAACTCGCTTACAAGTTCAAGCCGTCGTTCATGCACCTCTATAGTGAAAGGACTCTGAGCAATGTTCTCGCCGTTTATCTTTGCGGAGATGTGGTAGGTACCTGGCAGTTTAGGAACAAATTTCACCTGGAAACTTCCACCTGATTTTTTGTTGATCACCAAACTTGCCAGTTGGTCAGTAGGCTCCACCAGTACTTCAACTTGGTCTTCATGTTGTGTGTTACTGATTTGTCCTTCGTATGTTTTGGGGCAGATTGAAATCTCTGCTTCTACGCCAGCTTGGTAATTTTGAAGCAGGCCTTCCATAATTGATCTATGTGGGTCTGTTTCGCTTATGAACCCCAGACTCGCGTTTTCTGGTGTGCAAGTGGAAACGAACTTTATAAACGGCCCAACCGGAACTGCTGGGAGTGCAGTTTTACCGAGCTCCTCAAATCGCTCTTCTAAATTTCTCTTGTTTTGTATGATGTCTGCAATCGAACTTCTCTGAACCAGGTCATTGGCAAACTCTGCTGCTTGGTTGATCTGTTTTGCTAACATCTCAACTTGTTTCTTTCCGGCATTCAATTTCTTCGTTCTCAACACGCGTGTGTTCTCGAGGGAAGTAATTGCCTCGCGAGCGCGTTCTTGAATCGCAGCGATCATTTGTTCGGCAGCTCGAGACACTTGGCATTTAGCAGCGAAAATGTTGGTTTCCAAGTTGATAACTATTTCCTCAAATTTACGAATCAAATCACTACAGTCTTCGTTCTTTTGTTTCATCAATTCCACTCCTGCCAAAATGTTGGCTCTTTCGTCATGTGAAGCGAGAAAGCCGAGCAAGCTTTGGTGATGAAAACTGGTCGGCAACTGATCGAATCGGTTTCCTTCGGGGATGCAAATATGTGCCTGGCACTCGGGGCAGCGAAACTGTCCTCCTCTCTGACTCAGAAGCGCGTGTTTCTTCAAACATTCGCAGCAGAACGTGTGAAGACACGCTATGGTCTTCGGCCCGGTGAAAGTATCCAAGCAAATCGAACATTCAACATGCTTTTTGAGGTTTTTCAACAGAGAGTCCATCGCGAAATGCAGCGCAGATTGAAAGCGGAATTTGTGAAACGCACCAGCTATTGTGTTGTCGATTCCGAGAATCTTTAGCCTGAGTATCATAATATTACGTAGCAGTTTATTTAAAGTGGCCAACCAGATCGATTTCTATCTGACCGCGACCTTAGTTGCTAAGTTTCGATCTCATAAACATAGCAATGGAATAACATTTCTATATTTTAACTGTTAGTATCGGCTTTTAAACCGGCTGTAGAAGATAACCGTTGTATCGGTGTTTTCATTCAGTTCAATTCTATTAAGTCTTCAAACCTTTCCCGGACCCAGTAATACTGTTCCAGTTGGGGTGCTTTGAATTAACACATTGCAGTTTATTTACCTTTATTGACTTGAATACTGTCATGAGGGCACTGAACTGGAAACGTATTGTTTTTATGGATCGGAAAAACTAATCAATACGCAAAATCTAGAGACGGAGCAATCAACACAACTCAAGCAAGACTGGCTCCGTAGTCGCATTTTGGCGGGAAATCAGGGGGCATGGAGCGATGTCCGATGAAGGCTTCATCGGACATCGAAGTCAGGAGAATTTGCCTGTGCCTGTGGCTTAACCACCCAAAGAAAACAAATCGGAATGGATATAGTTTAGGGCCTGTTCAGCCACTTATTGGATGAATAATGTTTTCCATTTTGTTTGAATAACGTACAAATATAGGGCTTTAAAAAGGGAATAAAGAAGCTGTGGTTCTGCGTCTGTGCGGGGGAATTCGATGAACATCCAAACTTGAACCAAAAGATGAAAAAACGAAAAAAAAAAACAACAAAATCATAAAATCTGTTTTTTGTGCTTATTTCAACTTGTTTCAACATTTTATCTATAGATTACCCAAATTTATGGCAAAAGTGCCATCTTTTTTTTTTAAAAAAAAAAAAAAATTGGTCCTTTGCTTAATTCGCGATTTTGCGAAACTGTTATATAAACTCACTTTAATTTCGGGATTTCGTCCAAAATTTCAGTCTCAATTTTAGGGAAATTCTATTACATGGTGGTAGCTGTCAGCATATTACATAGGCCTTGAAAGTCCGATCAAAGAAACGGCTAGCATGAGTTCGTCCTGAAACAACGTTGCAGCTACTGACAAGTTCAAGTCTCTTGTGGAACTCAAATACAAGGAGCCTGTCAATGGAAAGTTTAATAACTGCACTACGAACGTGCTACATAACAAGAACTTGGAGCCGAACTTGCAGAAGGAAGTAGTGATAAGGATGAAGAAAACGCTTCAGAATAAAGTTTAACAGTGAAGTTTGACTGATTTGGCCTGGTCATTTGATTATTAATAGCGGTTTTCCTGAAATAATTGACACAATTCCGCTGTTAATTGGACTCACGAAATTTTCGCGTCATCAAAATTCGGCGACACATATTTTTCGAGACATTTTAATTTCAGTGCGATTTTTAAAAAAATCGAAATTCGCCAAATTAAAGTGTCGCGTAAATTTCATGTGATAAGGTACTAACTCAATGATCCTTTTAAGGAATTTTCGTTTTTGAAGAATAATTCGTTTTTGAAGAATAATTCGATAACCAATGGTGCTGTGATTGAGGTTGAAAATTGCAGAAAATTCAAGCCCCCCAAACAATATCTGACACTTTCCTTCGTCGTACGAAGGTAAACTTTGGATAACTTAATTAATTTTATTCTAGAAACTAAGATAACTACTGATTCACCAAAAATGAATGGCACTCAGATGATTTGATCTTAGCAGCACTTTGAAAGCTAGTTTTTGTTTCAAATAACATGTTTTCTTAATGTTAGTTATTAACTGCTTATGTTATAATTAAGCATTTCCTAACTTAGTATTGTATGGGTTGTTTTCACGTTAAATAACATGTTTTCTTAATGCTAGTTATTAACTACTTATGTTATAATTAAGCATTTCCTAACTTAGTATTGTATGGGTGGTTTTCACGTTAAGTCACGGTGGCCATGTTGGTGCACAGCTACACTGAGAGAATTTTAATGAACTTCTTTTCTTATGTGCACCAGCTTGGCCGCCATGGCCTTTGTCATTTGAGTCCCACAGGACTGAAGGCCACGTGAGTGAAAACCATGAATATATCATACCTATATCTAACTATTGAAGAATTAAAGGCTGCTATTTTGTTATCATGCTAGTTGGATTTCTTTTTTCCTTTACTTTTTTTAATATATGTAACTTCAAGCCCCATTTCAATTGGTAAAACCTGCTAAATGGGCTATATTCTATGTTACTAAAATTTAGTATGACTTTGAAAAGCCAAAGGACATAACTGATTTGTATTGATGTTAGTCGAGGGTAAGTTAAGCCTTTGTCTCCTCTCTGGAGCATAGGCCATCAATGACACTTCTTCATCTTTCAAAATAATAATCCCGCTTTCTTAAAAGAGGGTCGTGAAGGGGGGGTCCTAATCCCATTTCCCAGCAAATTATTTTTTTCAAATCCCAGCTCAAATCCCACAATCCCAGCCTGTTTTGCTCAAATTGAAATCCCATTCCCATTTTTCTATTGTTTTTGTTTCATGAATCCCAGTCCCAGTACACAAAATCCCATTTCCCAGCCTCTAAAAAAGGCAAATCCCAGCTCCCATTTTACCCCTTCACGACCCTCTTAAAACAGTTACTAGATTTGGTTGTAGATGGCCAGGGTGGAAATGTATGGCAATTAAAAAATTCCCCCTCTGTCTATGAAAAGTAACAATCCAGTTTATATTTCCTCTTGATGTTTAAAGAGAAAAATTTATTCTGTACAAGTATAAAACGGTACTTAAAAATATAAGCATAGACGTGTTGTCAGAAACAAATAACAGAATAACACAAAAAAAAAAACAATAAACGTCAAGATCACCAGTTAGAATAATTTGGTCGCATGATACATGTATAACAATGCATGACTCTGCAGATTCAAGTGTTTGTTTCTGAGTAACCTGGCCTTCGCCGAGGGCGGACGTGTTTTCGCTAGCTTCTTTAAACGGAATTCAAAATTTTCAAGATAATGTAATTAATGAAGGCTGCTAGGCTTTATTCGCTTTTAAAACAACATGGGAAAAGAAGACGCCCGTGCTGATAGCCGGAAACGGTTAAGAGAAAGCGGTTCACAGACTGACGGGGAAGACGAAGCGGACGGCCATTATTGTGAGGCTTTTTCCAAACTGGATGAAGTCAGTGAAAAGATTGACAAAGTGCTTACAAGACTTGGCGAGTTAGAGGCTATGCAAGGTAGAGTGGCAGAATTGGAAAAAAGAAAATAAAAATTTACAAGAAAGTCTAAACACCGCTCAAGCTGACATCGACGACCTAAATCTGATTCATCTTCAACCGCCAGGTGTGCAACACTGGAATCCCACGCAAAGAATCTGGAAGACCTCAATGCTAAAATAAAATATCTTGAGTGCCGTAACATCAGGTTAGAAGCATACACAAGACGCGAAAATCTAAAAGTGTTTAATGTTCCAGAAGGAAGAGGTGAGTCAACTTTTGCTGAAGATGAATTGAGGAAAGTGATGCGCGATAAACTTAAAATCCCAGAGAAAGATATCGAGCAGATCCGTTTCGAACGCGTTCATCGCATCCCTGCTCGGAAGAATACCAGTCATGGACAGAACGTCAAACCAAGGCCTATTATAGCTAAATTTAGCTTCTTTCAAGATAAGGAATATGTTTGGTCGTTTGTTAAAAACTTGAAAAACGCAAACATTTCAATCGTGAATGATTTCCCTCGGGAAATTGTTGAAATACAGAAAACGCTATATCCCATCCTGAAAAAGGCCAAACAGAAAAAGCAAAAAGCCTATTTCAAAGTTGATAAGCTAATTATAAACGGGCAAATCTATAGAGGTGAAGAAACAATCAATCTCCCATATTACGGTATCATTATGGATACAAGATACAGCGGAAACTAAAGCCAAAGCGGTCACAGCGCGACAGCATATCGATAGTTAAGTTTAGTTTATCGTTTACGTGTTTTATTAATGTCAAATTATTTTACCTTCCTTGCTTCACAAAAAATGCGATTAATCTAGAAACTTTTTACCTTACAGGTTATTGTATGTTTTCCTGTAGATTAATAATTTGTTTTAGAGCGATATCATCAGTTTATATACACTATATTTTCTTGCATTCTGCGATATCTTTAATATCATTTTCGTATTATTTGACCTCATCTATAATACCACGTCCCCGATTCAGCTCTAATGACCGATCATTCTCTTAGTTTACTATCTTTTAATGTGAAGGGATTAAGCAATTTCAGAAAAAGGCGAACGATTTTTACGTGGTGTCGAAAAAGAAACTCTGATATAATATTCTTGCAAGAAACTCATTCGACATTGTCAACACAGTTAAATTGGAAAAACGAATGGGGTGCAGAACTTATTTGCTCTCATGGGAGCTCAAACTCTCGACGTGTTGCAATCTTAAGGCGCTGTTACACTAGGCAATATTTCGTGCAACTTGTCTCGCAACAACTAAAAACCGTGCGTTGCGATGCTGCGAGACAAGTTGCCTGGAGGCTGTTACACTAGGCAATGTTTCTTGCAATTTGTCTCGCCCGACGGTGAAAGGAGCAATTTCATTGGCTAAAGTCACAAAACGTTGCGACACAAGTTGCAGGAAACGTGTTACACTACGCAACGCTTGAAAAATTCGTTGCGGCGTGGCGAGAATCGTTGCAAAAAGTAGAACCGACTTCTACTTCTCGCAACGATTGCGGCAACAAAAAAATCGCGAGAAATGTTTGTTGCGGGGTATGTTACACTGGGCAATTTTTCATGCAACTTGTGTCGCAACAAAATTGCCAGACAAGTTGCACGAAACATTGCCTGGTGTAACAGCGCCTTTAATCAAAAAAGGTCTTGATTGTGTTATTCACTCTCAAATGGTAGATACATCTGGAAGGTATATCGCGGTTAAAGCTGCCATCCAAGATAAAATGTATGTTCTTATAAACATTTATGCACCAAACAAAGACGAAAATATCGTGAAATTTTTCAAAGATCTGTTAACTAAGTTGGCAACCGAAAATTTGGATTCAGAAGAAAATATTGTGATTGGAGATGATTTCAATTGTTCTCTGAATCCTACACTGGACAAAAAAGGTGGCATAATGACGCCTAGGAAATCTGTGATAAATTGCATCAATGATGTCCAAAGTCAACTAGATCTTGTTGATATATGGAGAATTAAAAACCCGCAAACTAAAAGTTTTACCTGGAGTCAACGATCTCCGCTAATTTTTTGTCGCCTTGATTATTGGTTGATCTCTAATAATTTACATGACTGGGTCAAAGCCACAAATATAATCCCCGCCATTAGAACTGACCATTCCGCTATCTATCTAGAATTTGGAAACGTTGACAAAGAGGCTAAAGGTCCTAGGTTCTGGAAGATGAACACCTCTATATTAAAAGATGATGAGTACATTGATGATCTTACAAAAATGTTACCAATTTGGATCGCGGAAGGCCGAAAAGAACTTTCCAACCATCGTAATATTTGGGACTGGATAAAATATAACATAAGAGCTCATGCTATAAAATATTCCAAAACGAAGGCAAAGAAGAGAAATGAAAGAGGATTAAGACTTGAAAAAGAATATACTGAAGCGAGACAGGTTTTCGAAAAGAACCCCAATGACTTGAATGGTAACAATTTAAATGCGGCTAAGGAAAAGCTTGAATTATTTTATGATGAAAAAGCCAACGGAATAATAATCCGTGCCCGAGCTCGCTGGCATGAACACGGCGAAAAAAGTACCAAATATTTCCTAAATTTAGAAAAAAGAAATCATGTGAAAAAGCATATAAGGAAACTAGTCATCAGCGGCGTCGTAAAGACAAATCCTTTTGACATTCTTCAAGAACAAAGACGATTTTACCAAGAGCTATACAAAAGTTCAATTAGTGATGCGGAGAACTGTCAGAACATTGTAAAGTTTCTTGAGAATTTGAATATACCTCAACTAACCGAAGAACAAATGTTGTCCTGTGAAGGCAAAATTTCAGCTGAGGAATGTTATAATATCCTCGATAGTTTTCAAACTAATAAAACTCCCGGGAATGACGGAATTCCTGTAGAATTTTACAAAGTGTTCTGGTCATTAATTAGCGACCCATTTCTTAAATGTGTGAACGAAAGCTTTGAAAAAGGTGAAATGTCTTGCTCTCAAAAACAAGCGGTAATTACTCTAATAGAAAAAAAGGAAAAGATCGTTCATATATTGAGAACTGGCGTCCAATTTCTCTCGTAAACGTTGACACAAAAGTAATGTCCAAAGTGATCGCAACTAGAATTAAGAATGTTCTTCCAAATATCATACACCATAACCAAACTGGATACGTGAAGGACCGATATATCGGCGAAACAATTAGATCAGTTTTCGATATTATGGATTTCACTGCAAAAAAAAGCATTCCGGGATTAATGATATTTATTGATTTCGAAAAGGCATTTGATAGCGTAGAATGGGAATTTCTTCGCTATTGTTTGGAATCCTTTAATTTTGGACCTAATTTCATCCATTGGGTGAAAACGTTCTACAGAAACATACAAAGCTGTGTAATAAACAACGGACTTTCATCCGAATACTTCAATCTTGAACGTGGGGTACGACAGGGGGACCCTCTCTCTCCTTATCTCTTTGTAGTAACTATAGAAATATTAGCAATAGCAATTCGACAAAACAAAGATATAAAAGGCATCTCTATTCACACTGCATACATTAAAGTAACGCATATAAGATTAGTACATATGAATAAATTATCACTTTGGCTCAACTGCAGTGCGGCGTGGTTGTACGCTGACGCGTCGAAGGATTTCTTTTGCCTCTTCGTTCCCTTCTTCTATTTTCTGATAGCAGACGTATAATATCCAGTACCTGGACAAGGAGGTCAAAGAGTTCAACATGCAGTGGGACAAGCAGTTCAGGGAGTTCAGCCACCAGCGGAACAAGGAGCTCGAGGAATTCAACCGGCCGTGTGACATGCGGCTCAGGTTGTTCAACCAGCCATGAGACAGATACCTCAAAGAGTTCTACCAGCCGCGGAACAAGGAGTTCAAGGAGTTCATCCTGCTGCGGGAAATGCAGCTCAGAGAGTTAAACCGGACGCTGGACAAGGAGTTCAACCAGCATCGGGACAAGGAGTCCAACATGCAGCGGGACAGGCTTAACCGCCAGGGAGAGCTAGATAAATCAATCTGTTAGCAAGGGCAGAATCCCGCACCACAAGACCAGGGCTTGTCGACGGAGGAAAGACTTGAGCTAAATTTTCGCTTTAACACGTGTTAGTTCTGAAATTATTATTTTATTAAGTGTTGTTGGCCACGGGAGTAATACTTTCTTTTGAGAGTGATGCGCGATGGGAAATGTTATTGGTCCCGGAGTGGACTCGCAAGAGTTTTTTATTTGCGATAATGGCCATTGCGTAGGCCACATAATTAGGACTCCTTGTGAGTTTGTTATCGCAAATAATGGTCATGTTTTATATTGACCACGGCACTCCTGAGATATGTGAAATGTATTGGCCGCGGAGTTTACTCGTAAGAGTCTATTGTTGGCGATAATGGCCATTGCGTCGGCCGCGGAGTAAGAACTCCTTGTGAGTTTGTTATTGCAAATAATGGTCATATTTTCGGCTGACTACGGAACCCCTTGAGATATGTGAAATGGTATTGGCCACGGGGGTGAAACTTGTAAGAGTGTATTATATACAAATGTGAAATGTTATTGGCCACGGAACAAGAGTTTGTTGACGCCGATGTGATATGTTATTGGCCACGAAGTGAAACGCGCAAGAGCTTGTTTATGCAGATGTGATATGTTATTGGCCACGAAGTGAAACGCGCAAGAGTCGGTTTATGCAGATGTGATAGGTTATTGGCCACGAAGTGAAACGCACAAGAGTTTGTTTATGCAGATGTGATATGTTATTGGCCACGAAGTGAAACGCGCAAGAGCTTGTTTATGCAGATGTGATATGTTATTGGCCACGAAGTGAAACGCGCAAGAGCTTGTTTATGCAGATGTGATATGTTATTGGCCACGAAGTGAAACGCGCAAGAGTCGGTTTATGCAGATGTGATAGGTTATTGGCCACGAAGTGAAACGCACAAGAGTTTGTTTATGCAGATGTGATATGTTATTGGCCACGAAGTGAAACGCGCAAGAGCTTGTTTATGCAGATGTGATATGTTATTGGCCACGAAGTGAAACGCGCAAGAGCTTGTTTATGCAGATGTGATATGTTATTGGCCACGAAGTGAAACGCACAAGAGTTTGTTTATGCAGATGTGATATGTTATTGGCCACGAAGTGAAACGCGCAAGAGCTGTTTATGCGGATGTGATATGTTTTTGGCCACGAAGTGTAACGCGCAAGAGCTTGTTTATGCAGATGTGATATGTTATTGGCCTCGAAGTAAACTCGTAAGAGATTGTTACACGGTGGTCGGTTGCTAGGGCTTTTCCTCCCGCAACTCTCGAAACTGAGAGTTTTAGGCTATAGACAAAAGTAGAATACATCGAATCTAACGAAACTTGGAAGGAAAGTAGGTGGGTAAATTACCTATCAATTGATGATTATTTCATCCCATTTGACTGCTATTGTGACGTCATAAATGATGTCCAAATTTGGCATCAGAATTAAAATTCAGGGAAAAAAGTGTGAAAATGTTGTATTAGTTTTCAGTATAGAATTCTATGATTTCTGGTGAAAACCCCATCTCAATCGGATAAAAAGACGTAAAGTTACAGCTAATTAAAGAAATTCAAATTTCCCGCCAAATGACCATATATGGTCAAACTTTAGGGGTATTTAAACGCGAAAACAATGAATGTAGTCGCAACGGAGAAAGGACAAAGTTGCATAAAATCGAAATTGTAGTTTTTTCAACTTAGCATATGTTGTACTATGACGCGTATTTCATCGCGAATTACGTCATTATGACGTCACATGACGTAATTCGTGATGAAATACGCGTCATAGTACAACATATGCTAAGTTGAAAAAACTACAATTTCGATTCTATGCAACTTTGTCCTTTCTCCGTTGCGACTACATTCATTGTTTTCGCGATTAAATACCCCTAAAGTTTGACCATATATGGTCATTTGGCAGGAAATTTGAATTTCTTTAATTAGCTGTAACTTTACGTCTTTTTATCCGATTGAGATGGGGTTTTCACCAGAAATCATAGAATTCTATACTGAAAACTAATACAACATGTTTCACACTTTTTTTCCTGAATTTTAATTCTGATGCCAAATTTAGACATCATTTATGACGTCACAATAGCAGTCAAATGGGATGAAATAATCATCAATTGATAGGTAATTTACCCACCTACTTTCCTTCCAAGTTTCGTTAGATTCGATGTATTCTACTTTTGTCTATAGCCTAAAACTCTCAGTTTCGAGAGTTGCGGGAGGAAAAGCCCTAGCAACCGACCACCGTGTTATATGCAAATGTGAAATGTTATTGGCCACGGAGGTGAGACTCGTAATTGTTTGTTATGTTCTGGAAGATGTGAATATTATTGGCCACGGATTGAAACTCGTCAAAATTTGTTATGATTTCTTAAATGTGAATATTATTGGCTAAGGAAGTGAAACTCTATAAGCGTTGGTTATGATTTTTTTTTTCAAACGTGGTTAAGATTGGCCGCGGAAGGGGAACTCAAAAAGAGCTTGTTATTATTTTGCAAATGTGAATATTATTGGCGACGGAAGTGAAACCCTATAGGCGTTTGTTGTGATTTTCAAATGTGAATAATATTGGCCGCGGAAGTAAAAAAAAAATATATTGGCAATCGGGTGAGAGAATGTATTATGGGCGCAGATATGTTGAATACGTATGAACTAGTTCTACGATTATAAAGCGTCTGAGAGTATCTTGCCTTTTCCTTTTGAAATTATAGGCCTTACAGAAAAAGTACGATGAAATGAGAGCGGATATGGATATTTTCTCCAGTTCATCAGTGGACAGCCTCCTCAACAAAATTAAAAATCTTGCCTCCCGCCCCATTGTGGAGTTTAATAAGCACGAGGTCCTGGAGTTACTGGAAGCTCTTAAGAATACCGCTCGCGATGTACGCCACGAGAGGGAGGGCTACTTCCGTTTGACCTACGAAGCTTTGAGAACGAAATTGGACCAGCCTAACCATATCTTCCGGAGTTTTCTCTTGCCATTGCTAGGTGATAAAGACCATGAGAAGATATTGGGCATTATGGCAAAAGTTGAGAAGAGCAACAGGAGTCAGACGCAACCAATGCCACTGTCACAAGGAGGAGGTCAAATGCCCCATATGTTCGCTGCTATAGTTGTGGGAAGCTTGGGCATATCGCTGTCAATTGTTTCAAAAGAAGGAGGGAACAGCGTGGACACCCGTCTGAACCTGCTTCCCGACCTAGGATCATTAATAATAACAAATGAACATGGGTTATATCTAAGATCGCAAAGAACAGAATTTGTTTACTATTGCGTCAGAAATTGCTGTCTATGTAATGCTGTATTTCAATAAATACTGTATAATGTGGCAATGAATCGCTATTCTACGTTTATTCACCCTTGCCTCTCGTTTTAGGAATTTTCTTCCTCCTTTTCCTCTTGCAGAGAAGTGGCAGTTGTGAAAAAGAGTATCTAAACACACTCCCCCAGTCTATTGCTGGGTCATGACTGTCACCCCTCTGCTAACCTCGGTTCCCTTTTTTTTTATTATTCCTTTGTTTTCATACCTAGATCACCACAAGCCTCCCCTGGGAATGGGAGTTTGACCCACAGTTCGATGAAAAAGTCGCACAATATACAAAGATGCCGCAAAAGCCAATCACGTGGGTGGATTGGATGGGAACGTCACTGGAGGTTAGCTCAGGGGTGACAGTCCGGGAATTTTCAGAACAATACATACACAGAGTGATAAATGGAGAAGAATTAGCGGACCCAGCAAAATTATTATTTAGAGATCCAAACGCCTTTCGCGCAGGTGAACTCCACAAACACTACGATAAATGGTGCAGAATTGTGGGTGACAACCCTTCACCGGAACAAGTTAAAATATTAAGTTGGATCCGCGATGGAGTTTCCATTTTTGAATTTTTTCAGCCATTCTCTGGCAGCTTTAAAGGCCGTCACTATCAATCAGACCGCCAGCCATCAGAGTTTTTTAAAATAGCCCCGCCTGTAAGCCTTTTGCTCACTTTGTAAGGGAAACTTTGCTTGAACGTTTGCAAACAGGGGCAATAACGTTGATGGGAAAAACCAGTGAAGTTGAACTACCACACCTAGTTTTGCCGCTGACCGTTGAACCAAGTAAACCCAGATTATGTCATGACGCACGTTTTTTAAATCTGTGGATGAGGGATGTTCCTTTTAAACTGGGGGCGTTCAACGGCAAACGTCACAATTCCGACCGGCCACCCACAGAATATTCACTGAGGAATAACGTATCCTGTAGACAATTTGGAAAATCTATCCGGAAAACGCTTTCATGTCGCCTGCAAACCGGTGCGATCTTGGTCGTGGGTAAGGTTGGTCACGTAAACCACCTAATTTAGTACTATCCGTAACGGTTGAACCCACGAAGCCGAGAGTGTGTCACGATGCGCGGTACTTAAACTTGTGGATGCTGAAGAAGCCTTTCTCGTCAAACACGGTGACGGATTTGCCTCGGTATGTCTTCAAGGACTCTTACTAGTCTGTTCTCGCTGACAAGTCAGGTGACGACCACCTCTGGCGAAGGTTTGGAACTCAACTGGGGCTTCGGCGAGGCTGGCCTCGAATGCAGATGCACAGCCTACCAGTACTTGGCAAGACATTAATCAGTTGAAACGGTTTGTGTGTGCGTTCGGACAGCCCAGGGAGGAGACCTCATGAGAAGAAACGTCTGTGAGTCAAGGTGGACAGTCTCTCCCACCAGGGCTATCGGGTTAAGGTTTGGGTTTAGGTTTGGGGTTTAGTGTTGGGGAGTTACGACTACGTTGCAGGGTAGATATCTTGGGCAACCTATCGATGGCCTCCTGAGTTAGTTATTAGTATTGGGGAGGAGCCCATCGTTAGTATGGTAAACAGAAGGACACTGAATGACACAAAGGGATGGGAGCCAAATTTATCCCCAATCTTATTGCGGTTCGACAATGGATGCAGTGTTGGATAGTTTACTATTCACACTGCATACATTAAAGTAACGCATATAAGAGTAGTACATATGAATAAATTATCACTTTGTCTCAACTGCAGTGCGGCGGGGATTGTGCAAGTACGAGGCGATGCGGTTTACATACGGGCAAGTCCTGGGGGCTGACGGCGGAATTCATTTCCCCACCCACCCTCCCATACATTCGCACTGTGACCATTGTCGGGTCGCCAAATTTATCCCCAATCTTATTGCGGTTCGACAATGGATGCAGTGTTGGATAGTTTACTATTGAGAGTGAGGAGACAAAAATCCTTCAATACGCAGATGATACGACGGCAATACTTGCCGACACAAGCTCTGCTACCGCTCTCTTTAAGCTGTTAGATAATTTCAAGATTGTTTCTGGCTTAAAGATTAATTGTTCCAAAACGGAAGCTATGTAGATAGGTTCTTCAATGAATTGCAAAGCACAGCCTTTCGGAATTAAATGGCCCAACGAGCCGATAAAGGCTTTGGGAATTTATTACACGTATGATCAAAAATTGCTTCTTGAAAAGAATTTCATAGAAAGATTAGACAGCATTAAAAACCTGATTAGAATCTGGTCCTCTAGAGGTCTTTCTATTTATGGAAAAATTACAATTATCAAATCTCTATTAATTCCAAAATTTGTTTTTGTGTCATCCTTAATACCTACCCCAAAAGAATTTGTTAATCAGTTAAACCAGTTATTATTTCAATTCTTATGGAATGGTCCTGATAAAGTCACACGCAGATCAGCGATAAATGATTACTCCAATGGAGGATTAAAGATGATTGATTTTGATAGCATGATAATATCGCTTCGATTGGCATGGCTAAAAAGAATATTTGGCTCAAATGATGGTACCTGGAAACGGTATCTGACATGGCATCTAGAACCCCTTGGCGGCCTTTTTTTGTTTTATTGCAATTATGATGTTAGAATCCTGCCACTGAATACTTCGCTATTCTATCTAGAATTATTGCAGTGGTGGTCAGAATTTAGAGATTCGTTCTCTTCAGAAAAAGATTGGCAACATATTCTTTGGAATAACAAACAAATACTCATTAATAATAAAACAGTTTATTATAAAAGTTATTTCGAAGCTGGTATAGTTCATATCAGTGATCTATCCTTTGAATTAAATAACAAAGATTCCTTTCCCTAGCTTCTAACAGGATTTCAAAAACTAATTTTTTAGTTTGGGCAGGTCTTCGACACTCCATTCCTTCCATTTTAAAAAATAGTTCTCCTAAATCAACAACAGGTGAACTCGCTCTAAAAATAGATGATAACATATTTGATGTGACAAAGAAGAAATCAAAAGACTATTATACTTTACTTGTAAGTAGAAAGGCTCTTTTTCCAACTATTGTAAACAAATTGCAGGATGAATTTCATTTCACACTTGAGGAAGTTAAACAATTTTTTACGATCCCGCACAGTGTTGCTCTTGAAGCATATGTTAAGGAATTTCAGTACAAAATTCTCAACTCCATTCTTTACACTAATGCTAAACTTTACAAAATTGGTTTTAAAACGAGTGATTCGTGCTCATTTTGTTCATCTGAATCAGAAACGCTATATCACTTCCTATATCTCTGTCCTTATTCAAGAGATTTCTGGCGTGACTTCGAAATATTGTGGCACGAACTTTTAAATGAGAACATTCGACTTTCGTTACAAGATGTTTTAGTTGGAATGATAACACAAAACTCCCCTTCTGCAAAGTTTTTAAACTATCTAATTTTAATCGGGAAATTGTACTTGTGGGATTGTAGAAGAGGTCAAGTTTTGCCAAATATACATGGATTTAAAAAGAAAATTGCTGTAAAATATGAAACAGAAAGATATATAAGTTTGTATGGTGAAAAAAAAGTAAAGGATTTCTTTAAAGCAAAATGGATAGTGTCACCTCTTGTAAACGCTTGATTAATATGTTATTTATTTATTTATTTATTTATTTTTTATTTTATTTTATTATTTTTTTGTTATGTGTTAGTTCAGTAGTTGTATTTTATTATTAGTAATATTAGTAGTAATTATATATTTATGTAGGTATGTTAATATTATAAGTAGTTTCTGCTGTGTAAGAAGTATATATTGTAAGTAATTTTAAAATAGTTTTTTTTACTTCAGTATTGTAATTGTGCAAAATAATAAAAAAATAAATAAAATAAAAAAAAAGGAATCATTAAAAAAAGTGTTTGTTTCTGTTTTTGACGTCATCAAATAAATAAATACTTGTTTCTGACAGTGACAAGTCATGTTTGCTTGAGCAAAATGTTTTGAATTATTATGATCTTTTTGACCTGAAAAAAGTATGAAGAATATATAATATAAAGGCGATAAAGGCATTTGGTGATTCTGGAAAAAAGTGAACTAAAATCTCTTGTTGTGGGCTTGGCTCAAATTACTTCTCACCCCAAAGATGTAAACACCGCCTCTCTTTTAAGCCACCCCCACCCGTCCCCCTTAGTTACTTTAATATTCTTGAACCATGATAAAAGTGGCTTTTGTTATTGGTATAAACCAGGTATAAACCATTATATAGGGAAAAATTATGTAATTGTAACATTTATAAAGTTTAATCCTGAGATTACGATGCTTGAATAAAGTTCATATCATATTATAATCCTGATAGTGTACATGGTGCCTCATTTAGCTAAACCAATAAACCCCCCTATCTCTATTAAGCCCCCCCCCCCCCCCTCCCTCTAATAAGCCACCCCTCGAAAGTATCTTAAATAAATAAGCCACCCGGGGGGCTTAACAGAGATTTTATGGTTAAGTTATATATACTGTTCCAAGGCACATCATATCACATGTTATTGTCCAATCAAAAAACATGTTTGAATTGGGGGTATAGCAAAGTAATTTGCATAGGTGCTGGTTTAAGGCTTATTAAAATTAACGTGAGTTTAATGAGATGTCTTTTATTTATTTATTTATTTATTTATTTTGTTTCAGGATGGTACACTCCACCCAAACATGAAGGCTGAATTATTTTACTGTTAACAAGTTCTTTAGTTTTGCGATTTCTGATGCATGGTCTGCCTTTTGCTTGGGATATTTTCTATGACAGTTCATTGATGCTGTACAGGGTAACCAGTAGGATCCTTTAGACTTTAAATTAGCAACAAAGATAGTAGTACTCAGTATAAATTATACCAACTGAAACCAGTGGATAGATATGTGTTTTCACATGCTCTGCTTGGATACTCAAATTCAGGATAATATTTGCTATACCTCCATAAGCATTTATGGATAGCCCACAAGTTTTTTCTCCATTTGAAAAAGTAAACTGTAACTATTTTTGGCTGCCTATCCACTGGTTTGGCATAATTATACGAAAACAAGTATTATTCACCTCAGAGTCGGTGAAGGTGGTGGATATTTCCATCGCCACCTTGTGACTCGGCAAACATCCAACATTATAATTCAACACATTGATACACTGCCAAATATGGTCAAAAAGTTATCGATATATGCTATATAATTATGTCTACATGACGTATATCCAATGATGGAGGTAAATTTCGCATTTTGACAAGAGAATGCAAAAATGATGGACCGGCCTTGAAATTTTTTTTTCAAACTGTGTTTTGTCATCAATGTGTTGAATTATAAAACTATTCACCTCCACTTCAGTGAATAATTAACAACTATTCACCGAAGTGGAGGTGGGTAGTGGTGGATATTTACCGAGCCGCGAAGCGGCAAGGTAAATATCCACCACTACCCACCAACACTGAGGTGAATAGTTGTTTTAGTATATACTGAAACAGTGAGATAATATATCGAAAATGATGCTTTTTAACTCATTTATACCTGTCAACGATTACAATTTTTGCACACAAATTGCTGGGAGGTGAATAGCACTTGCTATTCAGAGTTTCAGTAGCCAATCAGAGTGCGCCAACAATGCTATCCACTGTTTCAGTATATACTAACAATAATTATTGTTAAATCTTCTCCCATTTTCAGCATGCATTTTGTCAGAATATACACTTTCTATAAATAAGTAAATACACGTAGATATTAAGTGTAAAAAGTAAATAAATGGATGTAAAGTGCATCCATTCGTTCTCTTTCATTTTCACTGATGCACCAATAATCATGTTTTTAAAAACAGACGTTTGCATAATGTTAATGAATTGGCATGCAGACTGGTCTAACGGCAGCAACACTGCAAAGATTTTAAATCAGTGGTTAGACAATGTTGGCATATGGATTTTAATGAAACCACCATTGCTGTGTCTTGATAATTAATAACCAAGTTTCTCTCTTGGTTGACAGGATAAAATACTTACAGGAACATTAGTGTTGTTCATAGTAAATTTCTTTATTATAACATACCTCAAGAACATCGCCAGAAATCAGGGACATTGGAGCAGCGAATTTTCGTGCGTCTTACACTGCCATGTCGCTTCATTGGTATACACCGCTGTTCCACCCTACGGGCTCAAATTCGTTTGGTGCGGCTTCGGTGCGACAAAAATGGTTGTGTTAAATAAAGCGCATTCAGGCCCATATAGAAACCACTGACCGAAATAATTCGCTCGCAGTTGAAAACAACAAGACTTTAGCCTGCGTAGCAGGCGCATGAAAATAATGGGCGCAAGAAAGAACGGGGCGCACGAGGGAGACACGCGAGGAGGAAAGGAGCGCCTGCCCGAGAGGCCCACGAAAATCGTTTCCCGCCCCCTATCCAATTACGTTGCGTGATCTGTCAAAAATTTTGATGTCACTCGAGAGCGGCGATGAATTGCGGTCCAAATCGAATCGTGGAAAAAAACGAGACAATGAAAATCCTGATATTTTCTGTTGTCCGTACAAAACAAATTTATGAATAGTTTATGAGCCTTGCGTTACAAAGAGGTCTGTCTTACATGAATCTCTTCAAGCCGTCTGCGAGGGAAAATGACTGTGGCCGAAAATAGCTCGAATAGCTCATCAGATAGGGATATCTGCTGAGGAGTTGTTTCCGAAGTTGTATGCTCTCCGTGTGGAGGAATAAATTATGTGACATGTTTAGTTCCGTTTCCTCGGCACATTCAGAAGATTCTAGCGAAAACGATGTTGGCGAGACATGTAAAAGACAAATAGGAGCTGTCTTAACTCCGGGAATTTATAGCAAGAGTCCTGCTCGTCGCTTCGCCGTGTTTGTTTACACACAATTTCAGCGGTCTGGGTCACATAACTCGTAGTTTAAAAGAAAAAATATCCTTCAGGAGTTATAAAACAACTGAAACCGTCGGCGAAAACAATTCTAAAGCCGCTGGCAACGAAAAATCATTCATGAACGTTTCAAATCACGAACGCCTTCGTCATTCAGCTGTCAGGGAGATAATTCCAGCTTTTCTGGGACCTCAGAACATGTTATAAACTCTGATCGCGAACCCGCCGTCGAATTTAGAACTGACCGAAAGAGTCGGATAAAAATAATTCTGATCAGAAAGAAAACAGTAATTCCCAACAAATTGACAAAATTATTTTTAACCGACCGACAAGAAGATAGACAACCGATTAGAAGCAGCCGATTTTGAGTCGCTCGATCGCTTACGGCTTCGCCACTCACGGGTACAGCTCCTTGTGAAGAGAAAACAAAAATCCTCTGCCTACCAGGCAAACCACCAGGAAGCTTATTAAAAGACGATTCAACTCATCCAAGACATGTTATTCTAAACTTTACGCATTGAATGACGAATTCATTGACAAGTTGTTTACACAAGCATTCGTCAGATTCTGAGAAAAACGATCTCGTGTTTCCTTTGAGTGACAGTTTTCTCGCCCAACGCGACCACTTATTCCCTCGGGAGCCTCTCAACCAATAGGAATTTTCCGCACTCACAGAGTGCGAAAAAAAACGATTTTGGGGGGCCTCTCGGGCAGGCGCTACTTTCCTCCTCGCGTGTCTCCCTCGCGCGATTTTCATGCGCCTGCTACGCAGGCTAACAAGACTTTAGCTTTTGAATGAGGAATTTGCAGCAAAATTTGGAGCATTCTGTGCCCAAATATCGCAGTTCGAAGACAGCGAACTTCAAGACTTTAGCGTGGACTGTTGGTGGGAATGATTTTTACAGCTCTGAACGATTTTTGAAAGCAAAAAGCAGGGCGAAGGAACCATCGTAGAAAGTGAGAATGCGATGATCGTCAGTTCGGTCGGTGCTTCTTCTCAGACGATTGCGGCAAGTTGGCTACCCCCATCACTTTACGAACTATGGTGCCTCGAAATCCCGTTTTGAGTGAAAATCGGCATTAATGACTTCTAAAATAGAGAGCATTGTATGAGCGAAGCTTCGGAAATATGTTTTGTTGAAAAGCAGGGCCAGTAACAATTGTGGGGAAAATCAGGCTTACAAAAACACTTGAAAAGATGTTCATAAATTTACCCGGAATGCGGCAAATATTCCAGGTAAGCTAAAAGCCAGCCAATTTGATTTTGTTTTATTTCTGCCATACAAAGCCTTCTAGTGTTTGGCGGCCATATTGCCACTGAAACTCGCGCACGCGCGGTGAACATGTACGCTATTTCTGGCGATGAAGGCGCGTGCTCTGATCGGTTGAACGAGCCATCCATTTTCCTGTGGATAGTACACTCACATCGCTCGGCTTGTTTTGCTGGCAATTTTGATGTTGTCTTCGTGATGTTTTTAAAGGGATGGTAAATGTTGCAGCTGTGCGTGCATCGAGTTATGGATGCACTTGAAAGGTTTGCTAAGCACTCAAGAAGCTAGAGTTGGGGAGCTCAGCTATTGCCTCAACCGACTCTTGCACTTCTTTCGTGCTTAGCAACCTCCCGCATGCATCCATAAATCAATGAACGTGCACTGCACATTTACCATTGCTTAAATATACTAGCAGTAATCACAGATTATGGAGATGCATTCAAAGGAATTTCCAGCAGAAATGAGCCCCTGAAAAAAAAAAAAAAAAAAAAATAGGGGCGGCCATTTGGAAGACCGGCCACCAAAACATCTCAAATTTTACTGCACATAAACCACAGGACAACCATCACGAAATTAGGATTGCGTTCTTCGAACACGATTACAATAGAACCTCTACCAGCTTTCTTGAACAGCTTTTCCTTGGGGACAGAGTTTGTTGAGGTTTAATTCTTCTGATCTGAAGATACCATAGCATGTTCTTAAAAAATTGAGAATTTAAAAAAAAACATGCATAGTAAACAATTTCCACTCTATCCACATCCATCATCCAATAGCATAACAGTAAAATTAATGTCATGGCAAAATGATGGCTGATTCACATTAACTAAAATTAAAATTTACTGATACCTGACACAATATGTCTGTCAAAATAATTTCATGGCCTTGTACTCGCCTAAAAAGCATAATTTTGTACACAAAGGTCTTAGGATGTTGATTGTGTGGTTGTTATATGGAGAGGTTATTTTGGGGGTTCAGGGGATGCAATTTGCTGGTTGTTGCCTTTGTGGAGAGGTGGCCATTGTAGGAATGTTTAATTAATAGTATTAAAATGTATGGATCATTGGCAAGGATGATAAAAGGTGGCCCTATAAACTTAGAGTAGAGGTTCAACTGTTTTATTGAAAGCTTGAGAAAATGTCTCAGTTTGTATGCCATCTATATAGGAGAGGGTTATTAAACTATGTATACAAGTATTAATAGGCAGGTTGTGTATGTTTTCCTAAGAGTACTGTTATAACAACCTGGGGAAATAAGGAATCGTGTGCTTTAAAAAACACAGATGTCTCAAAAAGGCCACTAAATTAAAGGAATCAAAATGTCCCCAACCTGACTGTCTTCCACATTTCTTTTTATTAGTCAAATCACTTCAATTCTAAGGGAACACATTTCTTAGCATTTTGGATGGTTGCTTAAAGGGGTTCGACAAATAAATAACAGCACAGCACTGGAAACTTTCAGGTTATTTCATCAAGAAGTTTTTGTTTTACATCAGAATCCTGTCACTTTTTTTATTGACTGTCACTTAATTATTTACATTTTAACATTTCACATGGTAAAATCGTATGACATCTCACCAACTATTTGTTGCGAGAGATCCTTTGTCAACATGGTGTCTTTATACAATTCTTTAAATGGCATCATGTGTCACAAGTGAAGGTCACGAGGGCTTATTCCAGGACTGTACTCCTACATCTGAAGGGTGTTCAGTTCTAACTGCTTGGCACATGCATGTATATTATTATTATTATTATTATTATTATTATTATTATTATTATTATTATTATTATTAACAGACTAAAGTTTATCTGTAGGGGTAATCGTGAAAGAAAAATGGCAGATAGTGTTCTATTTTAGAGGTAAGCGTGTAACATTTAGTAAAAGTTTGGTTTCATTTGATATTACTGGTACTTTGGATAACAGAGGAAATAGAATGAACATTTATTTCTCCATTAATGTATTTTTTCAGAAATTAGTGCATTTCTTCAAATTTAATAAAGTCCATTTAAATTTTGGGAAGTGTAGGTAATTCTTTGACCATCTATAGTTTGAATGTTTTTATTCGCTTCACAAACACCCACGTAATATGTATTACCTCATTATTACTGACAGTTTCCTCTGTTGAGAGAAGCAGCAATTCCATTTTTTTTTCAATTAATACAGCTGACTTTGAACCTCTCTGGATATCCCTAAATAAATTAGTTCTCTTGGTATGTGTTTTCTGCACAGGGTACATTATTTTGTAAATTGAGACTCAAATTCAGTTAGTTGTGGCTTCATCTCACTAAGTAGTTTCTTAGTTTATGTGTACCCATGTCTGCTAGATTGTCTGTGACATATGTCAATACATCAACTTAAACTTTAAGCTCATTTTCTGTTCTTTGATGGTCTGCAGCTGAATAAAATATTCACTTGACACACCTTGTTTCAACAGTGGAGCATATTTTAAAGTGAAGGGGGTTGGGTGCTAAATCACTCTTTGAACAACTGGGGTCAGAAGAGTGTTTTTTAAAATAAAAAAAATAGCACAGCAGAGAAAATGACTAAATCTTAACTTTGATAATCCGCATTTATTAAAAGGAAACATTGATAGTTAAGGAAACTACTAGCCATTCATTAATTAAAAATCCTTTTGTTGATTAATTACTTGATCTGTACATTAAGTGCTTTTCATGTTTTGTACTTCTATTGAAAGTGCTACTATGATCGATCAAAATTTAACATTTTGTGTGGGAAAAATTACATTCCTTACAGCTTAATAATATTAGAGGTGGGCTATGTAAAGAGAAAATATCGAGCTTGGAAAAGAGTTGTTTTTCAAGTCCGCCAGCAATAGATTTATGTTGCAGTGAGCCCATTGTTTAGTATTGTGAAGTCTTTTTTTCTGTTTCCTCACTTGAGTTTGCAAGACTAGTGAAATCTCATAGCACAACTGCACAACATGCTTCCCAACACTTCAAAAAAAAAACAACAACAACAACAAAGATTCAAAAACGTTCTCTAGTTTCTCGGATTTTGGAATGGAAACCATCTTCATTAATTTGATAACCAATGGTGCTGTGATGGAGGTTGAAATTGCAGAAAATTCAAACAACCCCCAAAAAATCTCTGACACTTTCCTTCATCATATGAAAGTAAACTTTGGATAACTTGTATTTTAGAAGCTAAGATAACTACTGATTCGCCAAAAGTGAAAAGTACCTGGATGATTTGATCTTAGTAGCACTTTGAAAGCTAGTTTTTGTTTCAAATAACATTCTTTTTCTTAATGTTCGTTATTAACTGCTTAATATTATAAGCATTTCCTAACTTAGTATAATTGTACATAAAATTATCATACCTATATCTAACTATTGAAGAATTAAAGGGCTATTTTGTCATTCTATTTGTATTTGTAGCTTTTCCTTTACTTTTTTTAATATATGCAACTTCAAGCCTCATTTGAATTGGTAAAACTTGTTAAAGGGGTGCTATATTTTATGTCACTAAAATTCAGTATGACTTCAAAAAGCCAAAGGGCATATTTGTATTGATGTTAGTCTAGGGTTAGTTAAGCCTTTGGTTAATCTAGCCTGCGTAGCAGGCATCAGGGAGAGGAGAACTGGGGAGTCAGGATAAAGGACGCCTGCAATAAAGACCCCTTTTCATTTCTGCGGACGTTGTCGGCCGCAAAATTCCATTTGGCTAATAATTCGCACTGGGAGGTAAACAGTAAATTCCCACGTGAAGTCGGCCATGCGTAAAAGCATGACCCAGTTTCTGATTGGTTAACGTATTCACAGTTTGCAAAATTCGTTTTCTGCTTATTATAGCAGGCGTTCCTTCCCTTCTCCCCTCTTTCCCCCCCCCCCCCCCCCTCCCCATTTACACCTGCCGTGCAGGCTGAGCCTTTGGCTCCTTCCTGGAGCATTCAGGCCATCAACAACACTTCTTCATCTTTCAAAATAATAATCCTGCTTTGTTAAAACTGTTACTAGATTTGGTTGCAGATGGCCAATGGGCACAGGAAACAGATTGCAATTTAAAAATTCCCCATCTGTCTATGAAAAGAAACAAACCACTTTATATCTTCCTCTTGATGTTTAGAAAAAATGATGTGTACAAGTATAAAATATACTTAAAAAATTTAAGAACAGTTTTGTCAGAAACAAACCAAAAACAACAACAGCTAAAGCCTGGCCTGATGACAAATCCCCTTAAAAGCTGGACTGCTATGCCAATCATTTCCTTATAAATTTATACCATCCAAAACGTGGCTCTGTTTTGTTTTTCTAACATTAAAGGATAATTCATAAATCTCATTCTTTTTTTAAACTTTGGCCCTGAGTGAAAAGGATAATTTCCAACTCAGGTGTTAATTTGTTTAAAAAATGAAATTGCTATTGTTGTTGTTTTTGAGTAGTATAGCTTTGTTGTATACATTGAATGCAAATATATGGCGGCTGATTTATTATTCTTTTATATGTATGTTAATTAGCCTGGCTAGCCTCATTTTAGAGTAAACATTCTTTTGAACTTTGCACATGCTGACGAAGCCAGTCACGCTAATTTACATACACATAAAAGAATAATAAATCGGCAGCCATATTTGCATTCGATGTATAGTTTCTGAGTGTATAGCTGGCTCCTTGAAATATCAAACATGCTAACCTAGACAATTAGCAGCCTCTACATATAACTCACTACCATGTGATTATAAGCTCCTATAAATTTAACAGGTTGAAGAGAATAACACAAAACAAACAATTAATGTCAAGATCTGACCAGTTAGAATAATTTGGTCACATGATATAACAATGCATGTCTTTGCAGATTCAAGTATTTGCTTCTGTTTTGGACATCATCAAATAAATAAATACTTGTTTCAGACATTGATGAGTCAAGTTTGCTTCAACAAAATGTTTTGAAATATTATGACCTTTTTGCAGACCTGAAAAAACTACGAAGAATAAATAACATAAAGTGATAAAAAGGCATCTGATGATTGTGGGGGAAAGTGAACTAAAATCTCTTGAAGCCTGCTTCCTTAAAATACTGTAAAGTTCTAAATAGAGTATAGGCCCTCCTAAAAATTAGTGCCACCCCTCCCCCCCCCCCCCCCCCCCATCCCCCCCAAAAAACAAAGCAAAAACAAAAGCAAAGAATCCTTCCAAAGATAAACCTGCCCACGTTATTAGGGATCAATGCTCAAACAAAAAGTTAGTTAATTTAAAAAGTAATCAAATTGTGAAATTTGTTTGTTTTCAAGGAAGTATGGTTTAAGAGACTCCTAGAAATTCACAGACTTTACTGCCAAAAGAAAGCATGTTGTGCAGTTTTTTTTTATATCCATGTTGTTTTGTTGCAATAAAGCTTGTTTAATGTTTTGCTACATTCTAACACCCACAAAAAATGTCTGCTGCACTAATATAATTATAAACTTTAACATCCATAATTTTATGGTAACAAGTCAAGAGTGAGTAATATTTTATAGTTTATGAATCTTTCTTTCTTTCAATTGTATATAAAAACAAAAACTTATTAAGCTTAACTATTTCACTTTGTTTTACAGGATACTTAGTAAAATGATTCTCAAGGTTCAGTTGTCTCTTACATGTACCTATTTCAATATAAATACTTTTTTTGCTTTGTAATCGGATGCAAGGATACGACCATCAGGCATTGTGGTTATACCCCAAGGTTCCTGTAGCTTAGCAAGAGTTTTCCCAGTGAAGCGACCTTCAATGGTGAACTGTTGCACGTGACAACTGTCTTTGTCACCGACCAGAATATTTCCATGGATGTCCATGCACAATCCCCACGGCTCTGTAAACTGTCCATCTGCTTTGCCTTTTTCTCCAATCTTGCACAAAAACCTCCCTGAAGAATCAAACAGTTTTAAACAACCGTTCCAACTGTCAGCCACAATAAACATGTTTTTGTGATAGACGCAGCCCAGGGGACGGTTTAGTTTTTCTGGGCCGCTATCTCCAAACTTCAACACAGGTGCACCATCCTTTGTCAACACCTGAACTCGGTTGTTGCCATGCTCAGCCAGTACCACGTGTTCTTTACCATCCATACATACACCAACTGGATTCTTAAACTCTCCGTCTCCCCTCCCATTTTTTCCAAAGCTTTTTACATAGTCTCCATTGTGGACATTAAACATCTGTACTCGGTGATTAAATTCGTCTGCCACAAGAATCTCATCATCGTTCATGAATGTCAAGTCAACTGGATGGTTCAGCTCCCCGGGATTCTCTCCATAGCAACCGAGTTGTCGCACATACTTTCCTTCGTTATCAAATATCAGGATACGGTGCTTTTTACAGTCTGCTACGGCGATTAATCCTTTACTGTTCACAGCAATCCCAGTTGGCCCTTCCAGAGTTCCATTTTGCAAGTCTAACTCGCTTACAAGTTCAAGCCGTCGTTCCTTCACCTCGATAGTGAAAGGGCTCTGAGCAAGGTTCTCGCCGTTTATCTTTGCGGAGATGTGGTAGGTACCTGGCAGTTTAGGAACAAATTTCACCTGGAAATTTCCACCTGATTCTTCGTTGATCATCAAACTTGCCAGTTGGTCAGTAGGCTCCACCAGTACTTCCACGTGGTCTTCATGTTGTGTGTGTTACTGATTTGTCCTTCGTATGTTTTGGGGCAGATCCTGATTAAAATCTCCGCTTCTACGCCAGCTTGGTAATTTTGATCCAGTCCTTCAGTAGTATAGGGAGTGGGTGATCCGGCCCCGGCTCCAAAGGCCCGAGAAACCGCTTATTTTGACAACTCCCGAACGCCTGAGTTAGCGGGGCCCCAGGGCTCATTGCATTCGCCCTGGGGGCCAGGTAACTCAGGCGTTCGGGAGTTGTCAAAATAAGCGGTTTCTCGGGCCTTTGGAGCCGGGGCCGGATGCACCCACTCCCTATACTACATAGTGATCAATTCTATACGACCCCACTTAACGATGCCTTTGCGTTACAACCCCATTTCAAATAAGGGTTAGATTGCATGATTTAACGCCTCCTGTGTGAACTGGGGGTCGGCGCTGCCAATTGAAGAAATGTAAACCACTTTGTATATACACCCCCATGGATGCACCACTTCGCTTCGTTAGGAAAAATCAGGGTTGGCGTGACTGGCTTCACAGCTACAAAATGACTGTTCCTGTCGACTATCCAATACATGATCTCGATTTGTTCTATCAAGAGAACAAACCTGCTATAGTTCGAACTATAGTTAGAGAGATTACAGACCTTGGCCCCATCAAAGTGAATTTTACATTCTTAGTTCACTTTTCAAAGGAAGGAGTCGACGGGACGCAAAGAATCACACACTACTTTGAGCAAAAGAACCCTCTCATAATAACAAACTTTTATCAAGCAGCAGTCAATGGACAACTGCAAGCTGTTATCAACTCAAACAAGGAAGAAGTAGCCAGATGGGTAAACATGGGTTCAGGCTGGGTTATCGACAGAGTTGAGTACGTCTTTCTTGATTTCTCAAGATATCAAGCCATCAGAGGCGGCTATTATATCCATCTTCCTCCAAAGCTCAAAGCAAAACAGGCCATCATAAACATCAAAAACACAGATAATCAATGCTTTCGATGGGCTTTGCGAGCTGCGCTCTTCCCCACTCGAGATACGAAGCATTCAGACAGGCCAACCAAGTATCCGACAGAGGATGGCTTAAACTTCACTAACATCTCTTTCCCTACACCCTTGCATCAAATCTCTGAAGTAGAAAAACTCAATAACCTCGCAATAAACGTCTTTGGCTGGCATAACGGTAACACAACAGTCATTAGAATCAGTGAAGTACAAGATCCTGATATAAGGCGAATCAACCTAATGCTGATAACCAATGAAAATAACACACACTACTGCTACATAAAAAGCCTAAGTAGGCTTCTTCATAGCAACTATGAGGCAGGCCGAAAGATTCATTTCTGCGAACTATGCCTTCAAGGGTTTTCATCGCAAGATGTTCTCAACAAACATCTGATTGACTGCAGAGGTATCAAAGGCAGGCCGGTTCGAACTGAAATGCCCAAAGATGGTGAAAACATCCTGCGTTTCGAGAACTACCAGAACCAGATGAAAGTGCCTTACGTTATCTACGCTGACTTCGAAAGTCTCGTTACAAAAATCGACACGTGCAAGCCAGACCCAAAAGAAAGCAGCACAACCAAAACATCAGTACATACACCATGCGGGTTCTCTATGATGGCTGTTCGCTCTGATCTCAAAACAAAAGGCCCATACTTATACAGAGGTGAGGACGCGGTTGAGGGGTTTCTACATTACATACAATTGTTAGAGAGGGAGATAAGAGACGAACTTCATCAAAAGAAGCCCGTATCAATGACACGATCAGACTGGGCTGACTTCAACAATGCAAATTTCTGCAGCATTTGTGATCATGATCTCTACAAAGAGAACTTCAAAGACTCTATCGAAGTCTACGATCCGAACACGGGAGCGTACGTGGGTCTTGTTCATCGCAAAACTAACAAATGCTACACCAATGCATTTAAAACCTACATCCAAAACGAAGAAACAGGGCGTTTGGAGGCGTCACCCTTCATAGGCCCAAGAAACAAATGGCAACAAAAAACAAAGCCCAACTTTGAGCAAGCTAATTGCCTCTTCTGCGGTGAGTCTCTTGTACGAGACTTCATGAGAGACGCTGTTTTAGATCACTGCCACATAACAGGCAAGTATCGAGGCGCTGCTCACAACGCATGTAATCTGAATCACTTCAGAATCAACCCGGAAACTGTTACAATCCCTGTTATCTTTCATAACTTGAAGGGCTACGATGCACATCATATCATGAGCGGTATAGCTGAAGTACAATCTGATCTGAAGTGCATCCCGACAAATATGGAGAAGTACATTTCTTTCTCTCTTGGCAACTTAAGGTTTATCGATAGCTTGCAGTTCATGCAGTCGAGCCTCGATAATCTGGTTAAATCAAACGAACCAGAGTCCTTTACAATCATGACAAACTATCAAAAGGACCCCAATAAACTCAAGCTCCTTCTGCAAAAAGGAAACTATCCATACGAGTACATGGACTCTTGGAGACGGTTTGATGAGAAGTCACTCCCAGAGAAGAGCGCGTTCTATAGCGAGCTCAAAAAGGAGCACATCAGTGATGAAGACTACACTCATGCGCAGAAAGTGTGGGAGACGTTCGAATGTAAAGACCTCGGCGAGTATCATGATCTTTACCTAGAGACAGATGTACTCCTCCTTGCAGATGTCTTCGAGAACTTCAGAAAAACATGCCTCAAGCACTACAAACTTGACTCTGCGCATTACTATACAGCACCGGGCCTCAGCTGGGACGCTCTTTTGAAATACACAGGAATCAACCTAGAACTGCTCACAGACATAAACATGCACCTCTTTGTCGAAAAGGGCATGCGTGGCGGCATTTCAATGGAGAGCAGGCGCTTCTGCAAAGCGAACAACCCTTTTCTTGATGACCACAACCCAGATCAAGAAACCAGCTACATCATGTACTTCGATGCAAACAATCTTTACGGTTGGGCCATGAGTCAACCACTACCTGTTGGCAACTTTCAATGGTGCCTAGTGTACCCAACACAACACCAAATCAGGAAGTGGTCCCCAAACAGAAAGATTGGCTACATCCTTGAGGTTGATCTAGAATACCCCGAGGAGTTGCACGATGAACACAATGCTTACCCTCTAGCACCAGAAAAGCATAGTGTTGCAAAGTCATGGATGTCTCCTTATCAAAGGGCATTGATAGAGGGACAGGCAGAGGATAAGACAGAGAAGTTGCTCCTAACCCTCAAGAACAAAGACAGATATGTTCTACACTACAGGAATCTTCAGCTTTACCTAGAGCTAGGCATGAAGTTGAAAAAGATTCATCGAATCCTCAAATTCGAGCAGAAGCCTTGGATGGAGCCTTACATAAGGCTGAACACAGAACTAAGAAAGCAAGCCACTTCTGAGTTCGAAAAGAACTTCTTCAAGCTGATGAACAACTCTGTCTTTGGTAAGACCATGGAGAACCTCAGAAAGCGCATTGATATGAGGCTTGTTCGTGCTAATGAGACAGACAAGTTGAGAAAGCTTATCTCAAGCCCACTGTTCGCCAGAGCAACAGTCTTTGGTGAAAATCTTGCAGGGATTCAAATGCACAAGGACAAAATCTTACTCAAACGCCCAGTCTACACCGGCATGTGCATTCTTGATCTTTCTAAAACTCTGATGTACGACTTCTACTATAAGTACCTCAAGTTTAAGTACGGCCCGCGCGTAGACCTACTTTACACAGACACAGACAGTCTGCTTCTAGAGATCAAGACAGAGGATGTCTACAAGGACATGGAGAATCGCCTCGATGAGCTCTACGACACAAGCGACTACCCGAAAGACCACTTTCTTCACAGCCAGCTAAACAAGAAGGTCATCGGCAAGATGAAGGACGAGTGCGCTGGCGCTCCTATCTCTGAAGTGATCTGCCTGCGCTCAAAGATGTACTCAATCATGCTTGGCAGTCAGAAGAACATCAAGAAGGCGAAGGGCACCACCAAGGCTGTGACGAAGAAGGAGATCACACACCAGAACTACAAAGACGCCCTCTTCAGAAAGGAGGCCTTCAAACACGGGATGGACATGCTTCGAAGTGTGAATCACCAGATCTATGGCGTGCATCTAAACAAGACAATACTCTCGCCCTTTGATTCAAAGCGCTGGATAAAAGACGATGGCGTCCATACGCTTGCATATGGTCACAAAGACACCGGAGGCAACTGAGTGCCCGGCGGAACAACCATCAACTCCTCACGCACAAACCCCCGCTTGGGGCCGTCGTACAGATAATACACGACAGGCGCATCTGGCTTAGTATCAACCCTTTCGATGTTATATACTTTCAAGGACCAGATCGGATCTGTCGCTCGTCGACTACCACCCTCAAGCTCACCGGGGTAATACAGATATCGCAAATTAACCCTAGGAGGGAGCTTCTTTTCCTTCTTGCCAACTGGTCTAGCATATGGGGTCGCGGGCTTGGCTGATGTTGCTTTCTCTTTGATTGCTTGAGCAGGCTTCTTTCCAGTTAATCTGGTTACTTCATTGTTCAAGGCAGAGACAACATCTGGCAATCTTTTAACCCAAGCAGTCGAACGGCCAGAGGGCAGATTCATTTCAACTGCGTACTGGTAACCAAACAATCGTTCAGCCAGGGTTCTGTTGAATCTTTCAACAATCCCTTGGTCTCTGTGGATATCAACACGTCCACGACGAATGGTTGTTTTATGAGCCCCAGTCTCTTTAGTCACAGCTCCCATAAACTCTGTTCCCGGGTCAACTTGCAACAGTTGTGGCCATTTCAAAGGCCCGCGTCTGTAAATACGTGTAAGCGCCTTCGAAACTTCATCAGACTCTTTCGAAGTCAAGGGCTCTGTTGCTTTGTAACGGCTAGCCACATCAACAACTGTCAAAGCATATTTGTAAATTTTCCTCCCATGAGGCAGTTTGTCGTGTGGCAAAAAAAGTAGATCTGCTTGATGCACCGCATTAGGAGTCTGGACATCAAACTTGGGCCGAGGGATATGGCGTGGTGCGGGGAGGTAAACTTGCCAAAGGGCTTGTTTGACGAGCCATTTCTTTGCCGCCTCTTCAGATACCTTGGTTGCTGCAGCTAGCTTTTTGACAGCGGCAAGTCCTTTCCAATAGCCTTTGGGGCCGTAATAGACCTTTGAGAGTTTCGCCTCCATATACATATGTGTTTACAGAAAGCGAAACGCCGCATAGCCAAGGGCGAGCGCGCCAGTGCCGATAAACAAGAGTTCGCCTTGTTTCTGCTGTGGGCCTGGTTTATAGAAGTCAGAGAACTCGGGCTCTTTGGGGAGTGTTATTTGCTGCTCCCGATGTGTTTGGTTGTAGAGCACTAGAGCTTGGTCAGTGTCTTGAAAGTTGTGTTTCGCTTGATCTTTGATCCGATCACTGCTGGCAATCCAGTCGAGGAGCTTTGTGCGGTCTTTCTGATATTTAGCGTAGGCCGCTTGATAGGCCTCTAACGCCTTGTCGTGTCTGATCTTCTCATCCAGAGCGGCTTTCCCACTGTCGCCGGAAAGATATTTTGCGAGATAGTTGCCTCCAGTGAAAGCAGCGGCATTCAAAATTGCTCCACCAACCATAATAGCGATTGAGGCCATTGCTATATATATATATGATTTACATTGAGGCAGGGAGGATCTTCTGGTCCTCGAGATATTTCTTGAGAGCTATGCTCCCAGCCATGGCGGCAGTGAACTTCACGTAGTTCATGAGACTCGAGCTGGGGTCGGCTGTGAGATTTTCCTTGACGACCTTTTTGCCAACCCAGCCAATACTTGCGACAAGGCCAGTTATTGTGGCCGCATCAAGAACAGCTTTCACGAGCTTGTTGTCAGACATGGTGTATATATAAGATTTTAAATTTCAGTCGACTCTTCATTATGCGTTGTCTCGTTGATCTGTTGTGTTGCTAATTGCCAAACTGTTTTTAGGGCGACAATGTTGAATTTAAGCATAACAAGAAGAATACCTCCGATTGCAGCCCCGTTTACGAAGCCTTGAAAGAGATTTGCCATAGTATATATATGATTTTTACTCCATCTCGCGAATTCTTCGTCTCGGTGGTGGGGGAGTTTGAACTTCATTCACCACTGCCGGCGCAGGGGCTGGGGTCGGGGCTTTGCGTCTAAGTGTATTCATAATGGCCTCGCGTTGGTAATAGACGCCCCAAGCGGATATAATTACGCCGACAACCGTTATAATCCAGAAACCAGAGTTGCTGCTAGCTTCTTCATTTGTCGAGTTTTGGGGTGCCGAGTTTGGGGCAGGCTCATTTGTTGCTTTAGCAGCTTGTGCTTGTTTTTTTGCCTCTCTTGCCAGGCGGTTGCGCTCAGCAAGCCTTTTGCCAGAAGCAACACGACCAGGGTTTTTGGCTGGAGCAGTCTTTGGGGTATCAGAGGTAACGTGCGTTGCTGGCGCGACTGTTTCTTCAGGCACCGTCTCGAGTGGTTGAGCCATCATGTATATATGTATATTTTTTATTTCAAACCTTCGTGGTTTCTGTCAGGTTTCTGCCAGGTTTCTGTCAGGTTCCTGCCAGGTTTCTGCCAGGTTCCTGTCAGATTATGTGTCAAAAATTTCATCAAAACATGTGTCAACTTCATCAAAACCCTCGAGTGGATAACCTTTACCGTCTCTGCTTGGGTGTACAGGTGGCAACTCTTCTGGCTCCTTTTTGAAGTCGATGTGTTTTGTAGTGATCAAAACAGCATTGGCCCACGCCAAGAAGCGCCCACAACGCAGTGCAAGGTTTCCAGCAAGAGATGAAAGTTCCTGGTTAATCATGTAGTCATTTTTGAGTTCTTTCTGCAGGGCCTCCACATCGTCAATCTTAACAACCATGCCGGCGCCTTTGGTTGCGAACATTATAACGCTGTCAATCAGAGACTCGGTCGTCTTGTTACCGACATAGGCTTCATACCTTTTGTAGTACTTTTCAACCTGTTTTTCTGTCAGGCGTTTCACCTGCTCGTGTGTGAGCTGGGCACCGATGGCCTCTTTTGATTTGCCGGTTGAAACAAGGACTGCCAGTTTCTCGCGTTGAGCTGGAGTGTCTGGACCTGTTAAGACTTCAGGAATCGCTGATGGCAAGGAGCTATCAGGGGTTGCCTCTAGCAGCTGCATGATTTCATTATCAAATGCGGACATGTCTTCTTGGAGGTTTGTTGCCATGGCGTATATTATTATGTATTTATTTTTCAATTATTCTCTTGATGTCAGGCAAAAGACTTTCAACCTCACGTATAAGCCCCGTCATGGTGGCTGGGCACACAGTGACTTTCAAAGGATATCGACTAATAAGCATGAGGCGCAGATCGTCCTCGCCAGCGGTTTTGATTATCTGTATTTGCATCTCCTCCGCATGACTCTGTAATTCACCCAGAAGCTGTGAAAATACCGTGAGCTTGTGGATACTGGTTGAGGTGTTCATGGTTCAGCGTATATATATGTTTTCACATTTTCACTTCAACCCCATAGGGATGTCGCAGAGAGAAGACTAGGTGAGAAAACTTGTGCCCCTTTAATTTTGCAATCAACTCTTTGTACTCCTCGTGTGAGAGCTCACCGGCATAGTCGTCGAAGATGGCCTTCGTTGTTTTGCTTGATGGGGTGTAAAAAAGCACAATCGCTGCAACGTTTTCCCTAAAGGGTTTCGCAATGCTGGTTAACTGTTGGGTTAGCACCCACACTGACAAGCCGCTGTGGCGAGCACTGAACCCTAGTTTCACAAGTTGACTCGTGCGACCTTTCACATCCTTCGAAGCAGCACAGTCATCCAGCACAAAGAGCGTGTTTGTCCCGTCGAAGAAATAACTGGCTAAAGTTAACCATGCTTCAATCTCATGCTGCTGACAGTCTATCACGAAAATGTGTGGCTCCTGGTCCACGAAACCGTCGTAGGTCTTGTTGTGGACAAATGTTGGGCAGAAGAGAACAATATAGTCAAACTTGCCCCTGAAGGGGCCACGCAGCTGATTCAGAAGATATTGTGTTTTGCCAGAATTAGTCGGGCCGATAATTAGGGCATTGAATGGCAGCTTTCGTGGGTCCATTCTCTATATATTTTTATGTGTATATATGTGTTTAGTACTGAACCGCCTGCAGCTGTCTATCAATGATGTTCATCTGTGAGTCGCTGATGGTGTAGATGTGGCAGTGCACGTTTCCCGAGCCGGAGGTTGCCCTTTCGAGCTCAAGATGTACGCCGTCCTTTGTGTTGACGAGGCGTTGGCCGTTGCCATGTAGGGTTGTATCAGCCATTGATCTAAGGTCGATAAGGAGCCCGAACTTGTTGCCCGTGAGATATTTTGTTAGATTCATGTTGGGCCTGCCATCACCCCTCTTTTTGAAGAGGCGACTGACTTCCCTCCACATGTCGGTCCCGTTGATGCCTTCGTTGTAAAGCCTGTTGGGGGAGCCGTTTATGGTGACATTAACTTTGGTGATGTCTGGGTTGAAGTATTTTTCTGAGTCCCTGGCTCCTGCCGTGTAGGGTTCGATGAATAGCAGAAGTATGGCTTTCAGTGACCTGCGCTGCGGATTCACCCTGAGATTCAGCCGTGCGTCTGAACCCTTCGAGAAGGGGACCACTTCCTCTCGCATGATATGGTCGTAGGCAAACTCCTTTCCGCTAGAGTATACACTTGTTGCAGCGTCAGCCAGCTGCTGACTTCGGATTGTCTCGTACTCAAGCTGGATATTTGTCAACTTGTAGACAAGCTTGCTTGTATCCGAACCCCTGACAACTTGAGAAGCCTGGGCGAGCGTTATCTCGAATGTCAAATCGTTGTAGAGTGCCTGTGGGTACATGACGCCGTGGTCTGTTATAATCTGGTGGTCAAGGTTGATGCGGTATTTGTTTTTGTAAATGGTCTCCAGTTTGTTTTCCGCATCCACGCCAGAGGTCTTCTTGTCGCCGGCACTAGAGCGAATCTTGCTCAAGTCTACACTCTGGATACCCTCGGGGAGCATGTTGTCTCTCTTATCAACAGAGAGGAATAGATCCTCGAAGATTTTGTAAATATCGTACCCAACGGTGTCCTGGACAGTGGTGGCGGCAAACTTCACAACAAGCCTGTCAACTAGTGCTCTGGAGACATTTTGTACAAGATAGTTGTTTGCGTGGCCGCCGGCAAGGTCGATGTTAAAGAGCAAGGCAAGCGAGCCCGACACGATAACCTCATGTTCGTTGAGCTTGGGCACCGTAACGTACAGGGTCTCGCCGGGATTGGCTGAAGTGCGTTCAAAGGTGATGCGCTTTACGGTGCGCTCTGCTTTCATAGCACCAAGAATCTTCTCGGCATTAGTTGGGAGGAGGTTGGGTTGCACGGGTTGCACGGCCATAGCCAGAGTATATATATAAATTTATATTTATATTTATATACATCATGGCAGAAGGCGGGTATGATATACCTGGCGAGAACGAAAACACCGGGCTTGACTGGGATATAGACCACGATGGTGACGACGACGAAGAAGAAGTTAACAGAACAACCCCCTTTCAACCGGGAGCTGCATCCACCCCATATCCTGGCGGTGAAGAGCAGATTGAAATGCATACACTGCCTCGCGAACAGAGCGGTTTTGATCCTGAAGACATCCCTCTGCTTACTGACTTCACACATCCTGACGACAGAGAAGAAATGGTTGCTAAAGCTAGGGACTGGATCAAAAGGCTCCGGCCGAGAGCGGATTTCAGCCGATTAGACCCTATTGGTTTCGGTAAAAAAACAGAAAATGTAGGCAAATTTGTTACCTTTGGGCCAAGGGGTGGCGAGAAGCCCATTTTCAAACAAGATGGTTCAGGGCTTCTTAAATCATTCACAGACAGGTTCAAAGGTGTTCTTGGCCCAAGTGCTGAAGAGATACTCGTTGAAGACAGAACATCAATAAGGGAAGAAGAACAAAGTCTGAAGGAGGCAGAAAAACAACTGAAGGAGACTGAAAAGGTTTTTGCAGAAAAACAAAAAGCAGGAGAAAGAGTACAAAACCTCAGGGACCGCTTAGAACAAACACAAGCTAGGCGTGAAGCTTTGGAACAGGATGGCGGTTCAATCCTTGAGAATGAAACCGAGATAAATAGACTGGCACAACTAGAAAAAAATCTTCAACGAGATCTTAAAAACGAGGAAAAAGAAGTCAGAGCCCTGCAAAAAATACAAAAACAACGAGACCAAGACCAGGCAAAGGTGGACAAAATCAGTACACGCCTTTCTGAGAAAAAAAGAGAAAGAAATGCTGTCGAAGCAGGGCTAAACTCAACTAAACCCCTTGATGAGTTAAACGAAAAAGTGGCCGAGCTTGAACGACAAAACGAGGAAGACCGGCGCGTGATAGAGGATGAGAACACTTCTCCCTCTGACAGAGAAGCTGCAGAAGCCCGAGTTGCAGAACGTGTCGAAGAGAAGGGAAGACTAAGAACGCAAGTTCAGGAAAGAGAAGAAGCCTTGCCTTTGAGAGAACGGGTCAAAGAGATATTCAAGAAATATGGCTGGACCCTTCAAGCAGTTGTTCTGGCTGCAGGTCTAGTCATAGGCGCTGTGACGATTGCTGCAATGAATGGTTTAAAGGCCGGCACCAAGGCTATTGGCAATGGGCTTAAAGAAATAGAAATAAGGTTGCCTCCATTCTGCCAGGCTTGATCGGCTCGATCGTGAGCTTTATCTTCAAAACAGCCGGCCAGGTTATATCCTTCCTTGGCGAGCACGCCTGGCTGCTGATCCTTGCCGTTGTGGGCTTTATGATTGAAAGGATCACCAAGCGCAGGAGATAATTATCTCATCCAGGCAAACAAGCCTGCTAAAGCAAGCGCACCCACACCAATGAGCGCCTTGTTTACGTGATGCGGCTCGATCTTAGTCTCTTGCGTTGGGGGTGGTGTTGTTGGGGCTGGCGCGGTGGGGGCTGGTTTTGGGTCTTTTGGCGCTATGCCCTGTGCCTGTGTCGCCTGTTTGTGAATAGGGTTCGATGGGTGGCTGTTTGGTGGATTAATCTTTGTCGGCCCTCCGTCCATTGGGCGAAGGGAGGCTTTTTTTGTGGCAAGATTGACATCATTGTTAACACCAAGCTTCATCCCTTGCGTTGCCTGCATAAGATTGTTATTGTACCCCACCACGCTCTCTGTGTTGATAACCATGCGTGACGGCATCAGCCAGCTCCCAGGGGCAACTACAAAGTTTAGCCACACTTTCGTTGCTTGGATGGCCTGCTGATAATGCTGTACGCTCTTAGATATGTCGTTCAGTCTTATGGCGTCCTCTAAGAGTGTGAGGAATACTCTCTGCGTTTCGAATGCTCGGCCTCCATTCCCAAGAATGCTGCTGCGAGTGTTTGCTTGTGCACCCAGGATGCAGTACACAAAGGCCTCGATTGACTGATTCATACGCGCGAGCCCTGGCTGTGTTAGCCCTTGTGCATAATTCGGCACAAAGTGCTCGAACTGACTAACAGCGCCCTGGTCGTTACGAACGAAGTATATGCCGTTTGCTCGATAGTTTGGGTCTTTTCTGTCTGTGACGCGCTCGTCATCAAACAGGGCTAGATCGGGATCAGGATAGTCGTAATCAGTAGAGTAGGGGCCCTCACCAGGAACCCAAATGTACACATTGCCAAGACCGTGGTTTTTGCCGTATGTAAAACGGAAGTCAGAATTGGGGTCGACACCAAACTCTTGGCAAACCCTCTTATAAGCGGCAATGTTGAACTTGTTGTCTTTCTGGTTGAATGTAGGGTCGTCTGGCAAAGCACTCACGCTCTGTTCCCCACCCAGCTTGTAGAGTATTCTTCTTGTTGTGAAATAGACGTGAAACCTGTAAAATGATCGGAGCTGCGGGGTTAGGGAGAGAGTAGAGTTCTTATCAAACAGAAGGTCACGCGAGATCCCGCAGCCGGTTGTTGCACACCACAGAGCAAAGTTTAGTTGTTGTGGCCAGAAACTCATATGCGGACCGCCTAGCCACTTTCTCCCATATTTCGCGGTTGTGAACGAAATTTGTGTGTCTCTGAAAATGTTTCTGTATTTCGTTGTGAAATAATCAGTTGGCGTGACATAGATCTTTTGCGCTTCATCGTTCAAGACAGAGCCAATCATCATGTCTTTATCGATTGAGGTGGAGAAATCAACAGCCGGGATTGGTTTTTGTGTGTTTCGGTTTAACGTCAACTGATAGGGGAAACCGCCAATATACTCTAAACCAAGCGCGTCTTTCAGGGCTTGTGTCCAATTCTTGTGCGGTATGTCTGAGGGCATAGCCCAGGAGCCTGGGCCCTTTATGAAAAGCACTTCTCCTGTGGCTTTGTGCTTTTCGTCGAAAGAAACTTAATTTTAAGAAAAACGACAAAACGTTTTAGTTTAAAAAAAACATGTTTCGACAGCAACTTCTGTCATCTTCAGTTAATTAATAGTGTACAAAGCGTTGACAGTGAATATATAAGTGGAAACAAATGTTAATTATGCTAGTAACAACAATGTAAATAAAAGCGTGACAATGTGAGAATTATAAGGATAGTTTCAAATTTACATGATGTAATTGTTGATTCAAAGACGGTTTTTCTCTATGAATATGAAAAGCCTCTTTTATCTTAAGTTGGAAACTCGTAGAAGCGTGATCTAAAATATGAAAGCAATCTTGTGAACACAAGGTACGGCAATGTTCAGAATTCAGTAGATGTTTGAAAATGTGCGAGGTCCTGTCATTGACTAAGTGCTCACGCACGCGTGTGGAAAAATGCCGGGTTGTTTCGCCGACATAACAGGCATTACAGCCCGCACATACAAACTTATAAACCACACGCGAACGAAGCCCGTCAGGGACAGGGTCTTTCACGCTAAACATGTTGCCTATCTTAAAGGAAGAAAAAACTAATTTTATATCCAAATCATTACAATAGTGCTTGATAAAGTGACGAATCTTTTTCTGAGTAACGACAGAAAAATGGCCTGTATAGGGCAGCTTAAAGTAAAATGTAGGTGAAGTGGGAAGAGAATCCCGGGGACAATGATTACTTAGGGTCCCAGTAATGTAGCGGTTTACAACTCTTTCAATTAAATGGGCAGGGAAAATATTCTTTTTTAGGATTTCCATAAGCTTAGTAATGTCCTCGTGTAGCCCCAACCAGGTGTTATTAATCTTATAGGCCCTATCAACAAGAGTCCTGATGAGACCCACTTTGTAAGAGTACGAGGTGAAACTGAAATAATTGGTTAATAACCCAGTAAAGGTTTTCTTGCGGTAACCACTACATTACTGGGACCCTAAGTAATCATTGTCCCCGGGATTCTCTTCCCACTTCACCTACATTTTACTTTAAGCTGCCCTATACAGGCCATTTTTCTGTCGTTACTCAGAAAAAGATTCGTCACTTTATCAAGCACTATTGTAATGATTTGGATATAAAATTAGTTTTTTCTTCCTTTAAGATAGGCAACATGTTTAGCGTGAAAGACCCTGTCCCTGACGGGCTTCGTTCGCGTGTGGTTTATAAGTTTGTATGTGCGGGCTGTAATGCCTGTTACGTCGGCGAAACAACCCGGCATTTTTCCACACGCGTGCGTGAGCACTTAGTCAATGACAGGACCTCGCACATTTTCAAACATCTACTGAATTCTGAACATTGCCGTACCTTGTGTTCACAAGATTGCTTTCATATTTTAGATCACGCTTCTACGAGTTTCCAACTTAAGATAAAAGAGGCTTTTCATATTCATAGAGAAAAACCGTCTTTGAATCAACAATTACATCATGTAAATTTGAAACTATCCTTATAATTCTCACATTGTCACGCTTTTATTTACATTGTTGTTACTAGCATAATTAACATTTGTTTCCACTTATATATTCACTGTCAACGCTTTGTACACTATTAATTAACTGAAGATGACAGAAGTTGCTGTCGAAACATGTTTTTTAAACTAAAACGTTTTGTCGTTTTTCTTAAAATTATAACCTGCCTGCTAACATCTAGACCTTTTCGAAAGAAACTTCTGTTGTAAATCTTGACATATCAGCGTGCGGAAAACGCCTTTTGAAGTCTGAGATAGCCTTAGCCTTGGCAGCTGTAGAGAGCTTTTCAGCCTCCGGAGAACTCATCCAAGCAAGTTGCGGATTTACTGCGGGTTGTTTTTTGCTAATATACCTGCTCTGTTGGGGATAGAGGGGATTTTGTGGACGAGGAAAAAACGGGGGCGGAGGTCCGTAATCGTGACCGCCAATGTCTAGACCGAGATTTGAACCAGGATTAAAACCACCAGGGCGTCTGCCAAACATGATTATATAAATATAAATATAAATATAATTTAAATATATACAATCATGGTTGTGTTAACAATTGTCGCACCTTCGAACCCTCACACCATCTACTTCGACCACCCGCTTCAGAAACCGAGTTACATAAGACTTGTCTCTTGTTCATTTTACAACTCGTGGCATAATTTGAAAGAAAGTGCAACTATTTCAACAACAATAAATGGCTCCAATGGATCAACTCCAAACGTGACATTACTTCAAGGGCATTACACCATTGATAGTCTAGCGAAACAATTTAACGACTTAGCCACCAAACATAGAATAAAATTACAATTATCAACTACTATAAATACACCAGTCGGCTCGATGGTCATTCACAATGGAAGTAATGTAAAGTTTAGTGACAATCTGGCAAATTTACTTGGCATAAGAGCTGTATTGTTTCTAGTAACATACGTCAAAAGATTAACATCACCAAGCACTTACTTTATCCACTGCGATCTGGTTGATAAAGAACAGAACCTGTTCAACGGTAAGCCTTCGACTGTCTTGGCTAAATTTGATCTTCGAGGTGAGCCATATGAGAAAGTTTTCTATGAATCAACACAGCAGAACATCTTGCGTGACGTCTCGTCTGGTGATTATGTAAACAGCATAACACTGTCTGTAAGGGATGAACACAATGCCCTTTTTGACTTCAATAACATGCCCCTTGAATTTGAACTTGAGATCAATTAAAAAATATATTATATATATACCCCTGATGATGAGCTCGACTAACGTGTTGCCATCAGCTCCTGAATACAGCGAAACTCCATCGCTTTACCCAGACTTATCCAACGGTGAAGGCTTCACACTCAAAAAAATCTCTGACTTGCAAAAGGAGCTTGAGTCGGAGGCTAATCATTACAGACAAGTTGCTAAGAAATACAAGCGAACACATACAATTGTTCACGGAACAGCAGTAAGTTTTGGTTTTATTTCTACAGGCTTGTCTACAGCCACAATCGCCACAGCCCTGACAGGAGCCGGGCTCATCGCCAGCCCGGTTATTGCCGGCGTGGCAGCTATGACAGGTTTTTCAGCGGCCAGCCTCACTATGCTTAACAGGCGGCTTCAGAGAAAAATTACTAAACACGAGAAAATATACACACTCGCCCTTGCAAAACGAAACTCTGTCTTTGAGCTGGTTTCAAAAGCTCTAACTGACAAGCGTATCAGCGATTCAGAATTCAAAATAATCCTCCGTGAAGTTGAGAGCTATAATGAACTTAAGAACGAAATACGCTCTGGTGAAGCAAAACCCTCACAAAACAAACAAACTCAAACTCAAACGCCAGATCTTGAAAAACTCAGAAAAGAAATCCGCAAGGAAGAACAAGAAAAGATTCAAAAAAAACTCAATCGTCTTACCGCTGTGTCCAAGTCAGATTTGAAAGACTAAATTCGGGTTTCTCGCTTTATCTAACAAAAGAACGCAATTGCGTGACAAAGCGTGACACATGACGTGACATTGTGCGTGACTGTCACGCGTGACATTGCGTGACACATAACGAAAAGGGACAAAACCCTAGTCAGGGGGTGCTCTGGTGGCTGTTTCGTTTTGCCTAGCCTAGGCTAGGACTTAACTCCGGACAAGGGAGTTGTCATTTTCCCATTTAGCCTCTGGGAGCGAGGTCGAGTTCTCCTAGGAGATCTCTGTTCGAGCACCCCCCTGTATCAGTTGGGCCGGGGCTGGTTCACCAGGGGGTCACTAACTGACGCAGCAACCCCACTACCCCTGGTCTGACATCGCATTAGCCGTAAGCAGGATTCAGTGGGGGCCAGCCACACCTCCCTGAGCTATACCGAATTACAGACTTACTATAATATATGGTGCGAACAGGTCTTTTATATTCGACCGAATTGCCGTGCTTTCACATGTGGTAACTCATAAAGAACTACGCATGCGCAAATATAACCGAAAAGTTGTATTTTTCTAAATATAGGCTTTACATAATAAATACCGGAAGTCACGATCGCCAAATTGAAAAAATAATTATAATGTTTAAGCATGACTAACTTCACCGCACGGCTCAATGAACTTGACAAACAACACAATTTTGCCATCCTTCGCTCGCTATATGGTGGTGATTATAGGAAAGAAATACACCGCTTGTGCCTACCGGAAAAACTTTGCCATATCTACGAAGATATGGGGTTGGCAGAGATGGGGAAACAATATCTACAAGAACATTATAACGCCTTGCAGCGTGAACGTTGGGCCCGAAGATTTCTATCTTGTTATTCTTGCGACGGCCCATTTTTACAATCAAGCGATTCTTGTGAACTTTATTGCAAAAAATGCGGTCGTGTGGAAGTGCTAGAGGATTATGCTCCGGCATATACGGATCAAAACATTTTGTACAAACCAAGACAAAGGCAGTCGGCACGGTGTTATGCGTTTGGGTACGCTTTAACACGAATTAACAAAAGGATTGGATTGACTATCGACCAAATAAATGAGGTGAAACGTATTTTCAAACATATACAAGCTCGGCTTCCGAGAATCTCTTATACGTTTGTGCTCTACAAAATCCTGGACATTACAACACCGCTTGAAGACCCGAAACGAGCGATTGTAAATTACCTAAGGCAACAGATGTCAAACAATATGATAATTAAAAACGACCGTTTATGGAGCAACGCTTTCAAAGATCTGGAGTAAAAGTTGCCGCTTTCTCAATAAGAAAGGCTTCTAACAGGGCACTGTCATCGCCGATGTTTTCTTCAAAAGTTTCACCAGGTATGGTTTTCTCAAGGTGTTTTTGATTTGATAAATTTTCATGTATTTTTCTGCGAAGCCTTGCCAAGTTCTCGTGAAATCGTTCGACCTTCGGTTGAATACTGTTCAAAAATCCCTCGTGCTTGACAATTTGAAGCTCTGTGAAATTCAACATTTTCCATGCAAAGAAAGCAACCGGCTTCGGCCCCTCATCTGGAGCAAGGAGAGCCTTTTTCATTCTGATGTAACGCAAAAACTCTTCATCTACGTATTCTTTGCTGAATGACATTCTGACCGCGCCGTAAGAACACCATAGGTCTTTCTCGGCTATTGAAGCCATTATTTGCTCAAATGTCTGAGTTTGTTTAAGAGCACCAATGTCAATAAGTTTACTTTGATTGCGTGTAAGCTTTTGTTTTGAAAACAAATAGCAGATGCCCCAGGCAAGCGCTGTGTGACATTTTGTTTTGTAAATACTTCCGCCGTTTAAAAGATTATTATGATTCGAACTTGGCTCTATCTGGTTTAGAGAACACATTCTGAAGTACGAATCAATGAAAAGGGCTTTATTAACCATAGATCCGCTAAAATAAAGGCCCGTTTGTATCTGGGGTGTATAATAACTAGGCACTCGAGTCATAGCTATTTTACGCTTGAAAGGACATTTGAACTCCAAAAGAATTACATTGTTTTCTTTGTCTACATAATAGCCGTCAGGGCTGCATATAATCTTTCGATATAATGAGTGATCTGTTGCTAGATTAAGGGATATACTGTTGGCAAAAACTCGAACACAATGCTTCTGTTCAAAGCATTTGCGAGCGATCGGTTCGAACAGATTGCCCCAGGTACAAGCCGTATTGTTGTGCATGTCGGCTGGCTGTAATTTCTTTAAAAGCAAGCTCTTTGGTGTTTCAAACGGCGAAACTCCGATCAAGGCTGCAATTTCGGATGCCCCAAGAGTATTTTGTCGATAACTCACCCAGTCGGCGCTCTTTTGTTTTAGACCAGTGTTCCTCGATTTGAGAAAGTTCAAGAACACTTGTGTTGTCGTCATCATTGATATACAAAGGTAAAGTGTTTTTTCAATTGGTAAAACCCGAGCATCTCTGTTCGAAACGCTGCGAGCGGTGTCTTGCCTTCGATGAAATCCGCAACAAAGCTTGCATTACGGATCCTGTGTAAAGGGTCAAGATCATTCAAGGTTATAGAGGATTTTTTTTCTTGCTCATCAAGCCATGCATTCAGCTCATGCTGGCTGATGTTTGAGTTTGCAAGGACATCTCGAATAACCACCGATGATGGCGGTGGTGGTAAAACCGCCTCATGTTCGTGAAGAACTAGAAGGTTTCTTCTAAAAGGTGGGCAACCCTTATTCATATGATTATAAAACGTTGACACGCAAACCATTCGCTGACAGACGGGGCAGGGGAGTTTTGAATTACTTGCCTTCAGTTGAGCAGCAAAAAGTAGCATAGGCATCGTGTATACAAGGGGTAAGCGTTTATTCAATTGGCAGCGTCGATCCCCAGTTCACACAGGAGGCGTTAAATCATGCAATCTAACCCTTATTTGAAATGGGCTGTAACGCAAAGGCATCGTTAAAGTGGGGTCGTATAGAATTGATCACTATGTAGTATAGGGAGTGGGTGCATCCGGCCCCGGCTCCAAAGGCCCGAGAAACCGCTTATTTTGACAACTCCCGAACGCCTGAGTTACCTGGCCCCCAGGGCGAATGCAATGAGCCCTGGGGCCCCGCTAACTCAGGCGTTCGGGAGTTGTCAAAATAAGCGGTTTCTCGGGCCTTTGGAGCCGGGGCCGGATCACCCACTCCCTATACTACTCCTTCCATAATTGACCTATGTTGGTCTGTTTCGCTAATGAACCCCAGACTCGCGTTATCTGGTGTGCAAGTGGAAACGAACTTTATAAACGGCCCAACCGGAACTGCTGGGAGGGCAGATTTACCGAGCTCCTCAAATCGCTCTTCTAAATTTCTCTTGTTTTGCATGATGTCTGCACTCGAACTTCTCTGAACCAGGTCATTATCAAACTCTGCTGCTTGGTTGATTTGTTTTGCTAACATCTCAACTTGATTTTTAAGGGAATCTAATTTCTCCATTCGCGACACGCGTGTGTTCTCGAGGGTAGTAATTGCCTCGCGCTCGCGTTCGTGAATCGCGGCGATCATTTGTTCGGCTGCTTGAGACACTTGGCGTTTGGCAGGGGTAATGTTGGTTTCCAAGTTGATAGCTATTTCCTCAACTCGACGAATCAAATCATTGCAAACTTCTTTCTTTTGCTTCATCAGTCCGACTCCTGCCAAAATGTTGGCTCTTTCGCTATCTGCAGCCTTTTCAAGCGGCTCAATTTCATGATTCTTGTGATCCGTATTAAAGCATATTTGACAAATGCAAGTTTGACAAACACGACAGTAAAATTCCATTACCTTTGTCTCGTGGTACTTCTCGGCACAAAATGCTTTTCGCTTTAACAAGGCTTCGTAATCTTCGGCTTGAAACTGTTTGACTGGCGTCACCTTGTGTCCTTTGAACGCAGCAGTTTTAAACACCTCGTGGGCGTTCAAACAGGCACTACACAGCAACTGCTCGCAGTCAAAACAATAACTAATTTCAGCACTCTTTTTCTTGCAATTTCCACAACTGATCTCACTTCCATCGCCACTTTTTTGAACAGCGAGAAGGCTGAGCACGCTATTGTGATGAAAACTGGTCGGCAATTGATCGAATCGGTTTCCTTCGGGGATGTCAATTTGTGCCTGGCACTCGGGGCAGCGAAACGGACCTCCTCTCTGACTCAGAAGCGCGTGTTTCTTCAAACATTCACAGCAAAACGTGTGAAGACACGCTATAGTCTTCGGTTCGGTGAAAGTTTCCAAGCAAATCGAACATTCAACATGCTTTTTGAGGTTTTTCAACAGAGACTCCATCGCGAAATGCAGCGCAGATTAAAAGCTGAATTTGTGAAACACACCCGCTATTGTGTTGTCGATTCCGAGAATTTTTAGCCTGAGTATTCATAACATCGCGTAGCAGTTTATTTAAAGTGGCCAACCAGATCGATTTCTATCTGACCCCGACCTTAGTTGCTAAGTTTAGATGGCATAAACATAGCAACGGAATAACATTTCTATATTTTAACTGTTACTATCGGCTTTAAAACCGGCTGTAGAAGCTGGATTTCCGTTGTAGCATTGTCTTCATTCAATTCTAAGTCTTCAAACCTTTCCCGGACACAGTAATACTGTTTCATTTGGGGCGCTTTGAATTAACACATTGCAGTTTATTTACTTTTATTGATTGAATACTGCCATGAGGGCACCGAACTGGAAACGTATTGTTTTTATGGATCGGTGAAACTAATCAATACGCAAAATCTAGAGACAGAGCAAGCAACAGAACTCAAGCAAGACTGGCTCCGTTGCCGCATTTTGGCGGGAAAGCAGGGGGCGTGGAGCGATGTCTGATGAAGGCTTCATTGGAGATCGACGTCAGGGGAATTTGCCTGTGCCCCTGTGGCTTAACCACCCAAAGAAAACAAATCGGAATGGATATAGCTATAGTTTAGGAACTGTTTAGCCACATATGGGATGAATAATGTTTCCCTTTTCGTTTGAATAACGTACAAATATAAGGGCTTTAAAAAGGGAATAAAGAAGCTGTGGTTCTGCGTCTGTGCGGGGGAATGCGATGAACATCCAAACTTTGAACCAAACAACTGAGTTGATAAGATAAATTGACCTCCGTAAAAAGATGAAAAAACGAAATAACAAAAAACAAAATCATAAAATCTGTTTTTTGTGTTTGTTTCAACTTGTTTGAACATTTTATCGATAGATTACCCGAATTTATGGCAAAAGTGCCATAAAAAATTGGTCCTTTGCTTTATAATTCCCGATTTTGCGAAAATGTTATGTTTTAAGCTCACTTTAATTTTGCGATTTCGTCCAAACTTTTATGGAAATTTTATTACACGATGGCACCTGTCATCATATAACATAGGCCTAGAAAGTCCGATCGAAGTAACGGCGAGCATGAATTCGTCCTGAAATAAAGATGCAGCTATTGAGAAGTTCAAGTCTCTTGTGGAACTCAACTACAAGGAGCCGGTCAATAGAAAGTTTAATAACTGCACTAAGGACGTGTTAAATAACGTTGCAGCTATTGAGAAGTTCAAGTCTCTTGTGGAACTGAACTACAAGGAGCCGGTCAATGGAAAGTTTAATAACTGCACTAAGGACGTGTTACATAACAAGAACTTAGAGCCGAACTTGTAGAAGGAAGTAGTGATAAGGATTTTTTTTAATAGTTTTTATTGATTTAGAAACAAGTATTACAAATGATACAAATGTTATTATTAATTAATTAATAAATATTGATATCAACAATTATTAATAATTACTAATTACTAATCATTAACATTTAACTAACATACATTTGACATTAAAAAAACACACACACAAAAATAGGCTATGTACAATTAATGGTGGCATCACTACAATCTATCATTTAAGTACATTAATTAGCTTCTCCCACTTTTGAAAATGTAAGGAAGTTTATTTTTCTCGCTGGCAATATGGAGCTCAATATTAAAGACACGTCTAGTCCTAGCAATAAAACCTCTAAATGTAGGTAAGCTATTATGACATTTCCTATAGTAGATATAATATTTACCCAATAACAAAATATGATTAATTAAAATGTAGTCTTCCACAATATCAAATTTTCCAAAGATCACATCTGACTCATTAATTATCCCAACATGAACATCGTTATCTCTTAGCCAGGATAGGACGTGTTTCCAAAAATTAGATGATATCCTAGCAGGAGAAAAATAAATGCTCGACGGATTTCGTTGCCTCTTGACAGAAAGTGCAGCTTGGTGATTCAACAACACCAATAGGCCATTTGCACGATGACGTCATATGACTACAACTACCAGAATCCTTCAATTTTTTGTTTTGTAGTGCAAATTAAGGATATTGTTATTTAAACCGCACTGGGATTACAAAATTTAAATAAGAAAGGAAAAACGAAATGAATTCTGGTAGTTGTAGTCAAATGACGCCATCGTGCAAATGGCCTATTAAATTAAGTTTTTCGTTCGTAAAGATTATACAATTTAGAATTTTGTACTAAAATTCCCTGATCTTGGTGTCTAAAGTGCATTGAAAGGCCAATGTATAGACATTTTCCCAGTCATTCTCTATATTTGAGTACTTGTTTGTTAATTTGTGTTTAGCGGTGGGTGACATTTGTTTTTGTTGCAAAAAGATTTGATAGATGTGTTTGGGAGAAATATCAAGAATTGGTACCACATTACCACTTGCCATCTTAATAGTTGGGATACTTGGAATGGGATCTGCTACTGTAACGTCAGTAGAATCTTTAATAAGTGAACGCCATTCTGCAGGAATTGAGTTGATAATACCCATCACGAAAATCTTTGTTCGGGGTTAATAAATGAAGAAGTATCGTATGAGAAGGAGTTATTTTCGGAAATTAAATCTCCTATCTTCACGACACCTAGATTAACTATGTCCCTTCTTCTTATTCTCTTACTACTTCCACATTTGTTTTGTTATTTTATCCATATTTCGAGCAAATAACACCTATTGATATGATAATGCATCCCTTCATTAAAAATCTATGATTCTGCAGTCAAGCCTGAAAGCATCAAACTGCTTTCTTTGAATGTAAGAGGCCTTAGCAACTTTCACAAGCGTAGAGCAATTTTTGCCTGGTGTAGGAAGCAAAAAGCTGATGTAATTTTTTTACAGGAAACTCATTCTACAGCAGAACGACAAGATCAGTGGAGAAAAGAGTGGGGCGCTTCTATTTTGTTTTCACACGGGAGCACAAATGCTAGAGGTGTCGCAATTCTCATAAGGAATGGTTTGGACATTAATATTCAATTGAGCGAAATAGGTTCCGATGGCAGGTTTATTGTGATAAAAGCCGCTATTAACAATGAAATATACACAATTGCGAACATATATGGCCCAAACAAAGACGCTGAAGCTGTTAAATGTTATCGTAATTTATCAAAGTTGTTAAGAAACAATGAATTTGGTAATGAAGAAAACATAATCATTGGTGGCGACTTCAATTGCCCTCTAGACATCGCACTTGATAAAAAAGGCGGTCTACCAATTCCTCGAAAATTTGCAATTAACTCCATAGATGAAATGTAAAATGAATTTAGTCTACATGATATTTGGCGCCTAAAAAACCCAACATTGCAAAGCTTTACTTGGGGGCGTTGTTCACCTTTTGTATTTTGCAGATTAGATTACTGGTTAATATCTGATAAATTACATGATTTGGTAACTAAGAACTAAGGTTGATATCATACCTTCGATTAAAACAGACCATTCCGCTATATTTCTAGAACTTGAAGAAATTAAATCAAGTGGAAGAGGAATTGGTTACTGGAAACTAAACACTACTTTATTGGCGAATGAAAATTATAAAAATATGATAACAAACAATTTACCTATCTGGCTTGATGCAGGTAAAGATATACAGGATCCCAGGCTCTTGTGGGATTGGGTCAAGTTTAATATAAGGTCAAACTCCATCATATTCTCGAAACAAATAGCTAACACTCGACGGAAACAAGAGGAGGAGTTGAATAAACGATATCAGGAGGCAGTTCTAATATTTCAAACAAATCCTTGTGATGATACGCGGGGAACAATGGAAAAATGCAAGCAGGATCTTGAAGCATTATATGAGGACAAGGTAGAAGGGATAATACTTCGCGCAAGAGCCCGATGGCACGAACACGGTGAAAAAAATAGCAAATATTTTCTAAATCTTGAGAAACGTAATCATGTTAAAAAGCACGTACGAAAACTACACATTAGCGGCGTAATCTCCACTGACCCTTTTATGATTATGGATTCGCAACGCCAATTTTATACGAACTTATATCGAAGTAAAAATGTTAATTTAGATTGTGCAGAATCCTTAATTTTCTTTGATAATCCAAATTTACCCAACATTTCATATGAATCAAGAATATTATGTGAGGGTAGAATAACTGCGGAAGAGTGCCAGAATGTTCTTAAAACTTTTCCAACTAGCAAAACGCCAGGAAATGACGGGATACCCATTGAATTTTATAGCACCTTTTGGCCGTTACTCAGTGATATTTTGATTGCTTCTTTTAACGAAGCTTTTACGAAGAAGGAAATGTCCCCATCTCAGAGACAAGCAGTGATTACTCTTATTGAGAAACAGGATAAGGACAGGACTTACTTAGAAAATTGGAGGCCAATTTCCTTGACTAATGTTGATGCCAAAATTGCGTCGAAAGTTATAGCGACCCGTATTGTTAAAGTTTTACCGGAAATTATTCATAGCAATCAAACTGGGTATGTTTCAGGTCGTTATATAGGGGAAGCTGCAAGATCAATTTTAGACATAATGGATTACACGAAATCCTATGATATTCCTGGAATGTTACTTTTCATAGATTTCGAAAAAGCCTTTGACAGTCTGGAGTGGAATTTCATGTTTAAATGTTTAGAAGTCTTTGGATTTGTACCCAGTCTTACAAGGTGGATAGAAACCTTTTACAGTCAAATAAATAGTTGTATTATTAACAATGGAACACTTTCAGCGAGTTTTGAAGTAAATCGAGGAGTAAGGCAAGGTGACCCCTCTCCCCCTATTTATTTATCATTGCCTTGGAGCTATTGGCAGTCGCTATTCGCTCATGCTCAGAAATAAAAGGAATCAATATAGATTCCAAGGAATTTAAAATGATTCAATATGCCGATGACTTAACAGCTTTTATATCAGATATTAGATCTGCTCAACACCTTTTTAAGTTACTTGATCAATTTGAAAAATGTTCTGGCTTAAAGGTGAATTATACAAAAACCGAAGCAATGTGGATAGGCTCTTCCCATAGTAACACTGAAACACCTCTAGCATTGAAATGGTGTAAAACTGTTAAAGCATTAGGGGTTCACTTTAGCTATAATAATGAAGAATCACTGCAGAAGAATTTCTACGACAAGCTCAAAGAAATCAAATCTCAAATACGCTTGTGGAGTTGGAGAGGCCTCTCCTTGTTTGGTAAAGTCACAATTGTTAAGAGTTTATTACTTCCTAAAGTCTCATATATTTTATCAATTCTTCCTTCTCCTATAGAGTTCATAAAGTCTTTTCAAACAATCATATATAATTTTCTTTGGAAGGGTCCGGATAAAATCGCCAGGACGGCGGTAATTAATGATGTTCAATTTGGTGGCTTAAACCTAACTGATCTTACAACGCCAATTATGTCACTCCGACTTTCATGGATTGGAAGATTCCTTAATGACGATTTTTATCCTTGGAAAGCTTATTTTTTACATTTATTAAAGCCTTTTGGTGGAGACTTTTTTTTTCTATTGTGATTATAATATTAATGATTATAACTTTTCCACAATGTTTTATAAAGAGTTGTTACAATGGTGGTCAGATTTTCGTTCCAAATTTGATGTTGTTAATTCTTGCAAAGCCATCATTTGGAACAATCATAATATTTGAGTTAACGGTAAACCTATATATTATCATAATTATAATAGCGCAAATATTTTTCTCATAAGCGATTTAAGATTTGATTTGAGTAATACGGAGTCCTTTAATTTTGCAAAACAAAACGGTTTAGGAGATTCCAACTTTCTGACATGGACTGGTGTTCGTTGCGCTGTACCAAATCATTTGAGAATTCTAAGCCGCGAAATTAATAAAGATCATGTTAGATCTTTGCAATTTCAAATCGGTGACAAAATTTTCAATCCAGTGTTAAGTAAGTGTAAAGATTTCTATGGTCTCCTAATATCCAATAAGGCGACAGAGTCCAGAGGTTTCATAAAGTTGAAATCAAAATTTTCTGTTGATGATGTGGAAACAACAAACTAAGGCTTTTTCATTAATGAAATCTTGTATCTGTGAAACATTTGTGCAATGTTTTCAATTCAAAATACTGAATAACATTTTATTTACAAATTCACGTTTAGCTAAGATAGGTTTAATTCAAAGTGATCTTTGCACTTTTTGTAACACTTCTCGGGAAACAATTGATCATTTATTTTTTTACTGCGTTCACTCGCGTGCATTTTGGGATGAATTTGAATCTTATTGGCTCTTTATATCCAAAGAACAAAGGAAACTCGAGTTAAAAACTATTTTAATTGGTGTCACAGATACTAAATTTCTTTTGTTTAATTATTTAATTGTTTTAGGTAAGCTACATTTATGGAACTGTCGTAGAAATAATAGTCTTCCTTTTTTCTCTTCCTATAAAGAACTAGTTAAAAGAAAATATAAAACCGAACGTCTCATTGCTGCAAAATATAATAATCTGAAGATGCTTGAGGCTAAGTGGAAACCTGTTTTAAACTGTAATTTTCTAACTACATAGGTGCATACCTAAGAACCAATTGTGGAACAAAGTAGTGCAAGAATCGTATTGTAAGGAAGTATTGTATTGTAAGTAGTAACAGTATTGTAAGTAGTGTTCGTCTTTGTTTTGTAAGTAGTGTTTTTTTTTGTGTGTGTGTGTGTGTGTGTGTTGCAATAATAAAAAAGTCACGATTGGAAAAAAAATATATATATTGTCATTCACTTTAGTGGAGGTGAATAGTGTTGGATGTTTGCTGAGTCACAAGGTGGTGATGGAAATATCCACCACCCCATATTCACCGACTCTGAGGTGAATAATACTTATTTTAGTATACATGGCACAGAATCGACCGTCGGGCCATTCTAAATTCGTTCCCAGTTTCCTGTAAAACGGCTTTTTTTAGCGCGGCCAGCATTTGAAGTCCCAAAATTTAAAAGAAAACGATATTTTCCAAACCTTTGACCCACAATCAGGCAGAATCTAGACGACAAGCAAAAATCGTCGAAAGTTAAATCGCTTCTTCTGCGGCTGTAAAACTAGTAATAACCACAGGTTAGGAAGTGCGGGCGAGGGCTATGCATGATTTGTTTCACTCAGGTTAACGATTTCATTGTAAAACAGTGGCGTTGTGTTCTTTTTCCATTTTAGGCATTTATATTTGCAGCGCAATAAAGGCTTGCATAGTGTGGTTGATTGTTTGCCCACAAACGAGACAAAGGCACCTTAGAGTGGTTTTACTGACCTTGTGAAACAGTAACACCAGTTTGATTATACACTAGTTCTATTTTGTGTTGGGTTTGACCAAATGGTTGTTGTTTGACGTTGTAAATAAAAACACTCTTGATTATAAAATGGACATATTGATTGAGTCAAGGTCATTTGATGTAATGGAACAATGATTTATTTGAAATTGTAATGGAAAGAGAAATGTATCAATATTGTTTTGAATTGTATCTGTTAAAAACACAAACTGTTTGTTAATAAAACTGAAACGAAATGACCGTATTGTATATAACTATTTTTGCGTAGATGAGTGAAAGGACATTCATTAAATATTCATTTAAAAACTGGCCCTAGATCAATGAAAACACATGCACTAAATTGTCATGTTGAAACTGTAACTACAACATAATTAAGGAATGCTAATTGTTATTGTAATTTTTTAGCAGTGTCACTTGTATGATTAACTTCACGTCCATGTTAAAACTGAAGCTATAACTGATTAAGAAATGTTTATTTGTATGAAGACTGTCTTTTAGCAGTCACATTTGTATCATAATTGTTAGTTTTTGTTATGTTCATTGAAGTGATTCAGGCTTCAGAATGTTTTTCACATAATTGGATGATCCATCCACTAACATGGTGACATTTTCTACTGAAAGCAGAGCTTCTGATATTTGATCGGACATTAGATTCGATTCTTGCTTGTTGTCGATGAGGCTTTTCAAGACATCTGTGAATGCAGTGAACCAGGTTTCTTTTCCTTCCACGTCGACACATAGTCTTGCAGACATGGCTTTCTTTGATGCTTTTGTCTTTTGGGTTGCACCACATGATGGGCATTTAATGATGTTTGCATTGATGTCGTATGGCATTTTTTTGTTGCAAGACTTTATTTGACATTCTCAAGCATGTTAAGGCATGGCTCAGAGCCTAATTTGCATAAAACCTGAAAACGATCATAACTTTAAAGTGATTCACCTGAACAGGCTCAAACTTAGCAGCAGCCATGCCTTAACATGCTTGAGTTGGAAATAAATGTTTAGTTTGTCGACAAATTTAAATTCTTGAACTGTAACTTTTTTCTCCTTGTTTTCTAAAAGATCTGGTCCTTTGACTTGTTTGAGTTCTGTTTGGACTTCATCAAAGGTTGTCGATGCTGTGGTTCCCAACATAGTATTTCCTGAATAGTTTTTCACGCTCAGGTTCTTGAAAGTGTAACTTTTCGAGTTCTGGACCTTGTCTATGAGGTCATCCCATATGTGGAGGATTGCGTTACCGGTTGCATCCTCGATAACGCAATCCTCCTTGACCTTTCCATTCTCACTATTTCTTTTTTGCACTTCTTTGGCCGGCTTTTGGCCAAGAGTTAGGATTCCGGTGACATTAACTTTCTGATTTCTTGTAAGTGTCGGCAGCTGATTCAACGTGATGTTTGAAGCTACTGCGGGGCTACTTTGTGTGGCATTATCTGACAAAGACGACGAGGGGGTACTTGTGAAAGTTACATCGCTGTTGGTCATTTGTAGCAAAGTTGTGGTTTGATTTACAAGAAATTGCCCATTGTCCTCCTTGACATTCAGTAGTTTCGTGTGTGTTGCAATAATAAAAAAGTCACGATTGGAAAAAAAAATATATTGTCATTCACTTTAGTGGAGGTGAATAGTGTTGGATGTTTGCTGAGTCACAAGGTGGTGATGGAAATATCCACCACCCCATATTCACCGCCTCTGAGGTGAATAATACTTATTTTAGTATGAATTATACCAAACCAGTGGATAGGCAGCCAAAAATAGTTTAACAGTTTGTTTTTCACAAATGGGGAAACAACTTGTGGGTAAAATCCAGAGCAATGCTTGGAGGTGAATAGCAAATACTATCCTGGATTTGAGTATTCAAGCAGAGCATGTGAAAACACTTATCTATCCACTGGTTTCAGTTGGTATAATTTATACTGAGTACTACTATCTTGGTTGCTAATTTAAAGTCTAAAGGATCCTACTGGTTACCCTGTACAGCATCAATGAACTGTCATAGAAAATATCCCAAGCAAAAGGCAGATCATGCACCAGAAATCGCAAAACTAAATAACTTGTTAATAGCGGAGCACTTGCCAGGCCGAAGGCCTGGCTGCGCAGCTCCATACTCATAGAACCTACGCCGTGATTTTTCATGGTCATGGCTAGCGGAATGTTTCGCGGGCGCGTTGTCTGCCCGCCGACGCCCGTGTTGGACAACATCCGGGATCTTAGCAATTTTGTTTTTCGCGCGGCCACACAGCCGTGAGCTCGGTAAACACTTTAGTTGTTTTCTTGTGCCTAGCGGAGAATTAAACTCGTTATTTTCCTGCATTTTTTCGCGGTTTGCTACTCAAGACAGGGATACTAATTAAGGTATACTCAGAAGCCGCTTTAGTGGAAAAAGACGAGCTTTCAGGGATAAAATCTTGCTTCGAGGAACTTCGTGTATTACGTTTTTATCAATGCGGGAGATGATTTCAGAACCAGAAGCGGAGATTTGAATTTCCAGGGTAGGACTAATCTGCGGAACTGCAGACCGCGGAACCTGCGGAACCTGCGGAACCTGCGGAACCTGCGGAACCTAGATTTTTTTTAATAAAATGATAGTACAAATCATAAAATGGTCTACAAGTGGTTGATTTCTCAATAAACAGTCAGAAGAAAAAGAGATAAAGAAACGAAATGGGAAAAAAGGGTCGGGAACCGGACAAAATAAATTAAGTCACGCGTCACGCAATTGTACGCGTAGTTTTGTTCGATTGACAGTTCTACTTCACGTCAAAATGGCCGAATGGCGGTCTACTCTTAGGTGACTAAAACAATCTTTTGCTGAGTTAATTCGATTGCATTTTAGAAGTAGATTAATGCCTCTGACCTTTCTTGAAACAGGATGCAGAAGCCTGAAATAATCGATTTGACTGAGGACAGGTAGGGAAACGTGGACTTTGTTTAGGTGGGGCATACGAACCAAATAAAGAAACAAATCAAATCGGGATCGTTGTTATAGTCGATAATATCGTCAAAACTTCATCTGTCTTCGGTTCTATCATTAAAAACTATTCATTCAATAAGCCGCGCTTTAAATTTGCGGCGCAAGCCGGCTTTCAACATACTGATTTCACTCAAAAATGATAAAGAAAACGTAGTTCCTCTCTCCCCTCTGACACCATCCTGGAAGAGTCTTGCTGTCGTCCCCACTTGATAAATAATCGCGTGCTCTAAAATTACCGCTCATTCCCTGATTGACTGACGTTTAGTTAAATTCACCGCTTACTGGGGTGCGTTAAATCCCGGCTTTGGACGCGTTAAATTCCCGTTATGTCCCGGGGGTGGGGGGCCGGGGTTTTCATTGACTAATGGCGCCACACTTAGTCCGTTGACTCTATTTCACCTTAATCTGAAATTTTCAGACTAACATCTGGGCAAATACTTGTTATAGTTTTGCACAAGAAGGACAAAACATGTTAATTTGCACTTCGTGGCCCAAGGTGGCATGCACGTTAGGCAGGCATTCTCAATAAGTTGAAATTTGGACATCTGCAAGGTTGATATGAGGAACAAGTCTGTTATATTTAACTTTATCGGGTTCAAATTATCTTTTATCAGTGAAAATTACACATGTGAACCGCCAAGCCACAGATGCACGATTTCTGTCTCAGTGTAGGCAAACGCGAACGATGTAAGCAGGTGTTAAATCTGTTTGAAACTTAACTGCAGGCTTGCTTTAAAATCTGATGACAAAAGTACAATTTCAAAAGCCCCGAAGTTTTAAAGAAAGAGATTTCCTTGCAAGACATAAAAACAACAACAAAAAAAAACAAATGTCACGACGCGGTCATCGCTGACATCACCTTGAGAGTGGCAGGTACGATTTTTCGCTTCTCGATCCGATCTCATTTTGATCTAAGTCTTGTCGCTAAAATAGATCGTGACGACTACCTCAAAACACGTAAAACGTTTTGTTGGCAATTATGGCTGTTTAGGACGGAAATAATTTGTTTTCCGTCTATTTTTTCCCTAAGGTTATGGCCGCTGGTTGCGTTTCCATTGAGTTATAACTTCTGTTGTTTGCATTTGTTTAAATTAAGAGTGCGTTCTTTTGGGATGATCCAGATCAGGATCAGTGATCTGAGATCGATTGGATCATGGCACCGTGATCTAAGGATTCGGCAAATCAACTCTGAGCAAGGACTCACAGGTGCACGTGATCCAAGTGATCTCGGATCGCTGATACTGATCCGGATCAACCCAAAGGAACTCACCCTAATGATTTCAAACTGAGTTGGGTTTTTAATTGATTTCTAACTGTTCTGGGTACAAATTTAAATTGTAAGTGATTTGAAACTGTTTGGGGTATTTAAAGTTACTTTATTGTCAAAAATAGGTATTTTAAAGAGATTCGTACGTAAGAGATTAACACGTTAATAAATAAAAGTTGTGTTTACGGTTACCGTACAAGCCCATGAAATTAATAAAGCAGTATTATCACAGCAAGCACAGTTTAACAACAACGGGCCACAAAATGAAACAGAACATTCATTTGGGCAGCATGTTTAACCTTCGCAGATTTTTCACAGATAGCATGACGAGCGTTAGGAAAGGTAGGAGATACAAGTATGATATAAAATATAATTTATGCTTTTTAAAGGCTAAAAAAATGAGTTGGCGTTTCCTTGCCCCTTCACTCCATCAAGAAGAAAAGTCGTTAATATATCATTTCCCTGAATTTTTTAACAGCTTATTATAGTTGGGAATTGTCATGATATCATAGTCAAAACTCGATCGGAGGTGAATAAATCAACACTACCTTTGGTAATCCTCAATTTTCCCACCCTATTTACGACATTGAACCCGAAGATCTTTGTACGAGCATTATACTGGGGTGATGTGACATCAAAGGTGAAATCAAAACCAATTTTAAATGTACATACATGAGCAACTTACCGCACTGCTGAATACAAAGTACCGAGAAGTGGTTCAATTTTATCTTTTTACCTTCAATATTATCTTAATCATTTCACTTTCTTTTACTTTAATGAACCCTTAACATGAAATTAAACAATAAACGGTATTTCAGTACAATAAACTCACGCCGTTTTAAGCAAATGAAAGATCCTCGCAGTAATGTACTCAACTTAAGCAGTAGATCAGGCCCGGTTCAAACGTCGAACTTCACATGTGCCGAACCTAATGCAAATTAGCAAGAACAATAGATTTTGCTCATTTGCATTAGGTTCGGCACATGTGAAGTTCGACGTTTGAACTGGGCCTGAGAAAAGCAAGCTTAAAATGTATATTTCATATGCTTAAAATGTATATCTGCAGTACAAATATTCCATATATTCATCACATAAACTCACGGTGTTTTGTACTGTAACAGTTTGCTAGGAGAACTGTCAATCGAAAACTGAAATCCTGATTCGATATTCACAACAAAACTACGCGTACAATTGCGTGACGCGTGACTTAATTTATTTTGTCCGGTTCCCGACCCTTTTTTCCCATTTCGTTTCTTTATCTCTTTTTCTTCTGACTGTTTATTGAGAAATCAACCACTTGTAGACCATTTTATGATTTGTACTATCATTTTATTTAAAAAAAATCTAGGTTCCGCAGGTTCCGCAGGTTCCGCAAGTTCCGCGGTCTGCAGTTCCGCAGATTAGTCCTACCCGAATTTCCAAGCAAGCGAGGAACTTAAAGGTAAAACAGATTACAGTTTTCGATGAGAATTTATGTTGATATCAATCTGTGAGTGACTTGTTATTAGTGTTATTGTTAGTTTTGGCGAATTGATTTTAAAACGTGCCTAAATTTAGTTGTATCGATCTCTTGAATTTCATCGAAGAAAGCTTGAACTCGAGCTATAATTAGATGGTACGCGTTTTGCTTTTAAACGTAAACTAATGGAGATTTGAATAAATTTTTTCGAAAGAAGATTGTGTTGTCCATTTTTATGTGTTAGTTCATTCATTAGATAGATTGAAAAGCGATTTTATGTAAACAAAACAAGACTTGATTTTATAGTACAGTTCTATCTTCACTCGCATCGCCTTATGCAAATATGTTTGTGTATTTTTGCAATTTTTGATTTTCAAATCAATTTCTCGGGCAATTTTTGACAAACATAAACTGTATTTTATTCGGAAACTAGTGGTACTATTTATTCTAGACAAATAAAAGTTGTTTTTGTGAACTTTTGTACGGTCTATAAAAATGTACTGTGCAGACGGTCGCGTAATACTGTTTTTGAGAATTGCTAAAATTGAAAATAACCCGTTCGTCAATCTTAATTCTTGTGCTTCCAACCTTTCACCTTAGTTAAGTTTCACCTTAGTTAAGCTTGTTCAAAGTGCGACGCTGTTAGGCTTGGGCTATCTATATATATTAGTAAAATAATGCAGCCTTCATATTTGGGTGGAGTGTACCATCCTGTAACAAAATAAATAAATAAATAAAAGACATGTCATTAAACTCACATTAATTTTAATAAGCCTTAAACCAGCACCTATACAAATTACTTTGCTATACCCCCAATTCAAACATGTTTTTTGATTGGACAATAACATGTCATGTGATGTGCCTTGGAGCAGTAAAACTTAACCATAAAATCTCTATTAAGCCCCCCGGGTGGCTTATTTATTTAAGATACTTTCGAGGGGTGGCTTATTAGAGGGAGGGGGGCTTAACAGAGATAGGGGTGCTTATTGATTTAGCAAAATGAGGCACGATGTACACTATCAGGATTATAATATGATATGAACTTTATTCAAGCATCATAGTCTCAGGATTAAACTTTAATGTTACAATTACAGTATTTTCCCTATATAATGGTTTATACCTGGTTTATACCAATAACAAAAGCCACTTTTATCACGGTTCAAGAGTACTGAAGTAACTAGGGGGGGGGGGTGGCTTAAAAGAGAGGCGGGGGGTACATCTTTGGGGTGAGAAGTAATTTGAGCCAAGCCCACAACAAGAGATTTTAGGTCACTTTTTTCCAGAATCACCAAATGCCTTTATCGCCTTTATATTATATATTCTTCATACTTTTTTCAGGTCAAAAAGATCATAATAATTCAAAACATTTTGCTGAAGCAAACATGACTTGTCACTGTCAGGAACAAGTATTTATTTATTTGATGACGTCAAAAACAGAAACAAACACTTGAATCTGCAGACATGCATAGTTATACATGTATCATGCGACTAAATTATTCTAACTAGTGATCTTGACGTTTATTGTTTGTTTTGTGTTATTCTGTTTTTTGTTTCTGACAACACGTCTATGCTTATATTTTTAAGTAACTTTTTATACTTGTAGAGAATAAATTTTTCTCTTTAAACATCAAGAGGAAAATATAAACTGGATTGTTACTTTTCATAGATAGAGTGGGAATTTTTTAATTGCCATACATTTCCACCCTGGTCATCTACAACGAAATCTAGTAACTGTTTTAAGAAAGCGGGATTATTATTTTGAAAGATGAAGAAGTATCATTGATGGCCTATGCTCCAGAGAGGAGCCAAAGACTTAACTAACCCTCGACTAACATCAATGCAAATCAGTTAAATGTCCTTTGGCTTTTCAAAATCATACTAACTTTTAGTAACATAGAATATAGCCCATTTAACAAGTTTAACCAATTCAAATGGGTTTTGAAGTTACGTATATTAAAAAAAGTAAAGGAAAAAAGAAATCCAACTAGCATGATAACAAAATAGCAGCCCTTTGGAAATGCTTAATTATAACATAAGCAGTTAATAACTAACAATAATAAAAAAAATTATTTGAAACAAAAACTAGCTTTCAAAGTTCTACTAAAATCAAATCATCTGAGTGCCATTCATTTTTGGTGAATCAGTAGTTATCTTAGTTTCTAGAATACAATTAAGTTATCCAAAGTTTACTTTCGTACGACGAAGGAAAGTGTCAGAGATTGTTTGGGGGAGCTTGAATTTTATGCAATTTTCAACCTCTATCACAGCACCATTGGTTATCGAATTATTCTTCATGACCAAAAACAAAAAGACGAAAAATCTCTAAAAGGATCATTGAGTTAGTACCTTATCACATGAAATTTACACGACACTTTAATTTGGCGAATTTCGATTTTTAAAAAATCGCACTGAAATTAAAGTGTCTCGAAAAATAAGTGTCGCCGAATTTTGATGACGCGAAAATTTCGTGAGTCCAATAATAGCGGAATTGTGTCAATTATTTCAGGAAAACCGCTATTAATAATCAAATGACCAGGCCGAATCAGTCAAAATTCACTGTTAAACTTTACACTGAAGCGTTTTCTTCATCCTTCATCCATCCTGAATCACTACTTCCTTCTACAAGTTCGACTCCAAGTTCTTGTTATGTAACACGTTCTAGGCTCCTTGTATTTGAGTTCCACAAGAGACTTGAACTTCTCATTAGCTGCAACGTGGTTTCAGGACGAATTCATGCTAGCCGTTACTACGATCGGACTTTCTAAGCCTATGTAATATGCTGACAGCTACCATCATGTCAATAGAATTTCCCTAAAATTGAGACTGAAATTTTGGACGAAATCCCGAAATTAAAGTGAGTTTAAAATATAACAGTTTCGCAAAATCGCGAATTAAGCAAAGGACCAATTTTTTTAAAAAAAAAAGATGGCACTTTTGCCATAAATTTGGGTAATCTATCGATAAAATGTTCAAACAAGTTGAAATAAGCACAAAAAACGGATTTTATGATTTTGTTGTTTGTTATTTCGTTTTTTCATCTTTTGGTTCAAGTTTGGATGTTCATCGAATTCCCCCGCACAGACGCAGAACCACAGCTTCTTTATTCCCTTTTTAAAGCCAAAACAGTTCTTAAAACTATATCCATTCCGATTTGTTTTCTGTGGGTGGTTAAGCCACAGGCACAGGCAAATTCCTGTCTTCGATGTCCGATGAAGCCTTCATCAGACATCGCTCCACGCCCCCTGATTTCCCGCCAAAATGTGGCAACGGAGCCAGTCTTGCTTGAGTTCTCTGTTGCTTGCTCTGTCTCTAGATTTTGCGTATTGATTAGTTTCACGATCGTCGTAAAAACAATACGTTTCCAGTTCAGTTCCCTCATGACAGTATTCAAATCCATAAAAGTAAATAAACTGCAATGTGCTTATAATGTGCTAATTCAAAGCAACCCAAATGGAACAGTAATACTGGGTCCGTGAAAGTTTTGAAGACTTAGAATTGAATTGAATGAAGAAACTGATACAACGGCAATCTTTTACAGTCGGTTTAAAAGTCGATACTAACAGTGAAAATATAGAACGTTATTCCGTTGCTATGTCAGTCCAAAGTGGAGTGACTTTGGTCAGTCTATGTCATCACGTATCGAAACTTAGCAACTAAGGTCGGGGTCAGATAGAAATCGATCTGGTTGGCCCACTTTAAATAAACTGCTATGTAATGTTATGAATACTCAGGCTAAAGATTCCCGGAATCGACAACACAATAGCGGGTGTGTTTCATAAATTCAGCTCTCAATCTGCGCTGCATTTCGCGATGGAGTCTATGTTAAAAAACCTCAAAAAGCATGTTGAATGTTCGATTTGCTTGGAAACTTTTACCGAGCCGAAGACCATAGCGTGTCTTCACACGTTCTGCTGCGAATGTTTGAAGAAACACGCACTTCTGAGTCAGAGAGGAGGTCAGTTTCGCTGCCCCGAGTGCCAGGCACAATTTGGCATCCCCGAAGGAAACCGATTCGATCAATTGCCGACCAGTTTTCATCACAATGGCTTGCTCAGCCTTCTCGCTGTTCGACAAAGTGGCGATGGAAGTGAGATCAGCTGTGGGTTTTGTAAGAAAAAGAGCGCTGAAATTAGTTATTGCTTTGACTGCAAGAAGTTGCTGTGTAGTGACTGTTTGAACGCCCACGAGGTGTTTAAAACCGCTGCGTTCCAAGGACACAAGGTGACGCCAGTGAAACAGTTTCAAGCCGAAGATTACGAAGCCTTGTTAAAGCGAAAAGCATTTTGTGCCGAGAAGTACCACGAGTCAAAGGTAATGGAATTTTACTGTCGTGTTTGTCAAACTTGTATTTGCCAAATTTGCCTCGTCACGGAACACAAGAATCATGAAATTGAGCCGCTTGAAAAGGCTGCAGATGACGAAAGAGCCAACATTTTGGCAAGAGTCGAACTGATGAAGCAAAAGACTGAGGTCTGCAGTGATTTGATTCGTCAAGTTGAGGAAATAGTTACCAGCTTGGAAACCACCATTACCGCTGCCAAGCGCCAAGTGTCTCAAGCAGCCGAACAAATGATCGCCGCGATTCACGAACGCGAGCGCGAGGCAATTACTACCCTCGAGAACACACGCGTGTCGAGAATGGAGAAGTTAGATTCCCTAAAGAAACAAGTTGAGATGTTAGCGAAACAGACGAACCAAGCAGCAGAGTTTGCCAATGACCTGGTTCAGAGAAGTTCGAGTGCAGACATCATGCAAAACAAGAGAAATTTAGAAGAGCGATTTGAGGAGCTCGGTAAAACTGCACTCCCAGCACTTCCGGTTGGGCCATTTATAAAGTTCGTTTCCACTTGTACACCAGATAACGCAAGCCTGGGGTTCATAAGCGAAACAGACCCACATAGATCAATTATGGAAGGGCTGGATCAAACTTTCCAAGCTGGCGTAGAAGCAGAGATTTCAATCTTCCCCAAAATATACGAAGGACAAATCAGTAACACTCAACATGAAGACCACGTTGAAGTACTAGTGGAGCCTACTGACCAACTGGCAAGTTTGATGATCAACAAAGAATCAAGTGGAAATTTCCAGGTGAAATTTGTTCCTAAACTGCCAGGTACCTACCACATCTACTCAAAGATAAACGGCGAGAATCTTGCTAAGAGTCCTTTCACTATCGAGGTGAAGGAACGACGGCTTGAACTTGTAGGCGAGTTAGACTTGCAAAATAAAACTCTGGAAGGGCCAGCTGGGATTGCTGTGAACAGTAACGGAGTAATCGCCATTGCTGACGCGGACAAGCACTGTATCCTGATATTTGATAAAGAAGGAAAGTATGTGCAACAACTGGGTTGCTATGGAGAGAAACCCGGGGAGCTGGACTTTCCATCTCATGTTTTATTCATGAACGATTTTGAGATTCTGGTGACAGACGCTTTGAATAACCGAATACAGGTATTTAATGTTCACAACGGAAAATGTGTAAACATATTTGGAAAGAAAGGGACAGGAGACGGAGAGTTTTATAGTCCGACTGGTGTTTGTATGGATGGTCAAGGACACGTGGTAGCAGTTGAGTATAACAACTACCGAGTTCAGGTGTTGACAAAGGATGGGGCACCTGTGTTGAAGTTTGGAGATAGCGGCCCAGAAAAACTAATCAGTCCCGTGGGCTGCGTGTATTACAAAAACATGTTTATTGTGGCTGACAGTGAGAACGGTTGTTTAAAACTGTTTGATTCTTCAGGGAGGTTTTTGCGCAAGATTGGAGAAAAAGGCAAAGCAGACGGAAGGTTTACACAGCCGTGGGGATTGTGTGTAGACAAACATAGAAATATTCTGGTCAGTGACAAAGACAGTGGTCACGTGCAGCAGTTCACCATTGAAGGTCGCTTCACCGGGAAAACTGTTGCTAAGCTACAGAGGCCTTGGGGTATAACCACAATGCCTGATGGTCGTATCCTTACATCCGATTACACAGCAAAAAAAGTATTTATATTGAAATAGGTACATGTAAGAAACAACTGAACCTTGAGAATCATTTTACTATTAAGTATCCTGTGAAACAAAGTGAAATAGTTAATAGGTTTTTGTTTTTACATGCAATTGAAAAAATTTCGGGGATTAATTAAGGTGTATTACTCCATAAACTATGAAATATTAGTCTAGGTTAAGAATATCTCTCTTGTCAACTTATTACCTAAACATAAAGTTTATAATTATATTAGTGCAACAGACATTTTTGGTGGGCATTGAAATGTAGCAAAACATTAAACAAGCTTTATTGCAACAAAACAACATGGATATCCAAAACTGCACAACATGCTTTCTTTTGGCAGTAACTGTGAATTTCTAAGAGTATCTTAAAAAGATACTCTTAGAAATTCACAGTTACTGCCAAAAGAAAGCATGTTGTGCAGTTTTGGATATCCATGTTGTTTTGTTGCAATAAAGCTTGTTTAATGTTTTGCTACATTTATCCCTTGAAAACAAACAAATTCACAATTTGATTACTTTTTAAATTTACTAACCATTTATTTGAGCATTGATCCCTAATAACTTGGGCAGGTTTATCTTTGGAAGGATTCTTTTTTTTTTTGTGGGGGAGGATGGGGCTTATTTTTGCGAGGGCCTATACTCTATTAATAGAGTTTTACAGTATTATAAGGAAGCAGGCTTCAAGAGATTTTAATTCACTTTCCCCCACAATCATCAGATGCCTTTATCACTTTTATGTTATAATTATTTATTCTTCATAGTTTTGTCAGGTCTGCAAAAAAGGTCGTAATATTTCAAAACATTTTGGTGAAGGAAACGTGACTTGTCACTGTCAGAAACAAGTATTTATTTATTTGATGATGTCAAAAACAGAAGCAAATACTTGAATCTGCAGAGACATGCATTGTTATATCATGCGACCAAATTATTCTAACTGGTGATCTTGACATTATTTGTTTTGTGTTATTCTGTTCAACCTGTCAAATTTATGGGAGCTAATTAATATAATCACATGGTAGTGAGATACACTCGGAAACTATACAACTCAAAAAACAACAACATTAGCAATTGTATTTTTTAAACAAATTAACATGTCCTGATTTGGAAATTAACCTTTTCACTCACGTCCAAAGTTTAAAAACAATAGGAGATTTATGAATTACCGGATATCCTTTATGTTAGAAAAACAAAACAGAACCACGCTTTGGACGGTTTAAATTTATAAGGGAATGGTTGGCATAGCAGTCCAGCTTTTTGCCAGGGTTTGGCTGTTGTTGTTTTTGGTTCGTTTCTGACAAAACAGTTCTTAAATTTTTTAAGTTATATTTTATACTTGTACACATCATTTTTTTTAAAACATCAAGAGGAAGATATAAAGTGGTTTCTTACTTTTCATAGACAGATGGGGAATTTTTAAATTGCAATCTGTTTCCTGTGCCCATTGGCCATCTGCAACCAAATCTAGTAACAGTTTTAACAAAGCAGGATTGTTATTTTGAAAGATGAAGTGTTGATGGCCTGAATGCTCCAGGGAGGAGCCAAAGGCTCAGCCTGCGCGGCAGGCGTAAATGGGGAGGGGGGTGGGGGGGAGGGGGGGGGGGAGGGGAGAAGGGAAGGAATGCCTGCTATAGTAACCGGAAATCAAATTGTCAACTGTCAATACGTTAACCAATCGGAAACTGGGTCATGCTTTTACGCATGGCTGACTTCACTTGGGAATTTACTATGTTTACCTCCCAGTGCAAATTATTAGCCAATTGGAATTTTGCAGCCGATTACGTCCGCAGAAATGAACAAAAGGGGGTGTTTATTGCTGGCGTCCTTTCCCCTGACTCCCCAGTTCTTCTCTCCCCAATGCCTGCTACGCAAGCTAGATTAACCAAAGACTTAACTAAGCCTGGACTGACATCAATACAAATATGTCCTTTGGCTTTTCAAAGTCATACTAAATTTTAGTGACATAAAATATAGTACCCCTTCAACAAGTTTTACCAATTCAAATGGGGCTTGAAGTTACATAAAAATTAATTATATTAAAAAAAGTAAAGGAAAAAATACAAATAGAATGACAAAATAGCCCTTTAATTCTTCAATAGTTAGATAAAGGTATGATATGTACAATTATACTAAGTTAGGAAATGCTTATAATATTAAGCAGTTAATAACGAACATTAAGAAAAAGAATGTTATTTGAAACAAAAATTAGCTTTCAAAGTGCTACTAGGATCAAATCATCCACATACTTTTCACTTTTGGCAAATCAGTAGTTATGTTAATAAAAGTTAGCTTCTAAAATACAAGTTATCCAAAGTCTACTCATAATTATGATGAACGAAAGTGTCAGAGATTTTTTTTGGGGTGTTTGAATTTTCTGCAATTTCAACCGCCATCACAGCACCATTGGTTATCAAATTAATGCAGATGGTTTCCATTTTTTGAGCTATTTTGAAAAAAATAGCTCATTAGCAGGCGCAAAGGTTGGTTTGTGATGTTTGTTTGTTAGTATGTTTGTATGTATGTATGTATGTATGTATGTATGTATGTATGTATGTATGTATGTGTGTATGTATGTATGTATGTATGTATGTATGTATGTATGTATGTATGTATGTATGTATGTATGTATGTATGTATGTATGTATGTATGTATGTCTTGGGTTATGTCACACCAATCAGATTGTCTCTAGTATGTACACCGTGTACTATGTCAGCCAATCAAATTCTCGCTTCTAAAATGGTATTACTGAAGGTCAAAGAAGGGCACTTGGCATGAATTGAAAATCAGCCATCTTGGATGTTCGCGATTGTTGCCTCAAACACTAAAAGTGTAAAGTTTTGAAGATTTGTTGGTTGGGATTTGTGCAGTAATCCCGACTGGCTTGCTAACATGGCAATAGGCAAGGGCATTTATTCGGAAATACTGCCTAAAATGTGCTCTATGCATGAATTGTACAATTACAGTTAATGGTCTGCGAGGGATGAGACGTCCAAAAAATGTGGACTGCGGTTACGTTTATAGGTGAGCTTGTACTCAAATAAGAAAGTATAGCTTTATTGCAAAAACGGCAAGCGGATTTCAAATAATGTGATGCGAAACATGAATTTTATATTTCAAACCTGGGTTTCAAGCGATTACTATTTGAAATTGTATCTTTTTTGTCAGTCACGTTGTCTGCCCGTGAAAATGTTGAACTTTGTCCTTATAGAAACTTGTCCGGGATGCATGGAGTTCAACAGAGAAACCTTAGGCTATGTCTACACTATACCGGATAGCTTATCATGTCGACATGAAAAATACTCCGGCCTGGTGTGAACAGAAACGACTCAGAACTGGATATTTACTTCTTTTTCAGCGAGTTTCAATCCTCGCTCCTAGTTGTTGACTTCCGCTACGGTTCGGTTCGATTGCCTGTTCACACTGCCCCAGAGATTGGCACGAGAATCTATCCGATATTTGACGATTCACTTTCACGACCGCCGCGTCGTAGCGTCGCTCCGGAACAAAAATCGTTCCGAAACTAGCGTTTCATGTGTGAACGAAAGGCCTATCCGGTATGGTTTTCGTGCCGGCGCAAAGCTACCCGGTATAGTGTAGACATAGCCTTAATTCAATTAATATACAATTTACAGTATTTAAAACGTTTATCTTTCTGTGAATTAATGTGAGCAGATGTGTAGGTTATTAATTGTATGCCCCAAGCGATTACTACAAGCGAGTAGCGACTGTATTTTGTATGAGCAGTCACGTTGTGTGCACGTGGAAATGTTGAACTTTGTCCTTATAGAAACTGGTACGTGATGGAATTCAACAGGTTTTCGAGAAAACGTTAATTCTTATGGTGCGTTAAAAAACGCCTGTTCAAAAAACTATTAGTTGCAAAATTCATTTTGGATGCGCTAAGTTTCTGATTTAAGACTTTTCTGGTCGACATTACAGGAAAAGATGTTTGGTTCCAAATGTTAACCTCAAGGTTGTGGTTTTGAGTTGAAAACAATTTAATCTAATTAGGTTCTGTTTCTTTTTGCACGACTTTTTTTGTGGAGAATAAAAACAGTTGTTTGAATACTATTAGTTGCAATTTACAAACATGCGTTTGTTGACATTACAGAAACAGGTGATTCAAAGAATTTTTGTCACTAATTTAATTAGCTTGTGGTTTGGAGTTAAAAACAACTTAATTTAATTAGTTTGCGTCTTCCAGGCCAAAGGGAACCATTTCCATGTTTCTTTTGTGAATAATTAAAAGCAACTTTTTAAAAAAAGACTAGAATTTACAGAAAATAATAATCCTTCAATTTGGATGCATCAAATTTCTGTGCAGGACTTTTCTGGTTGACATTTAATACACTGATTACAGAGACAAGTTGCTCATTTCACTGGGGCCGTAGTTTCGTCATAAAATAACTCCGAAGATCCCGTTAAAAAGCTAGCCAAAACTTCCCACCTATTTTCATACCCTAACCCTTTATGCTAGAATACAAAAGCAAACTTTGCATTTTTCCACCTAAATAGAGTTTTGGTCCCAGAGGGCCCGTTTCTCGAAAGTCCCGACAACTTTTCGGGCCCGCAACTCATATTCAAATCAGAATCTATAAAATGGTGATGCATTTTTAGCCCTCAAACCAGCTCGACTTGTTTTGTCAATTTAGAATTTTATTGCTTAGATTTCAAAATCAACAAAATTGTAATCTTTAATGAATACATTGCGCACATAAGATAGCTTTCCGGGTCCGAAACGTTATCGGGACGTTCGAGAAACGGGACGCAGTTCGTGATCTCGGTATCTTTTGTGGGGTAGGGGGAGGCCGGAGGATTTGAAAAACGTATATCTGCAGGCGGTTATTTGTGCTAGTTTTCTTCCACTGTTTTGTTGCTTTCACCATTTCATATCATTTAGGGAATTTTCAAAATAGCTCATGCACGCAATGCGTGCCTATGTTTAAGTGTTGGGAAGCATGTTGTGCAGTTGTGCTATGAGATTTCACCTGCAAACTCAAGTGACAAAACAGAAAAAAAGACTTCACAGTACTAAACAATGGGCTCACTGCAACATAAATCTATTGTTGGCGGACTTGAAAAACAACACTTTTCCAAGCTCAATATTTTTTTCTTTACATAGCCCACCTGATATTATTAAGCTGTAAGGAATGTAATTTTTCCCACACAAAATGTTAAATTTTGATCAATCATAGTAGCACTTTCAACAGATGTTACAAAAAATGAAAAACACTTATGTACAGATCAAGTAATTAATCAACAAAAAGATTTTTAATTAATGAATGGCTAGTAGTTTCTTCAACTGTCAATGTTTCCTTTTAATAAATGTGGATTATCAAAGTTAACATTTTAAGATTTAGTCATTTTCTCAGCTGTGCTATTTTAAAATAATGTACCCTGTGCAGAAAACACATGCCTTAAGATCGAGAACTAATATATTTAAGGGACTATACGTAGCAAATTAAAGCTGTTTTGAAAGTGATTAGTTTCATGGCTTTTGTGAGATCGTTATTAGCTGATTCAAACAGGATTTTACTAAAAATGGTTACACATGAAGATGGCTGTTTGTAAGAGGGGATATCCAAAGGATCAAAATCAGTTGTATTAATTGAAAAAAAAAAATGGGATTACTGCTTCTCTCAACAGAGGAAACTGTCAGTAATAATGAGGTAATACATAATAAAATACGTGGGTGTCTGTGAAGTGGGTTCAAACATTCAAACTATGGTTAAAGAATTACCTACACTTCCCAAAAACTTTTAAATGGACTTTATTAAATTTGAAGAAATGCACTAATTAATTAAAAACAATTCATACATGGAGAAAGGAATGTTCATTCCATTTCCTCTGTAATCCAATTAGTACCAGTAATATCAAATGAAACCAAACTTTTACTAAATGTTACATGCTTACCTCTAATAGAACAGTATCTGCCTTTTTTCTTTCACGAATACCCCTACAGATAAACTTCAGTCGGTTAATAATAATATATATACATGCATGCGCCAAGCAGTTAGAACTGCATGAACACCCTTCAGATGTAGGAGTACAGTCCTGGAATAAGGACTTGTGATCTTCAATTGTGACACATGATGCCATTTAAAGAATTATATAAAGACACCATGTTGGCAAGGGATCTCTCACAACAAATAGTTGGTGAGGTATGTCATATGATTTTACCATGTAAAATGTTAATGTAAATAATTAAGTGACAGGATTCTGATGTAAAAAAAAATTCTTGATGAAATAACCTGAAAGTTTCCAGCACAGTGTGCAAAGTCTAAAATTGTCTACTGGCTGTTATATTGTTGAACCCCTTCAAGCGACCATCAAAAAAGCTAAGAAATGTGTTCCCTTAGAAATGAAGTAATTTGACTGATAAAAAGAAATATGGAAGACAGTACTAACAGTGGTTGATTAAGAAAATTGGTTATAAACTTGGGGACGTTTTGATTCCTTTAATATAGTGGCCTTTTTGAGACATCTGTGTTAAGCACATGATTCCTTATTTCCCAGGTTGTTATAACAGTACTCTTAGGAAAACATACACAACCTGCTTATTAATACCTTATAAATAGTTTAATAACCCCCTCCTATAAAGTTGGCATACAAAGACGTTTTCTCAAGCTTTCAATAAAACAGGTTTTAAAACCTCTACTCTAAGTTTATAGGGCCACCTTTTATCGTCCTTGCCAATGATCCATACATTTTAATTTAATACTACATGTATTAATTAAACATTCCTACAATGGCCACCTCTCCACAAAGGCAACAACCAGCAAATTGCATCCCCTGAACACCCAAAATAATCTCTCCATAACTGCCACGAAATCAACATCTGAAGACCTTTGTATACAAAATCATGCTTTTTAGGTGAGTACAAGGCCATGAGATTTGACTGACATAAATTATTGTGTCGGGTAAAAGTAAAATTTTAATTTTAGTTATGAATCAGCCATCATTCTGCCATGACATTTACTGTTATGCCAATGCATGATGGATGTGGATAGAGTGGAAATTTTTTATAATGCATATATTTTTTTAAAATTCTTAATTTTTTTCAGAACATGCTATCAGGTATCTTCAGATCAGAAGAATTAAACCTCAACAGTAAACTCTGTCCCCAAGGTAGCTGTTCAACGAAACTGGTAGAGGTTCTATTTATTGTAGAATCGCATACGTCAAAGAAAACTAGAATTCTGATTGGCTAACGAAGCGAGGGTATTTAGTGTGGAATTGCATAAGCAAAAAGTGACTCTACATGTAGCTTCTTTAGTGCTTAGCAAACCTTTCAAGTGCATCGATCCATAACTTGATGTACGCACAGCTGCGACGTTTACCATCTCTTTTAAAACATATCATGACAACATGTCAAAATTTCCAGCAAAACAAGCCGAGTGATGTGAGCGTGCTACCCATGGGCAACTGGATAGCGTATTCAACCAATCAGAGCACGCGCTTTTCTTGAGGTACGTACAAACACTTTGATCATTAAAATAACCATGTTCCCCGGATCCGTTTTTAAAAACATGATCATTGGTGAATCAGTGAAAATGTAAGAGAATGAATGGATACACTTCACATCTATTTATTTATTTATACACTTAATACATCTATGTGTGTATTTATTTATTTATAGAAAGTGTATATTCTGACAAAATGCATGCTGAAAGTGGGAGAAGATTTAACAATAATATTTAACAATAATATTTAACAATAATATATTCACTAAAGTGAATAACAATATTATTGTTATTCACTTTAGTGGAGGTGAATAGTGTTGGATATTTGCTGAGTCAGGAGGTGGTGATGGAAATATCCACCACTCTTCACTGACTCTGAGGTGAATAATACTTGTTTTAGTATAATTATGCCAAACCAGTGGATAGGCAGCCAAAAATAGTTACAGTTTGTCAGTTTTTCACAAATGGGGAAACAACTTGTGGGCAAAATCCAGAACAATGCTTGGAGGTGTTTAGCAAATACTGTCCTGAATTTGACTATCCAAGCAGAGCATGTGAAAACTCTTATCTATCCACTGGTTTCAGTTGGTATAATTTATACTGAGTACTACTATCTTGGTTGCTAATTTAAAGTCTAAAGGATCCTACTGGTTACCCTGTACAGCATCAATGAACTGTCATAGAAAATATCCCAAGCAAAAGGCAGCCCATGCACCAGAGATCACAAAACTAAATAACTTGTTAATAGTAAAATAATTCAGCCTTCATGTTTGGGCGGAGTGTACCATCCTGAAACAAAAATATATAAATAAAAGACAGGTCATTAAACTCACAATAATTTTAATAAGCCTTAAATCAGCACCTATACAAACTACTTTGCTATACCCCCAATTCAAGCATGTTTTTTTTTTCATGTCTTTTGATTAGACAATAACAAGTCATGTGATGGTCCTTGGAACAGTATAACTTGTTACTGTGGAATTTTACTGATAGTTTATACACATATACATAAATTAATTATTTCTGAAAAGAAATAGAACACAGTGCCCTTAATTAGCACCTAGCACAGTTCAATTAATTTTTTTCTCATAAAAAAGAGACAAATTGTAACATACACTCTTACCATTTTTTTCATGGATCTGTACCAAAGACCTAAAAGACTGTTGGGCTCGTAAAAGGCTGTAGACACCTGGCTGTGAGAACAACAAGAGAAAAAACAGGGAAACAGGAGTTAAATAATATTACAATGCAAACAAGGGAAACTTTTCTGGAACTTCTCTCAGTGTATAAGCAACTTTCAATTTGTTTTTTAGCACAATTCATATAGTCAACTCTTCCTAACACAGACGTTATCAGTACCACAATTTAAACTTTACATCCAAGAGATCACTTATATTCTACATTAAGGATCAGGCAAGGGGCACTAACCTTATTCAAGGCAAGGTACTAAATGTTTAATTTTTCCCAAATCGTGGGCAGATGGTGATTTATTTTTAATTAATTTGTAATATTATCATAGCGCATAAACTAATTAGCAACACAAATGGTGGTCGTAAATATTTTTGTTTAGTTTGATACTTTGAAAAAACTTGTACACAAAGCATCACAATTTTAGTTTTCAATGGTATTAATATTTACCACAAATGCATGTCAATGATGAGTAATAAATTTAAGATTATGAATGGCAAGAAACCAACTCCAATTTTGGCTTCAGCCATCACGGCCTTCTTCAGGAGTGTTATGTAGATGTTACAACATTTGCAATTTGTGTCAACGGAAAAATCAGCAGTGACGAAATTACAAAAAATAATTCTATTGGTTAATGTGCAAGTTAAAGAAGACGTAACAAAACAAACTTGTGCGTGTTTTGAAATAATTTAACGGACAAAAATAATCAGATTCTTGCGCGCACGTAACATGGGCACGTGCAAAGTTCTCTTACATTACTTTAGATTTAGCCTCTTCCAGGCGTTTAGATTGTGGGGAGCAGCGAAAAGCGGCACGTGGCGCAAAAGGGTCGGCGCGAGGAAAAACTGGGAGAGAGGCGAAGAAACGCCTGTGAAATTAATTTTAAAAAGCTCACGCCACCCACTTTTGACCGCCGACAGCGGCAAAGTAGTTGCGGTTTTCAGCTGTCAATCAAAATCGTTGTAGATTTCCTGGGAAATAAGATCCCATCGCACGATTCCTTCAATTTCGCTTCGCTTCGCTTTCCATGTTGGTAAACACTGCATCCTTATTATCGAACGATTTGCAAGCCCACCCTTCTTTGTTTTGTAGGTTTTGCCAAAAAAAAAACTGATAAGTACACGGGAGCCAAAGTTCCGCGAGGATTTTGTCGGTTCCAAGAGTTTGGTCTTGGCCGATATAGCACATTAAGTCACGAACTGCAGAAGCACAAAGGATATAGGCGTCTTAGATCCAAGTCTCAAAATGCCGTAGTCTAAAATTCCATTGCAATGAAATCATGAATTCTCGCAATAATTTTTAGCTCCTTAGTTAGTTCTGTAGTCGAGTAGTGTGTCTCAGTGGAGCTTGGATAAACCTCCGTTGTTTTATAATAGCGTTATTTGATTTGGCATCCAACAGACAATCTGCAGCATGGTTGCTGTTTCGTAAATCTCCAGATGCTAGTAAATTCTTGTATTCATTCCTTAAAAGCAAGGAATGAGACAATTTTATGTCCTTTACTCGACAAGCGGAGAATCATCGTAGAAACAGATTTTCTTTGCGTTGCGATTAACCTTGAACAAAATTTGATAGATCAAGCTCTTTCCAAATCCTGTTGGAAGAATGGCAAAGACATCTCTTCCCAGACTGCAACAGGTTTTGAATCGATCTTTTTGTTCTTTGTGTAAACTATCCACATGCGGGAAATCTTTAAGGGCTTGCCGCTGTATTTTAAACACAGATTCAAACCGTGTGTGACTTGGAGGAGGATGACCTTCGCACGCCATATCGCATTTCTAGTCTGCATGAACAACGCTGCAGTGTTGACAACAAGTGTCAAATTTAGCCAATCAGAGGGTATACCAGACTCTGGTATACCGCCACGAGCTTTTTAAAATAAATTTCACAGGCGTTCTTTCGCCTCTCTCTCCCCAGCCTCCCCTCGCTTTTTCTCTTGCGCCCAATTTTTCTTTCGCGCGCCACAAACTTAACGCCTGGAACAGGCTACTTTAGATTGGATCAAATTGTTTATTGTGGGTTTTAGTACAATTATATATATAACAGGGAGAGTGAGTGCTCTCTCTTATTTGAGGTGGGGTGTTGTTTTTAATTTTGGCTAACAGGAGGGTTGCTTATTCAAGGGGTGGGGGCTTGATTAAGGATTTGCAGTTCTGTCTCAAAAAATGTTACATTGCAGTTATGCTATTGATTAAGTGCCAAATTAGCTTTTCCCCTTTTATAAAGGCACCTGTTTTGGAAGGATGTTCATTAAAATAAAGTTGACATTGCATGTATTATTGGTATTAAATTTACCTTTTTGTTATCTTGAAAGTTAATCCTTGCTTTTCCTTTCACAAGTGTAGCAGCTATTTGCATGATCACAGCCTCTATTGTATAGGCACTACTCCACCCCTATGGAAATAATATTAATTCAAATATATTCACTCAATAACAAAACTTCTAAGACTGTACCTGTATGTACATGTACACCACCAAGTTGGTAACTAAAGATCACACTGGCTGTGCTCAGTTTTGATGATCATGTCATTATTGAATTAGTTTGATTTTACTGAAGAGTGCATACACAGTAAATTAAGTATTTCTGAAGATGTTACTAATTTTTTTACATTGCGATGCACCTTATCATGTGCACCCGACCAACATATTTACAAATATCACCAGCTAATTCTTATAATCATTTTTGTAATAGTGGATATGTGTGAAGCAACCTTTGTATTTTGTAACAATTTTTTACACTCCTGTGATAAATACAAAGCGACAAGATTACATTCCATCATGCTCAACATTGTGAGAAGGCATGCACGTCCATTGACTTCGCACTGTCTGATTGGATAACTTGTGAAAAAGTTTGTTGGGTGCCCACGGTAAGGTGCGTCGCGCTGTAAATACGGGGAAATTGATTATTATTTTTGAATCTTTTGTTTTTCTTGTACCTCCAAATGTTTGTTAAGTGGTAATGGATGTAAGGCTCGCAGTGCAGTAAATATAAGACTGCAATCTTGCATACCTGAGGTGTAAGAAGTTCCATCCAAAGTGCTCCCCCACTAAGTACATAACTAAAGAAACAAAAATATTACATTCATTTGTTAAATATTGTATAAAGTACATTGTTACATATACCACCCAAGTCAAACTGGTTAGCTCAGTTGATAGAGCGCTAGTCTGCAGAGCGGGAGATCGCAGGTTCAAATCCTGGCCGTACCAACACTCAGGGTCTTAAAATAACTGGTAAGATCATGCTGTCTGTGCTCAAACACCTTGTCTCAGTTCAGATGATCGTGCCATTGGGCGGTGACGTTAAGCCGTTGGCCTACATTGCTAAAATTTTGCAGTGCATCCTCCCAGGGGATGTAAAAGAACCCACATCACTGTTGGAAAAAGAGTAGGGGACATAGTCCCCGGTGTTGTGGTCTGGTCTCCATGGTCCTGTTTCTTTATCCCGTCAGTCAGCACTGTGACAAAGTAAGTAGAAGATAGAAGATGCATTTTTTTTGATTGGACAAGAAAGTGCCATGGGTCAAAACAGTGTAACTCCCTACGGTGAAAAAAACTTACTAACTCCTTAGGAATACAACAACTAGCACATGATCAGGTTGTACTGCACCTGGAAATTGTGGCAACTTTGTGTGCCAGCCACATCAAGAACACATTTTTTCTCACCTCAGCCATATAATTTTTTCTACTTTTGAGTTGGGAGGTATAACAAAACACTTTAAATGACTGGCCCTACGGGAAACAGTGAGGTTTGTTTCCCATAAACCCTCAATGTTCCTCAAGGCCAGGGTCTCAGGGAAACAAAACTCACTGTTACCCCTGAGGCCAGTCATTAAAATCGAAGGTGGTATCAACTGAAATCAAATCCTAGGGAAATGAGTTTTGGTTCATATAATCGGCAGGTATGAAAAATCAAGGGTTTGAAAAACCTGAATTCCACTGGTACATGTATGTACTAACCCAAACAGTAAATTTTCCCATTTAAACATCTTGGGTGCCAAGATTCCCCTAAGCTAAGACTAGCGGTTGATAAAACCCTCTTACATGTACACTTCCAACTGGCTTTTAAAACAAAATAATTTGAGAACATGCCTCTCTGTGTTGTTATGACTGACTTACCCGGCTGTTAATACTGGATACACAACTCCGACGAATGGAGGATCAATGGAAATTTGTCCTGAGATAGAACAATAAAATAAGACAGTTTAATTATTACATTATCAAACATCAAACCATTGTCAAATTAAAGTTTTCAGTACAAAGTCATGTATCATGTACAACATACATACTGTACATGTACAAGAAGAAAAACAAAGGACCTGTCCAGTAACCACAGTTTGTTTGTTTGTTTTTGTTTGTTATGGGGTGGGGGGGAGCCAGGATTTGATCACTGTGATTTCACTGCAGTAATCATAATTAATGGATTTGTCAATCAAAATACATGTAACAGGTCAGAATATAGACAGCAAATAATTGGCAATTTTCAAATGTACAGTACCCCCCCCCCCCCCCCCCTACTGTAACTACTGTACTAACAGTAACTGTGGTTTGGGATCAATATTGTTTGCCCGTAAAAAAACTTAATATACAATGGAATAAGATCACATTTCCAAGGAAAACAATTTAGAAGGGAGAAGGTGGTATACTGTATGAAACATTTTGGGGACCTGACGAACTTGAGTAGAGATTATGTGGCTACGATAGACATTGGCCAAAAGTAATATTTACAGGATTGCAGCAAACCAAAACCTGTTTTTTGTAAGCCAACAGAATAAATAATTTTGTAATGTAACTAAAGGTTACTGAGTAATACTAATTAAAAATAACAACCGATCATTTTTAGAATTCTTCAGTTCTTCATAATTAATATTTTCTTGTTATCTGTAAATAGCATGAAAATACAATGGCTGATTTTACTGACCGTGAAGCTCATGTTTAGTGACACATGATCTGTTCCCTCTTGCCCTCTTAGCTGCATCAGATCTTTGTGTAAAGTACTATCTGGGTCAACTCTGAAACAAAGGCATATAAGGCATGTTATAAATTAAATTTATGTTCAGTTAAAAGATGTTAATGTTAAGCACTCAGAACAATAATTCTGATTCCCCAATGGAAGACAAGAGCTCTAATCCAGGGGGGAGGGTACTCAAGTTTGAAAGTGTGGGTATGTCTTAGTATGGGAATTTGGTTTCCCCCTACTACTGTCCTGTTAACCATTTTTGTATTTTTGTTCGATTGTATATGTTAGTATTAGTTCATTTATATATCAGTTATGTATGGTTACGAACTGTGATTAAAGATTAAAGATTAAAGGTGGAAAGGATATTTTAGGGTTTGAAATTCTTAAATTTTTAGAATTTATGTTCAGTTAAAAGATGTTAAAATGTTAAGCACTCAGAACAATAAATCTGATTCCCCAATGGAAGACAAGAGCTCTAATCCAGGGAGGAGGGTACTCAAGTTTGAAAGTGATGGAGAGGTGGAAAGGATATTTTGGGGTTTGAAATTCTTGATTTTCTGGATCATATGTTTTTGGAATTAAAATTTTGCCCAGTATTTTTTGGGTATAGTTAGATTCTCACAGACAGGGATTTTTGGTAAAAAAAAAAAAATAGAAAATAATTTCATTAGTCAATTCCACTTCAATCTTAACATTTTAAAATTGGCTGGTGTTGAAATTTGGCTCCAAAGCCACATACCTACATGTAGCACTTTTAAACCTGAATACCTGAATACCCCCACCCTCTTGGGGGCTCAGAGATGACTTATGATGTGCACATGTGGGTCATATCATAATATGTACATAGTACATAATAGTACATGTATATTAGCCTTAACATTTACACATTACAAAATGTATTTTCCCTGATTATTTACAAAGTTTTGTGTTCTGGAAATTTAAGGAATATGTAGTGTAGCCATGCATTGCATTTACACTGTAAGTTAAGTAAATAACATCCTTTATACACACCTGATAATTTTGATTGTCCAGTCGTATAAATTATCATTATTGAGAGAAACAGAGTACGTCCCTGAAAAGAAATTAAAAGTGATAAGTACAGAATGGTTTGGCATGTACATGTGCAGGGGGTGTATGATCTACAGTCAGCTCTTTTCAGACAATGCAAAATAACATCAAAACGTTTTTAAAGGAAAAACCTGGTAAACAAGTTGACTTGAATTGACAGTGGTAAAAAAGATATGGTAAAAATCCCAGAGTTTTACTGTAGTTTTAAGTTCAATAACTATATAGTAAATTGTTAGCACTTTTAATATTCAACAACCTGGATTTCTGGGGTCTAACTAATGACCCAGTTGCTACTAACAGTAACTGCAGATCAAGAGAAATGTACTGTGTTTTACCGAGCACAGTTTTGGATAAAAATAATTATACATGTCAAGTGGAGTTTTTGTTCTCCACTCTTCTTTACTCTTGTGGTGGCGCAGCTGATCTTACTAGTGGTTAGCACAACAGACTTTCAACCTGAAGGTCGGTGGTTCGAACCTGGTCTTTGCCAATATCATGTTGTACTGCTTTCTTAGACAAGAAACTTTGCTCATATTATTTTGTCTCTCTCACCACCCAGCTGTATAAAATGGGTACCGGCAACATAATGCTTGGGGGGGGGGGGGGGGGGACCATGTGATGGACTAGCATCCCATCCAGGGGTGAAGTGGTAATACCTGTACCCTCAGTCGCTTCATGCTACAGAAACCAGGTTAACCTCCAGCAGTTTTGAACCATTAAGCCTGTGAAGACTTACTCTTCTCTCCTCTACTTTTCTCCCTATGATCCACCTACTGACACACAGTAGATAGCTACAAACAGGACACAATACATGTACCTCTTTTGAAGCTGTCATATCTGTACACATCCCTCAGTTCTTTCATTAACCTATCGGTTGCCTGGACTGACCCACATACTGTCCCCTGAAATAAAATAGCCAAAGAGGGCAAACATTTTATAACCCTTTCACACCCAAGAGTGCCAAACATCAAAATTAAAGAAAAATTCCAAACTTCATTTTGTAAAATATTGAAAAACAAATGGTACCATGCAAAAGTACTGCCGATTAGAATGGTCACACCATAGGTTTTAGTCCACCAACTCAAAAGTTAGAACTACACTACATGTCTTCATATTTAGACTCTGGGAGCGAAAGCTCTGAAACTGCATCTGACGCTGCTCAATGATCGATGATATCACATGTGTACATTCGGGTAAGATTATAAGTTCCTTAAAACAAAGTGAAGTGCAATCTTTCATTAGCCTTGTCAAAAATTAATCAAGCAATAAGCTTTTTGTTTTCTTGTCTCGAAACTCTGACTAATTACATTTGTACTTGACTCATAACACTTGATTTAAACCTCAAATTAAGTACTCAACTGGAAGTTTTCTGAGTTCTGAGGATCAAGTTTCAAGTGACTACAAGTCAACTTATATTTGACTGCCAGTACTGAAAATTAGTCCAAGTCAGTAAATTAAAAAGGCAAAAGTGCAAACATAGAAATGTCCCCTTAGAGTTTTGCATACTAATAGCAGCAGCAGATTATGAATAGCAGTTGACAGTGAAGAAGTTTGCATCCAGAAGGGTGCATATGTGATATAATTTATGCATCCTTATGAAAATTATGCCTCTCATCTCAAAATAATCTTTCATATGGAGCACTAATATTTGAAGCAAGCGGTTATGTCAATATTTTACCAAATTTTGACTTTCCACTCTCAGAGCGTTTACTGCTGCCAAAGTTGTAGCTTCTCCCTTCCCAAATTGCCAACCCGACAGAGCTTGATTTCTTTCCTTTGAACATTCGTCAATCAAACGCTGTGACTCCTTGTAAACATTCATTGAAGAGAGTAAGTCCAGGCTTAACTGTAGAATAAAACATTATTAAAGACTCAGGAGATGAAAACCAGGGGAGTTTCTATGCAGAAATGGCGACAATCGTCAAATTCGATGTAAATGGCTCGAAATCCACTCGAAAACTGAAACACACCGTATACTTCATGTAAAATTCACCGAAATAATCCAGGGGCGTTCGGTTGCGTTTTTTGGGAGAAATGTGGATTCTTTGTGACCAGGGAACGAAAAATCCTGACAGGATCATTGAGTTAGTACCTTATCGCCCATAACCTAAAATTTTTATTTTCTTATCCAAATCAACACGTCACGTAATGAACATCTGCGAAAAATGTTTTCGAATTCAGCAAAACGTGAATTTTTTATGATTTTTTAAAGTTTTCTAAATTTGCCGCCATTTTGGTCCACCATTCGCGTTAGTCTCCTCTCGGAACCTCTCGGTTAACAAAGGATCCGTGACGTAGATTAAGGAACACATAACTTCAAACAAAGGAACTTGTGACTTCAAACAAAGGAACTGTGACGTACATTAAGGAACATGTGAGCCGGCCGTTGGCCTTCTTAACAGCGGGACGGAGTATACCACAAAAAAATAGGATTTTGAAGATTTGAAATATTCATAAAAAATTCACGTTTTGCTGAAATCAAAATTTGTTTTCGCAGATGTTCATTACGTGACGTGTAGATTTAGATACGAAAATTAAAAAATTTAGGTTATGGGCACTTTAATTAAGCAAATTTTGATTTTTAAAAAATCGGGAAATAAAAGTGTAAAAAACTTAAAACTAAAAGCAAGGCTGATCGGACAGAGCTATAAAGGGTATTTTAATGCCCAATATTTCGGTTAGGCAAAACTAACCTTCATCAGGGGCTACAAAGTGTCTCCGAAAATAAGTGTCGCAAAATTTTTTTGACGCGAAAATTTCATGAGTCCAATTAATATTGTCAATTATTTCAGAAAAACCGCTATTAGTAATCAAAATGATCAAGAAATCAGTGAAAAATCGCTGTTAAATTTTATTCTAAAGCGTTTTCTTCATCCTTATCACTACTTCCTTCTACAAGTTCGGCTCCAAGTTCTTCTTATGTAACATGTCTTTAGTGCAGTTATTAAACTTTCTGTTGACCGGCTCCTTAGCTTGAACTTGAGTTCCACAAGAGACTTGAACTTCTCAAAAGCTGCAACTTTATTTCAGGACGAATTCATGCTAGCCGTTACCTCGATCGGACTTTCAAGGCCTAAGTAATATGTTGACAGGTACCATCATGTAATAAAATTTCCCTAAAATTAAGAAATTTTGGACGTAATCGCGAAATTAAAGTGAGTTTAAAATATAACATTTTCAAAAAATCTCGAATAAATTCGGGTAATCTATCAATAAAATGTTCAAACAAGTTGCGGAATAAGCACAAAAAAAAAAAACGGATTACAGGATTTTGTTTTTTGTTATTTCGTTTTTTCATCTTTTACGGTTGCCAGTTTACCTTATCAACTCAGCTGTCTGATAAAACTAAATTTGAATGTTCATCCCCCCGCACCGACGCAGCATCCGGTTTCTTTATTCACTTAGTTTAAAGCCCTATATTTGTGCGTTATTCAAACAAAATGGAAAACATTATTCATCCAATTAGTGGCTGAACAGTTCCTAAACTATATCCATTCCGATTTGTTTTCTTTGGGTGGTTCAGCCACAGGCACAGGCAAATTCCCCTGACTTCGATGTCCGAGTGAAGCCTTCATCGGACATCGCTCCACGCCCACTGATTTCCCGCCAAAATGCGGCAACGGAGCCAGTCTTGCTTGAGTTCTGTTGCTTGCTCCGTCTCTAGATTTTGCGTATTGATTAGTTTCACGATCCATAAAAACAATACGTTTCCAGGTCAGTGCCCTCATGACAGTATTCAAATAAATAAAAGTAAATAAACTGCAATGTGCTAATTCAAACCACCCCAAATGGAACAGTATTACTGGGTCCGGGAAAGTTTTGAAGACTTAGAATTGAATGAAGACAATGCTACAACGGAAATCCAGCTTCTACAGCCGGTTTTAAAGCCGATACTAACAGTTAAAATATAGAAATGTTATTCCGTTGCTATGTTTATGCCATCTAAACTTAGCAACTAAGGTCGCGGTCAGATAGAAATCGATCTGGTTGGCCACTTTAAATAAACTGCTACGTGATCTTATGAATACTCAGGCTAAAGATTCTCGGAATCGACAACACAATAGCGGGTGTGTTTCATAAATTCCGTTCTCCTCTCCGCTGCATTTCGCGATGGAGTCTCTGTTGAAAAACCTCAAAAAGCATGTTGAATGTTCCATTTGCTTGGATGATTTCACCGAGCCGAAGACCATAGCGTGTCTTCACACATTCTGCTGCGAATGTTTGAAGAAACACGCGCTTCGGAGTCAGAGAGGAGGTCAGTTTCGCTGCCCCGAGTGCCAGGCACAAATTGGCATCCCCGAAGGAAACCGATTCGATCAATTGCCGACCAGTTTTCATCACAATAGCTTGCTCAGCCTTCTCGCTGTTCGAAAAAGTGGCGATGGAAGTGAGATCAGTTGCGGAAATTGCAGGAAAAAGAGCGCTGAAATTAGTTATTGTTTTGACTGCGAGACGTTGCTGTGCAGTGCCTGTTTGAACGCCCACGACGTGTTTAAAACTGCTGCGTTCAAAGGACACAAGGTGACGCCAGTAAAGCAGTTTCAAGACGAAGATTACGAAGCCTTGTTGAAGCGAAAAGCATTTTGTGCCAAGAAGTACCACGAGACAGAGGTAACGAGATTTTACTGTCGTGTCTGTCAAACGTGCATTTGTCAAATATGCTTTAATACGGAACACAAGAATCATGAAATTGAGCCGCTTGAAAAGGCTGCAGATAGCGAAAGAGCCAACATTTTGGCAGGAGTCGAACTGATAAAGCAAAAGAACGAAGTTTGCAGTGATTTGATTCGTCGAATTGAGGAAATAGTTACCAGCTTGGAAACCACCATTACCTCTGCCAAACGCCAAGTGTCTCAAGCAGTCGAACAAATGATCGCGGCAATTCACAAACGCGAGCGCGAGGCAATTACTACCCTCGAGAACACACGCGTGTCGAGAATGGAGAAATTAGATTCCCTAAAGAAACAAGTTGAGATGTTAGCAAAACAAATCAACCAAGCAGCAGAGTTTGGCAATGACCTGGTTCAGAGAAGTTCGAGTGCAGACATCATGCAAAACAAGAGAAATTTAGAAGAGCGATTTGAGGAGCTCGGTAAAACGGCACTCCCAGCACTTCCGGTTGGGCCATTTATAAAGTTCGTTCCCACTTGCACACCAGATAATGCGAGCCTGGGGTTCATCAAATTAGGCGAAACAGATCCAAATAGATCAAGTATGGAAGGACTGGATCAAAATTTCCAAGCTGGCGTAGAAGCAGAGATTTCAATCTGCCCCAAAACATACGAAGGACAAATCAGTAACACACAACATGAAGACCACGTTGAAGTACTGGTGGAGCCCACTGACCAACTGGCAAGTTTGATGATCAACAAAGAAACAGGTGGGAATTTCCACGTGAAATTTGTTCCTAAACTGCCAGGTGCCTACCACATCTCCGCAAAGATAAACGGCGAGAACCTTGCTCAGAGTCCTTTTACTATTGAGGTGCAGGAACGACGGCTTGAACTTGTAGGCGAGTTAGACTTGCAAAATGAAACTCTGGAAGGGCCAACTGGGATTGCTGTGAACAGTAAAGGATTAATCGCCGTAGCAGACTATGATAAGCACTGTATCCTGATATTTGATAAAGAAGGAAAGTATGTGCAACAACTGGGTTGCTATGGAAAGAATCCCGGGGAGCTGAACCAACCAGCTAACGTGACATTCTTTAACGATGATGAGATTCTGGTGGCAGACGAATTGAATCACCGAATACAGATGTTTAATGTCCACAACGGAAACTATGTAAAAAGCTTTGGAAAGAAAGGGACAGGAGACAGAGAGTTTTTTCATCCAGTCAGTGTTTGTATGGATGGTCAAGGACACGTGGTAGTAGCTGAGGTTAACAACCACCGAGTTCAGGTGTTGACAAAGGATGGTGCACCTGTGTTGAAGTTTGGAAAACTAAACCGTCCCCTGGGCTGCGTCTATTACAAAAACATGTTTATTGTCACTGACAGTGAGAACGGTTGTTTAAAACTGTTTGATTCTTCAGGGAGGTTTTTGCGCAAGATTGGAGAAAAGGGCAAAGCAGATGGACAGTTTACACAGCCGTGTGGATTGTGCGGAGACAAACATCTAAATATTCTGGTTGGTGACAGAGGCAGTGGTCACGTGCAGCAGTTCACCATTGAAGGTCGCTTCACTGGGAAAACTGTTGCTAAGCTACAGAGGCCTTGGGGTATAACCACAATGCCTGATGGTCGTATCCTTATATCCGATTACACAGCAAAAAAAGTATTTATATTGAAATAGGTACATGTAAGAGACAACAGAACTTTGAGAATGATTTTACCAATTGATTCGAGTTTTTTTTACATTCAATTGAAAAAAAAAACGATTTAGGAAATAACAAGAGGCTGCAAGCAGCCTATACTCATGCGAATGCGTACGAAAGTTTTATGATATATTTTAAACATGATAAGAAGATTTCCGATATGGAGAAGAGTTACTCCTTTCATTCAGTCATCGTTCCTGCAAACCACGTTCTTTACTATTGAATGTTTTGTAAATGAAGGCTGTACCACAATGAAGCCAGTGATTCTTCTAAGTCTTACATATACCTAACGTGAACATAAGTAATGTAAGTAGGGTTGTAGGAGATGCTGTTGTGACACTTCAGTAACGCTATTTTACCAGAAGTGGGAGTAGCCGGAAGTCACTAAACAGGAAGTCTATGAACTGGAAGTGCCAATTTAAAATATGCGTGCATAAATTTGCATGCAAAATCGTGACACCAAAAAAAAAAAAAAATAATAATAATAATAAAAATAAAAAGAACAAAAACGGAGCCCATTTGATAACTCATGCCGCTACGCGCATGAGTAATTAAGGTGTATTACTCCATAAACTATAAATATTAGTCTAAGTTAACAAAATCATGTACAATACAACTATACAATACTTTATTTTCACATTACCATGACATTTTTGTTACAAGAAAATATATATCTAGCTAAACTAAAATTACTAAAACAATAGGACGAATAACTAAATATAAATAACAATTGAGGAAATGCCTAGCGTCTAAATTAACCATACAGTTTTTGAATTAACTAAATTAACCCTACAATTAACCCTACAGTTTTTGAATAATAACGTTACCATAAAATTATAAATGTTAAAGTTTGTATAAATTATTACTGCAATACTGAACAGACATTTTTTGTGGGCATTGGAATTTAGCAAAACATTAAACAAGCTTAATTTATTGCAACAAAACAACATAGATATCCAAAAAATGCACAACATATGCTTTCTTTTTACAGTTGCTGTGAATTTCTAAGAGTCTCTAAAACCGTATCCCTTAAAAACAAAAAAGTTCACAATTTGCTAACTTTTTTAACTTACTAACCATTTATTTGAGCATTGATCCCTAATAACTTGGGCAGGTTTATCGTTGGAAGGACTCTTTTTTTTGTTGGGGGGGGGGGGGGGGGGATTACAGTATTATAAGTACGCAGGCTTCAAGAGATTTTAGTTCACTTCCCCCCACAATCATTGGATGCCTTTATCACCTTTATATATATTCTTTATAGATTTTTCAGGTCTGCAAACAGATTGTAATATTTCAAAACATTTTGCTGAAGCAAACATGACTTGTCACTGTCAGAAATGAGTATTTATTTATTTGATGATGTAAAAAAGAGAAGTAAATACTTGTCAGTAATGAATCTGCAGACATGCATTGTTATATCAATTGCCACCAAATTATTCTAACTGGTGAACTTGACTTATTGTTTGTTTTGGGTTATTCTGTTCAACCTGTCAAATTTATAGAAGCTTATAATCACATGGTAGTGAGTATTGTGTAGAGGCTGCTTGACTAGGTAAGCATATTTGATATTTCAAGCAGCCAGCTATACACTCAGAAACTATACAACACAAATATATGTCTACTCAAAAACAACAACAATAGCAGTTTCATTTTTTAAAGTGCACCTAACCCCCAATTTTTTTTTGCTTTATCAACTCTATGTACGTTGAAAAGTTGAATAGTTAAATATTTCTTGTTTTTAACGTCGCGTTAGTGAGTTAGTGATTTGAATTTACAAAATGCTAATTAGATGACGTAAATTCGGGATTTTGCCATTATTTCTACGTCAATTTACAATACGCAGTATACAACTTAAGGAAAATCAATTTGAGAAACACTAAATATAAACTGGGGATAGTCAATTGATTCGTAAAAAATATTACTTGGAGGTAAAAACAAGTAGTTGTATAATTTATGATTCCCGAATTTTCGTCATGCTTAAATTTCTTAAAGGCCCACCTTCACCCTGTGATCACTTTCTGTGCTGAATTTCGTGTAACACGAAATTCACGCTTGAATGTGTGCAACCAATCAGATCATGCGTATGAACAATGGAGCATTTCAAAACAAAAACAAACGACCGCAACGTCTTATGGGTGAAGGTGGGCCTTTAAATACCTTTATACTTGTACAGAAGAAATTTTTCTCTTTAAGTAATGATCCGCATAAGAATTAAGGAAAGCGCTGAATGGCAATGCACGATGGAATGTCAACTTTTTTCATAGTTACAACTAGTGATCTCATTGGCCTAGACTCCAGAACTGCTCAAAAGTTAAGGTTCAAGGTGCATTTGTCCAATTTTTTTAAGGTTTCAGTTAATTTGAGACCCAATTGCACAACAAGCAATTTTTAAAAGATATTGTATTTGGGGAACTTCATCAAAGAAGCAAAATTTACGGTGGCCCATTAGTGCCACTGCTACAGATTGTAAAACAAAGCCGTCTCTGTATAGAAACTCGCCTCCTCCGTGTAATGGTACTTGTTTTTCCTACAAGTATAAGCGTGTTGCATAGAAATAGGCCTCCTCCGTAGAAATGAGCCTCCTCCGTAGAAATGTGTCTCCTCCGTAGAAATGAGCCTCCTTCGTAGAAATGTGCCTCCTCCGTAGAAATGCGCCTCCTCTGTAGAAATGTGCCTCCTCCGTAGAAATGCGCCTCCTCCGTAGAAATGCGCCTCCTCCGTAGAAATGAGCCTCCTCCGTAGAAATGAGCTTCCTCCGTAGAAATGAGCCTCCTCCGTAGAAATGAGCCTCCTCCGTAGAAATAAGCCTCCTCCGTAGAAACAAGCCTCCTCCGTAGAAATTAGCCTCCTCCGTAGAAGTTAGCCTCCTCTGTAGAAATCATCCTCCTCCGTAGAAATGAGCCTCCTCCGTAGAAATGTGCCTCCTCCGTAGAAATGAGCCTCCTACGGAGGAGGCTAATTTCTATGGAGGAGGCTTATTTCTACGGAGGAGGCTTATTTCTACGGAGGAGGCTCATTTCTACGGAGGAAGCTCATTTCTACGGAGGAGGCCTATTTCTATGCAACACGCTTATACTTGTATGAAAAACAAGTACCATTACACAGAGGAGGCGAGTTTTTATACAGAGACGGCTTGGTTTTACAGCCTGTAGCAGTGGCACTAATGGGCCACCGTAATTTACACCATTTCCCATGTAAAATCCGAAATAGTAGATATGATAAAGAAAGCTTCGTACATATTTCAAGATATTACATCGCGTCACTGCCATAATATATTGCAACTTACCTGCTTGCAGTCGAGCGACATAGTGAGATCTACGACTATAACAAGCCTTCTCCAAGATGTGATAGAGCAGCTGGCTCTTGTTGAAGGATATTGGAAGGATAGTACAAACTCTATGTATTCTTACAATCTAAGAAACTCAACATGTAATTTATTTGTACCAAGACCGTATACTGAGGCTGGAAAAAATAGCTTCCACTATAGAGGGGCAGTTCTCTGGAATAGTCTATCAAATACTATTAAAGGGCAGACAAGCCTGAAATCGTTAATATCATATTTGTAATTTAGTATAGTTTTAATGACCATTTTTATTTTTTATTGCATGATTTTTGCACGGCTCTCTGGAAGAGCATTTTTATGATTTTTTATGATATCAATTAATCGATTTTATTGGAAATAAATAAAAATAAATAAATAAATCGTCTTTATTTTACGAGGGTGACACTAAATAGTCATAAGACTAACAAACCTGTGGCCCTTGGATTCCAGATCGAATTGGAATTTGGAAGTGTTGGTTTTTGAGGAAAGGGTAAAACCGGAGCACCCGGAGAAAAACCTCTCGGAGCAAGGAGAGAACCAACAACAAACTCAACCCACATTTGACGCCGGGGCCGGGAATCGAACCCGGGCTACATTGGTGGGAGGCGAGTGCTCTCACCACAACACCACCCCTGCTCCCCCCCAAAAAAATCGATGGTCAATCGAATTATCCCAAAAACATACGTCATCGATTGATCATCTATTTCCAATATCAATCGATTAATTAGCATCGATTGATATCGAGTTCATCGATCATCGATTTTATTGATTAACAGGCCGGGAAAGAATCCACATTTCTCCCAAAAAACGCAACCTGACGCCCCTGGATTATTTCGGTGAGTTTTAGTTTTGAGTGGATTTCAAGCGATTGTTTACATCGAATTTGAAATTGTCGCCATTTCTGCATAGAAACTCCCCTGGTTTTCATCTCCTGAGTCTTTAATAATGTTTTGAGGACTTACTCTCTTCAGTGAATGTTTACAAGGAGTCACAGCTTACTCTTGGGCAGTCCGGGACATATCCATTTCTGGATATATGATGACGGCACCAATAATGGCGTCTTGGGCCTTAAAGAAAAATCAGTGTACACGCCACTTTTGCGCCCCTATTATTTTTGTCCCTTTTATCTATCCCATGAGACCAAGCGTTATTTGTAAAGGAACATCAGAGGAACACGCGAAACAAAAGAAAGATGGCGGGCTTCTCTGCAACGCTGAGAAAAAATTGCCGAAAGTGAACTCGATGGTCGTGTTTTGAATGCATTCCGAGTGGAGTGGTCTTTGATTTCTTGCAAATTTTAGGTATGTAATAATTTTTTTGGTTTTCTAAAAAATTACGGTTAGAAACTAGAGTAAATTCGCTTGTTGTTTATTCAAACAAAATTCATATGCACGATACTTTCGTTCATATGCACGGCCTTTGAAAATCTGTTCGTGTGTAATTTCGGCGCCATGACTGCTTCACTGTACGAGCATTCCGTGGATATCATATTCTAAACTTATCTTTGGTTTTCATTTCTGTAGTTTGTTGCAAATGGAACAGCATTTTCTAAAGACCCGTCGTTTTTATCTCGTTAATGCGCTTGCGCATTAAGCGAGATTTCGAAGTCGAGTACTAAAAAAGGGACAAAAGTTGTTAACAAAATTTTGTGGACTTTTGTCCGGGGGGGTTTCTTGTTCCTTCTTTATAGAAGCTATATTAGGGCATTGAGGATATGGTTGGTTAAAGCGGTTAGGATTTCAAGAAGGGCGTCACATACTGCCACTAAAATGTTTGGGGAGCACCCCCGGACCTATTGTTAATTTCCCTAGGGTATTGGGATGTCAGAACTTGTGATGAACTTGTCATATCTCACATTACGTTACCGCAAAGGTATTAGTCCTTCTTAAATTTCGATATCTCACGTTACCTATCAGTTTCAATCATTTGTCGTAAAGCCATTATAGCTACTTTAAAAGGGTAAAAATAGGTTAAATGCGTTTTCTTGGGAAACGTAGTTTGAGAATTTCACGGTGTATTTTACTAATGGAGAGGTTATAAGAAAGTTAAATGGGACAGGAAAGTTTGTGTGTTAATATGAGCGGTATGGCAGAGCAAAATAGCATGAACTTTGCGTTTTTTTCTATTGAGTTGTGGTTACACATACCTTGGGTTTGGGGCCTTCCCAAGGGTTAATGGCTTGGGTTCGGTTTATCTCAGGTTTCATCTTACCCTTGGGGATGCGGTTACACAGTAAAAGACTCCCCAGGGTAAAATATAATAAGATATGAGTTCACTGACACTGCAGTTTACGCGCGAAAACGTACAGATCGACATGGATGACACGAATCGAGATCTTGTAAGTTTAATTTCAGTCATTCTCCTGCTTATCATTTGATAAATATAACAATCCGGCATTTTTTTTTTGCGAGAAGACACCGAAGAAGACACAGGCGGCCCAAGCTCACTATATCAGATAACCGGTACGTGACCCTTGCTTTATGAGCGGTATTGTGTTACAAAGATTCGATTTATAAAAGTTTGTATGGGAACGCAACGGTTTTGTCTCAAAACTTAAAAATTCGAATGGTATGTGAATAAAATTGACGTACCCTGTTGCTGTGTTGTATTCTTTGTTGTTTGCCTGCTCCTCGGGGCGATTTAACGCGATTTGGGTGAGTTATCGCTATTTCGGTGTTCCACTGCTAAGAAAAAGACAAGGCAGAACACTGATTTCCGGAGTGCCCGCCGATCGAAGCGAATAAATCCTCTGAAAATAACCCTGTCGACTCAATTCCTCCGCAGAATCAAAGAAGAGATGTTGAAGTTCCGTGTCAGTTCACTCGCGACGCAATTCCATCAAAAATGCGTTCCCTGCGAAACATTTGTTTCGAGTCAGCTTCGCTTCGGTATATTCGAAATGGGCGCGCAAAGAGTCGCGAGGACACATTCACCGTTCGCGTGGTGTGTCGGGTAAAAAGATCTAGCCTGACGGGGGTAGTCAGCAGCCAGTTGTCGACAAGCACTTAAAAGACTTAAAAGCCGCATTGTTTCAATAATACTCACGAGGGGACCCGGGGAGCATTTTGGTTTGCTTGTCGACAACTGGCTGCTGACTACCCCCGTCAGGCTAGATCTTTTTACCCGACACACCACGCGAACGGTGAATGTGTCCTCGCGACTCTTTGCGCGCCCATTTCGAATATACCGAAGCGAAGCTGACTCGAAACAAATGTTTCGCAGGGAACGCATTTTTGATGGAATTGCGTCGCCAGTGAACTGACACGGAACTTCAACATCTCTTCTTTGATTCTGCGGAGGAATTGAGTCGACAGGGTTATTTTCAGAGGATTTATTCGCTTCGATCGGCGGGCACTCCGGAAATCAGTGTTCTGCCTTGTCTTTTTCTTAGCAGTGGAACACCGAAATAGCGATAACTCGCCCAAATCGCGTTAAATCGCCCCGAGGAGCAGGCAAACAACAAAGAATACAACACAGCAACAGGGTAAGTCAATTTTATTCACATACCATTCGAATTTTTAAGTTTTGAGACAAAACCGTTGCGTTCCCATACAAACCTTTATAAATCGAATTTTTGTAACACAATACCGCTCATAAAGCAAGGGTCACGTACCGGTTATCTGATATAGTGAGCTTGGGCCGCCTGTGAAGAAGACGCCTTCAACTACGCTATCTTCAAGGTTTGTCGGCGTTTTATTTACATTTAGGAGCTCGCCACGAACTTGCTCGTCGCCAAGGAGGGCTTGGGTATTTCCATGACCACAGAATTGGTTTCAGCAACTTCTAAATAACAATGCACTCGATCACTGGTGGAAAGAAAATTTTAGAGTTACAAGTAAGCGTGCAATTAACCAAGCGTATCAGAGGTCAACTCAGCAGCAGGCGATTTCCTGTATTAGCTACGTTCTGCATTATGATTGGCCAAGCGGTTTGATTGTCAGTCGAAAAAAGGGACAAAAGTTGTTAACAAAATTTTGTGGACTTTTGTCCGGGGGGGTTTCTTCTTTCTTCTTTATAGAAGCTATATTAGGGCATTGAGGATATGGTTGGTTAAAGCGGTTAGGATTTCAAGAAGGGCGTCACATACCGTCACTAAAATCTTTGAGGAACACCCCCGGTCCTATTGTTAATTTCCCTAGGGTATTGAATGTCATGAACTTGTCTTGTCTTACGTTACCTCACCACAAAGGTATTGCAGTTCTTATTAAGTTTCGATATCTCACGTTAGGTATCAATCTTTCAAATTTGTTTTTAAGTTTATGTGTCCTAGACGTTCTACGCTGTTTGCGTTTTATGCTTTTTGTTTCCTGTGTGGATGTGTCGGAGACGTTCTACGCTCTTTGCGTCTTATGCTTTAGAAATTTCTTTGTCCGCTTTTTGAGGTTTATAGCAGAGTTGTTTTTCAACTGTTTTAGAGCTGACCTCATCGCCTGACAGATTGTACATGTTTCTTATCTAAACCACAGAAACAACAATGTTGAGGTGTCATGATTATGCAATAGTATGCAAGAGAGGTGAGATTTTGCCTATTCAGCTAACTAAAAATGTTTCGGTTTGATTACGCAAGAGTATGCATTACGGTTTGATTATGCAATAGTACGCAAAAGACGTAATAATTTTGCTGATTTTGTTAACAAAGTTTATCAAGCAAGCATTTTAAGAAGAATTTTTCGCCGTGTCTAAATGCCCGGCAGCCGGGCACGGTCTCAAATAGACTAAATGCCCGGCAGTCAGAAATTTTCACAAAATTTTCACTGAATGGCTCTTTCAAACCTTTTGAGAGTATTTGATGTTCGTTGAGAAATGTCAAGCGATTCCAAAAATTATTTTGCTTTTCCATTTGACGAAATATCCAAGCTTGACATTTCTAAACGAACATCGAATGCTCTAAAAAGGTTTGAAAGAGCCTTTCAGTGAAAATTCTATGAAAATTTCTCACTGCCGGGCATTTAGTCTATTTCAGACCGTGCCAGGTAGTCTGCAGAAATGTTCTTAGTGTCGTAAACATAGCGATCTTATAGTATACCGAAGCTTGAATATTTCGTCAACGGGAAAATCGAAATAATTTTGGGAATCGCTTGGTAATTCTAAACGAACTTTACTAAAGAGGTTTGAGTGAGACGTTCAGTCGAAATTCTGTGAAAATTTCTGACTGCGAGTCTCAGCAGAAATTTTCTAAGTGTCGAGAACATAGCGATCTTATGGTATGCCCAAGCTTGGATATTTCGTCAACTGGAAAAGCAAAATAATTTTTGGAAGCGCTTGACATTTCTAAACGAACATCGAATACTCTCAAAAGGTTTGAAAGAGCCATTCATTGAAAATTTTGTGAAAATTTCTGTTTGCCGGGCATTTAGTCTATTTAAGACCGTTCCCGGCTGCCGGGTATTTAGACACGGCGCATTTTATAAGCGATTTCAGCGTGTAGATTTTTTTCAAGAGAGATTTTGTCTATAACACAACAGATCGCCCTTGTTAGTGAACACCATCTTAGCTGAACCGCTTCCAAATATCCCTCTAGCAAAGAAAATGCAGACATCTCTTAATTTTCCATCAACCCTACCCGTCTGGCTTTAAAAGCCACTGTTAAACAATTTACAACATCACACAATATTATACAACAAAAGACAAACTGTAACCTCAACAAAATTAGCGATTTTCTAAAACCATACATTTTCTAGTAAACATCAATCTATTGAGATTCCTTAAATTCCTTCGAAACAAAACACTCCCATATTATGAAATGTTTTATCACAATCATTGTCACACAACAACTGATATATAATTATACCTTTAAAATTTTTCATAAGAAGAACCTTCCTTCTTTAATTTACGAAATAACTTTGTCACACCGATACCCCTACAACTTTACAAAATTAACACCCCATCAACGTACCGCCTTAGACACAAAATCTGCACATATTAAAAAAAAAGATGCAATTTCATTCGAAACGTATTCTCCACTCCTAAAACCAAAAAATATGAACACTTTTTACAAGAATTAACTTCAAATAGCAATCAAATACAAACCAATTCATTTCTTAAACTTAAAAGGATCCATTTAATCCCTAATAGTTACATGGCAGTTAGCAAACAGATGACACCGGAAATACAAAACTCTCGACTTGAAAATAAAAAACAGACAAATAGTATATATTCGCAAATAGCCCATTCATAATTACCTTATGCAGCCATTTCTTTTTAAACCCTCCACATACCAAAAATCAATCTCCGCTTAGCTTTGCAAAAAATTCCACATCGATCTCGATACAAACACACAACAGCGTTAAATTAATCCTTCAAAAACCATTGACAAGTAGCTAATTAGTCCATCACAGACATACCGCTAATCGATACCGGAAAACGTAGATATTTCGGCCCTCCCACAACTAAACAAGTTTCAACAAAATATTGCACATCACACAACATTTAATAAAGCAATCTTAAACAATTTGTCAATGTTGCTAACCCTTACATTTAAAAGCGATTTCCGACAACCCATCTTTAATTCATCTTCATTTTCTTTCAACTTACCAATTAAACGTTATATAAAAACACAGACCTAGGGATTGTCTTATCAAACATATCAATCAAAATATAAAAGGTATCTCCGCAATGCTGCAATGTTCTTACTTAAAACGATTTACACCTTTTCAGTTCAAAAACAAAAGAGAGTAATCACTAATTTTTCCGTCAAGCTGTAAATCTAATTTTAAGACAAATTTGCCGACAACTGCACAAAAAAGTGCTTTTCAAACACTACGAACAATGTCTGTCTTGAATACCAAAAAATAAAACAATAAGGTAAAACCTAAATCTTTTAACAATATACACATTCTGCAATTTCTTACGACAAAAAATATTGCGAAAACGTTATTATAGTAAGCCCATTGACTAACTATAACATGCCATATGTGCAAGCTGAACCTTCATCTTTCACGCAATCGGCACACCCTTTTATCGCGCAAATAGACACATGACTAAGCAACACCACAGCTATCCTTAAAATAACAAACAAGTGGCTACAAGTATAAACTCGATGAAACTTTAGCACGTTTCGAAATCTTATCATAACTTAAATGACACGCACTATTTAGAGTTTCTTAATATAGTCCTCCTTATTTTAAAGAACATTGTAATTGAATTTCGATGATGCCTCAACTGAAAAAACATTCACTTACACTCATAATAATATCACGTTATTCCGTTCTACATAAAATCTTTGTCCCGTATGTACGCTTTGAAAAAATTGAATATTCAATTTTACCCTCCCCCCCGTCACCCCCCACACTGAAAAAAGACAAGACGACCCAAAATAACATCGAACTGAAACAATTTTTTTCTAAAATCAAACAGGTGCCAGCAAAACAAAATCACATAAATTGCGCCTTTCGCGCTCCATCATAGTCCGTGATTTAATGTGAACGCCGAGGAGAGAGAGAGAGAGCGGGGGGGGGGGGGGGGGGGGGTACAATTTAAGATAAGCATGTGTGCCGCCAGGGTTCTCAAGCCCTGACCCTATTAAGAGTAGAAAATCAAAAAAAATCAGAACTTGTCATGAACTTGTCATATCTCACATTACGTTACCGCAAAGGCATTAAGTTCTTCTTAAGTTTCGATATCTCACGTTACCTATCAGCTTCAATCATTTATCGTAAAGCCAAAAATAGGTCAAATGCGTTTTTTTGGCAAACGCAGTTTGAGAATTTCACGGTGTATTTTTACGAATGGCGACGTTTTAAGAAAGTTAAATGGGACGGGAAAGTTTGTGTTTTAATATGAGCGATATGGCAGAGCAAAATTTGCGTTTGTTCTAGTACGCCGGTGGCGGCTTAGAATTTTAAACATGAACGCTTATCAGCATAAGTGGAAAAGCGTTATTTCCTGAATTATTCTAGAGCTCTCACGCAATGCAAGTATGAACGTCCCAGTATGGGAATCCCGAAACGTCAAGTTGGATATCGAGTTCGAGTTCGAGTTGGACTTCGAGTTGGATTTCGAAATATGAAAAACTATAATCGATAAAAATCGACAGTCGAACCTCTCCTTACGGACACCTCTCTAATACGGATACCTCTCTATTACGGACAGTTTCCTGTGTCCCGACAAAATTCGCACATATTTTCTTTAAAAAAGACCTCTATAATACGGACCCTCTCTAATACGGACAACGGACACTAAATTCGGTCCCAGAGAGCAAATTAATATAAACTTAACCTCTTTATCACGGACACTCCGGTGATCAGGTGATGATAGTTTGAGTAAGTAATACAATTTCCTGTTTGCGGTTACAAACATGTATCGCAAGACGTTTCCAGAATAGACCTTATCACGGTTTTTCCAAAATTTTATATGGGCCTGATAGCAATAATCCATCGACACTGCTGGGAAAAGCATCTCAAAAATAGTAAAATGGCCGAGTTTAAAAGCGATATCTTTTAAAATAATGGAGATATAGCTCCGCCAAGTCGGCAAATTTCACAGACGCTTGTATCGCGCGGCCAAATATCTTGCCTACCGGTAGGCAAGAAATTTGGCCGCGCGGATCTGGATCAGTAAAATCCTGTACAAGATAAACTAGTAGTTTCCACTGGAAAGTGAAGTGCTGCGAGTAAAGCTTATTGCAGAAGAAGACTTGTTTGGAGATATCTCGTTAATTGCATGTACTTTAGATAGTGAACAGATGAGCGACTTGATCTATTTTGCCATTGGATTAACTTGGCTAATATATATGCCGTTCGAACGGCAAAACCGCACGGCTACTGAACGGATGAACGCGAAGTATGAATAAAGCCGTTTCTGATGGCTCAAAACGGGAAAGTTTGCAGAGATTAGCGACCTTTAATTCTCTCTCAATGTAATGTGCGACTCTGATGAAGATAACGAATGGAAAGCAGAACCATCGACTATGGTCTAAGTAGAATTTCGAGGCGACTGGAGGCGTTGGAGCGATTTTACCGCCGATTTCCTTCGGTGGATCCGATCGGCTCGATGAGCGGAGTGCTGTCTCTTTCAGAGGGAGGACTGAAACAGTTGAACTAAAAATCGCTGGAATCGCGAATCGACCGCAAAACCACTCACTGAGACACAAGTAAACACACAAAGAAGTTCAGATGAACCAGTTTTATTCAAATATCGTTCCTAATTTTACACTCAAACTCGAAGTGAATTTTCCCAATACAAATCCTTATAATTTCGCTATTACGCCATTTACCACGACGTTTATCACTTGAGCTTAGGCTACCTGTGCTGCCAGATGGTACGTTGTGACAAAAGGCAGTATCTTCTCGTGACCTTTTTTCTTTTGTGTAAGTGCCGATTGTCTAGAGGCAAAGAGACCTTTCTATGATGTTTTCTCCAAGATATCTCCAAACAAGTCTTCTTCTGCAATAAGCTTTACTCGCAGCACTTCACTTTCCAATGGAAACTACTAGTTTATCTTGTACAGGATTTTACTGATCCAGATCCGCGCGGCCAAATTTCTTGCCTACCGGTAGGCAAGAAATTTGGCCGCGCGATACAAACGTCTGTGAAATTTGCCGACTTGGCGGAGCTATATCTCCATTATTTTAAAAGATATCGCTTTTAAACTCGGCCATTTTACTATTTTTGAGATGCTTTTCCCAGCAGTGTCGATGGATTATTGCTATCAGGCCCATATAAAATTTTGGAAAAACCGTGATAAGGTCTATTCTGAAAACGTCTTGCGATACATGTTTGTAACCACAAACAGGAAATTGTATTACTTACTCAAACTATCATCACCTGATCACCGGAGTGTCCGTGATAAAGAGGTTAAGTTTATATTAATTTGCTCTCTGGGACCGAATTTAGTGTCCGTTGTCCGTATTAGAGAGGGTCCGTATTATAGAAGTCTTTTTTAAAGGAAATATGTGAGAATTTTGTCGGGACACAGGAAACTGTCCGTAATAGAGAGGTGTCCGTATGACAGAGGTGTCCGTAAGGAGAGGTTCGACTGTCGATTTTTATCGATTATATTTTTTCATATTTGTATTTTGTTTTTTTAACTCGAAGTCCAACTCGAAGTCCAACTCGAAGTCCAACTCGAAATCCAACTCGAAGTCCAACTCGAAATCCAACTCGAAGTCCAACTCGAACTCGAACTCGAACTCGAACTCGATGTCCAACTCGACGTTTCGGGATTCCCTGCCATGATCTATCAAGAAACGAAACATAATTATTATCAATTCGCTGTTCTGACTCAAATGAGTTCAAATTTTATATTCAAGTTCCGATGAATTTCATTGCATTCTCAAATGCTTGTTCATTTGGCTCGGATGGCTTTATGCCGGTGGATTTTCAAGATCAGTTGCTAAAACGCGCCACACTGTGAAAGAAATTTCCGGGAATATTTAAAATTTTACAAGATTTTGGTCTATTCTCTTGCCAAATAATGCCATTTCAATGTAATCGATTTTTGTAACAGTTAGCGTAAACTTCGAGTTCTACGAAGGGTTCGAGTTTAATCAATTTTTGCATAACCGGAATTCAATTGCATAACCGCACTTGTAATAAGCTGAGCGTGCAAGGCCTAGCCGTGTGGTTTTAACGCAATGAGAAGTTCGTAGACAATATAATAATTAAGGCCTTTAAAAATCAGTTGAAATCATTAATTCGAATGGATGGACTCAATACCTATTTAGTTTACTCTTAATTCAAAAGACAAATAGTATTGAAATATTTATGAAGAGGAATTTAACCGTTGCAACCCCTTAAAACTGTACTTATCTATATCCTTGGTGCACTGTATTAAATTTTTCTTAATAAGTTTTTAGAAGACTTACCTTCTACATGCAGCTGAAAAAGCTAGGCTTAAACGTAACAGTCGCTAGACTGTCAAAAATGCCAACGAAGGTTTTAGCGAGCTCCACGCAGCTGTAAAGCGTAGCGAATACAAGCTAAAATTACAGCCTTTACTGAGACACTTACGATACGACCAAAAACAGATCGCTGCATTCACCCCTCTCATAAAATAGAAGTCTGTATACAGGTGAACATTTCAAGTTCGTTTATCAACAGGTTGCAACTGAACTGACTGAAAATTCTAAAAACTGACAGGAATCTTCTGCGACACCTCCTTTCAACAACCTTGACGGGCTTTTTTAATTTCGTTCCTATTACAAATTAAGTTATCGTCTCTTTCGTAGAAAAATACGTAAACATTGGGAACATCAAACTTTAAGAGGGTATAAAGCAAAAGGAACACACATCTGAACAGCGCCACCATTTTGGACGGCAATCTATCCGTTCCGATGTTAATCGCGTAACTCTTTCCTCCTTTCCGGTTCTAGATTTCTGTTCGTGAAATGACCAGATTTTTTCCGGATATATAATTGATACTATCCATTAGATTATTACAATGGAACTCAATTCATTCTATAGGTGTCAGAACATTCACTGAAGCGTGATGCTTGAAGTTGTTTCTCGCGGTGAATTTGCCTGTAAAGAGCTGTAAACCCGGCGCAGCTTTTTCTCGACAGCTACAGTGAGCTTACTTTACCATTTTGTAAACAAGGCCAAACACACGACAAATTAATCTAGCACTGCTAAATGAGGGTGCTAATGGGGGTACCCAATTGTCAGTTAAGAAGAGGCTACACTGGTAGCCTATACTCATGCGCTTGTATAAAAAAATTTTATGTTTTTCTTTTTTAACTGCGTCACGCTGTCGGAAATCGGTTCATTTCAATATTTTCATTCATTGATCTTATCAAGTGATTTAGCTTGACAAGTAGGAAATTACGTATATCAGGCTGTGTTTTCACTAGGACAATTTTAGCTAGATGAAGTCAGAAAAGTCCGGAAATACAGTGAAAACACTTTGTCTAGTTTTTAGCGAGTTAACAATGCCAACTGTTTTCACAAGGAAAAACAACGGGTTTTCTCGCCTTTACGACAGGAAACTCATGCAGAGTTATACTACCTCGCAAGATGGTTTAACTTGTCCCGACAAATACCGCAGCCAATCGCATCGCGTGTATTGACAGATGCCTGCCAAACAATCTGGCAAAATTATTTTCCAGACGCTCACCTCGTGGTTCTTTCGCAACAAAACTTTGTATTCTTGTAAACATCGCTGACGAATTGCAAAACACTTCCCAATTCTTTCGCTGTTTTACAATTTAAAGCCCTTAAGCGCTTCCTCTCCAGCCATTTTTGAAAGTTGCGCGGATTTGTAATTTGAATCTTCCAAGTTATTAGTGGCTTAAAATTTCCCAGTAAAAACAGATGTCATGTTTAACTAGCTAATGTCGGTCTGTAAGCAAACACCTAGGAAGAATGTTCAGCTAGTTAATCGGCCTAGTGAAAACACAGCCTCAGTAAGGCTTTTAAATTTGCAAAGTTAAGATAAGGTTACTTTAAAGGCCATGAGAATGACCAGAGTGAATGCGTTTTTGGGATTGGACTTAGAACAGCCGCTTTACGAAAATTATTCGACATTAGATTCTCATACAAAAACCATAATTTCTCACCTGTCAAGATAGCTTCCAAAACCGTAATAAGGATCGTCAGTATTAAAGATGTCTGTTTGATACAGGATCGTACACAGAGAGTATGGGAAGGAAAAAAAAATCGAAACTCACTGATGCTTGTGTCCAATAAAATACGGTGTGTCCACTTACTTTGGAGTCTGCTTAATACAGGTTTTAGTGTAATCAGAAATCTTACTCATTTAATCTAACACTGAAAAGGGCTCGTGTGGTTAACCCCTGGGTCAACCCGCGTTCGCGTGCTAGGACAAAATGACGAAACAAAATACACACCATACCACCATCACTTGTCGCACTTCCCATTAGAAAAGGTAGCTCCATTTCCAACTGAGCCTTTGTAACAGCTTTCCCGTCGATCTTCTCTAATCGGAACAACTTTAAATCAAACTCACCGAGTCCAAACTTTCCGCTTATTGTTTGATTATATGTCCATTGAATTGTGCTATGTCATGTCAAACGGTATGCGACTTATGTGTCATTCGAATGCCGATCCTTTGTCATCATCTCGATGAAAACTCAGAATAACTTTGACCACGCCACTCGACGCCATCACGGAGATCAAGGTCAACGCTCTACGACCCTGGTACCTTTCGCATATAATATCGGTTAATATGTCACCTGGTCACGCAGCGAGGCAGGTAAAAGTCACAAAATAGCTTTGCTGTTAGGAAAAAACTATGTTGCTTTTATTAACAACAACAATCGTTAATTTAGTATAATTAATAGAATGTCACTTAACTGTTACCGTATTTTCTCGATTAAACGCCGGGCCCTGAATAAACGCCGGGTATAATTGAGGAAGTTGTAAGTAAGCTCCTCAAACGTTTGTTTGTGGTATAATAAACTTAAGATTTAAGGGCAAGGTACAAGGCTGCCAAGAAAAACGAATAATAACCCTTTCTTAAAAAATGGCGGGCGAGAAAAAACTGCTGATACAAAGAAACGCCGGGTCCACAAGGCCAAGTTTGAAATAAACGCCGGGGGCATTTAATAGAGAAAATACGGTAACTTTTCATTTATCAGTTAACTACTATATTTTTGGGCAATTGTCAGTTAACTGTTAACCCCATCAGCACCCTCCTAAATGCACTGGTATTCTGAATTTCACTTTTGCCGGAACGCAATTGGCATGAAAACAAAACGAAAAAACTCGCGAGATAATAACGCCTTTTGTCACAACATTTCACCCACGACTGAAAAACCTTAAACAAATACTGATGAAAAATGGAGTTTCGTTCAAAACCAACTATTCCTGAAAACTATTTACAAAACGCCGCCTAACACATCATACAAGACGTAAATCACTTAACGACACGACTCATAACAGCCAAACTTTGAAAGCTAATATAAATGCATCGCAACCGCAAAACCACATAGCGGAGTCGGTGCAGGCCTGTCATGAACCTCATTTCGATCTAAGGGAAACTAAAAAAGTGACCGCCAGGAGTGGTGCCCTGTTTATCCGCTCCAGACCCAATATTTTCTATATAAGTGCGTCCATAGCAGACGTGACCGAAAAATGACCACGTGATCACCATTTTCCCGCCATTTTTCACGTCAAAATATATAAAACAGCAGACTTGATACTTTAGCTAACTACAAAACTTTCCGTTTCATTATGCAAGAGTAGGAACAGCAAAATACCATAAATTTTGACTTTCGTTCTATTTTCGAATACTGCTGGAGAGTTGAAAAAGAAATGGCTGATGGCGCGATGTCTGCTAAACATAGCTCAAATTGTCCTGGCATGGGGAAAGGCAGCTCTAGAGAAATGACATGTTGTTACGGCCTCCTTCCATTAGATTCGGCAAATGTGAAGTTCAATGTTTGAATCGGGCCTTACTTTAAAGAATATTAAAGATTCAGTCACCATTTGTTGTGTCAATTGATATTTTGATAATTAATATTAATGTCTCATCTGATCAGATATAAAGTCATTGCACGTGACGTATTATCGATGTGGGCTTTTAATTGATTTAAAATTGCGGCAATCTATTGTATTTGATTTAGAAAGTCTTTTCCATTGTCAAATATCCCAACAGAAAATAGACAATGAATAACTGAAAATGCACTGTGTAAATTGAACCAACAACACATTTTCATCGTCAATTAGCTAGGAAGGCGGGAAAAGTCTTTCACTTTCACTTCCCTAACATCAAAATTATTTACATTCACACTCGTGATTCTTTGTTACTCATAACTTTTTTTGACTTGCACCAACATGAATTTTCAAACCAAGTTCTCTCAATCTTCTCTATCCTGCCAAGAACCATATCCAGTTGACTACTGCGCCTCGCATTTTCTACATAATGTCTGATTCTACAACGCCATCTTTACCATATTTATTTTATATTTATTTTAGATTCTTCTTTTTTTCAACCTCATGTTTCAACGCATTAACGAGATGGCTTTAAGAGCCCTTTGATTGTGGAAAAGAAATAAGCTTAAAGGGAATTAGGTTAATACAGTATTGCCAACAAACAATCCTTTAAATATGAACTGATTGGTCTCTTAACAAGGTATCTTCAAGGTGGTTCCTCAGACAGTGTCACTTCCTTGGATGGTCCAAACTGGATTATGACATGGCAAAGTATGAGGAGACTTTTCAGTGTAACAATCTAAGCCTCTTCAACAAGCATTTCATTGATGGGGAGAAATGTTGGTGTTCAAACACTGTTTGTGACAGCTAAAGAGAGAGCCATGGTGGAGGATATAAGGGGTCTATAAGGAACAGCAGTGAGGATGACATTCTTCAAAGAATTTCTGACACAGTGCAGCAAATTTCTGATGAGATAAAAAAAAACTGGCCAGTTTCAGAGCAAATCTTAACAAGTTCAAAAAGGAAAACCTTGTTATGTTTTATAATGAGATTGTAGAAGAGCTGCAACAATTACAGGCACAGAAAGAGACTTCATATGTTGTTGAGGAGGAAGGACCGAGCGAATGATTTTAGGACAATGTAGGTTCCTTGACGCGGCAGGGAAGGGAAGGGGAGAGGTACTAAGGTATAATAGTGACAGGGATGTGCGAATAAAGACAAATTTTTATACCCAAAAAGAGTCATGTAGGCCAAAACCAGACTCCCAAAAAAGTTAAACAACCCAGATCTTGACTCAAGAAATGACCTTTCTTTCTCTGCAAAAAAATCAGTTTACCAAAGGGAAAGTGAACAGAATATTCCTTACCCACAGTAAATCCTCAGATCTCAAATTTTAACCCTCAAAAAGGGCCTCACACATCCCTAACACAATTATACCTGAGTGCCACCCCCCCCCCCCCCCCCCACCCTCCACCCCTGGCCGAGTATTATATCAAACATTAGATCAAACACCAAGAAGAGTATTGAGAAAACAATGCATGGCGAAGTATTTACAATGAACTTTAGGTGTTTGATCTTGTACAGACTGCTTGCAGTCTGCCATTTCTGTTAACATCTGTTGAGTTGTTATCCCAGTGAGTTCATTCGCAAAACAATGTGGTTAATCAAAAATGGTTTGGGGCAAGACCAGGTCATGTGTATGTGTTACACATGCAACCCCAGTAACTTTTAGATCTTGTGATGAAACACTCTGTAGAATGTTTTATATGACTTCACAAACAAAATGATTTTTGTTAAAGAAAGTAAGGATGCCAAAATGAGGAGTGTTTTTTTGTCACATTTCTAAACATGTCTTGCTGCAATTTCCTGTGTATGAATTATTACAGTCAAAATACTCAGCGCATTCTGCTTATTATTTGGGAATGACTTCCATTACCGGTAATTGCGAACGGATTGCATTATTGAAATCAAAATACATACAAAATTCAGGTTTTAAATTGATTATTGGAATCTTCCAACGGTATCTTCAATCGAAATAAGGAATGTTGATTGGTTTGTTTACTGACGTGGGTCAAAAGTTCGTGGGTGAAATACGCAACCGTTGGTCGCTGTTGGTTTCAGAGAATTCGGTCGGTTGGATTTTATAGGAAATTTTCCTCACTTTTGGTGAAAATTTCTCTTTCAGTACCAGCACACTAGCATTTTAAGAATGCAGAGCTTCTTTACGTCAAAAAATACTCAGTGGTTTATTTTTGTTGAGCGAACAGGAATGGGTCAGATGTGTCAAGCTGCCAACTGTTGCCTACTTTGCACGTGAACATTTGCCTGATGTCAACCAATCAGCATCCATTCTTTGGAATGAGGCTACTGTTGGAAGATTCCAATAAACAATTTAAAACCTGAATTTTGTATGTATTTTGATTTCAATAATGCAATCTGTTCCCAAATAATGAAAGTCATTCCCAAATAATAAGTGGAACACGCTGAGTATTTTCACTGTTATGATTTTAAAAATTCAGATAAAGAGGTTTTGCTCCATTTAACTGTAATGGGCATTATCAAAACAAGCCAGTTAAAAAAATCAGTGTATCTGTTCATACACATGTACCTGTCAATTACCATGCAATAAAATTGGAGCTAAAATGGCATATTACTGTACTTTCCTTACTATTTTATTAATTTCATTTATGTAAATAAATGAATTAAATTTTGTTTACCATTACATTTTAACATACATCTTATTCCAAAATGGCTTTTGTCTCAATGTTAATTGACCCTTGTTGCCTCAATCGCATCTGCAAAATTCAGAAATTTTAGAACGAGGCAACAAGGGCCAATTTAAACATGGAGACAAAATAATATTTTTTTGCCATTTAAAAATAAGGTGTATTAAGTGGGATGTGGAGATCACAAAATTGAATTGAAGATTTATTCTTCACATAATTTCCAGATTTTGATGATATTTTTCAGAATTCTAATGAAACCTCACAGATTTTTTGCAAATTATTCACCATAAACACTGTGAACCATTGAAAAACAATGGGTGGTTTCAGAAAAATATCTGAATCCTCCCCATGGATTGTCATTGTTTTGACTGGAAAAACCTGAAAGCTGAAGGCTGAATTTTATAAAGTTTACACCCAACCTGGAATTTCCAGAGCTGTGGGAGAAGGGGAGGGGGATGGTTAAAACACAAAAGGTCTGTGGAGAAGTGTAGATAATCAAATGAATATGGTTAATACTCATTCTACACCTGTCGATAAAGTGTTTTTGTAGCTGCCATGTTGGAGTGAAACAAAATGATTTTCCTTTCCGAGGAATAAATTTCAATTTTTTGTAGAAATGTTTTTTTGTTTCCCTCCTCCAAATTCACTGCTGTGAAAACACTATACTGGTGTACTCTTGTTTAAAGTGCTTACTCAAAATGCTACACACTGAATTTTAAAGAGATTGGTTCTTAAAAAATTTGGATTTATTAAAACCAAAAATGTAGCTCGTGTGATATATACAAGGATGTATAAAACAACTACTTCCACCTTACAAGAAATGGTCTTGTATTTTAATTAAGCAAGGGTCTAATACAAATACTTCAATTTCGCGGGGTTCTTGCTCAGTTACTTGTCCAACAATCGCACTTTTGTCTATTTCTCTAAAAACAGGACTGTAAATGGAGAGCCTTGTTTGTCAGTAAATCCTCGGTCCGCCCAGAAGTTCGCAAAGAACGAGCAGGCTGGCGGCCGGTGGGGCATATATCCCAGCCACCGAGAAAGCGCCCACTCTTCGTTTCTTCGGACCGATGATTTACGCGGAGATCGTGATGGGCCGAATTCGTAAGACTCTTATCGAGTGCGAAAACAAAGATGAGATGACCGTAGAGATGTTATTGCTGAAATATACTTATAAATATGGTCAATAAATGAACTTGTTGTACGTATTTTGTGTATTTCAATATGGCCGCTTGGCAAAATTGTTGTTGTGGCCTCATGGCTGGTCCCAGTTTCTCTCGGCCAAATTTGTTTTGTTTTGGTTTGGTTTGGTCCAATCACATCGCTGGAAAATATATATCCAGAAATGGATATGTCCCGGACTGTTGGGGTTCGATAAATTATCTCCAGAAATGACACCTTAAACGGCTCAGAACGGGCAAAAAACAACACACAAGACTCATTTAACATTTCATCTAAACTTTTATTGAACATAATTAACACTGGCTAGAATCAATCTGGAACGTCCAAAAAGAATCTGGAATGAACTGATAAGTCTAAAATAAACCAATCACTGACCACCTACTCATTAAGTCATCTTCCAATACTAAATAAGTATAAATTAACGAATAAGCTAGCAGTATTTTGACAGGTCATCATAGATAAACTCATTGAGTACAAAACAAAAGTCTTTGACTACAAAATCGACTTATTCAGTACGAACGTGAACTGAAAAAGTATGTTTCAACGAATCAAAAGCTGCATATAAGATTATCCAATTTTTGTTCCTATTACGTTCATCGATCCATTCGTACACGTTTTGGCGCCTTATTATTCTGACTTAGCGCCAAAAAGATAATTAAATTACAATAATCACGGTACACTTAAAATTATTCATAAAAACTGTGCACTGTATTAAATTCTTCAGAAAAAAAAAGCAGTTTTGTATTAAAATATGCGTTTTCCCCGCACTAGCAAAGCCAAACGGTCACAAACAAACGCAGTTAGATCGTTGACGCGTATTTTCAAACACCGCTCTGGTACTGCGAAGTGTATCTATGTTTACGTTTCATGTGATGTTAAAATTAGCAACTCTATACTGTATATAGGTGGAAAATCTGCTAATTTGCTAAAGTAACGCTTTACGTACCTTGCAACTTTGAAAAGTCAAATGGCATTTTTGTAGCGGAGCACTTGCCAGGCCGAAGGCCTGGCTGCGCAGCACCATACTCATAGAACCATGCCCGTCATTTTTCATGGTCATGGTTAGCGGAATGTTTCGCGGGCGCGTTGTCTGCCCGCCGAACGCCCGCCGTACGCTTTGAGCTAAACATTGCCGGATTTCATATCGTGAGGGACTGGGGCGAGTTCCGCGTCTGCCGGACATTAGGGAGCTTACGAATCGACGACTTTTGCACGACGACGCCGTTGGGTCAGGTCATAGTCCCGCGTCGTCGTCCTGCAGAAATTTTAATTTACGATTCCCAATGAAGACGACGACGTTGGTGGGCGCGCACAAATCGTTGGGCGGTGTTGGATCTCTTGGACAGCTGGACAAGTGAATTGTTTAAAATGCGAAATATCTACGGCAGACTTATCCTAATAGCCGAAGCGACCAAAAATAGACAAAGCTTAGAAAACGAAAATTGCCAGACATTTACGTATTTACAAGCCTATGTAACTGATGTCCCTATAAATCAATCTGCTCGCTCGCATAGCAGAAAAGCCGAGACAAATTTGTGTTTCTACAACTTCAGGCTGGCTAAAAGACGATTCAGGACAAGAATAAAAAACCTCATCGAATTACAAGCTTATCTTTTTGAAATCTAACAGCGTGTATTGCTTCCAGTCCCGGCTTCAAGTAAAATATTTTCCTATTAATTTTTAACTATAGACCCGACTATAAAATATACACCCCTTTTAATTTCTTTGAAAATTCGTTAAACAAAAGCAAATGTCTTATCCTTCAATAAGGTGTGGTTAACATCAGTAAACGAGTTTTCATTCAGCAATCTCATCCTGACCTTTTCGTGTCACTTGGCGTTTCACTTGTTTCACTTGCCATATTTCTACTTGATATTTTGGGGCGTTACTTGAATGAAAACAGACAAAAAGTCAGAAACATTTATGTCAAGAACATCTCCCTGATGTGATTCTTGAATTATCCGGCAGAATCCCCTGAATTAACGAGAGAAAACTTCGAAAACTGACCTCACGTTCTGCTGTTTTGGCGACGCCGTCAATTTGCTCAAAACAACGTCGTCGACTTTGGCTCGACGCCGGCAACTTCCCACAAAATCATGCGCAGTAAGTATGTCACGCAATCCATCGGCGTCGTCGTGCGAAAGTCGTCGATTCGTAAGCTCCCTATTTGCATCGTGCGAGTCGAGCCGAGAAATGGCGACCTCCTCTTCTAAGAAGTCCAGGTGGCATTGGAATTGTGCTGGTGCACTATGCACTAATAATTGGAGAAACGAGAGACTGGAGTATTACACCTTTACCTCAATAGATAAACGAAATGACGAACTTAAGACTTCTTACAGTGAAGTTCTTGTAAGTGAAAACGTAAATTGGAAGAAGCAAGTCATTTGTTCGGCACACTGGTCAAAAGGACTAAGAGAAAGCATTGATGATCCGCCAGATGTTATCTGTACGGAGGACTATATAAAGAAGCTTGAAAACTCAAAACCTCGGTGTTCGAATGGCAAGAAGAGAAAGGCAAGAAAACTCGCAGCGGTAAAACGCAGTTCGCATAACACATCGAAGGCAAAGCGAAGGTTTAGAAAGCTATCGTGATGCGAGTATTTCCTGTACAGAACAGGAGTTGTCAAGAAATGACTACGAAACGTGAACAAACATTCTGAGAATTTGAAATCTGCGAATGAAGACCTGAGAAAATAATGTGATGCAATTAAGAGGAAGTTGGAGGAAAAAGAACTTGAGATGGCCAATCTGAAAAGACAACTTAATGATGTTATGGAAAGAGAGCAAAACCTGCAATTCCAACTGAGACAACTTAGGTGTCAACTTGGTCAAATTAAATTTACTTAAGCCAACCTTATTCATTATCCACAATAGTTTTTATACATGACGGGGCTAACTACAACAAAGTTTGATTGTTTATTTGAGGCTATTGAGCCATTTGTACACCTCATAGTATATCCTGACTGTAAAGGAAGTGGAATGGAAACAAAGAGTAGGAAATTGGGTTTAAAAACTGAGGCGGTCTGCTTTTTTTCAATCTGCAGACATGACTGGATGGCTGGAGCCAGTATTTCAACTGTATCTAGAAACTTTGTTGCTTGGACAGTATTATTTCTTTCTTCATTGTTTGAATGCCTGCAATTGAAACCTTTGCCAGGATTTGTGGAGGAATTCCTACTGAAGGAATTCATAGAAGCTGGGTATGCAGCCACCGAGGCACTTGGAGATGCCACTGAGACATGGATTGGTCAGTCAGAGAACTATGACGTCAATAATATAACATTCAGTTCGTACAAGAACCACACCATAGGAAAAACGTCCATCTGGATTTTTCCTCATGGGTGATTTCATCACTGCAGTAAAACATACCCTGGAACTATATCTGACCGTGACATAACTGATCAGTGCGGGGTTTTAAGCAAAATAAATAAGGGGAAAGTTGTCTTAACCGATAAGGGTTTTAATATTTCAGACTTGTGCCACTCCAAAGGAATTCTTCAGAACAGGCCTCCTCTGAAATTTTCAGATCAGTACGAAGAAACAGATATTTGCAAAAAATTTGACATTGCTACCCTGAGGATTTATAATGAGAACTATATTGGACGGATAAGGGATTGGACCATTTTAAATGCTTGCTGGCCTCTCAGTCGTAATGATATCCTTGGTCACTGTTTCAAACTATTTGCTCACATTGTGAACATGCTAAAGAGCCCAGTTGGTCCAAAGAACTCTTAAAAATAGTGTTGATAAGAAGGAGCAAATAAATGTTCACAATTGAAAAATCCAGTTTGGGGGGGGAGTCCTTCATGTGGCCTTTTCAAGAATGTGCCACTGGACAGGGTATGGTTTTTGGCCTCTCCGTCCAGAACAGGGGATATAGTTTATGTGATTCTGTCCTAAACAGGAACTGAACCTATCCTAATCAGGGTATGGTTGCATGATTGCAAAACCAAAGAGGGTATATTTTGTCCTTTATCCTAAACATTGTCCTAAAGTAGAGGGTGTCGTACAGGGTAGGCATTTTTTTGTCCTATACCCAGACATAGGCACATAGGTGAACTCCCCCCCCCCCCAGCCAATAACATTTGATCTCATTAAATCCACCATTGAATCACAGCTTTCAAGACATGTTATTATACAACCTCATAAAATTGACTAAGGCAAACATTAAGCAGTTGAAATGCCATTGCCTATAACCCCAAGTGACTACATTGTAATATCAATAAAATTAAAAACAACTATAAAAGTGCAAATGACTCCATTTATATCAATTTTGTTCTCTGGTCTGGGCTATTTTTATTTATAAATCCCCAAGGTGATCATAATTTGTATTTTATCCCCACAGTAGAAACATGTAAGCTCACACAAGCCTTACAACTATGGTAAATGAGGAACGATCATAGATGTGGGGAGATTCACTTAAAAACGGTTGTCATTTGAAGAACAATTTGCATCAGTTGAATGTTGAAGTGAATTCCTCGGAACCTCATAAATTCAGAGTGATTATATAGCAGCAAACTCCACATCTTCCAATTGCACACGTGCAGTGACTTTTTATAGGTGCATTGTTTTCGAACAAAATAGTAGCTAGACGAGTGACTTCTTGTCCAAAGCTTTTCACAACAAACGCCTTGACAAAGACAGATGTACTGTTGTCCTCAACTTTAATTACCGGCTTTAACCGTTTTTATTTTCCTTGAAAAAAGCATTGTCTTGGCTTTTCGGTACTGACCTTTGCGCCCCTGTCGTTTAAATGCTACGTAATGGGAAATAGTCTCCGCCGTTACTTTCGGGTAAAAAGAGCTGTCTGCGTTCCACTCAGCAGAAGGTGGTGGTATTATTGTTTTATCCATACTCGTCTTGAACTTGAAACTCTTATTAATTTCCTTGACGTGTTTCTCAAGCAAACCGTCATCCTTTTGAAATGGCAGTAGTCGATGAACAAGCTCGTGCCTTGTTCCCGAAGCCTGAATGAAATTGCTATTTGTTGTTTTTGAGTAGTATAGTTGTGTTGTATAGTTTCTGAGTGTATAGCTGACTGCTTGAAATAGAGTGATTTTCCTCAGACCGTGAAACAGTTTCTAGTAGTTAGTGTATAATAGTGAAATAGACACAAAAGAAAACAATGGAAATAGGATCTACTAACCACTATTAGTGTACTATTTCACTATCCGAGGAAAATCACTATCAAATAATTTATGCTAACCTAAATTAGCAGCCTCTACACAGTACTCACTAGCATGTGATTATGCTCCCGCCTATAAATTGGGCAGGTTGAACAGAATAACACAAAACAAACAATTAATGTCAAGATCACTAGTTAGAATAATTTGGTCGCATGATATAACAATGTATGTCTTTGCAGATTCAAGTATTTGCTTCTTTTTTGATAAGTCATGTTTACTTCAGCAAAATGTTTTGAAATATTACGATCTTTTTGCAGACCTGAAAAAGTATGAATGTATTAATAATAAAATTATAAAGGTGATAAAGGCATGATCTGGTGATTGTGGGACAAATTGAACTAAAATCTCTTGTTTTTGGCTTGGCTCAAATAACTTTTCTCCCCAAAGATGTACCCAGATATTATGGTTGCCAACCTTGTTCCCAGGCTCCTCTCTTTTCAACTTCAGAGAGGACCCTGGGAACAATTGAGTGATTGCAATAATCCTGAAATAGCACAATAATCATCCAATCACTATCATCATTAGAAGCCTGCTTACTTTCATGTATAATACTGTAAAATTCTGAATAAAGACCCTTCCAAAAATAGCCCCCCCCCCCCCCAAAAAAAAAAAAAAAAAAAAAATTAATAAATAAATAAATAAAAATAAAAAAATCCTTCCAAAGAAAAACCTGCCCAAGTTATTTGGGTTCAACGCTCAAATAAATGGTTAGTAAATTAAAAAAATTAAAGTAAGCAAAATTAATTGTGAAATTTATTTATTTTTAAGGGATTAGAGACACTATAGAAATTCACAGTTACTGTCAAAAGGAAGCATGTTGTGCATTATTTGGATATACATGTTGTTTTGTTGCAATAAAGCTTGTTTAATGTTTTGCTACATTCCAATGCCCACAAAAAATGTCTGTTGCACTAATATATAAACTTTAACATTCATAATTTTATGGTAATTAGTCAAGAGTTATTTTCTTAACCTAGACTAATATTTAAAGTTTGTAATAGTAATTGGACTGAGTGGAGTACAATTCAGGGAGTAATCGGACGAGTAATTTCAAATCGGCCGAGTGCGTAAAGCAAGAACAATTTGAAATTACCAGCACGATTACCCCGAATTGTACGACACGAAGTTCAATTACTAATTAATCGCATCAATAACAAAATTCGAGATTAATAAGTCTATGTGGAGTTTCTTGCACTCAAAACGTCAAGGATATTTTGTCAGTATGAAAGCAGGAGGAAAACAGCGGAAAAAGTAATCCTATTGACACGTGCGCAATGTAGGTGTCCAATTACAGCTATCCAATTACAAAAACTTGTACTTGGACAGCTGTAATTGGACACCCATGTGACTGCGCGCCTATTACGTAAGAAATAGGCGGGCAGATAACCAATCACAATCGAGAATTTTGTTACATGTATTGATACGATTAATAGAGTAATACACCTTAATTATTCCCTGAATCTCTTTTTTCCAATTGGGACATCCCCATAAAATGTTTCATTTCCCATTGCCTACCCTCTTGGTCAGTCGGGCAAAAAAAAAAATTGCAGAGTGAGCCCAAGTCCAGAAAAAGACTGGATGCTAAGTAAGAAGGCCTGGTTACACGTGTGCTTTCGATTGCCAATGTTTTCCAAATCCAAACTTACTCCTCATCCACAATGGAGGGCTAATAAATTAAACAAAAGATTTCTATTCAAAATGAAGTCTTGATCACATGTTTAAAAAGTAAAATTTTGCTTGTAAGACAGTGCATCTGAAATTTTTTTTTACTTTTCCCAAAAAATGGGTCAGTCGGGCAATGGGAAACAAAACATTTTTTGTTTTACCTAATTAACTATTTCACTTTGTTTCACAGGATAATTAGTAAAATCATTCTCAAGTTTCTGTTGTCTCTTACATGTACCTATTTAAATATAAGTACTGTTTTTGCTGTGTGATCAGATATTAGGATACGACCATCAGCCAATGTGGTTATACCACAAGGCGACTGTAGCTTAGCAACAGTTTTCCCAGTAAAGCAACCTTCAATGGTGAACTGTTGCACGTGACCTATCTCTATGTCGCTGACCAGAATATTTCCATTTTTGTCTTCGCACAATCCCAACGGCTTTGTAAACTGTCCGTCTGCTTTGCCTTTTTCTCCAATCTTGTGCAAAAACCTCCCTGAAGAATCAAACAGTTTTAAACATTCGTTCTCACTGTCAGTCACAATAAACATGTTTTTGTAACAGACGCAGCCCATGGGATGGTTTAGTTTTTCTGGGCCGCTATCTCCAAACTTCAACACAGGTGCACCATCCTCTGTCAACACCTGAACTCGGTTGTTGTTATACTCAGCCACAACCACGTGTCCTTGACCATCCATACAAATACCGCCTGGATTCTTAAACTCACCGTCTCCTGTCCCTTCCTTTCCAAAGCTTTTTACACAGTTTCCGTTGTGGACATTAAACATCTGTATTCGGTGATTCCAATGGTCTGCCACCAGAATCTCATCATCGTTCAAGAATGTCACGTCAACTGGTTGGTTCAGCTCCCCGGGATTCTTTCCATAGCAACCCAGTTGTTGCACATACTTTCCTTCTTTATCAAATATCAGGATACAGTGCTTTTTACAGTCTGCTACGGCGATTAATCCTTTACTGTTCACAGCAATCCCAGTTGGCCCTTCCAGAGTTCCATTTTGCAAGTCTAACTCGCCTACAAGTTCAAGCCGTCGTTTCTGCACCTCGATAGTGAAAGGACTCTGAGCAAGGTTCTCGCCGTTTATCTTTGCGGAGATGTGGTAGGTACCTGGCAGTTTAGGAACAAATTTCACCTGGAAATTTTCACCTGATTCTTCGTTAATGATCAAACTTGCCAGTTGGTCAGCAAGCTCCACCAGTACTTCAATGTGGTATTCATGTTGTATGTTACTGATTTGTCCTTTGTATGTTTTGGGGCAAATCGAAATTTCCGCTTCTACGCCAGCTTGGAAATTTTGATCAAGTGCTTCCATAATTGATCTATTTGGGTCTGTTTCGCTTATGAATCCCAGGCTCGCCTTATCTGGTGTGCAAGTGGAAACGAACTTTACAAACGGGCCAACCGGAAGTGCTGGGAGTGCCGTTTTACCGAGCTCCTCAAATCGCTCTTCTAAATTTCTCTTGTTTTGCATGATGTCTGCACTCGAACTTCTCTGAACCAGGTCACTGGCAAACTCTGCTGCTTGGTTGATCTGTTTCGCTAACATCTCAACTTGTTTCTTTAGGGAATCCAATTTCTCCATTCTTGACACGCGTGTGTTCTCGAGGGTAGTAATTGCCTCGAGCTCGCGTTCGTGAATCGCGGCGATCATTTGTTCGGCTGCTTGAGACACTTGGCGTTTGGCAGCGGTAATGGTGGTTTCCAAGCTGGTAACTATTTCCTCAACTCGACGAATCAAATCATTGCAACTTTCGTTCTTTTGCTTCATCAGGTCGACTCCTGCCAAAATGTTGGCTCTTTCGCTATCTGTAGCCTTTTCAAGCGGCTCAATTTCATGATTCTTGTGTTCCGTATTAAAGCATATTTGGCAAATACAAGTTTGACAAACACAACAGTAAAATCTCATTACCTCTGTCTCGTGGTACTTCTCGGCACAAAATGCTTTTCTTTTAAGCAAGGCTTCGTAATCTTCGGCTTGAAACTGTTTGACTGGCGTCACCTTGTGTCCTTGGAACACAGCAGTTTTAAACACCTCGTGGGCGTTCAAACAGGCACTACACAGCAACTTCTCGCAGTCAAAACAATAACTAATTTCAGCGCTCTTTTTCTTGCAATTTCCGCAACTGATCTCACTTCCATCGCCAATTTTTTGAACAGCGAGAAGGCTGAGTAAGCTATTGTGATGAAAACTGGTCGGCAATTGATCGAATCGGTTTCCTTCGGGGATGCCAATTTGTGCCTGGCACTCGGGGCAGCGAAACTGACCTTCTCTTTGACTCAGAAGCGCATGTTTCTTCAAACATTCGCAGCAGAACGTGTGAAGGCACGCTATGGTCTTCGGCTCGGTGAAGATATCCAAGCAAATCGAACATTCAACATGCCTTTTAAGGTTTTTCAACAGAGATTCCATGGAGGAGTATCAGGCGTAGATTGAGAGTAGAACTTATGAAACACACCCGTCTATTGTGTTGTCAATTCCGAGAATCTTTAGTCTGAGTACTTATTAACGTTGTCAGTATATTTTAAGTGACCAACCAGATCAATTTCTAATAATATAATATCGTGACCCCGACCTCAGTTGCTAAGTTCTAGTGATGTCCAAAGATTGCAAGGAATTAATTACTTTCATAGACAGCAAGCGCTCCTTTAATTTTTAAACATAGCTTTCACTCAAAGAAAGGGTCATTTATAAGTGTCATTAGAAAGAGCGGATAACAGACGTCAATGTTGGTGCTGTGGCATAATTGTCAGTGAAGCGCGAGAAATTAGGGGGCGTGGAGATTGATGGACATCGTCGAGCAACCATGATAGTGCATGGGCTATAGGAAGCAGCATTTTGACTAAATAAAATTTTCAAATTAAGTTAAAGTACTCACATTAATACTGCTTTGTCTTTTCTAGTCGTTTCTCCCCATATACCGTAAACCTCCGAAAATAAGAAAATAAGCCCAGGCCGAACGTCCCCTTTTGTCTGGCTTATTTTTGGGTGGGCTTATATTTGGGTGCGCTTTTTTTGGTTGGAAATATTCGTTAAAAAAAATCAATGGGGCTATTTTCGGGAGGCATTTTGTGTCTTAAAATTTTGCGAGCCATTTGCTGTAAAGACACAAGTTGATCAAGGCGATTGCAAGAAAAATACTGTTGTGAGGCATATTCCTGAACCGCTTGCCCGAATTTTAGCTCCAAATCTCAAGGACAAAACCATAACTTATGTACAGGCAAAAATAACAGGTGAAAAACGCGGAGCACCAGAGGGAGTGTGGGTTCAATGCAGTGGCATTTAACCGCCTTGCAAGTTCTACTGATGTATACCGGCCAAAAGGAAAACAGATCAAGAGTAAGAAGAGAAATTCATAAAGGACAGTAAACTTATAAACGCTGGAGATTCTCTTTTGTGTTGATGATAATTAAAAGCAGCATCTAAGTTGAACATGACTACTTTATAACGTAAAAACACCCCCATGGGCTTGTATTCAGGGGGTGGGGGGGGGGGGGGGGCGGCTTATTATTGGAAGGAATTTTTGTTATAAATTAGGGGGCTTATTTTCCGGGGGGGGGGGGGGGCTTATTTTCGGAGGTTTGTGATATTTCGTGAACAATGCTTGGAAAACACTCCAATAAAACAGGGCCAGTACAAGTCTTGGTAACCATGCGTTTTCTTCGAATTCGAGGTGCAGCACTTGGTGTTACTTTAAAGCCCTCCGAGCTCGTTTTGAACCTTCCCTCAAATAAAGTTAAACGACTCCATCCGTATTAGTCGTTTGTCATTTTTGGTCTTTTTTTCTCCATACATTTCATAGACAAAGCTCGGAAGATACTTCATTCGATTTAGAAACAGCACCAGTATTCGCAGGAGCCCATACAATTTTTGAAGCATTTAATTTAACTAATACCCAACAAACGTCGTCACTTTTTCTTAAATTTATCTGATGCGACATGTTTTTATGCATGACTTCTGACATTTCTATGACAAGCATATTTATCCAAATTGTGAATTCTCTGCTTAAGGTCCGGTAATACGGGAAACATTTTCTTTCCGGCAACTTGTCACGCAACATTGTTGCATTGCAAGTTGAAAGGCGTTGTTGCGCGTATTACCACCATCTGCGTGAGCAACTTATCACACAACACAATAGTTCAGCGTTCAACATGCTGCGCAAAGTAGACTTGAGTTCTACTTTCTGCAACAAATTTTAGTTTTGTTGCTCGTATTACCACTCACGCTACATCTTGCCACGCAGCAAGTTTGAATTGAACGCTTGTGATTGGCTGTCAGTGCAGCGCTGCAGCGCGGCAGCGCGGCAAAAAATGAAACATGGCGGACGGAGACAAGGAAATCGAAACAGTGAACGATGTTGGGGGAGGGGTAAAACAATCTTGCTTCCGTCGTTGGGGGGGGGGGGGGGGTTCTGGAATAACCCAATTTACACAGGTTGCACGCGATGTAGTGACATAGGAATACTAATTCTTTATTTTGATTATCAACTTTCTTTTTACAGCATGTGGGCCACATGCCGTCCTCGCAAAAATATGAAAGGGTCAGAACAAATGCGTCAAGTGATCTTTTTATGCGTCTACTACCCCTAGGCTCTGGTCTGGTAAAATGTAATCAATCCTCAAGCCAAAAGCCGAAAGCTGCATAAAGCTGCAGAAAGCGAAATCGTGATATTCAACTCGGCCCAGCGTTATCATAGTGAACTCGAAATTTGTTTGCATTTGCAGTTTATACAGAAGTTTTTTTATGTCGTTTTTTATTATTATTTTTTCTATTTTATTTTTTCTATTTCATTTTCTTTTAATATCTTTTTGATTTTTAATTTTTGTTTCTTTTTATATTTCTTTTTCATTTTTGTTTATTATTTTTTTAGATTTTTAATCACGGCTGCATGTATTTTAAAATTTCAAACAAGCATTTCCAGTTGGTTTTGCTATGATAACGATGGGCCACCATAGCCCACGTACATTTATATCAGAACAATATATTGGATGAAATGTAACAAACATTCATGGAGGTTACTCGAAATTGTACGGTGGCGACAACAATGACAACAAACATTGAAGCGAAAGAAACGCCCACGTGTGCCAACAAAAATTCACTCCAAGTCCAATACATCAATTTTGTAGTCTTTACCCGAGTCTTTCAACCGCATGAGCTCCAAAGGCTGGTGTATATGACACTGACATGTTACCGTCTGCGATAAAAGCTCAGCGCAGGAGCCGATTACTTGGAGCCTCCATCTCCCATACAAGCGCTTGGAGTCAACCCTTTCCGATGTGGCGAGAGGCACTTTGATGTTCACGGGCCGTTGCACTTGAAGGATAACTTAATCAGATAAATTTGAGAAAAAAGTATTGGGTATTTTGAGAGAACTTATAAACTTTGTTCAGTCGTTGTTTCCTCGAATTTTTATAGAATCACTTACTGAAAACAACTCAAACTCGGGAAAGTTCTAACCAGTTTGTTGATTTTGTTTCATTGCTAATGTATTCTTACAGTGTTATGTAGTTATTAGTATATACTAAAACAGTGAATAGCGTTGTTCGCTCTGATTGGCTATTGAAATTCGCTATTCATCTCCAAGCAATTTGCGCGCAAAAAAAATAGTAATTGTTGACAGGAATAAATGAGTAAAAATCATTATTTTCGCATCAGTGGTCAATTAACAACTATTCACCGAAGTGGAGACAGGTAGTGGTGGATATTTACCGAGCCGCGAAAGTTGTTTTAGTATATACTGAAACAGTGAGATAATATAACGAAAATGACGCTTTTTAACTCATATATTCCTGTCAACGATTACAATTTTCGCGCGCAAATTGCTGGGAGGTGAATAGCACTTGCTATTCCGAGTTTCAGTAGCCAATCAGAGCGCGCCAACAATGCTATCCACTGTTTCAGTATATTATACTAATGGTGGATATTTACCTTGCCGCTTTGCACCACTAGCCACCTCCACTTCGGTGAGTTCGTGGCATTACCTGTAAACTAGCTAGTGTGTCTCTCAGGTACACTACTTAAAGCTAAGCGTAATTGTACACGTTAAATAAAGTTATTGTATTATTGTATTATTGTTAAACATACTTAAAATTTTAAGTTATTTTCGTTCCTTTCGTAACAAGTAACAAGTCATAATTGATTCAAATCAGATAAATCATCAGTGATGCCAAATAAAATCTGAGTTGCTCGCTTGCTCTTGGTATGTTCCCCAGGCAACAGTTTGGTATTTTATAGATTGAAGTCCAACACGGGCTTTATCCTTGTTTATGTCGCATGAGGGATATCGAAAAATCTAGATAAGGCCATCATGCATTGCGGTTCAACTCGCGCTGCAACGTACTGTACAGTTACGTTGCCCCTTAACAAGTCCCGTTAAAATCGAACAAAATGTAAGACTACGTTTACACTAGAAAAGATTTTTCCCGGATTCACAAATGTTTCCGGATTTATTAAATTTACGGTATTCGGATTTGCAGGCGTTTATATACTAAAGGGTATTCGGATTCCCAACCGTTTACACACATCGATAAATCCGATGACATTCAATGACATTCAAACGGGAACGGTTACCAAGCAAGCGAAAAAGCATCCGAATTCATTGGAACAACTGTTTACACTACAAAACATTGCGGATTTGCAGTAATCGGATACAAAGTATTCACTTTAGATTTCGGATTCAAAATCTCCGGAGACGCGACCAAACCGGAACGTTTTTATTCCGGAGTCACCCATTTGCGTGTAAACGGCAAAACGAATCCGGTACCAAAATGTTTCGGATTCGTCACGAATCCGGAAAAATCTCCTCTAGTGTAAACGTAGTCTAAATGAAACCTATCGAGATTAAACTAATATCGTCATCGAGAAAAAGGAGTGGAGACATTACTGGCGAAGCGCTGGTAACTAAATAAGCACGCACTGTTGTATCATGGAATTGCTAGGTTGTTGTTCCTTCACGTCGATAGTGAAAGGACTCTGAGCAAGGTTCTCGCCGTTTATCTTTGCGGAGATGTGGTAGGCACCTGGCTGCTCAGGAACAAACTTCACCTGGAAATTTCCACCTGATTTTTCTTCGATTATCAAACTTGCCAGTTGGCCAGTAGGCTCCACTAGAACTTCAATTTGATCATTATGCTGTGGGTTACTGATTTCTCCTCCGTGTGTTTTGGGACAAATCGAAATATTTGCTTCTACGCCAGCTTGGAAATTTTGATCCAGTGCTTCCATAATTGATCTATTTGGATCTGTTTCGCTAATGAACCCCAGGCTCGCGTTAACAGGTGTGCAAGTGGAAACGAACTTTATAATGGCCCAACCGGAAGTGCCGGAAGTTCAGTTTTACCCAGTTCCTCCAATCGCCCCTCTAAATTTCTCTTGTTTTGCATGATGTCTGCAATCGAACTCCTCTGAGCCAGGTGATTGGCAAACTCTGCTGCTTGGTTGACCTGTTTTGCTATAATCTCAACTTGTTTCTTTGCGGCATCTAATTTCTCCATTCTCGACACGCGTGTGGTCTCGACGGTAGTGATTACTTTACGCTCGCGTTCGCGAATTGCAGCGATCATTTGTTGGGCTGCTTGAGACACTTCGCGTTTAGCGGTGGCGATGTTACTTTCTAGGTTTGCGACTATTTCCTCAAATTGACGAATCATATCACTGCAAACTTCGTTCTTTTGCTTCATTAGTTCGACTCCTGCCAAAATGTTGGTTCTTTCGCTATCTGCAGCCTTTTCAAGCGGCTCAATTTCATGATTCTTGTGTTCCGTATTAAAGCATATTTGGCAAATACAAGTTTGGCAAACACGACAGTAAAATCTCATTACCTCTGTCTCGTGGTACTTCTCAACACAAAATGCTTTTCGCTTTAACAAGGCTTCGTAATCTTCGGCTTGAAACTGTTTGACTGGCGTCACCTTGTGTCCTTTAAACGCAGCAGTTTTAAACACCTCGTGGGCGTTCAAACAGTCACTACACAGCAACTTCTCGCAGTCAAAACAATAACTAATTTCAGCGCTCTTTTTCTTGCAATTTCCGCAACTGGTCTCACTTCCATCGCCACTTTTTTGAACAGTAAGTAGGCTGAGTAGGCTATTGTGATGAAAACTGGTCGGCAATTGATCGAATCGATTTCCTTCGGGGATGCCAATTTGTGCCTGGCACTCGGGGCAGCGAAACTGACCTCCTATCTGACTCAGAAGCGCGTGTTTCTTCAAACATTCGCAGCAGAACGTGTGAAGACACGCTATGGTCTTCGGCTCGGTGAAAGTTTCCAGGCAAATCGAACATTCAACATGCTTTTTGAGGTTTTTCAACAGAGACTCCATCGCGAAATGCAACGCAGATTGAGAATAGAACTTATCAAACACACCCGTCTATTGTGTTGTCAATTCCGGGAATCTTTAGTCTGAGTACTCAGTGACGTAGTCAGTTTATTTTAAGTTGCCAAACAGCTCAATTTCTTGTGACCCCGACCTCAGTTGTTAAGTTTTCGATGTCCAAAGATTTAAAGAAATTAATTACTTTCATTGGCTGGAAGCACTTTTTTAAATTCAGTATAAACCTAATTGCAATAACGTCATATCAAAAAGCAAAAACCAAAAAACCAAATAGGAATTAATTAACCATGCGTTTGATGTGATTTGAAATTCGTTGGATGAATCAGCCTCGAATAGTCCATTTTACAGTTGTCTTCTTAGTGTCCAGGCCTTTGAGTGGAAGCGAGGCTGAAGGTGATCTTGCTATGATACAGACCTTGGAGCGGAGCTTTTCAGATGTAAATTTAGCTAGTTGGCATGAGAAAAGCAGAAAAGCATTAATACTGGGCTACCCCCCCCCCCCCCCCCCGCAGGGGGAGACCAGTCTAGGTTCACGTTGAATTTCTCCTGTGTCACAAAATTGCAATTATGACACCCCCCTCTACATAAAATCACCATTATGATAGCCCCCCTACCATGTGCTCACTCTCCAAGAAGAATGTAAACATACACTGGGAAGTTTCGCCTCAGCTGTCGGTGAGTTCAATGTCTTCCTGAATCTCAATCCCTTTTCGCAGTTAATGAAATGTTTTTTAAAAAGTATTTTGCTGTAATACAACGAACGAAGCCTGATCGTTTCGCTCACTCTCGGCACAGCACTTGCGCTTTGAAGCGGAAAGAAACCGAAACTATAAAATTCAAATATCGTGTTCAAATGAATTTCTCAATTGTTTCGATTATTTGCCTTTCATGAATTTTTATTTCGCCAGGTTGAAGAGGGATAGAACAGCCAACAGAAACTTCAGATGCGAAAAATTCACCACCATTATAAGATGTAAACTGCACGTGTCTAGTGATCCATTTCTCGTTGTCAAACAATCGCGTTGCTGAAAAAGACTCGAGAAGATTTGAAGATTTTCCAGCGAATGCTGTACTATTTCTGAGAAACCAATCATCGTGAGTTTCGCTTGCGCTAGTGAATGCCAAGCCGTGTCGCTTGTCTTAGGGTAACATGTCGGTGTTTTATCAATGCTTCATGGTCGTTGTCGGAAATTGAACGAACATAGTTTGTCGGAATTTTAGAAAAGGTGGATAATGGTACGTTATAAAGAAACGCCTACAGATCTACAATAGCTCAGTTATCGTTCGGTGCGCATCGAACACGTAACATGCTACTATAGCCATTCATGGTAACTGACCTGCGTACAACATTTTTAGACCAACTGACCTGATAAATCGTGGAGGCGCGGTGGTTTAGTGGTTAGTGCGTTAAACTTTCGTTTGATAGGTCGGTGGTTCGAGCCTGGCCTGCGTTTCTCAAAACTCCCGAAGACTTATCGGGCCAAAATTGGTGAAAATAAATATGCCAAATCACCGTTCTTTGTCGCTATTTCTCGGCTTTGATGTCGCTGTCGGAATTGTGCCGAGAAAGATTGTCTTTTGTCGCAATTTCATTTTACGTGCTGTCGCTACTTTTTGGGTCATGTCGCCTGTCGGAATTTACCCTGGCAGGGCTTCAATATTGCTTTCACACTGACACGGTTCGATATATATATTTTTTAAATTAAACGTAGGTTTTTGACGAACGCAAAAAAAAAAAAAAACAGTACATCATTTTCATAATGTCCAGTCCGAAGAAAAAAGACTTTTTCTGTATTTTTGGCGTCCCCTAGGGCGAAGTGCAATGCCCTATATAGGGTCATGAATCTCGGAACACATAGTAAGATGAGACTTAACTTTATTATTTCAAGGTAGATACGTATCAAAACGCGTGTCTCTGTTGAAAAGTCCTTTTAGATCGATTTTAATGTTGTATTAGAGACTTCAAATGCGAAAGATCTTTAAGCTTACTGTTGTTTAGTTTACAACAAATTAGTTATTGTTATCGCTGGATTCACGTTGTCTTGTTACGAAACGCATTCGTAACAAAGCATTATGTCACTAAGTTTACAGCTGAGCGATGGAACGAGTGAGCGAGTGAGTGAGTGAATTAGCCACCGTTACCGATAACCCGTTCATTACGCTTGCGCGTATTCACGGGTTGAAAAAGAGAGGTTCGGTTGTATGATCGTCGGTAAAGCGCGGGAAATCAGGGTGCGTGGAGATTGATGAGTAAAGAACGACACTCTCTGAGCTAACCACCATTGGTCAAGCAAACATGATTGTGCATGGTCGAATCGAAAAATGCATTTCGACTAACTCAGTTTATAAGTTCTCTCAAAATACTCAATACTTTTTTTCTCAAATTTATCTGATCAGACTGTTTTTTCTTCCATGACAACCATGTTTTGACAAGCATATTTACCCAAATTGCGAATTTTCTGCATAAATTATAAACGTTCTAACACATCTTTCTTGTAGTAAATTTGACAAAAATTAAGTTCATTTTAGCATTTTTCTTTTGGTTTTGATTAATTTTGACTAAAGTATTGGATAAGTGGAGTGAATAAATCCGGCTGTTCGTTCAGTCGTTGTTTCCTCGAATTTTCATAGAATTAGTAAATAAACTAATAAATAAATAATACATAAATAAACGCTAAATGACGTAAAAATATAAAAGTTATACCAATAAACATTGTTTTTCTTCATTCAATGGTATAAATATGCAAATTTCAAAAAACATGGCTGTCAAAATCTTGTTGCCATGGAAACATCAAGTCACGTGATCAACAAATTGTCATATGAAATTGTTGCCAGATAAATTTTAGGAAAAGTCACAAAGTTTGATAACGTTTGAATACATATTAAAGAAGTTATTAATGTTGAAAATTAGCGCGGGCACTTTGTGCCCACCGCCTCCGGCCGAATAGGGTTAAAATTTCAAACTGAAGATGACAAAGGATTGTCGAGACATGTTTTTTAAAATCAAAACAGTTGTCGTTGCTTTGACTTTATTACTTGTTTGCTATAATCTAGACCCTTTGATTAAACTAGTAAAAACATTCTCATGGTTGTGTTGTCTCTTAAATGTACCTATTTCAATATAAATACCTTTTTTGCCCAGTTATCAGATATTAGGATACGGCCATCAGGCATTGTGGTTATACCCCAAGGCCTCTGTAGATTAGCAACAGTTTTCCCGGTGAAGCGACCTTCAATGGTGAACTGCTGCACGTGACCACTGGTAAAGTCACCGACCAGAATATTTCCATGTTTGTCTACACACAATCCCCACGGCTGTGTAAACTGTCCGTCTGCTTCGCCTTTTTCTCCAATCTTGCGCAAAAACCTCCCGGAAGAATCAAACAGTTTTAAACAACCGTTCTTACTGTCAGTCACAATAAACATGTTTTTGTAATAGACGCAGCCCACGGGACCGTTTAGTTTTTCTGGGCCGCTATCTCCAAACTTCAACACAGCTACACCATCCTTTGTCAACACCTGAATTCGGTCGTTGCAATGCTCAGCTACAACCATGTTTCCTTGACCATCCATACAAACACCACTTGGATTTTTAAACTCTCCCTCTCCTGTCCCTTCCTTTCCAAAGCTTTTTACAAAGTTTCCGTTGTGAAAATTAAAAATCTGTATTTGATTCTGTTGGCATTCGTCTGCCACCAGAATCTCATCATCGTTCATGAATGTCACCCCATCTGGAAAGTTCAGTTCCCCGCGAATGTTTCCAAAGCAACCCAGTTGTCGCACATACTTTCCTTCTTTATTAAATATCAGGATACAGTGCTTTTTACAGTCTGCTACGGCGATTAATCCTTTACTGTTCACGGCAATCCCACTTGGCCCTTCCAGAGTTTCATTTTGCAAGACTAACTCGCCTACAAGTTCAAGCCGTCGTTCCTTCACCTCGATAGTGAAAGGACTCTGAGCAAGGTTCTCGCCGTTTACCTTTGCGGAGATGTGGTAGGTACCTGGCAGTTTAGGAACAAATTTCACATGGAAATTTCCACCTGATTCTTCGTTGGTCATCAAACTTGCCAGTTGGTCAGTAGGCTCCACCAGTACTTCAACGTGGTCTTCATGTTGTGTGTTACTGATTTGTCCTTCATATGTTTTGGGGCAAATCGAAATCTCTGCTTCTACGCCAGCTTGGTAATTTTGATCCAGTCCCTCCATACTTGATCTATGTGGGTCTGTTTCGCTTATGAACCCCAGACTCTCGTTATCTGGTGTGCAAGTGGAAACGAACTTTATAAACGGCCCAACCGGAACTGCTGGGAGTGCAGTTTTACCGAGCTCCTCAAATCGCTCTTCTAAATATCTCTTGTTTTGCATGAGGTCTGCACTCGAACTTCGCTGAACCAGGTCATTGGCAAACTCTGCTGCCTGTTTGATTTGTTTCGCTAACATTTCAACTTGTTTCTTTACGGCATCCAAATTCTTCATTCTCGACACGCGTGTGTTCTCGAGGGTAGTAATTGCCTCGCGCGCGCGTTCTTGAATCGCAGCGATCATTTGTTCGGCTGTTTGAGATACTTGGCGTTTAGCAGCGATAATGTTGGTTTCCAAGTTGATAATTATTTCCTCAACTCGACGAATCAAATCACTGCAAACTTCGTTCTTTTGCTTCATCAGTTCGACTCCTGCCAAAATGTTGGTTCTTTCGTCATGTGCAGCGAGAAGGCTGAGCAAGCTGCGGTGATGAAAACTGGTCGGCAACTGATCGAATCGGTTTTCTTCCGGGATGCCAATTTGTGCCTGGCACTCGGGGCAGCGAAACTGACCTCCTCTCTGACTCAGAAGCGCGTGTTTTTTTAAACATTCGCAACAGAACGTGTGAAGACAGGCTATGGTCTTCGGCTCTGTGAAAGCATCCAGACAAATCGAACATTTAACATGCTTTTTTAGGTTTTTCAACAGAGACTCCATCGCGAAATGCAACGCAGCCGGATTGAAAACTGAATTCGTGCAGCTGTTGTCGATTCCAAGAAATCTTTGAGTCTGCGTGTTGCTGTTTATGTAAACTGTCCAATCACATCGATTTCTATTTGAACCCATCCCTAGTTGCTAAGTTTCGATGGCATAAACATAGCAAACGGAACAACATTTTTATATTTTAACTGTTAGTATCGGCTTTTAAACCGGCTGTTGAAGATTACCGTTGTATCAGTGTCTTCATTCAATTCAATTCTGAGGTGCTTTGAATTTGCAAATTGCAGTTTATTTACTTTTATCGATCTGAATACTGTCATGAGGGAACTGAACTGGAAACGTATTGTTTTTATGGATTGGTGCGAAACTAATCAATACGCAAAATCCAGAGTAAGGCCCCGTCCACACGAATCCGGATATTTTTGAATCCGCAACATTTTTGTTGCGGATTGGCCTTCCGTCCACACGTATCCGGCGAATTCGGCTCACGAATCCGCAACTTTTTAAATTCGCTCTCCAGAGTGGAAATTTTTGAATACGCTACGAGTACGGCATCGTGTGGACGGTCAAATCCGGATATTTTTTAATAAGCTGACGTAACAGTATCAGATCCAGTCTTTAACCGCGCGAATATTCAACATGGCCGACCGAAATGTTATCGCTTCACTTCTACATGGACTTATTTCTAGTCTAATAACGTGTTTACAGTTGAACTTTGATTTGAACTTGGCCTTTGCGTATGCTTTTTTGACAACATTTAAAGAGAAGCCCTGGCTGCTAGAGCGAATCCGGATACGTGTGGACGGGCAAATACGATTCGAATACGCTAAGTGTGGACGCGAATATTTTCTAATTCGCAACAAAAAAGTTGCGGATTCAAAAATATCCGGATACGTGTGGACGGGGCCTAAATAATTGGAATCTTGGACAGAGCAAGCAACAGAACTCAAGCAAGACTGCCCCTCCTTTGCCGCATTTTGACAGGAAATCAGGTGGCGTGGATCCCCCTGATTTCCGGCTGAAGTCCCCCTGATTTCCGGCTGAAGTTGCCCCCATTTCCTCCTGAAGTCAGGGGAATTTGCCTGTGCCTGTGGCTTAAAGTGCATCTAACCCCCCAATTTTTTTTTTTGCTTAATCAACTCTATGTACGTTGAAAAGTTGAATAGTTAAATATTTCTTGTTTTTAACGTCGCGTTAGTGAGTTATAGAGATTGGAATTTACAAAATTAAATGCTAATTAGATGACGTAAATTCGAGAATTTGCCATTATTTCTACGTTAATTAACAATACGCAGTATACAACTTAAGGAAAATCAATTTGAGAAATACCAAATATAAACTGTGGATAGTCAATTGATTCGTAAAAAATATTACTTGGAGGTAAAAACAAGTAGTTGTATAATAAATGATTCTACGTCAATTAATAATACGCAGTATACAACTTAAGGAAAATCAATTTGAGAAATACCAAATATAAACTGTGGATAGTCAATTGATTCGTAAAAAATATTACTTGGAGGTAAAAACAAGTAGTTGTATAGAGCGTATGCACATGACGTCACGGCGGCCATATTGGTGTACCAAAACAATAGAACGGCGGCCATGTTGGTGTACCAAAACAATCCTGTGGGATTTGAACGCTTTTCTTATGTTAACACTTTCTTTTGTTCCAATAAATTTGCATAGCTGCTTGCCACGTGAGTGCATACGCTCTATAATAAATGATTACCGAATTTACGTCATCTAATTAGCATTTTGTAAATTCAAATCTCTATAACTCACTAACGCGACGTTAAAAACAAGAAATATTTAACTATTCAACTTTTCAACGTATATAGAGTTGATTAAGCAAAAAAAAAAACAATTTTGGGGATCGAAATGGATATAGTTTAGGAACTGTTCAGCCATATATGGGATGAATAATGTTTTCCATTTCGTTTGAATAACGCTCAAATACGGGGCTTTAAAAAGGGTGGAATTAAGAAACTGTGGTTCTGTGTCTGGGGGGGGGGGGGGAATGGGATGAACATTCAAACTTTGTTTTATCAGATAACTGAGTTGATAAGGTAAATTAGCCATCGTAAACTGAAGATGAAAAAAGTGCTGACAAACGTCGTTTCGAGCGCTATAAAGCACGCACTACAGTAGTCTTCTGTTGCCGATCCGGCGTCAATTTCGCGATTTTGAAGGGCACATACTTCGCGACACTTTAATTTTGCGATTTAGCGAAATTTATATAATTTAAGGTGGCTCAACTGGGGTTTTTGGGGACACAACATCCCAACTTTAAACGGCTGATGATTCCCTTTCTGAACTCGGTCAGGCAAGCTGCTTCACGACACGTTATAATATTTCCTCCGAGCCACTATTGGTTGCATATCGCCGTGATCGGAACGTGCGTGACATCTACAGTAGGTCGACACTGCTGCTAGAAATTCACCGAATCGCCTCGCAGGCTCTTCTGCTTGCCAACACGCTCGCTGTCCGACGTGTCAACACATCTCCGACACCAATCTGCAAGGCCCAAATGTACCATCAAATCATTAAAGAAGCCTTCACATGCCAGTGGCAGTCATTTTTCTGTATGAATTTACATTTTTTCTATGTATAGTATATTTAATCACTGCGAAGAAAGTTTCTATCAGTTGTATAAGGCAAGGTGTAATTTTATATATATATTTTTTATTTTTGGTGCGGTTGCATGCATTTTACAGTAAGAATGAACTTGGGAATACAAAAATTCAAATTAACAGCACAACTGTTGCTTCTAATATTTCCTGAAGAAACACTTGCATCCCACTTTAAACCCAAAAAAAATATAAAGATTTCAGCCTTTTATTGTGTAATCTTCCATTAACACAGTTATATAATTATCAAGTACCATATATGTCGGTTTCTTTGAATGTTTTTAAAAATTTATATCAATGCTATCAGTTTTAAAATGTAGTACAATGTACAGTTGAACCTGTTTTAAAATACGGACACCAAAGGAACATGCCAGAGTGTTCACTTTAATCTGGGTGTCCGTTTTAAGGAGACTCTTAGAAAACACATCAGGGACACCTGCTTTAGAGATACAAAGACAAATGCATACTTAAGAAAAAACTTTTGTGCTATAAAATAGTTTTGAATGGAATTTATGTCTTCTCAATGTTTCAAACGCAACAACATTATCATTAAAAATATTCTATGACTTTGGTTTTCACTGTAGTTTTCAGTTTCCAGTTCAACCAAACAGACTGAAAGACTGTTGGCCTCTTATGTTTGGTTTTCACTAGTAGTCGTAAGTAAGATATGTTCAGTGTGCAGATCACAAGAGTTGGTAAAGTGAGGTTAACTTTGTATGACAGCATCTCACTCAGAACACATAAAAGTAACCGTTGCCCCGGGGTGTCTTTAAAGCAGCGTTCCACTGTACTTGTGTTTTGCCAAGTCGATACAAAATTTTACAAGGAAAAGCCATTTTCATGAACACGCTGACCAAACACCCAACCAAGTGTAGGTTTTATCTACTAGGTCTAGAATAGCCTTGGTAGGAATGTTAATTTGGATCTGAACAAATATCAACCACTGTAAGCCACAAAGAACAATTATTCACCTCCTTTAACAACTATTTCAGTTACAATAAGTAAGGGTTATTGACCTCGAGCGAGGGGATATGTGATATATTCCCCTCGTGGCGTACCCGAGGGCGTAACCCGAGGGAACGCCACGAGGGGAATATATCACATATCCCCTCGCTCCAGGTCAATAACGTGCTTATTTTTCACCTTGTGAAGTTTTCTAAAACAAACAAACTATTAATTTTTTGGAGAGTAACATTCCGTTCAATTCAAATGCAAAAAAGCATGATTCCGCAAGGCCGCATTGGGATCACGAGACGGAAAACATGTTTTGCTTTTGCCAAATTTGCATTGAGCAAGTTGCTTCGTTATGAGTAGAAGGAGGGAGAGAGAAGAAAATGTATGAACAGTACTCGTGGTCTCGCCATGGCCCAACTGCCCGCCTTCATCTTTCGAAAATCAATGGAGTGGATGTCGGTGTGGTTTCCAAAGGAAACCGGTGGAAAAATATTCAGGTTCAAGCGTAAACCGTAGCGTCATACACTATTGAAGACCTGAAACCTAAATCGAGGTACGATACCATCGAATAATGCTATCAACATTTCCCTTTTTGGTCGTGACCCGGCAAGTTAATTATGTAGGAATAAGATTGATGAAGTTGTCTTTTTATGTAAACAAAAAATATTGGTTGTTTACCATTTACCCAAAAATTCCGAAAATTTCGGTCAGAATGTAAATGGTAAGACAATTTTGGCTCGACCGACCGGAAAATTTCCGAAATGAACGGAATGTCTTGAAAGGTAGTCCAAAATTTCCAACCGAAATTTCCGAACGGAAATGTGTGTACCATTTGCTTTTATCTACCAGTTCCAGACCCTGCGCCAGTTTTGATGCGTAAGCGTGGTTACTCAGCTTGTTTCTGGTGTCAAATGGTAAATGGTACACGCCAATCTCAAACGGAATTTCCCTTTCTGGAGTTTTGCTTACCATTTACACAAACCGTGGACCAACCGGTTTTCCCGTGTAAATGGTAAACAACCATTGACTGATGCTAGTGTGTTTTCCTTGTTAAGCTCTATTTTGTCTTCCCGTTTGTGTTATTCTATTATTATAGGGGACTAAGGCGAGGTGAATATTACGAGGGGAATACGTCGGCGGGAATATATAATTATTTGTCTTGCCATTGTTAGCAGCTATTGAATTCAGCCCCGCCTCTCCCCTGTTACAATCAAAGCCGCACCCAGCCTTTCAGACACTGTAATGAACGGGGTTATGTGATATATTCCCCTGAAAAGCATAAAGAAAGCTGAGCTAGGTGGAAAATAAAAACAAATAAGGTTTCAATGAAGACACATTAATTTTAATCAACACCCTTAGCCAGTGAGGGCTTGACTGTTGCCTGTGGGTTGACTGTTTACGTACATCCAACTAAAAAGTGTAAAATTTTAACTTTTATAAACACAGACAGGACAGTCGAGCTCATCAATCCTCGATATAAGGACCTGTAACAAGAGTCAAACAAAGAGAACAAAGGAGTAGACACATTAGAGCAAAGGAAAATAATAGCTACAAAGCAAAAAAAAATTGCACCAAGATTTTAGTTATTTTTTACATGTATTTTAATGCAAATACTATTGTTCGCATTGTTTTATCTGAATTGTACATATAATTGGTTGTATTATTTAATTCATTTTACTTAATTTTACTAAAGCTTATTTTTAATAACTTTTTAATTAGTGTCCCCAAATTATTAGTCTGAATATTAGGCGAAATCATTCGACACTTTATTAAAGTTATTGTTATTGTTATACTTATTAAGTTATTATTAGTATTATGCACCTTATTCATAAATGGCGGCGGATTTATTATTCTTTTGTATTTATTTTAACTAGCGTCACAGGCCTCGTTAGCATGTGCAAAATTCAAAAATGGAATTTACACTCTAAAATGAGGCCAGTGAGGCGAATTAACATCGATATAAAAGAATCATGAACCGGTCGCCATTTATGAATAAGGTGTATTATGTAACTATTATAAAGAAAAGCTTCACAGTTTCTTATACCTGTCAAGTCTCACGCCTGCGAGTCCAAAACTCCGATCTCACGCTTACTCACGCCCATGGAGCAATTTCTCGCGCCTGACTTACAGATTTGAGCTATCAGCCTTAACTGATCGCATGATCCAATTTAAAATAGTTACTTTTTTAGGTTTTTATTGTTCGGAACATTACAATTACAGCTGGATGTTACTAATCGAAGGTCTGAGGTACATGGAAACTATCGAATTCTTCGAAACATCTTCGGACAACTTTGGACATCTTTGGAATAGAACGGGTTCTCTTCGAATTTGGTCGGGTCGCCTTCGGAAATCCTGGCACACTCACGAAAAAATTCTCACGCCTATCACTCGGAAAAGTTGGCAGGTATAGGTTTTTACGAGGTAAACCACTATCGAGTGCAACCTCCTCCAAATTAATGTTACACATACACCATGCATGCAACTGACTTGCTTGACGCTCTGAATTTCGTCATTTTCAATCGAAATTTAAGGTTGCAAATTTACATCTTTCATTCTTGTAACTATGCCAAAGCCACGATCATTCAATCGTAGATTTGAACACAAATAAGCTAGGACCTTCTCAATATATGAGTCCCAGAACAGTCGTCAAACGTAAGGAATATGGCTCCGATGAGCTCATTTTTTGGGACGAGAGTTTCTCAAAAACGAGTAAAAATAATACAAACAAGAGGCTCCAAGCAGCCTTCACTCATGCGCATGCGTAAGAAATGAGCATGAGTAATGAGCAGCAACACACGCTTTCCTTGAAAGTTCAACTGTGGCTTTGCAGGGTCGTCATCGCCGTGAAACAAGAAACAAAAAGAAAAAATATACGTCAAAACTTAAACTGCTACTAAAACCGGAGAAAACGAACAAAATGAAGGACAACAAACCCTATATTTCGACTGGATTGCGCCACATCTACGCGATCTTTTCGTCACAAATTTCCACTATGATGGAACCATCAGGCTCCAACGTGAAGCACAAAACAACCAATCGGTGATGAGAAATCTACCCACGTGATATAAGTTTCCTATCCAGTCTCTTTACTATCCATGGTAGCAGTTACTACATTTGTGGAAGGTGTAGAATGTGTCTTACGAGTAGCTGGCTCGACGTGTAGTTGAAGGCAGGGTGGCAAACTACTCCTGACACCATGTTATGTTATGAAAGACCACGAGTAAACAGAACCATGTTTGATTACTAGGGCCCACAACGTTTTTATTTAATTTTTTTTTATCTAAATCTACACGTCACGTAATGAACGTCTGCGAGAAAAAAACTTGGATTTCAGCAAAACGTGAATTTTTTATGTTTTTTTAAAGTCCATTTTGGTCCACCATTCGCATTAGTCTCCTCTCGGTCCCTCTCAGTTAACAGTAGATTAAGGAACACGTGACTTCAAACAAAAGGAACTGTGACGTAGATTAAGGAACACGTGACTTCAAACAAAGGAACTGTGACTTAGATTAAGGAACGTGTGAGCCCGTTGGCCTTCTTAACAGCGGGACGGGTATACCGCAAAAAATAGGATTTTGAAGATTTGAAATCTGATTCATACAAAATTCGCGTTTTCTGCAAAGCGCGAAATTGTTTCGCAAAGGTTTCTTGTGTGATGTTTACATTTAGATGAGAAAATAAAAAATTAAACGTTATGGGCACTTTCATGCATTCACCACAAAACCACAAGTTAATCCGGGAACTCTCAAATACATGATCCATCATAACAGTAACGCAATAATAACGTGACGATAATACGGGGATGCCAATCTGTGCCTGGCACTCGGGGCAGCGAAACTGACCTTTTTTTTTCCAACCTCCTGTCTGACTCAGAAGCGCGTGTTTCTTCAAACATTCGCAGCAGAACGTGTGAAGACACGCTATGGTCTTCGGCACGGTGAAAGCATCCAAGCAAATCGAACATTCAGCATGCTTTTTCAGGGCCGTAGCCAGAAAAAAATAAGGACTGAGGCAATATGCATGGTTAAATTCCGCGCTTAGCTATTTAGAGTCTTTATGATGACTACGTTTAAACAAAACACTGGGATCAACACCAAAATGACTGAGGCAAGTGCCTCGGTTTGCCTCATACTGGCTACGGCCCTGTTTTTGAGTTGTTTCAACAGAGACTCCATCGCTAAATGCAGCGCAGATTAAAAGATGAATTTATGAAACACACCCGCTATTGTGTTATCGATTCCGAGAATCTTTAGCAGTATTCATAACATGACGTAGCAGTTTATTTAACTATTGAAGTAACCAACCGCAGGTACCTGAAGCTCAAGCGATGTTTATACAAAATTAGAACGTCGTGGTAACTGTTGCGTAATAGCGAAATTTTAAGGATTTGTCTGGGGAAATTCATTTCGAATTTGAGCGTAAAATTAGGAACGATATTTGAATAAAACTGGCTCACCTTAACTTCTTTTTATGTTTATTTGTGTCTTGAGTGGTTTCTGGATCGATTGGAAGCGATTTCAGCGAGTTTTAGTTCCACTGTTAAGGATTTCCGTGTTAAAATAAAGTTATCTATCTATCTTTTTAATATTCAAATATCGTTCCTAATTTTGCGCTCAAATTCGAAATGAATTTTCCCCATACAAATCCTTATAATTTCCCTATTACGAAACAGTTACCACAACGTTCTAGTTACGTGTAAACATCACTTGCATTTGAGCTTAGGTTACTTGTGAACCAACCAGATTGATTTCTATCTGACTCCGACAGTGTTGTTGCTAAGTTTTGATGTCAAAATAACAAGAAATAACATTTTTTATAGTATTACTTTTCTAAGGAGATCTCCCTTTTTTAAGAAAGAACTTTACAATAAAGTCTTATTAATTATGTAGCAGTACAAATGTCAAATATTTTTCAATGACGAGGTTGAGCAAAATATCGTGATTTGTCTGTGGCGAGCAGAACATATTATTGATCTGCAAGCCGTGACTGCGGACAAATCACGATAATTTCAGGGGCGGATCCCCGATAATTTCAGGGGGGGGGGGGGCGTGAAATGGGTGAATTTTCACCCCCTTTTCTGAGACCCTTTCTTTCTGATGCACTGACCTCAAACACCTCAACCAGGCTTTGGTTCTATTGCATTTAAAATTTCATCCCCCATTTCAAAATCCTGGATCCGCCCCTGAATTTACGGTAGCCGAGCTCAATAATTGTTTTAATTCGTGTTATCGCTTTTGTTGTTGTTGTTGTTGTTCAATAAGACAATTATTCGGGGTGTTTCTTGGGATGCGGAAGCCATTGTTGGTTAGCTTTTGTGTTGTGGTGTGGGTATTGTTCAGTGTCTTTTGAATCTTTTGTTTTACGTCATTTGGTGATCACACCATCCGCAACACCAAGAAACTACCATTATTCGCAGCAAAACAACTTTGCACCGTTATGGGCATGAACAAAATTATTTGAAGGCAGTTATTTGTAGGTGGGCTCTATGCCAATTATCTGATGTCAGTGCAGTTTTCAATTGAGTGTCGTAAAACCAAAACCAAAGTAATTACTCTGACCAATCACAGCAGTCGTAAACAATCCAATGAACCAATCAGAGCTCGAAGCAATTAGATGTCGGCGCCGCCAAGTGCGGGAAAACGCGTGCGAGCAAGTCACGATTGGTTTTGGTTTTACTTCTGATTGGTCGAGAAAGTGGCGCGAGATTTTTTAGCCCATCACAAAGCGTAGCAATGCAAAACCAAAGCAATTGTGTAATTACTTTCGACACTCAATTGAAAATTGCTCTATATATAATTTAATTTATATATAAATAGTGTTAAAAAGTCTTGATTTTAAAACTTCTTATTCATAGAAACTAAACTGTAAAACCGTGAACGATGTATTGCACCGCATTGGCTTAATACAAAAAGTGATAAGGAAAAACACACCACTGCAAGACCAATTAAACAATGTGAAAAGGCATTCTCTGAAAATGGCACTATAGTTGGCCCAACCTAATATGATCAGCACTCAAAACGAGAAAGCAGACGCAGACAGCTGTTTCGGGCTTTTTGGCCCCAGTCAGTGCGCCGTACATGTAGCTAAACATAATGGGATTCGAGTGACACTTCAGTGGTAGAGCGTTTGCACCGGAATTGCAAAAGTCATGCGCTCGAATCCCGTCGAGGCAAGAACTTTTTTCAGTGTTTCGGTTGAGGATGATTTTTTCTTTCTTTTTTTTTTTTACAACAATTGCGGTAAAAAACACAAGTAACAGAGCAGGGCCTGGGTGCTAAGAAATTGGAACCCGCTGACCAGTGATACAGTTTCGAGTCTCATAGCAACGCACTAACCAATAAGGAGGAAGGATAGTTGCTATCCGAAACCTGGGGAAATAAACTAAACGACAATCAATATGGCTTCCAAAACGCCGTGGAGTCTGAAGGTGTGAACAATTTCTCTTCGTTATTCCATCGCTAAATGACGGCAGAAGAGTCTGTTATGGCTGATAATGAATTCGAGGGAGAAATAAGCGACAACGAGAGTGATATAAGCTTGCACGGTGAAAGCGAATGCGAGGGTGAAGACAGCGGAGGGGAAGATGTTCGCGAGCAAGTTGCTGCAACAACAACGGAAGAGCGACCTGCTACACCGAAGAAAGCGAAGGCTAAAAAGAAGAAAAAGAAGTAAGGAAGTAGAAAACCGAATTAATTCTCTTGAATCTATCTAAAACGTTATTCATAGGTGCTCTCTAACAAAAGATTCATTTACAAATCAGCATTCTTTCTTTAATAGATGGATAAGCGCATGCTTGACAAGCTGCAAGTACGAAAGCGGTAAGAATTGGTAAAATTTAATTGAAAGTTATTCACTCTTTTCAGTCTATGAATCTTAATGCTTTGTGTTATTTTATCTTCGTTGTTAACAGTTCGCAGGGTGACGAAACGATTCGGTATGAAAGAAGTCGGAGAGGACGAAGACTGGACTTTATTTTGGACTGATTGTTCTGTGGCTCTAGAACGCTGCATGGAAATGCGGCGATATCAGGTTCGATTAAAAAGTTATACTAAATTCAATACTTAAATTATATATTTTATGTGTTGGATTTATATGTTGGGACGTTTTTTTTAATCGAATACTAGCTAAAAGTTAAAGTATCAAATTGTCAAACCGGTTAATTTTGTCGGCATTTGCCTGGAACGTGAGAAGTTAATTACGCATAAAATGAATTCGAACTTTAGCTGAGTTGATCTTTTACCCCTATCTGTTCTTATCTGACCCAATACTTCTTTCCCTCATCGCCATTACCCCCTTTCTAAACTAGATCACTTGAGGAGAATATTTTAAGGGGCCGGAATGAAGACATGTTGTTGACATCAATTTACAAGCTTTTATCTGCACACAGGAAATAATGTGCTTGGTTTTGACATTGCGTCGATTCCGACGTGTGACAAGCTAAAAAACATTGCCTAACCTGTCTTGTTCGTGTATATTGTACATGTGTAGCGAAATAAATTAAAAGCAGTGGAACTGGAAGCGCATCATATGCATGTAGGCCAGTTATTTTTCCGGCGAAAAACAAATTAAATTTCATCTGCCAGCTGTAATAAGTTTATTGCATACATGTATGTTTGTTGAATGACTTTATAGTGTAAATAAAGGCAATTGTCATAATCTCATACATTGTAAGTTATTAATTTTTTTTAAATAGCACATTTTTCAGACAATTTTTTTGCATTTTAATTTTGTCACTCAAAGAAACATTGTAATTCATTGAACAGAAAATTAACCATTTCCCTGGAATGAGCGAGATATGCCGCAAAGATCTACTCGCAAGGAATATGAACCGTTTGTGGAAGCAGTTTCCAAAGGATTATGCAGTCTTTCCGAAAACATGGTGTTTGCCAGCAGAGTAAGTATATACAAACTGTTTATCATTAGATTGTAGGTTTTTAAGTAAAATTCTGAACAGCTAGTACACAAAGAAAGCTCTAAAGTGTACAAATTTTTATTATAAACTTGGTAGTGCAGGGCTGTAGCTAAGAAAAAACTTAGCAGGCTTATTAACAAGCCGAGGCATTTTTTTTGGCTTGTGCATCTTCAAAATCACCCCAAGTCTTTGTTTTCTAGTGAAATTTCATGCGGGAGATAAGTTCTCTTTCAGCCGGTGAAATTAGCCGGTAGCCGGCTCTTAGCTACATCCCTGGGAGTGTGGATCGTTTGTCTTATTATTCATTTCTTGAGAGATCAGTCAAGCAACAACAAGCTTATTAGTTTTTTGAGTCAAAACTTGAAAGACTTGTCTTAAAACTTGACTTACATGTACATGTATGACTTGACACTCTAAATTTTTTAGAACTGAGTCTTATAGTCGAGACGCAAGTAACTCAGTCAACATGTAGATTTGAGCAGTACAGTTAATGTTACATGACTTATTGTACTGTACAGTATTTATGGCCCTGTCACACTATTGCGTATCATACTAGTATAAGCCAGCGTATGAAAAATATCACTCATACGCTGGTATACGCTGACATACGCTAGAGGTATTTAGGCATAGGTTGTATACGTTTCAAGCACGGTCGCATACAGTGGCATACGCTGGAATACGGCAAGGCAGAAAAAAAATTTTAAGCATGCTTAAAAATTGTGTGCGTATTCGGATGTATGGTTTATTTGCTAAGCATACGCTAGGCATACGCTGAATACGCGAGAGTTATGCTAGAGGTACGTTACTCATAGGTCAAGTACGTTGGTCATACACTGTATTTTCAAGGGAATTTTGTGCATATGAAAATTATTTTATGAATTTTCATATGCAACTCATACGTTTCATTAATACGCAATTGTGTGACAGGGCCTTTAGCTACATGTATTTAATATGTTGATGGGAAAATGATTACTCATACTTTACTGACAATCAATATCAAAAGAAAATCCAATGTTGACTCCAAAGGTAGCTAGCAAAATGTACTAGGCAAAGGTGTTTGAGATGAATCAGAATCATGCAAATACAAAAGTCACATTGTACCATTTTTTTAGACAATAACTCACTGGGGGTAACTGCGATCTTTATTGCCTGTAGACCATCACAATAAAAAAAATTACACTTTGTTACTGTCAATGCTTCTAACTGTAGTCTTGCTTGCTTTCTGTACATGTACATTAAATGTGAATGTGACTTGTGGTCATCGCTTATTTAATTCTATCACTCGTATAATTTTAGTACAAAATAAATTTTATAAATTTTTGTCATAACTTTGACCTTCAACTTCTTAACTATACAAACCATGTTATTAAATGATAACTACACTTGATTTATTAATACTGGATACTTGCCACAAAAACATTAATATTTATATGTAATTTACTTTCCCTCATTGTCTAGTTACGGAGAATTCCAAGCATACTGTCGTCAGAAGAAAAATAAAACGTTTATTCTCAAACCAGACAGTGGTAGCCAGGGAAAAGGGATTTTTCTGACCAAAAATCCAAAGGTAAGAATGTGAAACCTTGATGTATCTGAATCAAAAAAGTGCAAGTGGAGTGTTGTACGCGGTCTCACATTGCAAATTAGCCAGATACCTGTATATGTTGTAGGTTAAAATTATTTTTAGGTTAAAATTATTTCAAACTAGGTTAATTTTTATTTTCCTTTGTCCCAGATTCATTAACATAATCTGGGACAAAGAATAAATAAAAATCAACCCAGTTTGAAATAATTTTAACCCAAGATAATTTTAACCTACAACATAATTATATGTAGTTTGATGGTTTAATCCATGACTCTTGGTAGCCCAGGAAGGCACTCAGTTATTATAATGATGCCCAGGGAGGTTTGAGTGAGACCAAAAAAAGTCATGTTAGGCTGAAACCAGACCCAAAAAATGTCCAATGGCCCAGAACGAGCCCAAAAATTCTCATCTCCATTGCATAAAAAGGTAATATGCCTTTTTGAAAAGATACGAGCATGTCAGGCTGTACAATTTGGCCAGTCAGACTAACAGTGTTCCAGATACAGTGTAAGAGAGGGGTCTCAGGTCAAAAATCTGACAAGGCTGGCTTCCTGACCTGACAAATCAAATGGCTAACTTAAGAATTAAGATATTAATAGGGAGACCCACAACTTGTTGACCCCTCAGAATTATTCATCGACTCCCTGCCTTTGAAAGTTAACTGGAACACTTAGACTACAATATACATTGCAACAGTTAATGGTTACATGTACCATATTTACCCATGTCTAAGTGGACCTTTCACAACCTAAAAATCAGACCAAAAAATCGCCCTCGACTTATACATGGGTAAAAAGTTGACATCCCAGCACAAGTTAAATAAATATATTATTCACAAAATTACATTGTAGCATAATAATGTCTTTTTTTGTTAACAAACATCCAAACGACAGTACAGGTTATGATGTCCTTCTGCTTAGCTTAGCGATCTGGCTTTAAAGTTAAGCAGCTCAAGTTCATAGTACCTGAAAGAATATTCTAAGAAATGCAAGATTAATATTTCAAGAAAATTCTTACCCAGAAATGAAGAAAACTTAGTTTTTCTCCTAAAAAATATAGGGGTCGACTTATACATGGGATCAACTAATACACAGGTACATGTAAATACGGTATGTAACTTTCTACACAGGATGTGAAGCCAGGAGAGCATATGGTCTGTCAGCAGTATGTTTCCAAGCCATTTCTTATTGATGGATTTAAGTTTGATTTGAGGGTGTATGTGTTGGTGACATCATGTGACCCTCTTCGGATATTTGTTTATGAGGACGGTTTGGGAAGATTTGCTACATTGAAGTACTTGGATCCAAGCACTAGCAACTTGGTGAGTACTTAATATTGTTTGTAAATTAACTTCACTTTTTTCTGACCATTCTTACTAAAGGTTAAATATTTCTCATGGTTCAAACTTTTCTTTGGTTTAAAATTAAAAAAGATAGTTTGTTTTTTGTTTCCCTGGTGAGAATCTTTGAAGAATCTTTAAAGATGCTTAAAGATCTTTCATCAGTTCCTTGCAGATCTTTGTAAAATTCTACAATAAATTGCAGATGAAGAATCTTTGATAAACTTTCAAAGATCCTGTGAGGATCCTTTAAAGATCTTTATCTTTAAGGATCTTTGACAGGTCTTTGAAGATCTTCAAAGATCCCTGAAGATCCTGTGAGGATTTTCACCAGGGTTTCCTTTGTCTCAGAATGTGAATATGAGATGAAGGAAAAGAAAAGTTAATTTCAAGCAAAAAAATAAACAACAACATGTACTACTGTATATAAAAATAAAGTACTGACTTAATAAAATTAATATGGCATAAAAGCTACTTTATTTTCATCTGAAATGTTTGTGCACTTTGTCTTATTATTATCCTTTCCAAACAAGTTTGTTCAATTCAGACATTTTCTTTTTCAGGAAGAACTGCAACCGATATAATTTCTCTATATCTAAACCTCTTGCATGATCAAAACTACTACATTGTGTATTTAAATAAAACCAATGTCAGATAGTATATTTTAAATAATAATTATTTTAAAACCAATTTTGTTAAGTATATAAGTAAAATATTATATTAAAATAAAAATGTTTATTTAATAAAATAATGTTATGTTTAAAAGTATTAGTATTAAGTGTATACCTGCTAACTGACATGCATTATGCATGAGTTGAAAACATTGATCAAATACATACAGGAAAATTTCTCACGCCTGACTCACAATTCCAGACTACTTGTTCATTTACCTTTATTAACGTGACAAATTGAATTCAATTTCACCCAAAACAGTCCCGGACCAGTGAACGGCACTAAATGTTGCATTTGAGTCCTAAAAAAAAAACAAGTTAAAAGGTGATCTTGGTGAGGCAAGCATGATCTGGGCAAGATTGCACCAAGATTTTGGGCTTTGCACCGTGACATTCGGCAACCTTCGGGACATCTTCAGGAATCTTAGGCAACGTTCAGAAGTTGTTGAAAATTTTTCCTAAATTCTGGTAATTTCCTGCATTTGACTTAGAAAGAGTTGGCTGGTATATAAGTGTTTAATTTCCTCCTCGTTGCTTTTCAGGATGACATTTGTATGCATCTTACAAATTATGCTGTGAACAAACATAGCAAAGACTTTATACGGGATGAAGAAACTGGAAGCAAACGGTAATAAGAGTTTTCTATTCTGAAGCAATCATCATGTCTTGTTTTAACAAATTCAGTTGTGGCATTGCATTGACCCTGCGATTAACTCCCAAGATTACATTTCCAAAAATATTTAAAAAAATACCAAGTTTCATTTTGTAAAATACTGAAAAATAAATGGTACCATGCATTTAAGTACTTCTGAAGAGGTTTAATTGAATGGTCACGCCATAGGATTTCGTTGAGAGACTCAAAAGTTAGAACTATACTAGATGTTGCCATAATAAATTGTCTCTGGGAGCAGAAGCTGGGTTAGTTATAATAATGTTCTCAGGACTTATAAAACTATACAGGATTAGTTTAGTCTAGTCTCTATTACTTGCATTACATGTATATAGATATTTTTTCTAACATTAAACAACTTAATTGTTTTAGACGAATCACAACAGTAAACAAGTGGTTTGAAGATCATGGTTACAATGTTAAAGAGATATGGGATTCGATAGAGGTAAGCTCCAGCTACTTAAAACTGAACAATACCACAGGCTAATTGTGCTAAACATCTCATGTATAGGAGGATATTGTTGTTGTGTAAAGTTGTTGTTGGTGGAGGAGGGGGGGAGGGGGGGGCTTTGCTAATTAAAGACATGCATAAAACACATACACTGGCAATAAGCCTGCAATCATAGCAAGTAAAAGATGCTTAGGGAAGGACCATTTAATTTTTTTTTTTTTTGGGGGGGGGGGGGGGGTGGTTGGGCAATGACCCAAAAAGAAATTCCTGCAGAAGAAATTTAGTATATAAAGATGAAACAACAATAACAACAAAGATATTAAATGTAAGGAGAAATTAAGACTCGGAAATTAAGACTCGGAAAAATCCGAGTCCCAGATGGGATTTGAACCCACGACCCTCCGTGATCTAGTCGGATGCTCTAACCACCGAGCTACTGGAGACTCTATGGTGAGCAAGGGTGAATTTGTGGGTCTTGACTGGAACCGCATCGTGCGGCTACACAGCCAAGTATTGACTAGCACATGTGAAACTCACATTAAGAGAGAAAAAAACGTGCACAGGAAAGCATGTGAAAAAAAGAGACTTATTTTGGTAAAACAATTTCTTGCAAATAGTGATGCTGAAAAAAAGAAAATCATGCTCAGAAGAAATTGCCCCCCCCCCCCCCCCCCCCCCACCCTCCACAAAAAAAATAAATGGTCCATCCCTTATCAAGTTTTACTTGCCCAAACAAGGCTTCGCTGTATCCTTGCCCATCAGGCAAGTGAGTGGGAAAAATGACAAAAAAAGACACAATAATCTACTTGTCCTCAGGACAACAGCCTGGACAGACCCTTTTTCGAGCCCTGCACTGGAATACATGTACTAATGTCCATATACATGTAACTCATATCGGATACTATATGTGTGCTAACTACTAGAGGACCTTTCAATGTGATTAATTTAGCCAGAGCTTCATAACTAGTTTCTAAAAGTACTGTATACCCTCCACCCTCTTGTAATCGCTCTGTGGTAGCAGCCAACTCGAAAGCTTGGCTCCTTTGGCTGCTACACGCTTTTTCCTTTGTTATGTTTAATTTAATGTATAGTAAGCTGTTAGCTCTGTTCTTACTTCTTTTTTTCCCTTATTGTTGTTGTATTGTAATTGAATAAGTGTGAATAATAAACTTAAACTTGAACTTGACCACACTGACCATTTTTTTTAGTATACAGCTGTTATTGTGTAAAGTAACTGCTAGATGCAATGATTGACATTCATGATTAATTTAATAAGTTATTAATTTTTCATGTTCATGCATTTGATTTTTGTTCTTCAGGATGCAATCATAAAAACATTGATTACTGCTCATCCAATACTGAAGCATAACTACAGAACTTGTTTCCCAAACCACAACAAAGGGAGTGCTTGCTTTGAAATTCTAGGCTTTGACATCCTTCTGGACAAGAAGTTAAAAGCTTGGGTTATAGAGGTAAACCATGTAGAAAGATACATGTATTTCAGGATCCAATGACATAGAATTATCTGAGCACTGTGGAGAATTTTAGCAAAAAGAAAACCTATCACCAACTGAAATTGCATTAGCAAACCACAGACTTACGTACATGTACATGTAGCTCAGGTTATTTTGAAACAGGACTTAATGAAGAAAATGAAGTAAACGCAGGGTTAGGTTGGGCGAGTGACTTTTCCAAAACTGTTCCAAAAAATGTACAATTTGTATTTGCCTAAAGAAAATTTGACACCATGTGGGTGAGTGCTAATCTGCATCCTAATGTGAAGACAGAGAGTAAAACAACCATATAGTAACAAACTAGCGGACCTCAATCATGTTGTTCCAATACACTCATTTCACCTTCAAGTGCTACCCTTCGGAGTAAACAGAATATTTGTCAAATGCAAAGCCACAATAAAATATTGCCATTTGTTACAAACACACCACCCATCAGTGCAGAACTTTAAAAAAGTGCTGAGGGAAAATTGGGGACAAATACAAAATCAGCCATTGCAGAAAACTGTTTACAATAACCCAGATCATAGCGAATAAGAGATGCTCGTTAGAACAAAAAATTAATCTGAAGGTTACTGAATGCGTTGGGGCCACAAAAAAAAAAAAAAATTTCAAAAAACCCTGTTTGAGTTTGTTAATTTTTTTCTCACCTACACCCTTGTGTAGTGACTGCATGAGTGTCCTGAATTGTGGTTTTGATTGACAGGTTAACCACTCGCCAAGTTTCACAACTGACTCGCCGCTTGATAAGGAGATCAAGGAAGGACTTATGTACGATGCTCTTAATCTACTAAACTTTGGAGCATGTGATCGTCGCAAAATACTTGAAGAAGACAAAAAGAGAGTGCGGGACAGACTGTTACAAAAGCAAAGACCAAAGGAAAACAAGTATGTAAAATGCCAGCATAAAATTTTGATCTAATATCAAATTGTTACACATGTAGCAAAATGATTGAGTTCAGGAGTTGTTAATAATATTTTAGTATTGAATTGCAATAAACTGACTAAATGGCAGAATTAATAAGCAAGACATTAGTTTTTGGTGAATTACTGCTGATCAAATTTTACAATAGTTCCTGCTTATAATTCGCAAACATGCACATATTTCATGCCTGATGGATTTTAAATTGATCAGTCATAATGCATGCATTTGTTTTAAACTTTTATAATGACAGTGTTTTATAATGTATTAATGTTGTTACATTGTATTCAAGGAGAGAAGATTGTGATAACCAGTTGCAGTACACTGAGTGGTTAAAAAAGTATGAAGATACTCACCTGGGAAAATACAGGTAATAAAAAGTCATACCATTTTCATTGTAGTAGTACATGTAACATAACTTTATTTAACGTCTCCTGAGTGAGAGGCTGACATGTTAAATGTTCAACTAGAAAAAATAAAAATAATAAATAAAAGATAAAAATAAAAACATCTAGAATTACAGACAATTCATGAATGACAACTAATCTTATTATTAAAAATTTAAACTATTCCTAAAGGTACAAAATATACACAAACACAGACAGGATTATATACAGTTAATGCACTGGCATCCTGTGAACTTTACAATTATTGAAATGAGAGAGAAATTGTTCAATTGTGGTCGAGGATAGATGGCAACTGGTTCCACATGTAAGCTTTCATAATGCAAAAAGGAGCTGTGCATGACAAGGCTATTTTATGAAAGCTGCACAACATTTAACCCACTACCACGTAAATTATGTTTAATTAACCAAGGTGTAAAAAACTGGGAAGTGTAATTTGGGCCATCCAGCCTAAAACTCTTAAAAATAGAATCAGTGATTGCATGATACGTCTATGCTCAAGCGTGTCCATAACAGCCATTGTCCATCTTAATCCTCGGCAACATCCCCAAAGTGTTTGTTTTGTTAACATTTTCTCAGTTATTTTGTTATGACTGCATTATGTCAGAAACGTATTAAGTAACTGAGGCTGTTGCCTAAGAAATGTTCTAAGGAACCCAAAGGCGAGAATTTAAGAGCCCATGCTGTGAACTACAATCTTGAACAAAACTGTTGGCATACATGTAGACATTTTCTGAGTGATTTTTAAATTTGACTGTCAGTGTGATAATTCTTGGCAGTTCTTTCGCCCTCCCCCTAACCAATATTGTTTAGGCTCGAAAAGAAGCCAGGCAAATTGTCAGTCCTTGAGGTAGAGCCAGAAGGGGGAAGAAAGCATTTCTGAGATACTGCATGTGTATCTGTGTTTTTTTTAAACAGGTTGATTGGGAATATGTACCCATTTTGTGTTTATCTCAACTAGTTTTGTGGAAGATTGTAGACACTCAGATCATTTGATTACTATATAGGCACCCTGAACTTTTAGCTAGATGTACATGCTTGGCTGCCATTTGTTAACATTGAGCACATGCAGATATCAAATTGACAACTTTGTCATTTTTGTTGTAGGCGTATTTATCCAGAGGGAAATGAAGAGAAGTATGCAGTTTTCTTTGAGAACAGTTGTTCACTTTTCCAGGATACTGCAGCTTCCAAGGCTCGTATTGAATGTGCCAGGTGAGGGGTTAAATTGGATAGGTCAGTCGATTAATACCAGAATCTTCCTGAACTTTGGTAGTCAGGGCAGTGTATATAATATGTATTTTTTATTATTGAAACCAGTAGAGTGGTGAAATAGTATGGTTGTTTGGGATTTAAACTTAGGATGATTTAATTCTTATGACATGATCAGCATTTTGTCCACCATGCTATTGGTAACTTTGAACTCACGTTGTCAACCATAAAGTTGTCATGTATTGATAGAGGACTTTATTTATCCTGATTTATGTTGAATCAGCGGATATCAAGGTGACCCCTGGTATAAAAACTAATAATTATTATAAGATCTCATGTCCTCGGTGAGTGCATTTTTGGAACAAAAATTCATGGGCACGCCCTCCAGTAAAGACATCTGCATCTAAGATCATGAAAGGCACTGTATTAATTTCATTTTTTTCTTGAGAGGACAGAGTGCCAGTTCAGCTTTACTGATTGTGTGGTCAACAAGATTAAGTGATCACATAATAAAAACCTCCAAATTTACTTTTTTAAATAACAGTGTTACTGTTTATCATATTCCAGTGGTTTTTAGTAGCAGATTGATGCTCCGTTATAAGGGAGAGGGGAGGTGGGACCCCCTAGATCTACCACTTATGACATATACTGTATTTCCTCGAATAAGCGCCCACGCTTTAATAAGCACCCTCCCCTAAATAAGCACCCACCCTCTCGGCCAAAATAGCAAATAAGCGCCCCCTTCGAATAAGCGACCCCTCCCCTCCCCCTCACTTTCTTAAATAGTAATGATACAAGGAAAATCTGTTTCTATTGTCACTTCATTTCTAATCTTTTAAGCTTCAACTGCACTGGCATCACTATACATGAAGGAGAACAGTTTCTTTTCTGTGGATAGATAATGTTGCAGTGTTTTTTTTTCATAGGAAGATGTAGCCAAAATAAAGTTACTGTTGGTTGAAAGAAAACCTTAATAAGCGCCCCCCTCGATTAAGCGCCCCACCCCCCTTTTGGCCGAAATTTTTAATAAGCGCCCGGGTGCTTATTCGAGGAACTACGGTATAGCATTTGCTGTGTGAAAGTGATGGCATACTTACTGTCCTTTTGTTTTTCTCTCCTGCAGAGTTCAACGCGAGCAAATCATAGCCAAGCAACAAGAACAGGAGACTGCAAGGCTAAAAAACAGTGGGAGGGCTCCCAAGGGATCCAAAGATGGTCTTAGGCCTGAGAGCCCCCATAGCCGCAGGTCTAGAAGGCCACTTGGAAGAAAGATAATACAAGCTAGTAAAACCAAATCTGAGGTATGTTGTCTCAATCTGTCTTGCTTTCAACTACACTGTGCAAGTACTCATTTTAATGCAATGTACCACTGAAGCGCTCTTCAACCTGAGTCTCTTATCCCTTTTACACTCAAGCGCGCTTTTTCAACACAGGCAGGAAATGTTAAGCCTGGAATTAAATTTTCCAAGATGCACCATTTTTCATAAAGCCAGGAGGCCTCAGGGTTGTCCAATACACTCAAATTGAGTTGATTCGTGTAGGGTAGTAGACGAATCAACTCACCGGAAGTCAATTTGTGAGACACTTTGAGAAAATAAAGTAAGAACTGGCTATAGCAAAATAATGGTTATGAATCAACTCGATTTAACTTGAATGGCACAATCCATCTTCCTTGAAGTCAACCCGACTTACGGAAAAGTTGATTTTAAAAAATGTTAGTAAAAATACAGCAAGAAGGCTATCGATACTGGGAAGGGTAGCAAATTTGGACGATATGAGTTGCATCGTACGAACTGTCGTCCTTTATGTCGACCTGACTCATGGAAGGTCGATTTGCGAGACACCGTTAGATGTACATTGCTAACAATATGCTATCTTGTTATTTTAGGGCAGAAGAGCTGGCCAGGAACAGTCAGACACCACCAAACCAATGAACATCTCCGAGGAGGAAGAGCTGGAGCGAATAACCTGTCTTCTTCAGCGAGACAATCTTATCCGTGGACTGGGCGTGGTGGAATTTGTGTATAAACTGTTGCATTGTACACCAGGTACTGGGGGACCACAGAAGAACTGCACGTTACATCACTCGGTGGGTGTTCAGTTAAGTGTTTTTGTAAAGAGGTCTGGGGCAATTGGAGTGTGCTGTTCAGTAGTAATGCAGTGGATTAAGATTTGAAACTACCGTTGACTCGCTGGTAAGCCAATACATTGAACAAATGAATGAACGAACGAATGACGGACGGACGGAGGGAGGGAGGGACGAATGAATGAATGGTTGCTCAGGGTAGTAATTTTATTCAGTTTTAGAGCAGTTTTCAATAGAGCGTTTTCACTTGACGTCATAGCCGCCATATTGGTGTTCCCGTACAAAAGAATTTTAATTAACTTCTTTTGTTAGGAACACCAACATGGCTGCCATGGCCTTTGTCATTTGAGTCCCACGGGACTGAAGGTCACGTGAGTGAAAACGCTCTATTGAGTGTCGAAAGTAATTACACAATTGCTTTGGTTTTGCATTGCTACGCTTTGTGATTGGCTAAAAAATCTCGCGCCACTTTCTCGACCAATCAGAAGTAAAACCAAAACCAATCGTGACTTGCTCGCACGCGTTTTCCCGCGCTTGGCGCCGCCGACATGTAATTGCTTCGAGCTCTGATTGGTTCATTGGATTGTTTACGACTGCTGTGATTGGTCAGAGTAATTACTTTGGTTTTGGTTTTACCACACTCAATTGAAAACTGCTCTATTAGCCCGGATAGTGTTCTTGAAAGCATTGTTTTTCAGGCGGTTGGGACAGTGTTACTTTATTATTTGTGGGAAAATATTAAATTTACCTTTTTACCTCGTACAGAACAACCCCAAAGAGTCACCATCAAAAAGCAGTTCAGGCCGTGACTTGCTCAGCGGTATGGGAGCTTCCATGTATGGTTCAATGGGGTTGCTATCCACATCAGGAGGAGTATCCGCTGGCAACAACACACACTCGTCTCAGTTATCTCGTTTCCAGACCTATCAACCCGCGGCTCTTTCAGCTGTAATGAATACGAACTCAATCAATCAACCTCCGACACTAACACGGAATGACCGACGAGCTTTTGCCTCTGTAAATATAGTACCGTCAGCGCCTACGGGCTTACCTAAAAACCGATATGGTTCAAGAAAACTTGCAGGAAACACGAGAACTGGTAGCAACAATGGAGATTATGATCGGAGATCAGGTTCGCATACAGGAATCGATAATAGTGGGCTTGCGTATGGTATGATTGACCCCAGACTGGATAATCAACCAAACGGTGCTCTAATGCGACGGACGTTAAGCGCCTCAGGACATAAAACAAACCCGGATTCAGTTCAAGGGAATGGCGCGCGCGTGATGAACACGCGCGTGTTGGCGGGTAGTGTCGCGGGCGGATCACAGACTAATCTCTCGAGTCCGGGTGGTATAACACCTGGTACGCACGCGCAGCAGTATATGTGTTCAATGTATACATTTCCTAACGTGCTAAAGGTGGCACCGCAACCTCAGAATGGCATGAACTTGTCTGTGATATCTGGTCCAGCGCCTGTGAATTATCGACCAAGTCCAACCAATGCTGGCGTGGGACCTGAGCAGACTGACTCCACACACAGGATTGCGCCATCACCTTCAGGATTCTTGAGGTATAATTCAAATGAAATATTTTCCTTCTGGGTTTACAACGAAAACATAGAAGTGATAAAGATTAAATATTCGTCATGTCACGTGCGTGGGACAATACAATACAAGACGATATTTTTTTATTTCAACTAACACAAGATCTTTACAAAAAGGGAAAAACAAAATAGTTAAAAATAAAAACTAAATTATTGATATAGAAAAGAGAAACCAAAGAAAAAAAATTAACAGGTAGAATTTGTGAGTTTGGAGCATCCAAATAGCTGGAGCTAATCGAGTGGATGACCCAAAAAGAAAAAACTGAATGCATTAGAAAAATAAGATTTAAATTACAAAATTAAGATAAAAAGTATTTCTTCGTGAGCTAATAATATCAATTTAAGTATTTAATGTATCAATAAAGTCATCAACCGTCTTTGGTTATTTTACCTTTTCTAGGTCAACAAAAACTCAAAGAGCTCGAGGGGCTACAAACAACTTGCGCTTAAAGGTAACTTTTACAGCTTCCTTTTCTTTTTTTGTTTTTATGTGGATTGCGATATTTTTTTTGCAGAAACCCTTATGCAGGCGAGCCTGCGCTAAGTCGGCACCGAATTATAGAGCGTTATGTACACTGCGCCTATGATTTGAGGATGGAAGAGATTTGTAGCAGATCCAGTAAGTCACTAACTCTCGTGTTTCTCTTCTCTTTAATTTTCACAGCAGCTCGAGCTTCGCGAAAACCACGCAGTAGTTTTGAGTTGAGCCAGAAGCGAAACGAAGCAACAACCACCTTTTCAATTCGACGAGTGCGGAAGACAAGGATTTTTGAAACCAGCGTGGACGAGGCTAAATCGCCGAAAATGAATAGATGACGTCTGAAAATTGTAAAAAAAAAGAATGTTCCAATTTAAGCGCGGTTTTGAAATGACGAATTTTTTAAAAAAAATTGTGTACATGCGTTGTAAGATTTCTAAAAAATTGGATTGTATCTCATATTCCTCTCATACTTGTAGGTAGGAATGAAAAAAATATTTATAGCATTTTAGTGTGAAAGTTTTAGGTCATTTTGAAATCTTTGAACAGACTTCTTATGTATGTCACAAAAATAATATCAAAATATGTTAGAAAACAGTCAAAAGGAACCAACAGAATTGCACGTGCAAATAAAGCGTGATATTTTACAGAATGGCAACAAATTTATATGAACGGTTATGTATAAAACATTTTTTAAAACCAATTTGAAAAATCATAAATTTGTATTAAATAAATGATGTTTGTATGATTGAGAAAATGTCTATGCTATTAAAACAATTACCAACCACAAGTCTCCCTTCGTGTGATTTAAAAAGAATATTGTGATTAATTGTGATTGCTTTATACTGACGACCATAGTATAACGAAAACAGCGGCCTCCGTTACTTTCGGAATTAGCGGAGCCGCAACTTTCGGGTTGCAGCTATTTTTCGGACTGCTAAAATACGCGAACAATCCATTCCAAGAATTAAAAGTGGACGCTACTTTCGTTCTACGGTGTACGGTTGAACCTTAATGTGCGACCACCTCTAGATCTCCTATTTACCACTTTTCTAAAATACCAAATTTCTTCCAGTTAAATCGCTCTAGTCTAAACCTCTCTCATGGACCTCTTTTTTCAAAACTCCAAATTTCTCCAGTCAAATCATTATAGTCCAAACCTCTCGTAAGCGACCACTTTTCTAATACCAAATTTCTTCCAGTTAAATCACTCTAGTCCAAACTTATCCTATGGACCACTTTTCTAAAATACCGAATGTCTTTCAGTTAAATCCTTTCCTATGGACCACTTTTCTAAAACACCAAAATCACTCTAGTCCAAACCTCTCCTATGGACCACTTTTCTAAAACACGAAAATCACATAAGTCCAAACCTCTCCTATGGACCACTTTTCTAAAATACCGAATGTCTTTCAGTTAAATCCTTTCCTATGGACCACTTTTCTAAAACACCAAAATCACTCTAGTCCAAACCTCTCCTATGGACCACTTTTCTAAAACACGAAAATCACATAAGTCCAAACCTCTCCTATGGACCACTTTTCTAAAATACCGAATGTCTTTCAGTTAAATCCTTTCCTATGGACCACTTTTCTAAAACACCAAAATCACTTAAGTCCAAACCTCTCCTATGGATCACTTTTATAAAATAGCAAATTTCTTCCAGTTAAATCACTGTAGTCCAAACCTCCCTTATGGACCTTTTTTTTGAAACTCCAAATTTCTTCCAGTCAAATCACTCCAGTCCAAACCTCTCCTAAGCGACCACTTTTCCAAAATACCAAATGTCTTGCAGTCAAATCACTATAGTCCAAACCTTTCGTAATAAGCGACCACTTTTCTTAAATACCAAATTTCTTCCAGTAAAATCACTAGTCCAAACCTCTCCTAAGCGACCACTTTTCTAAAATACCAAATTTCTTCCAGTTAAATCGCTATAGTCCAAACCTCTCGTTAGCGACCGCGATCACTTTCAACGCTGATATAAAGCGACCACTTTCAACGCTTATATAAAGCGACCACTCACCCATATTTCTGTCCAATAAAACGAAAATTATATCCTTTGCATCAAAACTTCAATGTAACACAATGTTTTGCGCTGTTACTATAGGTTCATATGATTCAGAGACAGTCATATCAGATTCGGAGTTAAGACCCCCTTGTGGCCTGACCTCTTGTAAGACCCTTGTAAGCGACCACCTCCCGTAAGCGACCACCTTGGATCGGTGACAAGTAGGTTCCAAGGTACGGAACTTGATATGGTAAACTGGTCATTGTGTAATCTATTTTCGACTGCTTACTTGCAGTCGTCTTTAGATCGCTACAGCGCGCCTCAGCTCCAATAAGAGCGAAACAGCTGTCCGCGGTTGCTACCTGCTTTATCGGTTTCTGACGTATTGGTGTCTCGCAAAGTTGTTTTTTTACGTAGTCAGGTCAGGCTTGTGATTGTTATCTTGGCCTTGCATTTTGGGTGGTCTCATGTGCGAGATGTTCAACTGCATATGCCATTTAATAAACGTGGTTGTCAGATGGAGGACTAACGCCAAGGACCACCGTTGCGCTTGGCGCAGCAGTTGCTGTACCGCAGACAACAACTTAGCCTGTTAACAAGCCATCTGGTTTGGGATAGGGCGAAAAGAAAGGAGCGACGCTCGCGCGCCAAAAGGGAACTGGGGAGAGGAGAAAAAAAACGTCTTGAAGGAGAGGGCAGCATGCATGGGCAAGAAGGAAAGTCCAGAAATAAATTAATCATGCACAGCAACCAACAAAAAGGAAAATCCTACAGCGAGGCCTCCAAACTATTGCTTACCATCAAAGGAAAACAAAAATTCGTATCGAAGACTTAACCCCACCCCCCATAAGAAAAAAATCAGTCCTGCACACCCGCAATAGCGAAAAAAAAAAATTCATGCGAGCTGACATCCCTTTCCCATAACTCCCCCACACTATACTACAATAATCGAAATATAAAACTGAATGCAAGGCTGGCACTATGGCAAAGGGCAGATTTATTAATGGCCAATCGAAATATGGTAGTACAAGGGAGTAGTACATCATAATTAATGTATGATAAGGTATGAGATGCCTTTAATACACGTCTCAGAACGCCAATCCCTCCAGAGGTTTTCTTAGCAATTTTGTCTACATGATCTCTCCAAGTTAATGATCGATCTATTTCAACACCAAGATATTAATTTTATACGTCTTATCCCCTACAAGGGGTTTGTGATCGACATGAACATTAAACTGGTGCTGAAGGTGTTTTATCCTATATTGACTAGCTACAATCATATATTTTGTCTTTATCTTGTCCGTCCCTTAGACAGTCGAAACTAAAGAAAGATGCGTGTGTCCTATAAACCTTGACCAGCCTCAGCCTGTACATGATGGGCGTAGATCACAAGATCAGTACATGACAAGCAAATCGATCAAACGACAAAACATCAATGGTAACCGGTCAGCGTTGCCAATTTTAATAAGCGATGTAATAAATTAAATTTGATCAAATGCCACTTTGGGATTCTCAACAATATCGAGAGCTCGCGTAATCGAGTTTTTTTTTTTTTTTTGTCATTGGTCGAATAACTGGGGTTTTGGCAAAGAAAAACAGTCTGCGCGGTGATGCTAGCGTGACGGCAATTGCGTGACTTCACGTGAGCAGTGACAAAGTTTGTTTAGTTGGGTGGTTAAATTCGTTCGTCGGCGATAAGTTGAACAAAATGGAAACGTAGTCCGTGGCATATATAATGACCCAAAAACTGTGAGTCAAAGAACATTTATCTACTTATCGAGTCAAATCCACGATAATTCGGATAGCGCACGTGCGGGGAATAGCCGGCGAAAACTATCTGATCTTATCAGTATGGGGGACGAGAGCGAAGCATTGGTAGTAAATTACGCCGGAGTTACTGAAAGAGAAGCCCCCCTTACTTGGCGAACAAGGATTTGCTACAGTGTCGGACATGTTCTAAATGATTTATGTGCGTCCATGTGGTTCACGTTTCTCTTGGTTTATCTTCACAAAGTTGTGAAATTTTCGAACACGAACGCCGGCGCTTTGTTGTTAATAGGACAAGTTGCTGATGCAATGTGTACACCACTTGTGGGAATCGCGTCTGACCGCACTGGTCGTTTTAAGTATGGCCGACGAAAACTTTGGCATCTTGCTGGGGTGGTCTTCGTAACGCTTAGCTTCCCGTTCGTGTTTAACCCGTGTCTAGGCTGTGAAAACGCTGATCAGTGGGTCAAGTTTCTTTATTACGCGTCGTTCATAGTGCTTTTTCAGTGTGGGTGGGCAGCCGCGCAGATTTCTCATCTTAGTTTAATCCCAGAGCTTACGGATGACAACAACGAAAAATGCGGTCTAACCTCAAGCAGGCAAGTTCTAATAATCACTTTAGTAAGACGTGCTATAATCGGAATATCATGAACACTATTAATTTTAACCCCAGGGTATATGTATTTGTAAATGGATTTGATATCGATCACCGCATACCGTGACCTTTCAATTGTTGTTATTATTGTTACAGATTATAGCGATTACACACCTTATTCCAAAATGGCGGCCAATTTATTATTCTTTTATATGCATGTTGATTAGCGCTCTTGGCCTCATTTTCGCTTGAAAATTCTTTTGTATTTTGCACATGCTGACGATCAGGCGAAGAGGGCTAATTTACATAGATATATTAAAAGAATAATAAAATGGCCGCCATTTTAGAATAGGGTGTATGGGTGCCAATTACCCTGGGTGCCAGAGGTTTTCATTTTTAGTGAAAACGGCGCCAATCCAACATAAGTAGACATTTTGAATTAACAGTGTTTCTTTTTTTTTTTTTTTAATTCTGACCGGATTTCTAACAATTTTACCATAAAAAGCTAATAATTTTAAAACAAGCAAATTCAAAGTCAATTACATTTTTATTTACACAACAATCTTTCTCACAACAATCTAACAATCATATACCTGCCAAGTCTCATGCCTTAGGCGTGAGTCTCACGCCTGCGAGTCAAAATGCCGATGTCACGCCTTATATACTCACGCCTATGGAGCAATTTCTCACGCCTGACAGATTTGAGCCTTAACTGATTGCATGATCCAATTAAAAATATAGTTGCGTTCATGAAAATTTGGCACTTTTATAGGTTTTTTATCATTCTGAACATTACGATTACAGCTGGATGTTATTAAACGGAGGTGTGTCGGTTCCATGGAAACTTCTGAATTCTTTGGAATATCTTCGGACAGCTTCGGACATTTTCAGACATCTTCAGAATAGATTGGGTTGTCTTTGGATTTGGTCGGGTCACCCTTGGAAATCCTGGCACTCCCACGAAAAAATTCTCACGCCTGTCACTCGGAAAAAGTTGGCAGGTATGCAATCATGCATGCATCACTGAAGTTTGCAAATTTAGATCACTGCATACAGTGACATTTAAATGTTTTATTTAAAAATACGGTTTCTGTAAACGGCAGCTAATGTCTTTTTGTTAACTGGCTTGGAAATACATTTCGATTACGTTTACCTTCTCTAAGCTGGTAGAATTGTCTGTCTTTTAGCTGCTGTTTGTTTAAAATCCTGTCAGATTAGCTAAAATAATTTTGACAGCTGTTCTTTGATTGACATCCACTAAAATTCATGTCCATGCCCATGGTGGCAGGTGGCACCATTGATGAGGCTTAATACAGGATGAATGAAGTTTCCTGGTGGATTTTTTTGGGTAGAAAGATTTTGGCAGGGACTTTTTTGCAGGATTGATATTAGTGAACCCTATAAAACATTCTCAATTTTGTCTTGAAAAGTATTTTATTGTATCAATTTCTGACTTATACTCAGAGCTTTAATAATTAACTGCATACAGATGACAATTAGGACACTTCTATCCTGTTATAGCAGTTTATATACTAGTGGTCAATTTTGTTACTTATTAGTTATATAAGTGATAAATATTATTGTCATTAATGTTACTGGCAGGGACTTTTTGGGGGTTATGCTTCTGGGTTCTTGGGCCTTTTTTTAGCCTTAAGTATTGGACTTTTGTAGGTTTAAAATGTTGGCCCTTAAGGTGATTCCTCAGAAATAAAAGTTGTCGAACGATTTTTTTTAAATTTTCCCTAACAGCTCCCTACCATAAGTTGTTTCGAAAAATTCAATAAAAAAGATAGGTCACCATGCTCGGTAAAGAGATATGATGGACCAATGTTGCCCCATTTATGCCTATAGCAATACCGATCACGCACGTCATTATTTGATCGGTTCATGTTTCTTTTCCCGGTAACCCGTGAAAGCAAAGTTTACAATTCTTCAAAAAAACTTGATAGGTTAAAGTCTCCACCATATGGGAACACTTTAAAATAAAATTTATGAAAAAGTCACACAACTTCAAATGACACGGACTCAAAACGTTCCTCGCGTCCATGTTTTCAAGGTCAACAATTTGCTCCCACGAGTAACTGATTTGAGAACGTTTTTAGCGATATCTTTTTTTCCTGTCGAGGAATTTTTTTTTAACTTTGTTAACTTAAAAAGCATTAATTTAACATCAAAATGATGCAATAAAAAATATAGGTCACCATGCTCGTTAGAGAGAAAAAGACAGTCGTATTTTCTACGAGCTTGCGGGCCTTTGATAAAAAACATTCCATCCTCCGAAATGTGCGCGCGCTCATTTTGCTCAACCGCGCACGCTCATTGCTTATAAATTATGGTAATTCTCCTTTTGAAAAATACTCGTAAGAAAATTTAATTTCCAGCTGCGTGTTTTAAAAACCGTTCACTAAAAAGAGTGTTGTTATCAACTGGCTGCCATGAAAGGACTATTACGTGTGTTATGCGCAGTACAGGATGCGCAGTGCAATACTGAGGAATCACCTTAATTTGCAAGTCCTCATCACTAATATGCCTAAGTACAATCCCTCAGGAAGTGAAACACACATGCATGCATGTGTGAAAATCATAACAAGTGGCAGATAGTGGAGGGGCTCAGGGTAGCCCCTCCCTCTTATCTTGCCAAAAAACGAGGACCATGAAGCTAACACTCTCCCCCCCCCCCATTATGCACTCCAACCCCCCCCCCTCCCCCCACCCTTATGATGGCCTCCGATACCCATTCCTACACAGGACTCGAAAAAAGTCTGGTTCGGTTGTCCAGGACAAGTAGATTTTTGTGTCGGGAAAGTAACTTTCCCCATTCACTTGCCCAATGGGCACTTGGATATGGACAAGCTGCCTGTGAACTAAGCTTAAGTGACCATTTATGAACACTTGCCCTGAGGCAAGCTAACACTTAAGAGGGTCGTGAAGGGGTAAAATGGGAGCTGGGATTTGCCTTTTTTAGAGGCTGGGAAATGGGATTTTGTGCACTGGGACTGGGATTCATGAAACAAAAACAATAGAAAAATGGGAATGGGATTTCAATTTGAGCAACACAGGCTGAGATTGTGGGATTTGAGCTGGGATTTGAAAAAAACAATTTGCTGGGAAATGGGATTAGGACCCCCCTTCACGACCCTCACTTAAGACTTGCATGTCCAAATGGCAAGCTTAAATTTTAGTTTTCTTTTTACAGCCAGCATCCTCAGAGCATTTTTTAATTTTTCAGGGCCGTAGCAAGGGGTGGGGGGGGGGGGGGGGGGGGCGGGGCGAATATAAAATGTTGAAAATAAAACTGATTTCAGTCACTCGGAAATGGTCGCAAACTTCTACTGTGTGAGATTTGCACCCTTGGTAAGCTTACCCTTGTCATGTCAGCTACCAAAGCCATCAGCGAGCGCTTCTTCTCCGCCTTAAGGCGGGATAAACATGGATTTGAATGAAATTTGAAGAGGCTTAAAGAAGGGATAGAAGGAAAAAATGATTTTTGGAACACCAGCAGACAGTTGATACCCACGTAAGAGCACCCCAGGTCTCTAGTGAACTAACTTGGTGTCCGCCTATTATTTATTAACTACAAATTCTAATTTAAAAACTTCACTAAATCTTCAATATTTCTTATTTTTCTAAATTTTACAAATCCTTTGAGAAAAACTATTTCCTCCCAAACATACCCAAAAATCACCCAAAAATTTACAAAACACCCCATAACATAGATTCATGAAATGAGCAGAGAGTTTTTGGATTGCTTGAAACGTGAACAAGATATTTCCATTAAAGCCGTATCATTTATAAGTGGCCGATAAATGGCGTTCACGTGGACCCCCGCCTTAAAGCGTGTCAAGACCAACCTGCGCTCAACCATGGGAGAGGCCAGGCTCATCACCTCATGCTTAGTCTGCATGTCCACGCGAAATTGGCAGATGGTTTGGACATGGTGGAAGTTGCCAATTTGTTTGTGGGAGACAACCAGCGGTGCAAGCAATTGTTTAGGAAGTTTTCAAAGAACGACCTTCCGATGAAGTCTGTGTTTGCCTCTAAGGCAACTCAGACAGTCTAACTTTCTTTGATGACTCTGACAGGTGAAACAGTTGCTGGGTCAAGATACAGAGACAGTCGGTTTTTTGCATCGTAATTGACATTCCGAAATGTTTTACTTTTTCGATATTCATTGGTTTACAGAGACAGTGTACTCTAGAAAGCTGGGGCGGATCTAGGGGGATTTGGGGGGTTAAAATCTTGTAAAAATATAAAATAAATACAGAATCGCATTTTAACTTTAAAAAATGAGATATTAAAATGCGCTGACTTGGTCTCAGAATGGCGGAAATCGCGTTTCCAAGGACTTCATCGAACCCCTTCTGCTAAAAACCTGGATCCGCCCCAGAGAAAGTACCACTGAATTGACTCTGTTCAACTGTTGTGCTTCTCAATGATTGTTTTTTGCAACTATTATTAGAATTTTATTGGGAGTTTAAGAAAAATCTATGGAAATAGATATTGATGTTTTTGTGATCGTGTGTAATTACTTCACTACTTAAGCCTTTTGGATCATGGAAATGTGCTGTGCTTTGAATAAATAAGTGTCAGTTTAGAAAGAGTTCTCATCTATCAAAAACTTGAAATTTATAAGCCTTAAAATGCTGGAAAATGCAGTTTCCTGTGTTTCATTTTCAAAAATTTTCGGGGGTGCATACCCCCGGACCCCCCTAGAAGGGATGGGCAGAAGCCCGTCCATTGGGTCCTAAACATTTGCCCCCCCCCCCCCCCCCAAATTTTTTTAAGGCTTGCTACGGCTCTTTTTTTTTGGATTTGTATTAAATGAACTTATTATTGTTATAGTCTTAAGAAAGTGACCGAAAGGTTTGTTGAAGGCCAATAATTGGAGCTAAATTTAAATACTGTCAGTTCAATATTCCAAATTATATTTTGTTGTAATAAATTTTTTATTTCTCTCTAGGTTTTATGTTGCTTAATACTCTAAGCTCTTTTTGTAATCTTGTGTTTCGTAGGTATGCAGCCACCGGGTCATGTAACATTTTTGTGTTTGTTATCACTTGGGTTTTCCTGGGCACCAATGATGCTAGCACCAGTTCAAACGATTTAGGCTCCTCTGATGCTACTTCATTTATGGTAAATGGAAACTCAGCTTATACCCTAATACCTTAAGTTACGTTTAAGTTACCATAAAATACCAGTTATAAGCCCCCCCTTCCCCCCCTCCCCCCCCCCCCCCGCCTCCCCACCCACTCCCCACTTACTCCCCTGCTTATACGCCCACCCAGTTATAGGGCAATCAATCACTCAAATTTTTGGTAAAGAATTGCTTATTAAGATAGAAGGGGGTGTAACTAGAATAATGTTTTGTTACCTGAGAGAGTGATGAAAAACAACACTTCTTCATCACAATACTTTTTGCTTGCCAGACAAAAAACCCAGGGCTTATAAGCGGCATTCATTTACGGTATTTCTACCCTAGAGTCAAACAGCAGCAAAGAAAAGATCTAAAAGCAATGGGTCACATGACACATCTCCGCGTTATGGCCAGTACCTTACGCATGCACACAGCCATATCACCCTGGCAGTGGCAGCCATGGACAGCTGTTTCGTCCTTGTTAGGACTCATCAGCACGGCATAGCCGTCAGACCTTTACATGAACCAAAAGTCGTTTCAGGGTGACCTTTACTACCATGGCGTGTGTGCATGGTTGCCACTGCTGGGGTGATATAGCTGTGCGCATGCGTAAGGTATTGGCCATACCGCAAAGATGTGTCGTGTGACCCGCCATTACATTCACATGGTGTTTAGCAGCAAAGAGCCATGAGTCATATCTGAGCAAAAGAGGGGTATTGTGTATTGTGGTGATGGGCTGGGGGGTGAAGGAGGGGAGTTTACACATAAAATTGGTGGTTACAAAATGGACAAAGCCCAAGTATTTGTACAAAACAAGATATTTTAATATCGAAGTCTGGACGTAATCCATACAGAGACTCACGTGTGAAAAAAATGAGCTACAATGTTCTCAAAAACGTGAATGCAAGTCATCAGAAAGGGAATCGGAGTCATTTATACTCAGGCCATTACCATTAGTTTACGCACGTCCTGTTTGGCCACTGGCTTGGTCAGCTCAACATCGAAAGGCAACCCGGATTTATATTCTCGTAAAAACCCAGAGTTTGGTATTAATTTCATCTGACTGTTTTGAACTATCTTTTTTAACAGTTTGCTTTCTCAATGCCCCTTTTCTGACTGCCTCCTCTAGATGAGATTGAAAATCAGACAGTTTTGCTGCCTTTCGTCATGTTTCGTGCCCGGCCGGAGGGGAAGAATTTACCCCTAAGAGGTACCAATTCTAAAACAACACATGTTATATTCTGTCATATTTTTTCGGCTCAATACCCTAAAAGGTACCGCGATAATTCTAACGGTGGTCATTTTAGATTTTCGTACCCTAAGCGGTACCAATCTACAGATTTTGACCCCTAAAAGGTACGACGAGCACCCCCGTCAGTTTTTTATAGGTGTACTTCTCCGGGGTTTCGTGTTCCTTATGTTGCCATAATTGCTGCCCATTCAACTCGCTTTCCCTATCCCCCCTACCTACCCCCTACCCCCACTCCCACCCCCCGCAAGTCACTCTGAGCACTGATGCACCAATTATCCACGCTTCTTATCAAATGTCTACTTTATTCCTTTTTTTCAGTACGTGGTATTTATCGTGGTTGGCACGGGTATTTTCTTCACGATCGTTTTCCACGTGGGAGTAAAGGAACATCCACGTGACTGTAGCGTTGAGTTTGCCACCAGGTCCAGCAAAAGATCGGCTGCTAATTGGACCGCGTGGTTTCGAGAGCCTCGGTTTTATCAGGTATGGTTCATTCCTGGGCCTTCCTACATGTACACTGTTTAGCCCGGCGTCTCAATCCCCACGTTCGTGGATGGTTCCTGTCAAAAACGAAATCATAAAACGTGTTTCTTATGCACATGTTTATTTTTTCATAAAACGGACCACAAATCATTGAAACCAATAGCCTTTATGCATGTTTACGTTTCACTGGCTAATTTCACCCCCAAGCCTCGCTTTCGAGGTGTAAACCCGTGACAATCTCAAGGGTCTCTCAACAATGTATTTTCAATTAGCAAATGTGAAAAGAATACCCACTCAAAAACAACAGGAACTTGTCAAAGGTTTGCAAGGAATTCCGTACAAACGAGGCTTGGTGGTGAATTGTGAGCTGGTTTTACCTAAAGTTAACACTACTAAATATGGACTCAAATCATGGAGATATTTTGCAGCTAAGAAATGGAATGAACTATCAAATGACATTAGAACAAAAGTGGGCACCAATAAAATAGTAAACAGAATTAGATCGTTAAATTTCGGAGATAAGTAAATTTGTAATATTAGTTTTAATTAGCATTTTGACTGCGGCGGGAATATTGCAATAATAGTTTTAATTAGTATTTAATCAGTGGTTTTATCTGATGTATTGTTATATTAGTGTTTTTTAATTGTTAGGTTTTATACTCTCGGAGTGATTAGCTTTCAAAAACTATGAAATTTTCCGTAAATCTGAATGTCTAGCTGGGTGGCAAGTCGAGTTTTCCCCACCCAGCCATATATTCTTGAAAAGGTTTAAGTGATCAGTTTTAAAGGTTCGATCATTTTACGACCACGATCTTCGTCGTTTGACTTGGATCCAAATTCTGAAGATGGGAATTGACATCTCTTCTTGGAGATATCGCATTGGAGTTTTCGTGCGACCTCCAACACCGCGCCGTACGAAGATAAACGTTCCAGGACATCATCTTATACTATAAACAAAGTATGCAATTTCATATCTTTCGCTTGTTATATATTGAGATCTGTAACGTTTTCTTCTTTTAGTACGGTTATACCCTGAAGAAGAACGGCCGTGCCGTTCTTAATTAATCGGTTAAAAATATATTCCTTACTGTACGATCAGCCTTTCATTTTATTTGTTCGATCATTTCTTGAAAATTAATCATCAGTGTACCGTGTATCACCATCAAATTTTCAGAGTGTACTAAGTTTGCCAAGCTCTTTGACGATTTATGGAGGTCATTTATTTGTAGCTACTTGTGTCATTTAAGCTAATGTATGCTGAATGAGGCAAAAACGGTAAGCAAAGATCCTCCGATAAGGGAAATGATCGTAACTATTGTTCTCGGATAGGACCCACCATTGTAAAAAGACTGCTGGAATTTTTATGACCCCCTCCTCCTCCCTCACCTAAAATAGATCGTGTCTTGTTGGTATACTGTCCCCATTCTATCAGGAATAGCAACTGAGATTCAACCTACCTGTGCTGCATTTTACTAGCAATCCAAGTTTCATGCACAGAATATTAAAGTCCCATCCCAAATATTTAGGCCAATAAACTTTGTTAATTAGGCTCCTGAGATAGCCAATTTAGTTAAGATTGAGTACTGAAAAAACTGTTACAAAGACAGTCATCAAATAGGTGGTATATTGCACAGACCCTCCTCCTTACACAAGGTGGGTCCTCGTCGAGTATACTTGTTTAATATGACCACTAACCTAATACGTTTTATTTAGTACCCTGTTCTCTGTTTGTAGATAGGAATGCTGTATATGTGTGTCCGTCTGATCATCAATGTCACACAGTGTTATATTCCGATGTACACTCTAGAGACACTTGACCTCTCCAAGGTAGGTGCATAGCTGCACTTTGTGATTGGCTAAAAAATCTCGCGCCACTTTCTCAACCAATCAGAAGAAAAACCAAAACCAACCGTGACTTATTCGCACGCGTTTTCCCGCGCACTTGGCGGCGGCTACACGCATTTGCCTCGAGTTCTGATTGCTTCATTGGTTTGTCTGTGTGTGTAATGTGATTGGCCAGAGTAATTACTTTGGTTTTGGTTTCAGTTACGATTAAACGACACTCAATTAAGAACTGCTCTGATCACCTTGTTCCTTTGAAACTAATGTTAAAGCTTTTTTCCTCTGAAGCAAACTATTGCCATCATGCCTCTTGTGGTGTACGTTAGTGGATTGGTGTCTACCTTTTTTACCAAGCCGCTGAACAAATATCTGGGTAGAAAGGTCAGTTGCTTTTAGCCACCAACCGAGATGTCCTTTGGGTTCGTCACTCATTACTGTCAAACCTATATTAAGCGGCCCTCTATTAAGCGGTCACCCTCTATAAAGCGGTCACCCTCTATAAAGCGGTCACTAAACAAATCCCCGGAATTAAATGGCTCCCCATATTTACTGTGTGTTTGTGGGCGGCACGGTGGTGTAGTGGCTAGCGCGTCGGACTTTCAACCTGAAGGTCGGTGGTTCGAAGCCTGGTCTCTGCCGTCGTGTTGTTTCCTTAGACAAGAAACTTTACTCCACACTGTCTCTCTCCACCCATGTGTATAAATGGGTACCGGCGACAAAATGCTGGGGGTAACCCTGCGATGGACTAGCATCCCATCCAGGGGGGAGTAGCAATATTCCTAGTCGCTTCATGCTATAGAAACCGGGTTTAAGCTCTGGCCGTTATGAGCCTTCTGGCTCGGGTGGCGCCTTTACTTTTTACTTTTACCATATTTACTGTAAACTTGACCTTTTTTAAGCGTTCACCTCTATTAATAGAGTTTTGACTGTATTACGTAACGAACTACAAAATATCTACATAGGGTTGAGTTGCTTTGAGATAGCTATTCTTGGCTTTCACTTACGCCATATCAAAATTCAGAAGCATTAAAAAATAGATTTTGAATCCAAAATGTTTATGGAATTGTAAAGAGTTTAAAACTACACATCTTGGCCAAATTTTGAAGCGCAAAAGCATTTCGTTCAAGAGTTATAGGCGAACGAGTATTAGATATTTTTATTAAGAAATGTATGGAGCGGCCATCTTTGTGCCCCTGAAAGGGGCACAAAGATGGCGGCCAAAAATTCAAAGTCTTAATTACACCAAAAATCACATCCAAAAATATTGTATTTGCTATAAGCTCAATTAACTCGGCTTATAAGCACTTATAATGCAAACAATAACTTTCAGCTGATTCAATTTTGTTTATTTTCGCGGCTTATCTGAAATAGCGTGACGCATTGCGTGACACATTTAAAACCTTTGTAAATCGGAAGCAAAACATCGTTAAAACCTGAAACTTTTTGTGAAAGATTATAACACTTGTATCCACATACCATGTTAGAAACAGCTTTGTAGGACGTTTTCTTTAGATTTTTTAATTTTTATGACGTCATGTGAAAGCCAAGAATAAAGTACTCAGGTATATTAAGGACTGGCTCTTCACCTATTTTATCAAAAGAGTAACGGGGGTGGTCTATCTTCAAAAGGAGACGTGTCCGAAGTATGAGACTTGGCAACGGCATTTGACTTGTTAAGACAGTCCTTTTTGACGTTGACGTTTCCATGGCAACCTATCACGTGACCAATTGAGCTTTTACTTCCGGTTTGTTCCTTCAGTGGTCTTGCAGACAAGGAAAAATTGTGTTTTCTGAGAGTTTTAAGTGGCATAATTTCTACCCTGTTAAGGTACTTTCCAAATGTCACTGAAAACGTGGTCCTCCTACGCGGCATGACTGTTTTCTGGTTATCACGTGACAACAAAATCGTGACATTTCAATCGTCACGTGACCTGGACACGCTTTCCAGTTTGTTTCTTGTATGACTTTGCACACTTAGAAATATCCAAACGATATTTTGTCAGTCAGAGTGGTTTAAGTTCTCCTGCACTTAGCCTAAAGAAAAACATGGAAATTTGATACCTTAATCAGTTGCGTGACTCGTTACGTGACAACGTCTTATCAAAATTAATCTTTATATCAAGTTTCACTGAAGTTTAAGCCTTTGGCCAAGTTTCATATCAATATGTTCCATACTTTATGAGATAGACCACCCCCCTTAGTTTTTGGATGTACCGTAACTGACCCAGGCCTTAATATACCCGAGTATAGATCAGTATGGTGGAATCCCGACTTTTCAAACCTCCAATGGAAACGTAAATTGGTTCGAAAGGTGGTATTGGCCGAAATCAAATCCAAGGGAAACGAGTTTTGGTTCGAATAATCGGGGGTTTTAACTTACTAAACTGCCTGTGAACTGCACCGAAGCTCGACAAGGTATCGTGGATGACCTGGCTTATGGCGTTATGCCTTATAAATGAAGAAGGGTGATTCCTCAGAAATAAAAGTTGACGAATGTTTTTAAAACTTCCCCTAATTTTTCCCTACCAGAAATGTTTTCGAAAAATGCAGTAAAAAAAACATAGGTCACCCTGCTCGCGAAAGAGTTGCGATGGAGTAAAGTTGCCCTATTTATCCATATATCCATGTATCCATGTACTGCCTATCATTATATGATCGGTTCAAGTTACTTTACCCGGTAGCATGGAGCATAGTTAAAATAAAATGCTTGATATAATGCATCAACCATAAGGAACAATTTGGTATATGATTTACTGTAAAGGCACGCAACCTCAAATAACACTGACTCAAAACGCTCCTTTCGTACATGATCTTAAGGTCATGTACGAATGTTATATTATCTGATTCATATGTCCTATAGTTACTCTCATATCCCTAATCCATTCTTATTTGATACAGTAGTTACACTTTATGATCAAGACAGCGACAGTCGCTTCAGTCCCGTAACAAAGTCGGGATAGTGAGCATTGTTTACGTAGCTTTTACGTGCGAAGCTTTAGCTCTCGGTTAAACAGGATATAAGAAGTGTACAACGTGTTGTGCATATTGATACAATTGCATGTTCCGCATGCATGTTGCCCTACATACAAGTACTTCTTTTAAAAACTAAACAAAACATTTAATTCTATTTTTATGGATCAGGACGTGCTTTTTATGGGTAAACTTTTCATGTTTGCAGATTGTTTTCTTTGGAGGCCTTGTCATCGTAATGGGAACAAGGTAGGCCAAACGCTGTGTCATTACCCAGGTGGTCTCGGTATTTTGTGTACGAGGAGACAACTATCTTCCAGTGAAGAAGAACTTAATCAGTTCATAACTTCTGTCAATACTTTTCATCCGGCTCTAAAATACACCTGGGAAATTTCTGAAACCTCTGTCGCTTTTCTTGACATCAATATTTCGATCAACGGCAACAGTTTATCCACAAGTGTGCACTACAAACCTACAGATTCCCACAGTTATCTGTTACATTCATCCTCACATCCATCACACGTTAAAAACGCCATTCCGTATTCTCAATTTCTCAGACTTCGACGTCTTTGTAGTGATGACTCCGATTTTTCCAACAAATCGGAAGAAATGTGCCAGTTTTTCAAGAAACGTGGGTACCCTGACTCTGTTGTTAAAACGGGCCAACAACGTGCACAACAGATCGACAGACAATCAGCACTACAAACATCACAGAAGGAAGAGAACGAGAGAATTCCATTCACCCTCACTTTCCACCCACACAATCAAACAGTCAAAAGCATCATTTTAAAAAATTTCAAATTGCTCCAAAACGACCCCGAAACTGGCAGAATTTTTTCACAACCCCCACTTCAAACGTGACAAAAATATAGGCAACTTTCTAGTTACGAGCACACTGAAATCTGACGATGAACCGGGAACTTTTAAATGCGCACGCACACGATGCAACACTTGTCCTTTCATTCACAACGCCAACAAAATAACGGGACCTAAACAATCTATTAAAATCACTGATCGTTTTACATGCACCTCCGTAAATGTTATCTACTGCATAACATGTACTTTTTGCAAAAAGATATACATTGGCGAAACAGGGAGGAGACTGGGCGACCGTTTTCGAGAACATCTCCGAGACGTTGAAAAAAATGACAAAGACGTATCCAAACCAGTCGCGCGTCATTTCAATCTTGCTAACCATTCTAAGCAACACATGACAATCTGTGGCGTTTCCCTACACCAGGGCAACACAGAAAGCCGTAAAAACTTAGAACAAAAAATCATCTTTCGAATCGGCACTCTCAAACCCCACGGAATTGACGAACGCTTTTCATTCAACTAATTTACATTTGTTTTTCACGTCACAAAATTTCCACCAATGGCGGAGCTCCTCCTACTATATAAAACCACACACTACCCACAATCCCTTGATTCGCTCCGACGAAGGGCTAGCGCTCGAAACGTCAGCTTTCTCGAATCTTTTTACGGTGGCTAATTTACCTTATCGACTCAGTCGATAAAACCAAATTCTTGTATCTGAAGAAGGGTCTAATGTACCGATCAGATGGACCTTCAACACCACCTCCCCCATTCGGAAATTTGACATAAGCGTCAGTTTAGGGGGTGGGAAATTTGATACCTTAGGGAACTAAGGGGTTGGGGGAGTGGGGGCGGGGCTGGTTGGGGGTTTGAATACAAGTCGCCTCAATTTCACGTTTTGTGAAGGGTGGTTTTCCTGATCAAAATCAAAATCATGGCGGAATGAAACCCTGAGGACACGTTAGAAGTTTTAAAAGGTCAATGAAAGCGTGGCTTTTTTAACCATAGAATCCAATCTACTTTGGACCAGTGTTATGGTCACAGCTAGGCAATTATAGTAGAAACAATGACATTAGAAATTCACCATGCGTTAACACGTTCAGGAAAGCTATTCGCAAATTGATTGCTCAATAACAATTTTATTGCAGTTGTTACAAATTGTACCTCTGTAGCGCATAATTTGTTTCATTCATTCATTCACTCACTCACTCACTCACTCACTCACTCATTCATTCATTCATTCATTCACTCATTCATTCATTCATTTATTCATTCATGTATTGATTACTATATTTGTACAAAATTCATTTTTATCTTTTATTGTACATACATAATATATATAGATAGGCTTAGCCTAACAGCGGAGCTCTCTGAACAGAAACGATGATGATAAGCTTAACTAGGTGAAAGGTCGGAAGCACAAGAATAATTAGAATTAAGATTGACGACCAGGCTATTTTTCAATTTTAGCAATTCTCAAAAACAGTAAGCTTATTACGCTACCGTCTGCACAGTGCATTTAGACTGCACAAATTCCACAAAAGCTCACTGTTTCTGAAATGTGAAACCTCTCTTGAGTAGCAAACCGCGAAAAAAAGCAGGGGAAAAAGATTTTGCAAACCGTTTTCTCCGCTAAACACAACAAAAGTGTTTTTTTTTTCCCTTTTAAAATGTTTTATTCATCAATAACAAATCCCTAAAGTTTAGAATATTATCCTGAGAGGCTAGTCATTTCCGGTTACAAGGCATCCTGCGTTATAAAGCTAGTCATTTCCGGTTACAATAATACAAGGTCAGTTCCGGTTTACATGAGTCACTTGAAAGTCTATAGTCCATAAGGGATTATTTATAAAGTTCATTTCCGGTCGTTTGGTCCACTTGAAAGTCCTTTCTGGTTTGCACATGATTACTTTAGTCATTTCTGGTATTGAATGATGAGTTGCCAGTAGCTAAATTATTTATAGAGTCACAAGCTTTGACTGTTGTATTTCACAAATATTCGGATGACACCACAAAGCAGAAAATTTCTATTTGGTCATTCGGGAGAAATCAATTTGCCCGGGGGGAGGGGGTACTCCCATATATGAGCTATATAGGTATGTGCCGCTGTCAAGGGTATGGTTTTCAAGCAGTTTAGCCTGGGATAGGGTATAGTAATCCGAAATTTTTGGTCTAGAATAGGGTATCATTTTCCACAAAACTGATCAGTTGCATAAAGAATTTAGTCTAGACGAGGTTTTCTGGCAAATGGAAAAATTGGTAAGGTGTGCTGTACGACATTTTTACTGACCCCTGGTATCTTACACTGTGATAGTGAGCAAGTTTCTGCAAAATAGTGAGTATAGAAAAGGTCTAGGATAGCGTAGGATTTTTCGGTGTTTATTCTAGAATAGGGTTGCAAAATGCAGCTAAAATGGTCTAGAATAAGTTAAGGGTCTCAGAGTCCCAGCCGCCCCCCCCCCCCCCCACCCCGGGGGCAATTTGCAACTGTGTTGTGATGTTATTCCTTAAATCCCTTACAGTGTCCCAAGAGTTCTCGGTGCCATTGTGAAAATTTAAGTTGCTTTATTTCGAAAAACCCATATACCATAAAGTATGGTCTTAATGAAAAAGAAAATAGTCTTAACATTAACTAAAAACCTAGTAATGAGTAGTGCCGATAGGGTGGTAGTGAAAACACCCCACAACCTTTCACAGGTTCAAATTTTAATCTAGCTTGGAAAGGCGTGGTAAGGAGGCCATAAGGAGTGTCCGGACGTGAGCACCTCATGGCTTCTGTACTCTTTGCCACGTTTAATTTAGTCCCTGTACCTGTCTCGTATTTGTGAAGTATAAAGGTAAACAATTTGTCTAAAGAAAAAAATGTCCTTTACAAAACATGTGGAGTCATCCGCTTATTGGCGAATTTTAAAACGCTTTCCTCAGGCTTCTGGAATGAGAAAACCTTCAATAGTATCATCCTTTCTTATACTGGTCGCCAAAACTTCTGCGCATAAAATGTACAAAAGTGGAGACCGGGGATCTCCCTGCCTCACCCCCCACTCGAGTGGAATTTCTTTGGTCAAAAACACATAAACTATAATTTTCATATTTGCTTGACAGTATAATGTAGAAATCCACCGCTGGAAATTAGGGCCAAATCCAAAATGACTTAAAACATTGGTAAAAAGTTTTCCAATGTTTTTCTACCATGTCAATTGTCAAAGGCTTTCTCTTGATCAATATTCAGCAAGATACCAGTTTCATTGGTAATATTTATATAATATTTTAGAGTGTCACGCAAGAGAAATAAATTCTCAAAAATCGTCCTACCTGGGACGGAACAAGTTTGATCTTCTTGAAATAATCGAGGGTAACAATTTTGAAAGTCTGTTTGTAAGAGCTTTTGAACAAATTTTGTAATCAACATTGAGTAGCGAAATGGCGGGCTCACCATTGTTTGAGGTTTTTCTTATCACCTTTCTTGTAAAGTAATCTAGTCACGCTTCCTTGCATTGAATCACTGAGAGAATTATTTTCCAAACTAAATTTATAATTTCGAACAGAATAGGGCCTAAAAGATCCCAGAATTTAGCGAAAAATTGTTGAGGTAATCCGTCTGAACCGGGGGTTTTCCCTGAGGAAAGTCCACGCATTGCGTGGGTAATTTCAGCCAAAGATAAAAATCCTTCGCAGGATAAAATTTCGCTCTCACTTAATCTGTTTACAAGTTTGTTCAAAAATTCGGTTTGGACTGTTAAATTAACAGGTTCTTGCAAGTACAAATTACGGTAAAAATCGAAATGGGCCGGAATCTTGTGAAAAGACTTCAACACCGGCGGAGTTATAAATAGATCGAACAGTATTTTTCTGAGCACGTGAATTTGGTAAGTTTTTCACCTTCTTCAAGCCATTTGACTCTGCTACGAATTTGGCTTCCTCTCATTTGGGATAAATTAATGGCCCGAATTTCTCTTTCAAGCGTTTCTATGGTGGTTTTCGCTGAGCTATCTCCTTCAATAAGAGCCCGTTTAGCTTCGATCAAAGAATTTATAGTTGCGTGGCCTTTTAATATCGCGATTTAACTTAATATGCGTTGTTTACTTCGACCAAAATCTATAGCAACTAATTCAGTATAGATTCTTTAAGAAAATCCTACAAAGCTTGAATGGAAGTAAATGCTTTCCAGTACAATGCATGTTTCTTAATAATTTCTGAGATCATATCGCAAATATCAAATTCTAAATTTAGCCTCCAAAGTCCTGGTCCACGGGAAAATGCATTATGCAAATTGCGGCTTAAATCAACAGAATCATGATCGGAAAAAACACAAGGCAAAATTTCACATTTTAAAAAGGAATCATACAAGTCCTGAGCAATAAAAAAATTATCCAAACGTGTACCGATAGTTTTATCCGCATTATTACCATGTGCATTGTATTTTTCAGTCGGCCGTGTTTTTTTGCGCCAGAGAACACTGTGCAGATCTTTCAAATCCATGGAAATTGTAGGATTTCCTCCAAGCTTATCAGAAACGTTTTCAATGCAGTTAAAATCGCCTGCAATAATTTTAAAAGAGTTCGGAAAAAATATTCATGAATTGTGTCATAAAAGTACGTTCACTTGGATTCGTGGGTGCATAAGTATAAAACCAAATTAATTTTCGTGTCGTCGAGTTCAGTTAAAACACTAACAATTCTACCAGAAGAATCTTTTTTCCATTGTAAACATTTGAAATCAGTATTTTCAGCGACAAGAATGGCAACGCCGCCTTGTTTACCAAGAGCGGGCGACCAGAAACTTTTACCGCGCCATTTCATTTAGCTGTCAGAGAATTTATCGCATTTTGTCTTGTCGCTAAAGGTTCTTGTAAACAAATAAAATCAGAACGGGAATTTTTCACAAAATCAAAAACAGAGCGTTGTTTCGCTTCATTGCCAAAACCACGGATATTCAAAGTTGTAAATTTAGCTCTGAATGCAAAAACTTGGAGAAAATTCTTCTGGTAAAATTAACACATTTAACTTAAGCTTAAGCTTAAGTCTTGTTATTAAACTAAACAATTTTTGCAAATCACATTTAGACGTTACTTGCTTTTCTGCTTATGTTTGTTTGTCCGATGTCCAGTGTTTCTCCTCTTCGGCAAAGGTTGTTCGCCGTCATTCATAACGTTCGAGAGTTTTAGTGTCCGTTTTCTCCGCTCCTGTGGTACTGGATTCCGTAATATAAAAAACACTTAGCTCTATATTCCTCCAAAAACGCTTGATTTGCAGAGTCACACAGCCTCAAATGCGGTCTTGACCACTGTTCGAGAAATTGTGAAACCTGTCTTAAGTAGCAAACCGCGAAAATGCAGGGAAATAACGACTTTTAAACGGTTTTCTCAGTTTTCTCCGCTAAACACAGCTCCAACTAACGTGTTTACCGAGCTGACGTGACATTCGCCATGTAGCTGCGGGAAGGCGCGAAAATCAAAGCCTCGCTTTCGTTTCAAAATGCCCAACACGGGGGGCGGCGGGCGGACGGACACGCGCCCGCGAAACATTCCGCTGGTCATGACCATGAAAAATGACGGCATGGGTTCTATGAGTATGGCGCTCCGCGCGGGCCTTCGGCCCGCAGAGCTCCGCTATTAGTTAAATTAATTTTTAGTAACAGTGTCCTCAATTAGCCTGCTGTAATAGTGAAATAACTGACGCTTTGATAAAGGTATTATTAGTATTATCTTTTTCTTGGGAATAGGGGCATTTGATCGCCTAATATAAGCCTTGGATGAGGCATTTAAACAACATTTTTGGCCTTGGGGGAGGGAAACAGTGAACAAGCGAATCAGTGAACAAGCGAAATTTCAAAAGTTCAAATGCGCGGGAAGTTGCCAAGGCGACGGATGTTGAAGCCGGATTTGATCGGTGTATTACTGGGTGTGTAGCAGCTTGTAGCGTTGACGTAGTATTTACCTTCGATGAAAAACTACAACTTTCAAACGGTTTTCGGTTTTTTATTATTGTTATGAACAGTGTCTGGTTGTGGCTGATCCCCGCACACAGCACACAGATGTATGGTGCCAGTGCAACGTTAGGATTTGGTGGCTCAACGCTGTTAGTTACTGTATTGACAATGTTAGCTGATCTCATAGGAGACAACGTGGTAAGAAAACTGCTTACTTGGCTCTTAGCCTTTTCACTTCCAAAGAAGGAAAAATCAAAGTCCAATAAAAATAGCAAATTTCATTTGTAAAATATTGAAAAACAAACGGCACCATGAATGAATACTGCTGCAAAGCTTTCATTTGAAGTCTTTGAATGGTCACATACACAAACTCAAAAGTTAGAACCACCTTGCACAGCATAATAAATAGTACCACAGGAAAGTACTGCTCAATAGGACTCGAATAACTTTCTTTGAATGGTCACACTGTAGAATTTCATACAAAAAACTCAGAAGTTGCAACCACATTGTACAGCATGATAAACAGTACCACAGGAAAGTACTGCTCAATAGCTTTCATTTGACATTTCCCTGCCTCGAATAGCGTTTTTGCTAATTTGCAGGGGAACTGTACTTAAGTTTATATATCTAATAAAATTTAGTTTGTTGTGGTTGTTGTTGACTGTAGGATTTGATTCATGCAGACTCAAAAAAAAAAAAATAAGTTGGAACCACCTTGCACAGCATAAGTCGCATAATAAATAGTACCACAGGAAAGTACGTCTGCTCAGCAGCTTTCATTTGATTGGCCACACTGTTGGAATTGATACACAGACTCATGAGTTAAAACCACCTTGTACAGCGTAATAAACAGTACCACAGGAAAGAACAGTAGCTTTTATTTGAATGGTTACACTGTAGGATTTCCTACACAGACTCAAAAAAGTTAGAACCACCTTGTACAGCACAATGAACAGTACCACAGGAAAGTACTGCTCAGTAGCTTTCATTTGAATGGTAACACTGTAGGATTTCATACACAGACTCAAAAAAGTTAGAACCACCTTGCCGACAGCATGATAAACAGTACCACAGGAAAGTACTGCTCAGTAGCTTTCATTTGAATGGTCACACTGTAGGATTTCATACACAGACTCGAAAGTTAGAACCACTTTGCACAACATAATAAATAGCACCACAGGAACTGAAGTACTGGCCGAACTATCCAGGAGATGATCTTGTCTCGATTGTTACAGTGCAGCAAGGGTACCTGACGGTGACAAGATTTGGTTTAGCTTTTTTTCCCTCTGCTTCCTTTATCTGCAATCAGACCTGTGCAAGCGTAAAATTGATCGAGGAACTATTCTATGAGTACGATCAGACACCCATAAGTGGATTAGTACCATATTTGGAAACCCCTCGGTCCCTCGAGATTGGAAGCAAGTTGTTCTAGCGAATTGATTGGTTAATATTTTTATCTTGATTTTGCAAATACGGCTGTAACAACTTCTTAGCAAAATGAATAATCGGAAGCTTGCGTTTTGAAGCGTACAAAAGACATGAAGAAACAATTGCACGTTTCAACCCACTTATGGGTTTCTGGTACGATCGGAGAGAGATGTCAGTTCTAAATTATTTCTTTTAACGTTTCAGGAAACTGGAGCTTTTGTATATGGGGCCATGAGTTTTCTTGACAAGATGTCCAACGGAATCGTTATACAAATCATTCAAGTGTTGTATCCAAAGGACGGCGATCAAAGGTCGGTTTGGTTTTTTATCCACGCATAAACGATTTAGCCTGTGAACAGGCTTCTTTTTGGGGAATTGGGTTAGGTTTAAATCGGGGAGCGAAGCCTAAACCAATTCCCCAAAAAGAAGCCTGTTCACAGGCTAAAACGATTGCAAGTGATATCGATCGAGACAGTACTTGTCACCCGAATTACACGTGCCACATCACGTGTTCCTGGAACAAGGAGCTCCAAATGTCACAAAGGCGTCTCATGGTTTTCTCCATGCATTTAAATGTTTAGATTGGCTTTGTCCAACTACATTTTGGTTTTGCGAGACACCTTTGTGACATTTGGGGCTCCTTGTTCTCCGGAACACGTAATGTGGCACGCGTGATTCGGGTGACAAGTGAGTACAAAAGTACAGAACCTGATATGATGAACGGGTCATTGTGTAATCTATTTGCGCCTGCATTCTTGCAGCCGTCATTTAGCAGTGCTACACCGTGCTGACGAATTCCAATAAGAACAAAACAGGTGTCCACGGTTGCAACCCTACTTTATCGGTTTCTTTCGTATTAGTAAGTTAGTTAGTTCTCTCCGCGCCATGAGGCGCATAAGGCTGCAACTTTCGTTTTCCAACCAGCCCTGTCTTTTGCTGCGGTCCTGGCTTCAGCCCAGCTGGTCCACCTTTCTTGTCTGCACTCTCTTTCCACTGTCCTTCTCCACGTGGTTTTAGGTCGGCCCACTTTCCTCTTCCCCTCGGGTTGCCACCCCATTGCCACCATACAATCATCGTTCCTGTCCTTTCTAAGCACATGGCCAATCCAGTTCCATCTTCTCCTTCGTATTTCGTCACTTATCTTTCCCACGCCTGTTATTTGTGAAATTGTGTCGTTTCGCATGCGTTGTGGCCACCATACTCTCAATATCCGCCTTAGACATGTGAACTGAAATCTATCCAATTTTTCTTTCGTATTGGTGTCTCGCAAAGTCAACTTTTTTACCTAGTCAGATCAGCCTTGCAGTTTATTGTACGTATAAACAACTATACTATGACATTGATTCTTAGCAGGCGCTCCCATCTCCTTCCCTCTAATTCCACTAGTCCTGGCACTAGTCTGAAGTGTCTGCCGCTTTTTCGCCCCATCCGGCTGTGGGCACCGCCCACAGGGGTTAGGGCGAGAAAGCGGAAAGACTAATATTACACCGCATATATATGCTTTGTACCACATGTAACCATGGTTTTTATTTAATCAACAGAGTCAATGCTGGCGCTCTTTATTACAGGGAGGTCATGGTGTTCGTATCAGGAGTAGCGGCAGTTCTCGCTCTTATAACACTGTTGACATTGATAAAGAAAAACGTACGCGAGACTCGTGAAGGTGTGTTAACAAAACAAAAGAGCCCACTGGTTATAGCAATTCATTTGACGAGAGTTGTACCTTTAGTGGCAGTGTGACCCCGATTCATGACACCTTTATCCTATTTCAGAAGCATTTTCTTAGTATTGCGAATGTTGTGATCACTAAATGACTTAATTAACGCTCAAAAGATTTAACCCTGTAACTCCCAATGCAAAGAGTGCCAACCATGATCAAAATTTAACGAAAATCCCAAATTTCATGTGGTAACCAGGAGCCCATTACTCGGCTACTGGTAGTAACGTATTGAAAAACAAATGTACCCTATTCAAAAGTACTGCCGTAGAGGTTTCATTTAAATAGTCATACCATAGGATTTCGTCGACAGACTCAAAAGTTAGAGCTACGATTTTCATCTCCATAATTGACTCTGGGATTGAAAGGATTAAGACGCCAAACGATAGCTATTAACATTAAATACTCCTGTTTGAGGCCAAACTGAAATCAGATGGTTCCGGCAAATTACTTTAATTTCCCTCATGTTCCAGACCTAACCTCTAATCACTTCAGACTTCAAACGGGCGCCAATTAGTCTAAACCCCGATTCATGAACTCTCGTCCCCTTAAACGAATCTTATTTTACTTGTGTAGTTTTTGGTTTCACGAAATTTGGAAATCACAGTTAAATCTCGACAATTAACGTGAAGACCGTGAATGGTTAGTTAGGGGAAACACAGAACTCTTCGAGTTTACGAAAGTTCGAGTTCTGGCCCCGGTTGTTCAAAAGGTGGATAGCGCTATCCACGGGATAAATCACTATCCACTGGATAAAGTATTAACAAAATCCATTGTATTATCCGCTGGATAGTGATTTATCCGGTGGATAGCATTATCCACCTTTTGAACAACCGAGGCCTGGGGGTTAAATTAGCGGAGCTCCCGCCATAATTTCTTTCTTCCTTTTTTATTTCAATTTTCCATGAATGCCAATCGAGTAAATGGCCTTTTTATACCAGAGATGTAATTATCCGTCCGCTGGGACGAACTTTGGCAAGTCTTAACGTGTGTGCATGTTTCTCGATGCATGTGTCTCATTGTTCGTCTAATATAAAGACGACGGAAACTAGACGCATTGTACATCTTCAACGACTAGGTTCAGATGATAGTTCATGAAGACGCATAATGCGCCTTATGCCTGCTTTAGTTTATAGATCTTTTTAAAAAATATCGTCTGATTTATTATAATTCTATTATATTTATGTCAATTAGCCCCCTTGGCCTCGTTAGCTTGTCAAAATTCAAAAGATTTTTACCCTAAAATGAGGCCAACGTGGCTCTGATCAACATAAATATAAATGAACAATAAATCGGCCGCCATTTTTGAATACGGTCTATTTAGTTGACGACCATTCTACGAGACGTATAACCAGACGAACCCCCACCCCCTCAATCCCCAACAGTTTTATTATTGAAGCCAGTCAATTCTCCTTCCTCCCGGGCATTAGCATTTTGTTAAAATAATATATATAGATAGCCCAAGCCTAACAGCGTCGCACTTTGAACAAGCTTAACTAAGGTGAAACTTAACTAAGGTGAAAGGTTGGAAGCACAAGAATTAAGATAAACGAACGGGCTATTTTCAATTTTAGCAATTCTCAAAAACAGTATTACGCGACCGTCTGCACAGTACATTTTTATAGACCGTACAAAAGTTCACAAAAACAACTTTTCTCTTTCTAGAATAACTAGTACCACTAGTTTCCGATTAAAATACAGTTTTTGTCTGTCAAAAATTACCCGAGAAACTGATTTGAAAATCAAAAATTGCAAAAATACACAAACATATTTGCATATGGGGATGCGAGTGAAGATAGAACTGTACTATAAAATCAAAGTCTTGTTTTGTTTACATAAAATCGCTTTTCAAACTATCTAATGAATGAACAAACACATAAAAATGGACAACACAATCTTCTTTCGAAAAATTTATTCAAATCTCCATTAGTTTACGTTTAAAAGCAAAACGCGTACCATTTAATTATAGCTCATCGAGTTCAAGCTTTCTTCGATGAAATTCAAGAGATCGATACAACTGAATTTAAGCACGTTTTAAAATCAATTCTCCAAAACTAACAATAACACCAATAAAAAGTCACACACAGATTGATATCAACATAAATTCTCATCGAAAACTGTAATCTGTTTTACCTTTATGTCCCTCGCTTGCTTGGAAATTCAAATCTCCGCTTCTGGTTCTGAAATCCGTACAAAACAAACATCTCCCGCATTTGATAAAAACGTAATACATGAAGTTCCTCGAAGCAAGATTTTATCCATGAAAGCTCGTCTTTTTCCACTAAAGCGGCTTCTGAGTATCCCTTAATTGGTATCCTTGTCTTGAGTAGCAAACCGCGAAATATTCAGGGAAATAACACCTTTAATTTAAACGGTTTTCTCCGCTTAGTAAATTCACAGCAAAACATCAAATTGTTTTTCTAGCTGACGTGACATTCGGCCGTGTAACCGCGCGAAAAACAAAGCCTCGCTTTGGTTTCAACATGACGTCGTACGCGCATGTTTTGCGACGTCATATGCGCCCCCGAGCTAGTCCTGCGCAGTAGTCCGGTTTTGTGCGACAGCGGACGGAGGGCACACGCGCACCTGCGGAACATTCCGCTAGCCATGACCATGAAAAATGAAGGGCATAGGTTCTGGTTCCATGAGTATGGGGCTGCGCAGCCAGGCCTTCGGCCTGGCAAGTGCTCCGCTATAAGCGAAACAAAGCGGGGTAAAGTAAAAAAAGAAGGAAAATTCTTTGGTTTCCCACAGTTTTCTCCTAGTGACCGATTAAAGCAAGCTTTCAACAAATTTTTCGTCAGAAATGGAGCCAGGATTCTCTGAGAGCAAAAGTACTGCAGAAGAGGTTTCATTTGAATGGTCGCACCATAGGGTATCATCCACAGACTCAAAAGTTAGAACAAATAGTACCATGCAAAAGTACTGCTGAAGAGGTTTCATTTGAATGGTCACACCATAGGGTTTCATCCACAGACTCAAAAGTTAGAACTACATTATATATGTCTCCATAATTGACTCTGGGAGTGAAAACATAGAACCGCAGTAATTTTCGACGAAAACACGAGGATGCAGGATCTCAAATGCTCCATGGAACACTGAGGGTAGGCTCTTCCATCTACACCCCCCCCCCCCCCCCCCCCCCGATTAGATCATAAAAAAATGCTCGACTAATGCCCTGGGGGGATGGGCACTGCTGGAATTGACTGATGCATTATGGGCATTATGGTTAAATTTGTTTTAATATTTTTATCTCTTTATTTCTTAGTACAACACGCAGCGGCAGACAGTTCGTGGCTAGAATCTGGCGCGTGGTCCCTGGTTTGCTCGAGTGGTCCTTGTCTTATTCCGTATGAGTCCCCAGCTCATTTCAACCCAGAAACAACGATCCCAGAATCAATACCTTTGTATGGTTCAATGAACACTTCAAGAAACGCCAGCATTTAGTGAGAATCGCCGAATACTGCGGCCACTCTCTAGAGCCCGCGCGTGTTAGGTCAGCTAACACGTTGATTGACTGGGGTATGTACTTGGTGTATCCCTTATTATTTTGTATTTAAACACTTAGTTTTTATTTCAGTAGAAAAAGAAGATAAAAACAGCAGAATAGGGAATCGAACCCGGGCCGTATGATCTACTCCATGCACACTATCCACTGTACCACCGTGGACTAGCTGCCGACAATTGTAATTTTTAAGGGATATAAGATAATATGCTGCTAGCCCAGACCATATATAAGAACTAACCCTTTCGAAAAAGTGAACTACTGGAATCAGTGCTTAAACCTAAATACTAAAATCAGTGCTTCAACCCTAGATACTGTACTCCGACCCTAATTTACAGTGCAATATATCTAAATATATTACAATAAGGGATACATGAAGTACCATACATTATGATCAGGGATACACCAAGTACCTAGGTTGACTGGCTGGATAAATGGGTTATTTGAATAAAATACTCTAAGTTTAGAAAGAAACCTGTATTTCTGCGTCTGGCATGCACAATAGGCGCTTTTGCATTTTTGGGGGTGCTCAAGCGGGTTTTGGGGCGAGAGCGCGCAGCGCGAGACACACGAGGGGAGGAAAACGAAAAAACACATATTCATTTCACTCCCCTCGCATGTCTCGCGCTGCGCGCTCGTGTCCTAAAACCCACTTGAGCATCCCAAAAGCGCCTATTGTACAGGCTATGCTGTATCGGAAGTGAAGTGAATTGAAGTGACCGTGACTGACTTATTGATTGATGCCAATTGATTTATTACATAAAAACGGAGCGGTTCCAAATTGAGTGTCGAAAGTAAGGGCCTGGTCGCACTACAGTCGAAAACAAAAATTAGCCCGTGCAAAATGGCATAAAAACAAAAACATTCCACAAAAAGCGTGTCCCACCGGAGCGGTTTCTTTTGTTTTCCTCGATTTTTGCACGGGCGGATTTTTGTTTTGGACTGTAGTGGCTGTGTTTTCACGAGGCGGTTTTTCTCGCTTAACATTCCTGTAGGTGATTTGTTTACTGACCGCGTTAAGCAGCTTAAAAAATTTATGCGTTTTCACGGACAGAACTTTATTCATTTTTCTTATACCATGCGCGATATATTTTCTTTTGTTAAAACAATAGAAAATTAGAACACAAAAGAACGACAATACAATGCCCTTCTTTGTTGTTTGAACGCTGGCGAAATGTGATTGGCCGAAATTAATTGCCGACAAGCTTAAGCGACCTGGTTTGGTGGCTTAAATTTAATGAGAATTCTATTGTAGTTCGCCGACTCGCTTAACTTTAAGCGAGTTGGACAAGCAACTGTTTTCACGAGATTTCCGACTGTCACTCGCTCAGCGACTTGAAAAATCGCTCGTGAAAACACGGCCAGTGCGACCAGGCCCTAAGTTCACGATTGCAATACAATACAATACAATACAATGGAATGCAATGCAATGCAGTGCAGTGCAGTGCAGTGCAGTGCAGTGCAATGCAATGCAATGCAATGCAATACAATTTTATTTTATTTTACTCATAACAATAGATATATAAATTTTACAAGAACACACTAAACATGAAAAACTACAGATAATATAATACTTACAAAATATAGATTAACTTTAGAGCCTGGAGGCTAAATTAACCAAGAGGTTTTCAAGTTAGCCTCCAGCCATTTTATTTTAATACAGGAATAAAGGCTAAAGGAAATCAAAGAAAGAGTATTGAAGTTAATTTGATAATTTTATGAAAATAGGAAGAAATTTGAAACAAAATATAAACAACTCAGTTATTTTATACATTGTTGTGACAGTAAATAATGCTGTAACTTTTTGGAGAAGGAAAATACCTTTAGTTCCTTAAGTTGATGAGGGAGATTTTTCCAAAGATCAGTTGCCATGAAAGAGATCATTTGTTCACCGGTATTTGTTCGCACGCGCGATTTATACAGATTTTGTTTAATTGCATATTTGGTACTGTAATTGTGCACATTGCTTGCGTATTGAAAGACGTCATTAAATATATTTGGCAATAATCCTTTATGCCATAGGTAACGGTGAAGTTCAGGGCATGTAGGCATTATTTACTTTTAGAATATTTAATAAGTTTAATAGGGGGAGAGCGCTTTCAGTATTTTTCCCATAGGATACTGCAAAAAAGATTTATCTTACAACTTTGTTTTGTTTGTACTTTTTGGATATGAGATTTGTAAGCGCTGCCCCAAGCTAAGATTGCGTAAGATATAAAAGGGGAGATAAGATTATAATAAAGTTGTGTTAACTTAGTAGTTTAAGAGAGAGATAGTGTCTTAGTTTGGATAAGATTCCAATATTTTGAGAAATTTTTGAGCAGATGTAAGAAATGTGATATTTCCAAGATATTGTATGTGTCATCGGTCATTACCCCTAGATATTTGATGCGGTCTTTTCGGTCCAAAGGATGGTACGACCCATCTTTGGTTTTAATTTGTATGTTAATATTCATGTCTCTCTTTCTGGTTGACTTAATAATCATAAAATTTGTTTTGGACATATTTATTGATAGTTTGTTTGCATCACACCAGTGTGATGGTTTTGGTTTTGCAACAACAACAACAACAACAATTGCCACGCTTTGTGATTTGGCTAAGAAATTCTCGCGCCAGTTTCTCAACCAAGGCAGAAGTAAAACCAAAAGCAATCGTTGCTTATTCGCTTGCTTTTTCCCGCGCTTGGCGCCGGCGACATGTATTTGCTTCGAGTTCTGATTGGTTCATTGGATTGTTTACGACTGCTGTGATTGGTCAGTTACTTTGTTACTTTGGTTTTGGTTTTACGACACTCAAATGAAAACCGCTCTTATGATCCAATTTTATTATAATTGATTACTATACACATACCAGTGTATTGGAAGAACAATAAAGGCGCTCGATTGGCTGTTTGTACGCTGGATCCTATTGGATCGTCTTCAACCAAAAAATTAAATAACAACTGAAGTATAAAATACGTTAAAGTGCACAAGAAGTGAAATTTCACTCCCGTTTTTTAGGGTTTTATGTTGTTTATATCACCTTTATTTCATTTTCAGTCGTTTTTCTCTTTTGCGTTGTTTGTACCTTTTTGGCCGCGCTCAAAATGTCGCAAATTTCAGGCCCTGGCCGGAGTTTTCGAACCGCTAAAAATAGTGGACGTCTTCGCGCAATTGACCCGCGCACTTTACCCGCGACCCGCGTAATTTACCCTCGACACTCGCAGATTAGATGCTTTTCTTTACCGCACGAGGAAGCTCTCACAAGCTAATGATGCCAAGCCGGGATGCTTTATATAAGAGGCGACAACCTCTTTTCCTCCCGTGTGGGACACATTTTCTTAGATGTGTACGAGGCTTTGCCTTGTTTTGGTGTTAAGCTTGTTTTCGTCCTACAACGTCATAAAATTACTGTTTTCATTCATAACTGTGGCAGACATCTCAGTTGAACTCGTGGATTTCTTGACATATATCAGCTTGATGTTGATTACAACAAGGATTTTCTTGAAAAGTTCGTCTTAAAGGGTCTTATTTTTAGTGTTACTTTAAGTAACGCTCCACATAAGAACTAACGTAAACTTCATTGTTCTGCGGATCTGGATCTTTCCCACATAGAATATCTTTGGTTTCAAGAATAGAGGAGGGGCTGATGGTTCATAATTATATTTCAGTATAAAAATAAAGAAAATCCATTTGCATCAAATAAATTTTAAGAAATGTTCGCCATTCAGAAATATATAGCAGAAGACAATAGTTAATAATTTTGTTTCTTTGATGAAGTTCCCCAAATACAATATCTTTTAAAAATTGCATGTTGTGCGATTGGGTCTCAAATTACTTGAAACCTAAAAAAAATTTAGACAAAATGCGCCTTGAACCTTCTTTTTAGTGGTTTTTGAGTCTAAGCCAATGAGATCACTAGTTGTAACAATGAAAGAAGTTGACATTCCATCGTGCATTGCCGTTCAGCGCTTTCCTTCTGATGCGGATCATTACTTAAAAAGCTCAATGATGGTCCATACAGGTTTGTTTACAATTATTTTACCAGTGCTCTAAGAGTAAAAATAAGTGTCTCGTGCTGCAGATGGCCAGGATGGAAATGGATTGCAACTTGAAAAAATTGACTATCGCCTTGTGTGTTGGAAAACTCATTAAAACTCTCGGTGATTTTAGATTATTTTCTTTTCGAATTATAAACATAAACATTACGTGTACGGCAAAGGTACTTAGTATTAATTTGGGGGCAGTTTTGACCCAAAAACCTCAAAATCACCATGACAACAGCTGCTTTAAGGTGATCAAAGGGACTGTACACGCTATGCGCATGCTTGTAAAAACCTACCATTGCTTCCCTAAAGCATAACAATTTGTACAAATTAAATAAGTACGAAACACAAATAAACACTTGCAAAAACAAAATTGGGAACGGTCAATGCAATGTTACACACACAGAAATAATTTATCCTACAGCGCGAAGGATAAATTCGTTTTAGCACTAGCTACTGCTATCCTTTTCAATCGTCATCAAAAGGAAGCCATCTGTACCGTATTTGTAGTGTTTACTGACTGCAGAATTGCCTTATACTTATTTGTACAAATTGTTATTTACCTTAGCCATTTAGCTATCGTTTGGCTGATGCGTTTGGCTGATGGTGCACAATTTCATAGAGGTGACTGAGAATATTGAAGTTCTTGGCATGTGTGTAATCACATATTTAGCACTAAAGCAAAATTATTTCCGGTATCTTTTGGACCAGTTTTCAAGAAAAAGTCTGTTTTTGTGCTGGCTTTTAAAATAATGAAATATTCAATCGGAATAAATGGCGCTGTCTTTTGTGGGCAACTCAACTCGACCTTCAAAAGTTTTAGTTGTGCAAATGTAAACAAACCTTGAAGTTCTTTTGCCAAAACGAACCAATAACATTGTCGTTCGCAACATTGTATCTATTCGTTGTTTAATCAAATCTTAAATAATGAAAAAAACTTTTCAAAGAAAGTCTAACGCCCATTATATACGGGCACATAACAAGGAATGTTTCGGAAAAATCTTGGAAGCGGCGTTGTACGTTGTTAATTTTACATATAATTTTTATAATTTCCAGGTGGAAATTACGTGAAAGCAAGAGATGAGGATAAAGGGTAAGAGAGGCCATCACCCATACATGCCCTATTCCATAGGTAATCTGTCTCAGGTTATTTTTAGAAGCGTGGGTTATCCACGCGGAAACATTCGCGCCATGTGATTGGCTGTTATCTAACGCCTTGGGATCTCTACAGCCTTGGTGCCGGTCTAAGAATAACTTGAGACAGATTACCTATGGAATAGGGCATGTATGGGTGATGGCCTCTCTTACCCTTTATCCTCTCCTGGTGAAAGCTAATACAGTTTGAACTTTTCGGTTCGCTCAGCTGAAAACATGTATTTCAGCCACAGAATGAAAGTTTAGGGAAAGCCTCTTATCGCCCCAAATTTACTAGCTGCTTTCATCTTCCGAAAATCCTAGCTGATCTTATTTCAAACCCAAAACGACATTATTTATCCCGGTCCGAAAACAAAAGGCGTTATATTTTCCGGTGTTACGAAAGTTTGAGGCGACATTTTACTTAAGAAAGCCGAACAGCTTCCGAACATCTTCCGAACATCTTCCGAACATTTTCCGAACATTTTCCGAACATTTTCCGAACACTTTTATCCCTGCGAAAACAAAAGGTGTTATATTTTCTGATGTTACGAAGTTTGAGGCGACATTTTACTTAAGAAAGCCGAACAGCTTCCGAACATCTTCCGAACATTTTTTGAACACTTTTGTCCCTGCGAAAACAAAAGGCGTTATATTTTCCGGTGTTACGAAAGTTCGAGGCGACATTTTACTTAAGAAAAATTTATCACGCGAATTTTTAAGGCGACTGAGGCCTTTCAAACACTTTTCCACCGAAACTGTTCGCTGGGTGCTCCGGATAAAAAATAGTGTTAAAGAGGTTTTTTAGCAGAGTTTAAAGTGCCTATGAAATGAAATTTTTGACCCGTTTTTTATGCTAAAAAATTAAAATCGATGTCCCACTGATTCATAATTTTCCAATTTAAGTTATGATCAAGCGCGCAATCTATTCTTTTTTCTTACCTCAAAGTTGGCCAATTTGAGCCAAAAATATGGGACAACCAGTGCGCGGCCAAAATATGCAAATTAGGACTTGTGACGTCACAGTTGTGCAGGCCTTCGTAGTCAACACGGTAGTCAAAATTAATCGTCGGAGGACATTTCCCTCTGAGCAAAACTGCTAAAAAATATAGCTAAAAAAGTGGTTTGTTTACGAGAAATACTGAAGCGTGTGAACACCGTATTTTTGCACAACTGATGACGTCACCATGTTATTTGCTTCTGCTTCTGTTTTTCTTCCCTAAGGATCAGTTTGCCGTTTTTTTTTTGTTTCACTTCTTTGTTAATGTGTCTGTGGGCGGCACGGTGGTCTAGTGGTTAGCGCGTCGGACTTTCAACCGGAAGGTCGGTGGTTCGAGCCTGGTCTCTGCCGTCGTGTTGTTTCCTTGGACAAGAAACTTTACTCCACACTGTCTCTCTCCACCCAGGTGTATAAATGGTTACCGGCGATAAAATGCTGGGGGTAACCCTGCGATGGACTAGCATCCCATCCAGGGGGGAGTAGCAATATTCTTAGTTGCTTCATGCTACAGAAACCGGGTTAAGCTCCGGCCGTGTGGGCCATTGTGGCCCGAGTGCGACTTTACCTCTTTGTTAATACTGATCTAGGTCTGGGAACCCAGATCCGGCCATTCTCAACGGTTTGTTGCAATGTCCACCGCGGTCAAAGGTCCGAGGCATTTTTCGTTTTATTTAGTGGGATTTTACTTAATATTAAATGGAAATATAGGCAAGGATGAATAAAAAAATTAGTTCACGTTACTATCTTTTAATTTTTCTCAATGAGCTTTTTTTCCGTTGAACACTGACCAAACCTCTTTACGCCTGATCAAAATTATGTTGGCAAATGGCGTCGACAATCCTGCAGTTCACAGTTTTTAAACGGTTAGAACTTTTTTGGCAAACTTTCAAAACGTTTGGTAAATCGACAGTGTATTGGCAATATATTAAACTTTAAATAGTGAAAATGACAACCTTAACTTTTAAGTACTTTGCTTAACTTTTGCAAATTTCTCTCGTTTGACCGCGGTTAAGTTGCAGTGATCGTGCATTCCATGTTTCTTTTAATACTAGTTCCAGGCCCCTGGACACGAAAAGTTCATTTTTGATCAACTTTGGACGTCCAAAAAAATACTTTTCGTTGCTTGATCAAAAATTAAATTGGAAAATTATGAATCAGTGGAACAAGGACTTCAATATTTTTAGTATAAGAAACGGGTCAAAAATTTCATTTCATAGGCACTTTAAGGGATAAGTACACATAAAAAAAGTCAGAGTGGACTTTGGGCTCTGTCGAGGGCCCTGGGAACGAGAGAACGGAATGACGCTGGGTCCACCGCAGTCAAACGTCCTAGGCGTTTTTCGTTTTATTTAGTGGGATTTTATTTAATATTGAATGGAAATATGGACAAGGATGTATAAAAAAATTAGTTGACGTTACTATCTTTTAATTTTTTCTCAAAATGATGAGCTTTTTTCCGTTGAAAACTGACCAAAACTCTTTGCGCCTGATCAAAATTATGCTGGCAAATGGCGCCGACAATTCTGCAGTTCACACCTTTTAAACGCTTAGAATTTTTTTGGTAAACTTTCAAAACGTTTGGTAAATTGACAGTGTATTGGCAATATATTAAACTTTAAACAGTGAAAATGACAACCTTAACTTTTAACTGCTTTGCTTAACTTTTTCAAATTTCTCTCGTTTGACCGCGGTTAAGACGCTGGGAACACTGGGACCTAGCTAATGATGCACAAAGTCGACAAGGACAAGGATTCATCGATCCGAGTGATCTCGGATCAGTGATCCGGATCCAGATCATCCCGTAAATGTGAATGAGTATATTTGTGAATACGAAATACGTCGTTAAATGTGAATAAATTTATTTCTTGAATGAAAACTTAGTTGTTGAATGTGAAAAAGTATATTAGTGAATAATAATAACAGCGTTAAATGTGAATGAATATAGAATTTGTGAATTTTGCACCATTTCGCCAACCATAATCCACCGCCTTCAAAACAGGCGGATAAAGCTGAGTTCTAGTGGACGTCAATCAAAGAAAAGCCGTTAAAATTTATATTTTGGATAGTTGGATTCTGACAGGATTTCAAGTAAATAGAGCTAAACGATCGAAAAGAAAAGCTGCCATACGTTTGCAGAAAACGTATTTTTAGAATAAATCTTCTAAATTCACTACACGTGATTCTTTGCAACTCTGTGATGCATGATGATTAGTAGGCGGTTCACAATCATAAAGCTGCTGCTGCACGCAGCGCCAATTTGTTATCATGTTGAATGAAATCTTTTCTTTAAAACTGTAATTGAATTCGAATTTGGTTGTTTCAAAATGTTTACTATTTCTTTTTGGTAAAATTGTTCGAAGTGTAGTCGGAATTTCAAAAACAATGTTAACGGCTTCGGCCTTTGATTGACGTCCACCTAACTCAAGAGCGATGTGTCGCTGTAAACGCGTTACCAATTCGTCAAATGTTTGCTATTTCTGAAAAATGGTCAAGTGATATGTCACGTGGTCTACTAGAAAACTTCCTTGATACATAAAAATGTTAAATAAACCATCTGAAATTTTAAGGAAAATGATAAGACTTTTCTGTGTGCCAATTTTGATTCACTTGAGCTCACAGGCCCGTCGCTTAAAATTGTATCAGGAGCTCGCTTTCCTTTTTCACGGTTGTTGAGCCGATATCATTTTGATAAAGATTGTTTGATTCGCCAATTTCAGCTCAGGTTGTTTGTTTGTTGTTTCGCTACAATGATTAATGAAATCATGCGTGTGCCTGACGCAAAAAGCTTCTTTGTTTTCGATGTTATACAAACGTTCTTTATGAAATTTTTTGAATTGCTGAAACCGTTCTCGCACACGCAAGGAGAAAAGACTGATGTATAACTTATTGAAAAACATAACTGTTGATCGTGATCCGGACTACAGTTATCGGAGGAGACGTAAAGAAGAAAGGGGAGGCTCAGTATACACGTATACCAAGCTACAGGTCATCATATTCGGGGGTCCGAGATACCTCATAGCCGGGTGGGATCTGAGTGAGTGGCATGTGGGGTTTTCAGGGAAAAAAATGAGCAAGGAGTATGATAATAAATTTATTATCATGGTAGAAAATAATTATATGTAGATGACATTTCCAACCTGTATAGGTGCTTGAGAAGAAGAAATGGACCATGCAGCCTAGTTCCAAAATGCCCAAGGCTTGTTCATAATTGTTTTCTAACACTGAGCGTCATTATATGCAGCCAATTGTATCTCTGGGATTTTAGAATTAGGTCAATATTATCTACGAAGCAATAATGACTTGCTATATGTTCTGTAGATACTGACTGGCCTGCTCTTTGTAACAAGCCCCTACTGGCATAACGTTAGTCAGCACATACCTCAATTTGGAAAATTGCATCTCTTCGCGACTGCATTTTATTAAGGTACAGTGTATATATAGAATGGCAATACTACTGACGTTTTTAAAACGTTGCATGCCATGCAATTCAATTGCGTGTCGCGCGCGCGGGAACAGTATTTTTCCGCAACTGAGAGATTATTACTAGCTGCCTCTGCCTCAACATTTACCGAAAATGAACGATGCATTTTTTTCGCCGGATTTTTAACTCTTGTCGCTCATTATAGTCTGTTTATGTATATTTACCTCTAGTGCACTGGGCCTGTTTTGTAAGACTTAAAGTGAGTTCAAAAGAACTGCTTTATTTCGATGGCCACGCAGAGCCGTGGCGATGGTGACATATCTAAACAACGAGAGCTTCTCAGCTCAGTTATTAGTGGCCTACACTAATAGAGGTACTGATTAACCGTCCTGTTTTCTTTCTTCAAGTATTCAACTACATTAAATGAATTTGACTGCCGATTGACCAGAACAGTCTCGTCAAAACATTACTTAACTGCATACTAGTGGTAATTCCATATTGCAAGTGAAGTGCTGCCACATTTGGAAGCCTTATAACCCATTTATTCCTGCGCGATTTCTCAGTTTTTAAACAAATCAACGCGAATCGAGGAACGATAATAAACTGAGCAATTCGTACAAAAATAAGAGCGAACACAGGCTTTAAAAAACAACATCTCCACAGTGTAGAATAATTAGCGTGAACGATTTTCGAATAATGACAATGGATAGCAAAATATAAAAGAGAAAACCAGTATATAAATGTTAAGTGCTATTAAGCCCCGCCGTACAAATTTGTCCCCGAAACTCGAAGGGTTATCATGATCCAGTGACGGATCGAGTTGAATTCTTAACTTGATAACAGCATTATCTGGGGTGTTGAAGATTGGTGGAAGGATGTAATATTGTTTAAAATTTTATTTTAGGTTATAATGTCGTCTTGTTCGGCATTTGCGCATTTTAAATATACAGTTTGTACCCGATGCTTTGTCTTGCGAACACAGCTATAAGTGAAGTGAAAGCTACCATTATTATCGTTAATTTCACTAGATAATTCAACTGGGACCATATGCGCATTTTTGTAAGACACTTAAATTATTGATTTTGTATTGTTATGGATGTCGGTATTCTAAACAAACTAATCACGAATTGTCGGACGCAAAAGTGGAGGAAAGTAGTTATTAGTTAAAGTGTCGCGAGAAGGTAGCTTTGAAAGTTTATCATGCTTAATTCTGTTTTTTTTTTTCCGCCCGTGGAAGTATTCATCAAGGTATTTATCGTTTCAATGATATTTCTAGAGGAAGACAGTGTGCTTTTATGAGTCTTTCAGCTTTGTTATGGGCTAATTCGTGCGATATTTCTACGTGGAACCCTCATTCTATCGACCGAATTATAATCGAAGGCGATGACATGTATCTAAAAGCTGGTTCTGTCCTCGTGTACCGGTAACAAAAAGAACGAAACAAAGACTAAACAATAAACTACACGAAAACAATAGATAACAAACAAAGAGAATAAAATGTAAAATCCCTCGTGAACCGGTACACCAGGACACAGCCTAAAAGCTTTTGAAGACCGCTCGATACTCGATGCAGAGACGATTTCCTTGAACTATTTGCCTGATCAAGTCCTCTTTCCAATGTATACTCAAGCTAATGACTTTTGTCTAAATCAAAAACAAACGTTATTTTTACATTGAAAAGAAAGCATATTGAATGATTTATAGTCGAATTTATCAAGGCTTTCAGTGCCGTATACATTTTTTATTGATTGTTGTAAAGAATAATGAAAACTTAGGATTTGTCCCGCTGGGATAGGGATTAGGGATAGGGGCATTGTTCAAGTGGTATATCAATTGTATCGTTCGCCTATCACAGACATCGTTTGGACAGCTACGGGGTCGCCCAAACTTAGCAAGGGTTATTATGCCACATTCCAAACAGCTACTTAGCAATGAACATTTTAACATTGTTGGATATTTTATACATTTATGTTTCAGTTTTAAAAGGATGAGAACTCTAGAAGTTATATCTATTTTCACATTGAACAGCAAGCATATTGAATGATTTATAGTCAAATTAATCATGGCCTTACAGTACCACATACAAGTTTTATTGAGTTTCTTTTTGTTGGACAACGTTTCTTGAAGGGTGTATATATTTTTATAATAAATTAAAAACACACCCACTTTGTTGTAGCATTTTTGTTGTTGATCTTTTAATATATTGGTATACTGAATTTCAAGCTCATAACATGGTATATGGGATCAAATATCTGAGGGTATTTATTCCTATATTTATAAGGATCACTTAAAACACCGTTGACATCAACTTTTCTAAAATCAACGCTCTGGAATAAATAAATTTAAGAAATAATCTGGGATAAACAAAGCCAACATATACCATATTTCAGCCTGTAATTTGGTACTTGACAACTCATGGCGTTCCCTATTCCAACATACCACAACACACTCGCAGCACTTCTCTTTTGATAAAAACAGCTAGTTTTAGTAATTATAGCATCCTCAATCCATTCCATTCCTATAATTCCTTGAGGATAAAGGGATAATTTCACTGATCATTTCGCGTCGTGTTTAGTTCAATTTGGGGATCACTCGGGGACGGCCGGGATCATTTCGCGTCGTGTACAGATCTCAAAGTTATATTCGTGTTTTATTCATATGGAACAGTCAGAAAACTGTGGGATATCAGGGCTATTTCAGCTATTTTATTGGCCAATTTGTCATGCGACAATGGAGATCAGTCCTGATGCAGTCTCAGAGCTCTGTTTGACATTCCGCGTCGCTCAGCCCGATCGTCAAGTTATCGAAAGGAATTTACGGTGGACACGATTGTCTTTCACTTAAATTTTACGAGTGGCTTAAGCGGGAGAATTTGGACATCATCCTTGCTTACTCGGGCGACAAACTTGTCGGTTTACGAGCAAGCTTCGTCGTAGACGAAGGCAAAACATTTATTACTCGAGCGGGAAGAGTTTTGCCCGAGCTTCGAGGCCATGGTGTTTCACGACAGCTGACAGAATTTATCAGAAAGTATCTCAGAGAACGTTTCTCCAGTGTGCAACGACAAAGATTCACGACCATGTATGACAACATCAACTCGGCAACAAGACTTGTCGAGCTCGACATTTTGAGTTACGAGGTGGAAAATAAATCATTTGCTAAAGCTGCAATTTCTACGCCAGCAAATTCAGTAGAGATCGAGCAATGTCCTAAACAATATTTATCTGATGTTGTTTTTGCCCGTCCTGTGGTTGGCAAGTTATTCCCGAGCAATGTCGTCGTTGTTAACTGGTGCCCTTTCTCGCCTATCCGATCAAATATCGATTACATGTTACAAGAGAGCGATGATATATTTGTCGAGAAATGTGCCCATGATGTTTTGCCGAAGTCTTTGAGCTTTGGAACTTTCTCACCGAGATTGAAATCCTTACAATATCTGGTATTTGTTTACACGAATGATCCTGATATTTTTGAAGCTCATCTCTTGTGTCATTTCAAGCGTGCTTGCGATGTTATCAAAGACGATTTTGTATTCCCGTCTTTTCAAGACAAAAGCTTACATGTAACTCCTCTGGGAAGGAAAGTAATGGATAATTTACAGTCACGGTGGACGATGAACGTTTGCCACTTGTATCATAACCAAACGATGAAAGTGTATGGAACGGATTAATGAACAAAAAAAAAAAAGATACGTCCAGCTCTCAAGAGGGTGACACGGAGTGTGCTACGTTTAGTACGAACAGACGTGTTTGACCGTATTTGGCATTCTTTCTCTCGCTTTTGGCGGAATCGCAACATTTATTAGAAACGCAACATTTATTTAGCTGTAGGGAGCGCAAAAAGTCGTAAAATTAATTGTAAAAGAGGCTAATCACTGGACATAAGCGGGTGACATTAAACATCTTTGCGGCTGTTGATAGATTGATAATAAAGAAGATATAATTTAGATATATAATGAAAATACTTACACACACGCATTTTTACATACATACATACTTTAAGTTTTTGACTTTCCCGAAGGGGCTTTTCAAAGACAATACTATTACTATTAGTTGTTATACTGATTATTGACTACCAATTGCAATAAAAATATCAATACAAATACAATAAAATTACAATACGGTTACAATAAAATAAGAAAGAACAGGCTCCTTTTAGAGGAAGTTAGGTTAAAAGAAGATCGGCAAGCCAAGCGCGGGCTTGGGAGGGGAAGAGCAGCCCTGGCCTGGAGCCTGGAGCCTCCTTAGTCCGCGCTCGGCTTATTTTTCTTTCAACTCGATTAATTCTCGTCCCCAGAGCTCCACGTTTTTTTTTTCAAATTGCGGTCACAGTGATATGTGTATCCCCGTGATATGTGTACCCCCGTACACATATCACTAGTGATATGTGTATCCCCTTCCAATATGGCTGCCGTGTTTTGTGTATCCCCCGGCCGGTACCCTCCCAGGATACCCAAATCCCTAGTGATATGTGTATCCCTTTCACATGCGAAATTTCGCGTGAAGCCTTTAAAATATGGATAGCACAAAATATAATCAAAGTGCCCTATGGGCTATCTCCTGTAAGTTCTTCCCATCATGCATTGCTGTCATTATGTCTGACTATTGTTTCGGATGTTACAATTAGGCATTTAGGTAAGGGTACGCGGTTTCTTGAGTTTAAATCCTCATTTGTTGTTACTGTTAGTGACGAAGAGTGTCACGGTGGTCGGTTGCTAGGGCTTTTCCTCTCGCAACTCTCGAAACTGAGAGTTTTAGGCTATAGACAAAAGTAGAATACATCGAATCTAACGAAACTTGGAAGGAAAGTAGGTGGATAAATTACCTATCAATTGATAATTATTTCATCCCATTTGACTGCTATTGTGACGTCATAAATGATGTCCAAATTTGGCATCAGAATTAAAATTCAGGGGGAAAGTGTGAAAATGTTGTATTAGTTTTCAGTATAGAATTCTATGATTTCTGGTGAAAACCCCATCTCAATCGGATAAAAAGGCGTAAAGTTACAGCTAATTAAAGAAATTCAAATTTCCCGCCAAATGACCATATATGGTCAAACTTTAGGGGTATTTAAACGCGAAAACAATGAATGTAGTCGCAACGGAGAAAGGACTACGTTGCATAAAATCGAAATTGTAGTTTTTTCAACTTAGCATATGTTGTACTATGACGCGTATTTCATCACGAATTACGTCATTATGACGTAATTCGACGTAATTCGTGATGAAATACGCGTCATAGTACAACATATGCTAAGTTGAAAAAACTACAATTTCGATTTTATGCAACTTTGTCCTTTCTCCGTTGCGACTACATTCATTGTTTTCGCGTTTAAATACCCCTAAAGTTTGACCATATATGGTCATTTGGCGGGAAATTTGAATTTCTTTAATTAGCTGTAACTTTACGTCTTTTTATCCGATTGAGATGGGGTTTTCACCAGAAATCATAGAATTCTTTACTGAAAACTTATACAACATTTTTCACACTTTTTCCCTCAATTTTAATTCTGATGCCAAATTTGGACATCATTTATGACGTCACAATAGCAGTCAAATGGGATGAAATAATCATCTATTGATAGGTAATTTATCCACCTACTTTCCTGCCAAGTTTCGTTAGATTCGATGTATTCTACTTTTGTCTATAGCCTAAGACTCTCAGTTTCGAGAGTTGCGGGAGGAAAAGCCCTAGCAACCGACCACCGTGGTCCAGGAGTTATTTCGAGCGATCACGAGGGACGATGTCATTATTAAACCGTCATCACGTCATTTTCAATCGAAATGGGGTAAACCGTACATGATGAACGCTTTTGGACCGTTTGGCATGTGCGACTTCTATCCATCCATATCTGAAGACCTGCTCCTGAATGCATTAGATTATGCCTCCAAATTCACCTCTATCACTAAAGAAGACCGCCACATCATCATCCATGCAAAAAAACCACTCCTTTACCACCAAAACTCTCCATGGACCAAGAAGAACACAAACGACATGTTTGATGTTACAATGGGCTCATACGACGGAGCAGAAACGTGCGAATTGACAGGAACTTACATGCTCTCCTTGATCGCATCCAAATTCAAAGATGAAGTTGGACTGTACCGCGACGATGGTCTTGCAGTTTGCAAAGCCACCCCGAAAGAAATTGAAAAAACCAAGAAAGAAGTCAGCAACGTATTTAAATCAAATGGCCTAAAGATCACAATCGATGCCAACAAAAAAATCGTTCACTTTCTTGACGTAACCTTCGACCTCACAGACGGAAGCTACAAGCTATACATGAAGCCCAACAACAAACTCTCGTACGTCCACCGAGCAACCACCCCCCAGCATTACTAAAAAACATACCACTCAACATCAACAAAAGGCTAACTAAAATCTCATCCAGGAAAGAAGTTTTTGACGAATCAATTGCCCCTTGCCAACAAGCACTCAAAGAAAGTGGATATGATAACAAACTAACATACAATCCAGAGCCCACTCCAAGAAAGAAAAGAAAGAGAAAAAGGGACATAACATGGTACAATCCTCCTTTCGATTCAAACGTTAAAACCAACATTGGGAGAAAGTTCTTCCATATCGTCGATAAATGCTTCCAGAAAAACCATCCACTCTACAAGATTTTCAACAGACACACTCTCAAGCTAAGCTACTCGTGTATGCCAAACATGAAATCCATCATATCGTCACACAACAAACACGTTCTTTCAAATGCAAATGCACCAACACCGCAACCCGACACCTGCAATTGTAGAAAAAAGTCTGATTGCCCACTAGAGGGAAAATGCCTCCAAACTAACGTCATCTATCAAGCCACAGTTACCACCGAGACAACAACTGAAACCTACGCTGGACTAGCCACAAACTTTAAGGAACGCTACAGGAACCACAAAACATCCTTTCGACACTCGAACAGAAAAATCGATTGCGTTCGATTGAGTTCAGTTTTCGAACTCAGTCGAACACAATCAGATGGACTGAGTTCGATTGAGTTCGATTTGTTCGATTGAATTCGATTTGTTCGGAAATCGAATTCACTGAAAGTACGGTGTTCGATTTCGTTCGATTGCCGAACTCAATCGAACTCAATCCACGGATTGAGTTCGATTGAGTTCGATTTCCGAACGTTCGATTTACTATGCCGGGTATTAAGCAACTTCTTACAAAGTTTCACATTAAAATGATAGCAATACATGTATATTGACTGATGATTATTTACATTTATTTGGTTTGCATTTCTTAATATAAACGAGACATTTATAAATACTGTCAGGAACAGTACAGAGCATTAACATATACTAACAACTAACAGCGGTTCACGTCGTTCATAGCCTTCTACGCAGACGTCCTTTAATAGACGTCCCACGTTCGTGGGGGAGGAAAGATTGCGTGACGAGCCCTACGGACGTCACGGCTGCGTAAGAGGCTACGTCGCTCATCGAATCTGTTTCACTGCAAGGGCCAGTTTCATCGCAGACGCTGTTTTCATTACGAAACATTTCGTCCGAATTTCACAATGAATATTCACATTCAGTAATAACACTGTTGTTTTGTATAGTCCTTTACTCTCTCAGACCAGTATGCAGCTATAAAGTGACCATGTTTTCAAGGTTTAAAAAAATCGGCCGGCAAAGGTTGGCAAATCGAATTGATCGAAACAAATACGGCCCTAATTATCGAAAGAAAAGGATTTTTGGGATTTAAATTAGCACAAATGACAAAAAGGCACAACGTTAAAGGAAACGCGAGTTATGATTTCAAAAGCGCTCGCACTGCCCGCTCTCTAGAAGGTAAACACAGGGAAAACCCATCAAAGTGGTCCTCCAGCATGGCGGACGGTAATTCAAGGGTCACCTGAGCGCACACACTCTATATAGGAATTCGTGCATTTAATTAAAGTCGACGTGTTTATTGACCTTTATTGAGATAAGCGGTTTAAGGTTAAAAGAATGTCTCAAGAATGTCTAAGCTGATCCAGTGATTTCTGGCGCGGAATCGACTGTCTGTGAGTGACTCGTGAGTATTTTGCTATCAATATTTAATTCAACTCAAAACACAAATTCTCCTTACTGGTCCCCATACATTTCGTATAAGACAAATCAGGAGAAATTGTTAAAGGATCAAGAGAACTCATCTTGGGTGATCATTATCGTAATTCTTATCACCTCTGTACTTAATAGTACATTGATACTACAAGGAGAAATTTGGTACTGATCCCTACTGGCGCGTGAAAGGTTAATTCAAAATGCACATACTGTAAACTACAAAACAAAAAGTCACAGGTTTTTATACCGAGATAAACCTAAAATTGAACAGATATACATAAATTAACTTAAAAAACATAGACATTTTCATGCCCCTCGCATTTTACATTAAAGCTTTCAGAGCTTTTCAAACCCAATTCACAAACTCTTTTAAAACCCTTCCCTTTCTCAATACTTCTCAGACCTCTACAAAATAAAATATCGCCAAATAAATTGCCGTCTCTAAAATCTCAGTTAACTAAATCAAGCTATGAATATATCGCTTCATCACGCCACAAACCTGCGCTCGCTAAACCTCTTTCAAAAAAATCATCAACCTATAAATATATCCCTTTGTCAAACCACAAACATCCCCTCCCTAAACACTTTCAAAAAATATGCAACTCGACTCTTGTTTTCTTATTGATAATATCTTACACAAATCTGCTCCAACCAGTTTTGTGGACGTGGCCAAACCCAAGCTCTTCTTCTTCGTTGCGTGTTTTGACTCATTTGACTGAAAAGCGTCAAACATAAACCGGCGTCGATTTCTTTGTCTTATTCTAAATTCTTCTTCCACAACGAGAAAGTGATAAGCTTGGTGGAGTAGCAAAGCCCGCTGTCGTCGCAGCAGGAAAAATAAAAGCTAAATAAGAAAAGCAATTTTGAGCTTTCGAGGTTGCATGATGTAAAATAAATGTTAACATCTTTGCCGCACTCATGCACATGCTTGAATATACTTGGCGTGTAATTTGATTGACGGCTCTGTCACTTGAAGTATACTCAGAATTTTAAATATGAACGCTTATCAATGTAAGAAAACATACGTGATCTAAAGTATACTTGAGGTTACTTATTAAGGTCTGTTTACTACGCTAGTATGAACCCACCTATTGACTAGAGCGTTTCCATTTTAAAAATGGTGATAAGTGACAAATTGGTTTAGTCCCTTGAGATTTAGAATGAGTCTGTGGCCCCCGTCTTTCTTAGGTCTAATGAAGACGGGGAAAAACACTTCATAAGAATCATGATCAGTTGTTTCAATAATACTTCTAGACAGTAGTTTTGCTACTTCATTGCCAATAATGGCACATTCTTCAACAGAGAAAATAGCCCGGGGAAAATAGATTGTGGGCGTGTAGTGTTAAATGGCCTCGTGTCCAACTCAAGAGTTGCACCTCTGACAGATGTCAGAATTTCCTTATCAGAGGTAATGGACTTGGTTATGCAACCAGCCCTATAACTCCAAATATTCCTTTAGGTCACGTACCGATTTTTTAATGTTTTTCAGAGATTGTATTATGTCCTCTCAGTTCGGTTCTTGGAGGTGGTTTTTTCTGGTCCTTCCCTAAAATTACGGCTTGCTTTCTCCAGGCCTGGAGTGTTTGCCAAAATTCTTTTGTGCCCTGTGCTTGTTATCATAATGGAAATTGTATGGGCGGGAAAAACGTGTCGCGCCAGATTTGCCTGCGCCTATGGCTTTCCCAAGGTTGTTCGTATCTTTAGCATCGCGCACTTGTTTGGCTAAGTCGGCCCCAAATAGCAAATCTGAACGACTGGCCGACTCATTTGCCTGGGTGCAAAGCGAATGAAATTCAGCTTTAAGGGCCGGTTTAATCTGCTCTCGGCGTAAGCGGGAAGCTCCCCGACAGCGTGTCCTATTAGGACAATGGCGTCGGTATTAGCGGCCAGTGTTTCTTTATCTGTGTTCAGTTTCTGGTCCACTAATCGATCACTTGCTTTTAAAATGCCGAAAGTGGCTTCCTGTAAGGCTTGCTGTATGTTACTGACTCTCAGGTCGGCTTTGCGCTTAGAATTATTCATTTGATCCCAAATTTCTGGGTTGACTCTTACGGTGGATATGTCGGCGCAATTTTCAGGTTTGGCTTGTTTAGCCAGTAGTGCTTTGAGCTTATCGTTGGGAAGGGTGATGCCCCACCATTTGGACGCTATGTTAGCGAAGCTTTGATTTATTTTGGCGCCAATATTTTTATCATCAATGAGGTCAGCCTCGAGAGATTTGAGAAGCTCGCGGCCTTCTTTGGGCTCAGTTGTTTTAGATGGCGCTTCGACCTCATTAGAGTTCGATCCCTCAAGGAGATCCGTGTGTTTTGGCGCTCAACAATCGTTTTTAATAAGGAGGCCATTGTGCCCATATTTACGTTTATTTCTGAAAGTGTTTGCGCTAGGTTTTCGCCAGGTTGGCTTGTAGACCGACCTGCTTCAGCAGGGTGAGTGATCTCAGGTTGAGAATTATTGCCAGGTTGGCTGTCTGACGCACCAGTTTGGTGGCTAGCCTCAAGTTTATCGTTTTTAGCTGACATGATGAACAATTAAGAGGTTACGGCACAATTTTCGGTTGTAGATTGCTAAAGGGAAAAACGAAAAGTAGCAACCAATAGTTAGTGATCTCTATTCAGATTGTAAATACTCACTACATTAAGTATCCGTCGTTTCGGCTCCGCAAGCGAGCGTACAATGGCTCAATAAGCTAGCGCGCGTGCGTCTCATGGTACTCCGTAGTGACGTAGGACTGATGACAGATAGAACAGTAATGTGCTAACAAAAATGCAACAGGAATGTCCCCACAAATTCACTAAAAAGTCTATTAATAGTATCTAACGCATTTTTTGCTAACAAAAATGCATAAAGAATGCATGTTAGCCCACATAAACTCCTGTAAGTTAAACATTAACTTACAGGAGATAAAAACCTTTTCGAATATGTTAAAAATCGTGAGTATCCACCGTAATTTACCAAATAAGAGAAATTAATTTTTTGACCATTTGCCACTGAAATTTCGAGTTAGACCCAAACTTAGAGTCGCTATTTTATTTCGACAAGCAAAAGAACCAAAATGATGGCACAACGATCAAGCGACTTGTCATCAAAGAAGACGAGAAAGCGAGGGTGTTTGAGAATATGCATATACTAAGATCGTGACCGTCACACTACAGGAATTGACTCTTCACGAAATGTACAGAGGCTATGAGTACAACCCGAAGGCAGTACTTCGGTATTTATTTTGTGAATAGAAAATAAGTTCCGTATAAAAGGAGTTTTAAAGGATTTTGCGCTACCCGATCACTAACAAAGTTCCCGGTAAAGTTGTGTATTTCATCGAGTCAAGTCTGGAGTCTCCCGAAGGGGAAAAAATCCTTACTTTGCTGGAGTCGATAACTGTTGCTAAAAATGGAATGATATTACCTGGTTTAAAAGCAAATTCCCAGGCTAATCTAGATGCTGGAATCCGAAAGTGTATAAAATGTATTCCGGCATGTCACTATAGCTATACTAGTTCGCTGCAAAGGGAGGGGTAGTGGGGATACACATATCACTAGTGATATGTGTATCCCCACCTGGGATACGCATAGCACTAGTGATATGTGTATACCCTTTCTGAATAGGGCTGCCGTGTTTGTGTATGCCTCTCCCTCAGTAGCGAGCTATCTAATGAAGTGGCGTTGTCACAATAATATGTGTATCCCCGTGATATGTGTATCCCCCGTACATATATCACTAGTAATATGTGTATTCCAGGTGGGTATACACATATCACTAGTGATATGTGTACCCCCTTTCAGCGAGCTATCTAGTGAAGTGACGTCACAATAATTGCGGAGCACTCGCCGGGCCGAAGGCCCGGCTGCGCAGCCCCATACTCATAGAACCTATGCCCGTCATTTTTCATGGTGATGGCTAGCGGAATGTTTCGCGGGCGCGTGCGTGTGCTGTCCGCGCGGCGTTCGCCCGTTGGGCTAGCTCGCTGGCGCGTATGACGTCGCAAAACATGCGCGTGTGACGCCACAAAACATCCGGGATCTTTGAGGCTTTATTTGTCTCACGGCTACACTTTAGCCGTTTGCAGGATTTTTTGTTGTTTTTAGCAGAGAATTAAAGTCGTTATTACCCAACATTTTTTTTGCGGTTTGCTACTCAAGACAGGATACTAATTAAGGGATACTCAGAAGCCGCTTTAGTGGAAAAAGAAGAGCTTTCAGGGATAAAATCTTGCTTCGAGAAACTAAATACGTTTTTAGCAATGCGAAGAGATGGGTTCGTTTTACGGATTTCAGCACCAAAGCGGAGATTTAAAGAATTTCCAAGTACAGTTGTCGCCGGAGGGACTTAAAGGTAAAACAAATTACATTTTTCGATGGGAATTTATCTTGATGTCAATCTGTGATTGACTTTTATTTTGTGTTCTCGTTAGTTTTGGAGAATAGTTTATAAAACGTTCAACAAATTCAATCGTTTTGATTTCTTTCATCGCAGACAGCTCGGCCTCGATGCGCTATAAATGGTTCGCGTTTTGCTTTTAAACATAAACTTATGGAGATTTGAATAAAATTTTTCGAAAAAAGATTGTGTTGTCCATTTTTATCTCCTTAATGCGCATGCGCATTAAGCGAGATTTCGGAGTCAGTCACGAAAAAAGGGACAAAAGTTGTTAACAAAATTTTGTGGACTTTTGTCCGGGGGGTGTCTTCCTTCTTCTTTATAGAAGCTATATTAGGGCATTGAAGATATGGTTGGTTAAACCGGTTAGGATTTCAAGAAGGGCGTCACATACTGCACCTAAAATTTTTGGGGAGCACCCCCGGACCTATTGTTAATTTCCCTAGGGTATTGGGATGTCAGAACTTGTCATGAACTTGTCATATCTCACATTACGTTACCGCAAAGGTATTAGTCCTTCTTAAATTTCGATATCTCACGTTACCTATCAAAGGGTAAAAATAGGTCAAATGCGTTTTCATGGGAAACGTAGTTTGAGAATTTCACGGTGTATTTTACTAATGGAGACGTTTTAAGAAAGTTAAATGGGACAGGAAAGTTTGTGTTTTAATATGAGCGGTATGGCAGAACAAAATAGCATGAACTTTGCGTTTTTTTCTATTCATTGCTATTACGGTTTGATTGTGCAATAGTATGGGAAAGACGTCATAGTTGATTTAGCTACCGTGCACAACTGCAATTTTACTTCCTGACCGGAGGTTTGTATAATTCCTATAGTTATGGTTGCTGTTCTGGCGCCAATATGAACATAAACAACGAGAAAACTAGTGAGTGAATTATTGTACGTTGTTGTAAAAACGTAACAGTATTATGATAACAGTCTCTGGTTCTTTTGGAGGAGGAGTTGAGGACATGTCTGGAGTTGAATCGGGAATACAAATGACTGTTGTGTCGGTCGCCTCGGAGTTTATGAGAGTTCACTGTTATATGAGAGTTATGAGTTATGAGAGTTCACTGTTAAAAAGTTCCTATGGATCAATTCAGCTTGGTTTACTCCGCATTCAGCTGTGAAAGGTTTTGCTTAGTACGAAATTCGCTTTTATTATAAGCTTTTGTGCTATTCATCGAAATTTAATCTTCTAAAAGTCAACAGGGTTTTGTTTTTGACAATCAAACTTAATTGTTTTAACCTCTTTGAAAAGCATTCAATTACTGTACCAGGTCGTGCTTTCATTCATACTAAAATGTACTACCTTCTGAACAATAGTTTACCTTGAGTTAATTTATCGTTCTTAATTAGGTTCGTTCCACTATTCAAGTTGACACCTTGTTAGTAAATTTATCATGTCTAGCTGATTTTTCACGTATCAAGCTGTACACACAATAGTTGTTATTACTGTTCTAAATTAGTCTCGTCCGGCACTCACGGTGTTTTTTCGGTGTTATTTAACTAATCAACGACTTGGCAAGTAATGGTGTCATTTTGTTTTTTCAGTATGAATAGTTTAGCTGACTCATCGAAGTTAAATTTAGTAGCTTTTGTTGTAGGTGAATAACTCGATAATGGTACATCGCTAGTACCTGCCGTACAAGTTATTTGCCGACCTTGCAAATCTATTGATACGACACCATTACGTGCTTAAAAAGCCGCTTGCTGACTTGGCTTTTCTGCTACTTCTTTGTTTTAGGGTTTTCAAATGTAGATTACTTTTAAAAATAGTTTTATGAACAATGGACACTTGGGTTAAAAATATATTTTGAAATTTACTTTTGCTGAGCTCAAAGAATTTCGCTTGACACTTTCATTATGTTCCTTTCTGTTGAACACTTGTACCTTACGTATACCAGTATAAGAACCTAGTTTGCAATTGTTAGTTGGATTACATCGTTTGATTACATCGTTGGATTACATCGTAAAGTCACAAGTCAGGAATAAACGCTGTTGGAACCGCAAGTCAGGTTTCTTGATCGCTTTCCTGTTGCGTACCAGTTCGTGGTTTGATCCCGTACCTACCGAGAGAGACGGCTCTCCTTTGCAAGCGAGTTGCCCATTTGAGTTAGTTTTCCCCCGTTATCAAGCGCCGATTCCCCTAAAGGCTTTCCTTAGTCCGACACCGGCAAAACCTTCCGTCACACCGGACCAGAAAAAGGTTTTTAAAAATACTGCGGTCAGGAATCACGCATGTTTGATTACTTTTAGTACAAACGTTATAATCTGTGTTTAACAGAGAAATTGGTTGCCAGTTTTTCAAGTCTAACTTGTCGTTCTTCTTGTAAAGCAGGCGGATAATTCCTTGACGTTGTGTGTCAGAGATTGATCCGTGTTTAAAAGAGTAATTTAGTAAATCGTGACTTAATAGACCCTAGCCTGCATGACTGGCGCTTTATGAGCCAAGCGGGGCGAGCAAAGCATTTCGCGCGAAGCGCGACACGAGCGCGAAGCGCGAGACGAGGGGAGGAAAAAAAATAAGCGCCTGTAGACAGTCCATTGTTCTGGCTCTTCCGCCCACCAACTCCCACCAATATTAACTGACCGCAGTGATTTGGAAATAACCAATCAAAACACGATCTATATCGCAAGTTATGGAGATTTGAGAGTAGATAAGGTAATATGTGGTGTAGGAGAAGTAAATTCAGATGTGTGTAGGCTAATAAATTGATTAAAAGGTTGTTTGTGTAAAGGGTATTCGTTTATAGCGGTGTGGGAGGAAAGCGTGAAGGGTGAATTGTCTTGTGAGCGTTTAAAGAGGTTTTGAAAGACACTGACCTATTTCTATAGTAAGTGAAGGAACAAAAACGGCAAACTGATCCTTACGGCAGAAAAACAGAAGCAGAAGCAAATAAAATAAAATAAAGGTGGAATATAATAGTGCCCAATATTTCGTTTTGCAAAACAAAGCTTCTTCAGGGGCTAGCACTATAAATGATTACAACTGTAAAACCGTTATACACTTATGGCAAGTGGTTTTGAAAAAACTAAAGAATAACAAAAACAATGAATATGATTGGTGAAGGGTTTGACGGGTGATAAACTAAACTGACTAGTGATAAGAAAGTTAATGAAGTTCGTCGCGTCTGTTGATTCCAAGTGGTTCTAACGTCTTTGCTTTGTCTATGAGAAATGCTTCATGCGCTTTTCGTAGCTGGTATTAATAGATAAGAAAGGGTGAAATCCGTACGAAAAATTATAGCCGGAATGACATAGCGAGAATCCGGCCTGAAGTGATTTTTACGGCCTGTATTGAATGAGACAAATACGCCTAAAATGAGCCATTCTTCTCGGTCGGGGGCGCTCAAGCGGGTTTTGGGGCGTGAGCGCGTAGCGCGAGACACGAGCGCGAAGCGCGAGAACAAAGATGTCTCGATTCTGCAGAGAAGAGAGTTTCTACACTAGATAGAGCAGCCTAAATTAGTGGAAAACTTTCTGCTTGTAATACATGCAGAATTTGGGAAAGTATTCCTTCAATTTTGTTGGACGATATTGATCATTTGCAATCTGATATTTCAACGCTGATGGGACCGTTTCCAATAACCAAGGGCAGACATCTGCCGTTGGGATCTCTAGTCTGTTGGGAAAAAAGGATGATTTATGTCATAACATAACGCCCCGAAGAGTGAGAAGAGAGAATTTGAAGTGAGCAATTACATTGTACATGAAACATTAATGAAACGTGATTTTCTTCTATCGTTCATTGTTCTTTCAGTGATAAGATTTGCTGCTAAAAGCATAATCAATTTTGAATGACACAGGCTGGAAAACTTCAATTTTAATTAAATGAGAAATAGAACATGATCTTTATGTCAACAATCACCTTAACCGAGGTCATGTCAAGGATGCAGTAATGCATTTGTTAAAGATGTTATGGCTCACATGTTATAAGCTTATTTAGTATTTTGTGAAAGAAAGGGGTGTGTGACTCAGACAAAGTTTGCTGTCCGCTCAAAGGCTTTGTATGAGGGTGACCCGGCGCAGCGGGGGGGGGGGGGGGGGTACTCCCTTATATGACCTATACGGGGACGTGCCGCTGGACAGGGTATGGTTTTTGGCATTTTTGTCCTGAACAAAACGCGAGTCTGTCCTAAACAGGGTATGGTTCCTGTTAACGTAGTGCTTGTGGTGACTTCCCTTGTCGTGATTAGCATATTCATGCGAAGGTGAAGTCGTTTTCGTTTCAGATCCGTCTACTATAGAGCGTATGCACATGACGTCACGGCGGCCATATTGGTGTACCAAAACAATAGAACGGCGGCCATGTTGGTGTACCAAAACAATCCTGTGGGATTTGAACGCTTTTCTTATGTTAACACTTTCTTTTGTTCCAATAAATTTGCATAGCTGCTTGCCACGTGAGTGCATACGCTCTATTTTTTTAAAGCTCAGATTAATAACCACGTACGAGTCGTGTCCTAGACAGGGTCCTAAAATAGAGGGTGTTGTTCTACACAGGGTAGGTATTTTCGTTTCGTTTTTGTCCTAAACAGGGTCAGGGTCTCAGACCCCTATACCCAAATATTGGTGATGATGTTTTGGATATGAAATTTACACCCCTAAGCGAGACGACGAACACCCCCGCCCCTTTCATATGGGAGTCCCCCCCCCCGGGTTTCGACGGTGATCGGAGACTAAAATTGATGGTTTTTGAGAGGCGCGCTACGTAGAAACATCCGTTATGTTGCGTCAGTTTTTTCACATGGTTTGGCCATGTTCTCTCTGGCAGATAGTTTTGCAACAGTGGCATGATTTTCTCAACTGTTTTGTTCATTGTGTATGGCATAAGCTGTACACGTGGACAGGGTCATATCCGGAGTTTAAAACCAAGTGGACATTACTCAGTCAGGTTAGTTACTCGAACTTGTTGCTACACTGGGCTGACGATCCGCAATAACGGCAGAATACCTATCCGCAGTTGCATTTAAACTTTCGGTTTGGTCTCAATCATGCCATTGTTGCGTTACTTTTTCTACGCAGTTGTCAGCCCTTGCTTCTTATAGTACCCCCGGGGGGGTACTCAACAAAGTTTTGTACGGGGATGCTCCGCCCCAGGGTCCAAACCCTTACCCTTTCATATACCGTTTTTGACAGAAAAGGTACCCCTTTCATATACCTTTCATTGAAAATGGTACCCTTTCATATACCTTTCATTGAAAATGGTACCCCTTTCATATAACCTTTATGTGCGTCTGTTTGATATATAATTGAAAGGCGCTTTTTATAACACTTAGATGGCGGTTTTCCCTACTTTTGTTGTACTTCAACTCGTGTTTACGCTGCCTTTTCCTGATTCTTCGTGAAATCCCTACCCTTTCATATACTTCAACTCGTGAAATCCCTACCCTTTCATATACCTCCAGCCTCAAAAAGGTACCCCTTTCGGGCGGAGCATCCCCGTATAGCCCATTATAGGGAGTAACCCCCCCGGGATAGTACCGTCGAAAGGGCCGAGACGGCCTAAATTCGTTTCTTGCTTGTAGCAGGGCGAAAATAAAGAATTTGAAAAAAAAAAGAATTGTGTATTTCAAACATGTGTACCAAAGCCTTTTGACCAGCAAAAAATAAAGGAAAACTATTTTTGGTCGCGAAATCGAGCGGACCGCTTTTAGCGGGGCTGCCACTTAACGCTAACAGATAGCCTGCATAACAGGCGTTATTGGGACGCTCAAGCGGGTTTTAGGTCGCGAGCGCGTAGCGCAAGACACGAGCGCGAAGCGCGAGACACGCATATTTTTTTTTCTTTTCCCTCCCCGTGCGTGTCTCGCGCTTCGCGCTCGCGACCTAAAACCCGCTTGAGCGCCCCAATAACGCCTGTTATGCAGGCTAGCTAACAGACGTACCACTAATCGAAAAACGGAAAACAGAGATATTTCAGCCGATCCACATCTGAATAAATTACAAGAAAAATATTAAACATCAAACAACATTTAACAGACCGGGCCCTATGGAATATATGAATTATCGATGTTTTAAAATATATAGCAAAGTGAAGTCGCTTAGCGAGTGACAACCGGACATCTCGTGAAAAGTTGCTTAAAGTTAAGGCAGGAAAGCGAGTCGGCAATTAATTTTAGCCAATGAGAAGCCAGTTGTGGTCATTTATCCGGCAGGGCTGTCAAATCGGAGATAAAGCACGCGTTCTATTTCCATGTCTTTCTCGTCGCATATTTGCGTCTTGTTGTACTAGATGTGGTCGATTAGCGAGTGACAACCGGAAATTTCGTGAAAAGAGTTGCTTTTCAACTCGCTTAACCCTATTCGGCCTGGGCTTTTTTTGAGTTCCTGAGCCTGGGGGGGGGGGGCACATTGTGCCCCCCCTTCGTAACTTCAAGAACATTAAGGCTACGACAATGAAACCTAGAGGGTACATAGTACGTCCGAAACTGTCTCCTTTGCGGCCCGCACAATGGAACGATGATGTCATATGACGTAGTTATTAGGAAATTAGTTATACGGCCGCCATCTTGGATCCGCCATCTTGGATTTCTGAAATTTTTTAAAACCTCTTAAAAACCGTCCAAATTCACTCAAAATTAATCAAAACCAATAAATAAACGCTAAATGACTTAAAAATATAAAAGTTATACCAATAAACATTGTTTTTCTTCATTCAAAGGTACAAATATGCAAATTTCAAAAAACATGGCTGTCAAAATCTTGTTGCCATGGAAACATCAAGTCACGTGATCAAAAAATTGTCATATAGAATTGTTGCCAGATAAATTTTAGGAAAAGTCACAAAGTTTGATGGCGTTTGAATACATATTAAAGAAGTTATGAACGTTCAAAGTTAGCGCGGGCACTTTGTGCCCCCCCCCCCCCCCCCCCAGGCCGAATAGGGTTAAAGTTATTAAAGCGAGTCAGCTCAATTGAATTGAACTCTCGTTAAGTTTAAGGTACGAAAGCAGGTAGCTTAAGCGATTTGGCAATTAATTTTAGCCAATAAGAAGCCAGTTGTGGTCATTTATCAGACAAGGCTGTCAAATTGGAAATAAAAAGCGTTCTATTTTCATGCCTCTCTCGTCGCATATTTGTGTCTTGTTGTACTAAATGTGGTCCAACCAAATTGCAAAGAAACTGGAATGATTGCATCTAAATACGAAGTATTCTCGCCAAATATTTTAAGGTAGTAGGTGCCGGCGCTCTCATTGCGTCAATAGTGGCGCAATTTCTGCGAAATTATAATATGGCTTTGCATGCGTGGGGCCAACGCTCACGGTTTCTTTCGGTGAGTATGGCTCCTGGCAAAATATGTTGTTGTTGCTCATTTATATTAGATTCGGCATATGTCGAGGGGCGTAATTTGATTGCATTATGCAATGGATTTACTTTTGCGCACAATTAACGTTAATGTCCCTTTTTTAGTAGTCATTGGAATACTGAATCATTGCTATTACGGTTTGATTTATGAAAGAGTTATTTCAATTTTAAATGGGTATTAAATGTTGAGGTGTCATGATTATGTAATAGTATGCTAGAAAGGTAAGATTTTGCCGATTAAGCTAACTAAAAAACTTTCGGCTTGATTATGCAAGAGTTTGGATTTGGCTTTTGTTCTGTCGGTTTTGGAATATTGAATCATTGCCATGTGAAGCACTCATCAGTCAAATATTTCAATAGTATTGCAGGAGAAAATCCAGATGATATTAAAGTTTTCAAAACAGCTCCAACTGGGAAAGCTGCTTTCCATATTAGAGGCAATACATTTTACACACGACATTCAAGTTTTCCAGTTTCAACCATGTTTGAATTTAGAAATAATGAGACAAAAAGATGCCAAACAATTTGCAGAGCTACTTAATCGCATGAGAAAGGGAAAACATACTAAACATGATATTGCCATTTTAAATCGAAGAGTTCTTATAGTAAAATCAAAAGAAAAAATTATCCTATGAATATTTCCTATTTATGTCCTACAAATGCACCAGTAGATGATCACAACAATGCTATTTATAACATTCACTTACAACCACTCATTTCACAGTCAAAAACCGTTGATGAGCCTCCACTAGTTCTAACCACTTCTGCAGTCACCGGCAAATAAATTTTAAAGCCTTCATACCGTAGCCTTTACGTTCTTTATTTAGCAAGACTCCACTTTCTGTTCTACTGTAAAGTGAACTTCATCCCTGTTCATCCGTTGCTTCAATAACTAAATGTCTCGCGGAATAAAATGACATTATTGCCTTGTTCATAAAATCTTTGTCGCGTATGTACTCTTCGTAAAGATTGAACATTCGATTTTACCCCCCCCCCCCCCCCCCCCCCCAATCAAGATTCTTCTTTTTTGTTAACCTCACGTTCTAACGCATTAACGAGATGGCTTTAAGAGCCCTTTGATTATGTGTTTGTTCATTCATTACATAGATTGAAAAGCGATTTTATGTAAACAAAAATTGATTTAGATTTTATACTCGCGTCGCCTCATGCAAATATGTTTGTGTACTTTTGCAAATCAGTTTCTCGGGCATTTTTTGACAAGCAAGAACTGTATTTTATTCGAAAAATAGTCGTAATAGTTATTCTTGACGGAGAAAAAGTTGTTTTTGTGAACTTTTGTACGGTCTAAATGTACTGTGCAGACGGTCGGGTAATACTGTTTTTGAGAATTGCTAAAATTGAAAAATAGCCCGGTCGTCAATCTTAATTCTTGTGCTTCCGACCTTTCACCTAAGTTAAGTTTCATCTTAGTTAAGCTTGTTCAGAGGGTGTTCAGAGGGCGACGCTGTTAGGCTAAGGCTAACTATATATATATTATCTGTATCTTCGTGATATGTGTACCCCCGTGGCCGTACACATATATAGTAATACGCGTATTCCCGGTTGGCATACACATATCATCAGTGATATGTGTACGGGGGTACACATATCACGGAGATACACATATCATTGTGGCAACTTCACTTCATCAGATAATTCATATCACTAGTAATATGAGTATCCCAAGCGGGGATACGCATATTACTAGTAATATGTGTACGGGGGTACAAGTATCTCGGAGATACAGATATTATTGTGACAACGTCACTTCATTAGATAGCTCGCTGCAGAGGGAGAGGGATACACAAAACACGGCAGCCATATTCTGAAAGGGGGTACACATATCACTAGTGATATATGTATCCCCACCGAGAATACACATATTACTAGTGATATGTGTACGGGGGATACACATATCACGGGGATACACTAATTATTGTGACAGCATTACTTCACTAGGTAGTTCGCTGCAGAGAGATGGGGATACACAATACAGGGCAGCCATATTCAGGAAGGGGATACACATATCACTAGTGATATGTGTATCCCTACCTGGGATACGCATATTACTCAAGTGTTATGTGTACGGAGGTATACACATATCACGGAGATACACATATCATTTCGACAACATCTTATTATTACACTTATTATTATGACAACGTCACTTCACTAGGTAGTTCGCTGCAGAGAGATGGGGATACACAAAAAAACGGCAGCCATATTCAGGAAGGGGCTACACATATCACTAGTGATATGTGTACCCCCACCTGGGATACGCATATCACTAGTGATATGTGTGCGGGGAAACGCATATCACGGAGATACACATATCATTGTGGCACTTCACTAGATAGTTCGCCGCAGAGGGAAAGGGATGCACAACATACGACAGCCAATTCAGGAAGGGGATGCACATAACACTAGTGATATGTGTATCCCCACCGAGGATACGCATATTACTCAAGTGATATGTGTACGGAGGTATACACATATCACGGAGATACACAAATCGTTTCGGCAACATCACTTTACTAGTTAGTTCGCCGCAGAGGGACAGGGATACACAAAACACGGCAGCCATATACGGAAAGGGGTACACATATCACTAGTAATCATGTGTATACCCACCGGGAATACAATCAATCAAAGTTTATTAGCATTCCCATATACATACATGGTATTGCCTATAACACAATTAAACTAGAATACAGTGATTGCAGTCCTTGCCAACAGAGTGTTTCGTCTCTCTGAAGCTTCATATATAAAGTGACCCACTTGTTTACATATGAAGGGGTCAACATTATTAAAAAGGAAATTAATTCTATCTGTATTTTGTAGATTCAAAAAACTTTTACAATGTTTGCTAATTTCATTGAATAGTGAATTTCTTAGGTCAGAATATGAAACACAATCGAAAGAGAAATAAATTTCGTCTTCAACGTCATTTGATAAGCAGCATTCGCAGTGCCTCAAATCTCTTGGAATCTTTGATTTTGCATGTCAGTACCAGTTTCTATACGTAGGCAATGATTTCCTGTTCGAAACTTAGCCATGGTTCGTCTGTGTTTCATATTTGTTATTACGTCATAACAGTTACTAGAATTTCCTGTGTCATTTGTGAATTTAGAATAAAAATTAAGATCGGATGTTTAGTTGAACAAGCTTCATCTGATGTACCTTAGATTCTGATTCTATTTTCACATATTACTTGTGATATGTGTACGGGGGATACACATTTCACGGGGATACACAAATTATTGTGACAACGTCACTTCACTAGGTAGTTCAGCTACACGGCAGTCATATTCTAAATTTACAAAATTCTACTCCAGTTTGAATATTAATTTTATAACCGGTCACCAACCGCAGCAAAAGGGGTTTTCCACATCAAGGATTCTGTGACCCACTGCTATTTTGGGACTGTCTAAGTCTAAGCATGTCCCCAAATTTTTCTGTCTATATATCTCTACAATATACGATCTAAAATGTTCTAATGTTTCATCTTTCTACAGATCTTAGTCTAGAGGGTTGTTCTATAAATTTAACATTTTAGATCGTATATTCTAGAGATATATAGACAGACAAATTTGGGGACATGCTTACACTTAGACAGAGCCGCTATTTTTGGTTATCAAGTGATTATACATCTTACACTGTTTTGAGGGGGGCGTTGGGGTCTATTAGAAACCGAAAAACCGGACGAAAAATCGTCCAAAACCGAAAAACCGCTATGAATCTTTATCAAAACCGAAACCGAAACCAAAAACCATCAAAACCGAAAATTTACATACTCCCAATTTCCAATAGCGTTCCGCCCAGATTCTAAAAATAGAATTGGCGCGCAGCATCATGGGATTGAAATGCGTACAAACATTCAAGAACTGTGCAAGTAGCTACGAAAAAACAGGTGCTACGAAGCACTGTTCTTGGATACAATTCGACAATTATCCACAACATGTACAGGAATCGCAAAAACTGGTGTTTCCGAGGCAGCCATTTAGAAATATTTGTCCGCATTTCGATCCCACAATGCAATGCTGCCAAATATGACGTCATCTGGGCGGAACGCTAAGAGCATACTGTATTTGTGGATGTTATAGTCGTGAATCTGGCATGTCTTCTACTCTCTGTTTAAATTAGAAGAATTCACAAAATCCTCCAATGAAATGCAAAATAGGACTTCGGGAGAAATTTGCGATCACATAAATCAGGCCATCCTATAGCACTGAAAATCTCCATCGAAAATCCAGAATTCCACATTGCAGTTTTGAGAACTTAGACCTGAATTTGGAGATAGGATGAAAATGTCGAAAGAATCAGGAACAGAAGCGGACAAGGAAAGTGAACAAAACGATCGTGGCTGCAAAGAGCCAGAGGTCCACCAGCAGCAGGAGAGTGTTCGTAGGTCGTCACGTCAAAGTTCGGAGACCTACACGATTTAAGGACTTTGTTATGTAACTATGGACTCGACGTTTCAAAGACTTTGTTTTGGACGTTAAGGGCTTTGCAGCCTTGAAAGACTTTGCTTTCTTGTTAAGTAAAATTCAGTACCGGCATGCATGCGTTTACTCGAAGGAGGGAATGTAGTGTACAGAGTGTTAACACGCATTTGAAGCGAGGGAATGAATGAAATGTTAATGCACACGTGAGATTCCTTATTTGCATGTATATAAGTACGGTATGTTGTAATTTATTCGGTTAGTTCGCGTTGTGAATCGGAGCTGAAATGGACATGTAACGCTCGGGAATAAACGGAGTTTTTATTATTAACCGCGTGGTACTACAGGAAGTTCAAATGCACTTTATCACCAACTTCGAGGTGACTTTGGTAAAGAAATTCTGGCAATGTCCCGTGCTCAGCCATTGTTGTTTCCTGCCGCACTGTCCTTTGTCTTACTGCTGCACCATATGCCCAGGGGGGTACTCCCCGAAAGTTTGGGTGGGGGTGTGCGATTTTCCCTGCCCTATTTCAGACCTGATCCAAAATTCGATACCCTATTTCAGACCCGACCCTTAAATCGATAATAGAAGGGCTTCTTATTCAGGGATGAAAAAAGTAGCTTCTTCTAAAAACCATACCCAATTCCAGACCAGAGTGCGCAAACCATACCCTATTTCAGATTAAAATGGTCAAAATCTATACCCTATTTCAAACCAAAACGGCTTGAAAACCATACCCTGATAGGGCCGCACATATGCTGGGGCTCAATTGCGTAAGATTTCAGTCAGTCATCAAGGGCACATTTTCAAGACTGCGAAAGAATACTGGACAAACGTGACTGGCACGAAATGTGTTAAAAGATCCACAAGGTCATGGCAATGTTTTGAATTACAAAAGGAAAGTTTGTTTGGCCAGGAAACTTGTTTTATAGGGTAGAAATTGAAATGCGTTCTGTCCGTTCTCAATAAAATTAACTTGCATTGAAGCGCTTTCATTTTGTGCTTTTCGTTGCTCTGAAAGCTTATTCAAAGTCATTTTAGTGGGTTATCAATGGGCGATCCTGGACAGTTCAAGAAAGGCATCTTCGGCTTAGGCCGCACGTGTTTTGCGTTGACTGAATTGCCAGTTTTAAGTTTAGGTCGTTTAGATTTAATCTCCGTGCATTACGTCTTCCTATATGCCCCTATTGTCCTAAACCATAGGGTCACTATATAACACAGTTCTTTAGCTTCAGCAGGCTTTTCTCTTCCCTCTTCACCTTACACCTAAACTTATTTTTCTTTCTAAAATTCTCTTTGCGTTTCCCCTCTTCATAAAAAAAAACGCGACACAGTCCACAATCACCTCATCCGTCACAGGCACGTTGGCAGCCATATCTGACATAGAAACCTGACCATTCAAAGGACTCTAAGTCATCCTCAGTGCAAGGGTCAAAGTCCCAGGCGTTTTCCAAACGTGCGACCACCAGGTGCACACACAGACGTCTGGATAGCAGAGGCATGTGTACGCGGTTGAGGCGCAAATTGGCGAAGAGAAAGCGTTAACCAAAGGAAAAACCGAAAACCACTTCGGATACCAAATCCGAATAACCGCTCGTATTTCTGCCGAGAACCGAAAACCGAATGCTAAAAAAAGAGTAAAACCGCAAACCGGAACAGACATTAAAACCGAAAAACCGAAGAAAATGGGTGCAAAAACCGAAAAACCGACCTAAAAAATGACCAAAACCGAAAAACCGAAAATCCCAACGCCCCCCTCTGTTTTGACAAAGTGCATGTCATCTGAATTTAATAGATAATGAAAATACAAACGAATTTGTCTAGCTCTACCGTGTTGACTGTGGTCTTTATTTATTATTTCACTGGATTATTACACGTGAATAAACGGTGAGAGTCGGTGAGCGTGCTTTGGAACTTGAGGGATATTGCACACATCGAATCATTCATTTGTCGTCTGTACTCTTTTCGGGAGGTACACAATGTTCTCGCACGATCATCCATCACACAACTCTACTCAAGTTGTACGATGTCCCCCTTCTGACCATATACAAACAAGTTTGCACCATCACCCTTGCACTGCACGAAAAAATGGATTTACATGGGTGGCAAAACAGTAGTAAACATGTAGTAAAGACGACATTTGCACAACTTTGCTCATCTTTGCAGCAAATCAAAACTTGATGTTTGCACTTTATTTGCAAAGAAAGCAAAGCTGGTAAATTCCACATTTTCTTTATGTTTGCTTGGCATGGCAAAGATGAGCAAATATGAGATTTGCTTGGGGTAGCAAAGATATCTAGTGAATTTTCGCGCAGATGCACATTTACACCACATTTGCACACAATTTGCACGTGAGCAAAGATGTATGTTTACATTCACTTTACACCAAGTGCAAATTTGGTTCAAATTTAGAGGCCCAAATTTGCTACATATTTGCTCAATGTGCAAACTTGAGTATAAAATTCATTTTTCCGTCCAGTGTTGTTTACGCTGATCACGTTCATGACTTGAATGTGTATATATAAATCACCCAGCATTTTGAAGCAAGATCGTGTTGTAAATCAATCTAATAACTTTAACAATGATTATTTTGAGAAACATTTTGTTTCACACCGCTAAAATGAAAATTTTTAAACAATAAAACATACGAATTCTGTCTTGAATTCTTGTCTCGAAGTATTTTAATATTTCAGTTTTAATTAAAATCATGACCTTGCTTGCCCCATTCTGCTGACAGTACAGAAATCAGTGATATGTGTATTACCGTATTTCCTCGAATAATAGCCGGGGGCGATTTTTTTGGAAGTCGTGCCCTAAATATTTGGTTTTATTATCCCATTAAATCCAAAAAAATAATCACATCAAATAAACTGAACATGGGCTTTTTAAGTGTTCCAAATTTGGTTTCTTGATTAATTTTCAATGTCAATATTCTCGGCGTAAGAGCTTGAATCGTCACTGATCAGTTTTGCTGGATCAGACGCCACTTCAGCCTCATCCAGATTTACTGCTGTGGGAAATCGGAAAGCGGACTCTAGAAAATGGACTTGTGGTTCCAGCAGTTTATTCCTTGCGTACAAAGAACAAGAACGTTCCAATGTGCTAAATAAAGAGCTCCAAGGAATAAAGGAAAAAGTGCCGATACATGAACATTACAATAGAAAAAACAGTAACAAAGCCTGTGCTTTTGTAACTATTTTGTTGTAAACAATTAAATGAAAGCTTGTTTGTTATCCAAGGTGTCAATTTTTAACTTGACAGGGAGGGGATAAAAGAAAGAGAAGATGGCGAGAGAGGTTGGGGGGGGGGGGGGCGATTATTCGAGGGAGGCGATTAATCGAGACGGCTATAGAGCGTATGCATATGACGTCACGGCGGCCATATTGGTGTACCAAAACAATAGAACGGCGGCCATGTTGGTGTACCAAAACAATCCTGTGGGATTTGAACGCTTTTCTTATGTTAACACTTTCTTTTGTTCCAATAAATTTGCATAGCTGCTTGCCACGTGAGTGCATACGCTCTATTATTCGAATAAAAAAAAGGTACGGTATCCCCACTGGGGATACACATATCACTAGTGATATGTGTACGGGGGGGGGGGGGGGGGGGGGGCACCGCACCGAAACGCACTGCGCATGAGTAGAAAACTGAGCATCTGGTGAATTATGCATTTCCGGTGACTTACTGTAATCCCATGTAAACAACATAAAACTCCCGTACCGCGAAGTTTGAAAACAAAAAGTAAGAGTTATAAAACAAAGTTTGTTTCGTTGAAAAGTTTTTTTATCGTTCAAGTTTCATGCGTTTGTACCAAGGGGTTTGGTGTTGGCACCAACAACGAAATATGAACAAATTTCGGAACGTCTCGCGCTCCACAAGAGCAATTTTTTTTCACGTAGTTCTCGTCGTCACGTTGGTTTTGTTGTGCGGTACCTGTGCTGAAAAATGTGCCAAAAAAAACAAGAGCAACCGAAAATGTGCTTTATTTCGGACAAAATGCATAGATAGAACCCCAAGACCATAGTCCCAGTCATACCAAGGGTAAGACACACAAAACCAAAGCCCACTAGACTGACTCCATTAATAGAACCATAGCACCAATGAACGATGGAGATGAGGAAACAGAGCTTGGATAGACAAGAAGACTAAGGAAGTGGAGAGCTATATAATGCATGGAAGAAAAAAGGGAAAGAATGGGATGTAAGCGCAACTACAAGCCCCCAAGTTAAGGAGAAATGTAGAAACGCAAGAAGATGAAAAGGCCGTAAGCATTTTGATTAAAATCAAACAATACAAAAAACAAACCAAACATAAACATAAACATAAATAAAATAAAAATATTGATCATTAATAATTTTAAATTCATAACATGTACTTTAGTGAGCTCACTAGAACGTATTAATAAACAACATAGATTGATAATATGAAAATATATTTATCTGCTCAGAAGGTTTGTCATTCTCGTCAGGGGCACAGTGAACAGACCCGGTAGAGAGATTAATTTCAGCAAAACATTCCTCTCGAAATAATAAATATGAGCACGAGAGACAGGAAATTAAAACTTTCGATGAAATTTACGACTTATTTGCCAACTCCCGGCCCTGGTAGTTTGCCGGACCGGAAGTGCTTGAAGTTTACGCATGCGCAAACGTTCTTCCGCGGTGTTGTACGGGGGTACACCAGGGCGCCCTGGGTACACATATCACGGGGATACACATATCACTGTGACAGCGCCTCGTGCTTTCCCACTGACCAAACGAAACGAGGGCTCTGGGGACGAGATTGAACTCGATCACGATTCAACCCGTCCACTCTCTCCACCGCTCTCTCGCTGGCGTATCGCCACTCGTTGGTGAAGTGTCGTCGGTCAGTTCGTGCCAAAACAAAAATTAATCGTATCCATTTTTGGAGGTGAACGAGGCTGTGCAATCAGGCTGTAATCACGAGTTAAATATGTGAGCTCCAGACCGGCGAGATCATGTGATCGTTTAAACAAAGACATTTTTTTAATAGACATTTTCCTGGGTCATGTGAGTGAGTAGTGACACAAGTTGAAAATAAACTTGATATTGTTTTGAATGTTTTTCAGCGTGGCGTGTTGTGGTTTTTTCACAGCCCACCAAAAACAACAATAGGCTTATAGAAAAAGGAAAATCAATGACTTTCTCGTGTTTGTAGCATGAAAAAGCATGCATTCAGTAACTTAGTCAATCGGGCATGTGTCAGGGATAAATTAACATGTGGGCATGTGTCATGAAAAAACATAACCTTTATTTCAGAATACTTGAAACGATCTGGGTTGGATGAAAAACAAAAATATAAAGAACGTCAAGTAATAAATAAGGCAGGGCTGTATTTCTTTGGATAGCTCGCTATTGGCAATTATTCTTAATTAAAGATTAAAGATTGTGTTTACCCACCCACCCCCTAATGAGGTGCCTTTGTTGATCATATGACTGATTTGCACGTGACTTATTTTGGAATTATAAATAACATTTCTTGATTGAATGAACGATCGACGAGATTTTCCGTCAGAAAATGCCGAGAAAGGAAGGAAAAGAGGGTAGTTAATTTATCCTACTTGGCAAAAACAAAAAAGGACAACCAGTAAAATTCATTGGAGGAATTTAACTGCGTGCTGATCCACTTCGTCGATACAGGAACTTCAAATCTCCGTGACGCAAATCTCTTACGTAAGTTCCCGATCGATTTCCCCCCTCTCTTTCGACAAATGTTTCGAGGTTTTAATTTATAAATGCGTTTTAATTTTTCTTGACAGAAACCTTATTAACCATGGATCGGTGCATTGAAGGGAAGCCAAAATTAACGTGGAGGACCCGAATTTGCTACGGTGTCGGTCATATTTTGAATGATTTGTGTGCTTCAATGTGGTTCACGTATTTGCTCGTGTACCTTCACAAGATTGTACAATTTTCGAACGTGGCTGCAGGCGCATTGCTTTTAATCGGACAAATCGCTGATGCTCTCGCCACGCCGTTCGTTGGAGTAGAATCAGATAAGACTGGAGTTTACAGATATGGCCGCAGAAAAATCTGGCATCTTGTTGGAGTCTTTTGCGTGGCTTGTTCGTTTCCATTCGTTTTCAATCTTTGTATTCACTGCGAACACGCATCAACCTGGGCACTGTTTATGTACTATGTTCCTTTCATTGTGATTTTCCAGTTTGGCTGGGCATCTACGCAAATCTCTCATTTAAGTTTGATTCCAGAACTAACGGATAATGAGAGTGAGAAAGTCACTTTGAATGCAATAAGGTAAGCGAATCAAATTATCCTAATATTTACGTTAATGAATACATGTAAGATACACAGTACTTACTTAAACCTTAAGTTTATATTTGATTTGTAATAGAAGCTTGGATTTAAACTTATACTTGCTCGTTTGAAAGAATTCTCCGTTTTGCACACTTTCATAGTGGTATATAGATACATCGATGAGATCAATTTGAAGAAATTAAGAGTAGAAAAATTGCTTGCATGTCGATTGTATTTTTGAGCAAGATTTCAGAAATTTGATACCTAAATTACTGAATTAAATTACATTTTATAAAATGAGTTAAACTGGAGGTTTGTTTGCAATGTATCAACAACAACAACAATATTTTATTCAACTCACGCGATCTTTACAGAAAAGGAAAAAAGAAAATAATTTAAAAATAAAACTAGATTACAGATATCATCCGTAGAAAAGAAAAACTAAAGGAAAAAAAAAAACAAAACAGGAAGTTAATGTTAATGTTATAGGAAGTTAATGTTATTGCTAAATGGCTACACTACGCAACAGTATTAATACTCTGCATTTGTTTTTTAAACGTTTGACCTGTCAGATAAATAAAATATTTCTTTCCCAATTGCGAATATCATTGATACATGCCGGTCACACAATCTTTCACCCCCAGTGAACATGCATGATGAGTCAATATCGTTTCCATATCTCAAACTGATTTCTCTTGTTCACTTTATAAAATTATGTGAAGTAAAACTTAATTGGCAGTTTATAGAGAAGGTAAAGAGATCAGATAAGACTATATATTTTTTTTGCCTTGTAGTTGTTCGCTCCACTAGACTAATGGGGGCTAGCTGCCGGCATAGAGGTGGGGTACCCAGGTCTGATTGATTGTGAAGCGCATTTGAATATGTATATAGAATTTGCTCTATACAAATGCACAAATTTATTTATTATTTTTTTTAGGTGGGGTACCTCACCGAGGAGTGAGGTGCAGGATTGCAGAAAATTAATTCATTTTTTAGAACGAAGCATAATACAATGGGATGTATTGTTATTCAGTGAGATAGAAATATGATTTCCATCTCATTAAACTAGTTTTCTGCAATCCTGCCCCTTAGTGTCACCGAGGCAGGTTGCCCGGTCAGCCGGGACGGCTAACCTGCTTAACTGGGGTGAGTTTTCTCCATGTGAATCCTGAACTTGGGGTAACCCACCTTGCTGGGGTCATGTTCATCTGGGCATTTATCTTTAGTTTGAATATTCTGCCAAAGCCCGCCAAAACAACACGGCTACCAGTTACTACAGGCCTGGTGAGCTTTTCTATCAATTTCATCTCCCAAACATTGAGGAGAACAGTTTTATTAAAGAAAGTACTGAAGAACTTGAGAGTGCTAGCGACAATTTAGGCATGGTGTCCATTAATCAAGCTGATTTGCTGAATCAAACTGAAGTTTTTCCTGAAACAACAACAAAACAGAAAGCTTCATCAAATCCAAACCTCACCCCAGTGTCCCGGGACTCAAATATTGCCTGTGAAGGCTAGCTGTTTTTGACTACAGGTAGGCGGGGTACCTCACCTACCCTGGGTCCCCCACCTCCACATGAATAGGCCCTAAACATACAATAAATATAAGCTAGCGACATGTAACCATTTTCAAATCAGTAATTAAAGTGCCGGTTTCACGGTTTGGTGCATGTATACATGTAAGCTATGACGTTTACAACCCTTTTAATTTCATTGTTTAGACCAATCGGAAGCGAGTAAATTAATAACTCTGGCTGGAAATTTGCCTGTGAAAATGTCACAGTCAGTCAGCTGATTGTAGGATGATTATACCTACCCATGTGTGTCATGAAAGCCACCAGAGCATAGAATAAATCCTTCAGGTCAAAGGTTTTATTTGGTGTTGACTTTGTTGGTGTAATCCCTTGAAATTTTCTGTGAATTTTGGTCATCCTTCACTTTGTTTGGACTAATTGTACTATGTGATTATTGAAGTAAATTTGAGTGTTTTTTTAACCAATAAAATTGGGTGAAAGTGAATAATTAAAAGCATTTTAATCTGTACACATGCATTTAAACATAAAACTATCCCTTTTACCCTAGCCTGAACACTGCAGATCAGTGCTATCCCCAAAATGCTATTCTTTGCTTAACTGGAGCTCTGTTCTCTCAGTTCTAAATTGGGGTTTTGTTCCTGTGTACGCCAGTAATATAATGAGTAAGTCACTACATTGTGTAAATGTCATAACATGTCCAGCGTCAGTTTGAGAGATGGCATCATGTCTCTGCGACCTATGTCATCTGTGTGTTCCGACCTGTGTTTACGTAGAAGTTGTTTTGACAATCTGAAAATTTTATTAAGGTCGCGGGGGACAGGTTCCGCTCATCAGTATGCATTTATGAAAAGAGTATGCACGAAGTGCGACGGCTGATACCGAAAATGCGCGAAATATTCACGAACAGGCTCTGTGATGTTTCTGCATCAATAATTGCACGTGCAAAGCGCTGTCTGGTAAAATACACTATTTTTCAACGCTTTATTCTTTCCGCATGAAGTGTTAACAATAGCCCGTGGATTAAAATTAGCAAAATTACCATAAATTTATATTTTTTGCATTCGTATTTGCTCGGGAAGCCTTTGGAAGCGTAAAATCAAGCAATTTTGTGTCCAAGAATTCAGCGCGGATAGAGAATTTTATGAGTTGACACTGCAAGGAGGTAAACTAGGTATATTGTAGATTGTCATATCTGACTCAAAATTTTTAAATAGGCTTTGAAAGGGAAGATATGAGGCTTCAAATTCTAACATGGACAATTTTACTCCTGTAAAAGCTAATAACTTCTAATTAAAGTTGAAATAAAAAAATCGAAGTCAGATATGACACAATAGACGTTTTGACGGATCAGTGAGTGGGAAAATCAACTTGCTTTGTGTTCTTCTCGAGGAGCAAACTTGGACACAAAACCACGTTTTAAGAAAAGATAACTTTAGTGGCTTACAGCATTGCCGCAAAGCGCAATCCCTTCAATAAAAAACAATCCTTACGCAATTCCATTATTCGCCAACATCTCTGTTAAATTTTAGCGAAATCGGCTTTCAAACCTTCACGATATAACGTTTTTCAAAGTAGCACCCCTGCCAAAATTTTGCCATATGAATTTATTCATGGCCAGGTATCCCCCGCGACCTTAAGGCTCTATGAAAATAATTCAGGACAACTGTTTTAAATTTATGCATGTGCTAAAAAAAGATCATTTAATGTGGATTTATGGACTGTGGAGTCTGGACTACTCCAGAATGTGAATGTGAATGTGGATGGTTGAATCAGGACTTTGATATATGGAATGTGAGATGTGGACTGGACTATACATAATGGATTGTGGATAGTAAAATTGTGATTGTGGACTGGACTTCTGAAAGTGGATTGTGGATGGTATCTTCAGACTGCAAACAGGAACATTGACTGTGACTTGTGGAGTTGTGGACTATTGAAATTGAACTGTACCCTGCAAAGTGTGGACTGCTGGCTCTAAAATGCGGAAAGTGAACCAAAGACTGGGGACTATGGAAAGTGAACTGCGAGCCATGTATTGTTCCATATCTTAAGTCAAACAAGCCAAAAGGGCTTCTTGTTTCTACTTTCCTGGACATTTCCTGGACATTTCTCTTGATTCCCTTGACCTCCATATTCCAGCCCTTTATTCAATGTTCTTGTCCCACAAATTTCCCATTATCCCGAAAATTCTGCTCATCAGTTGACCTCTATTTTGTTACATCCTACACCCTATAGTGTGTGGTGCTCGTTGGATCCCATCCCCTTGTCTCCACCAACCACCCTTCATTCCTTTCCAATCCTAGGTGATAGACAAACAGGCTTTCAAACCTTTAAAAAATAGTATCAAACCATTAACCTTTTAAGCCCCAAGAGTGATCAGCATCAAATTTCTCCTTGTAATATTAATGCCTTATCAATAAAAAAGGTCATGAGAATTAAGGACATGATCACACAAGATGAATTAATTTTGTCTTGACATCCAAACAATTTCTCCATACTACTTCTATAGGAAATGTATAGGACTAGAAATGAGAATTTAAATTTTGATATTGGGGCTTAAAGGGGTTAAAGTGCACTTGATTAATACTTTGAAGTGACAAATACACATTTCAACCTTTTCCTTGACAGCAGTGTTTTTATTGCAGTCCCTAAAATAATACAACCATATTAAATAAGAATCTTTGCTCTATTTTCCTCCTCAGATATGCTGGCACAGTTTCATCTAACATTTTTGTATTCCTGGTAACCTGGGTTTTTATTAGCACTGAAGGCAAAGGATCAGACAAACTAGCTCCTTCTGATTCAACAGCTTTCATGGTTAGTTTTTACCTTCTTGTCAACTTAGATTAGATACCTACAACTGTTATATCTTGCCTGAGTAGAAGAGTACATGTATGTGAATCTGCTGATCCTAGGTGAAATGTAGATCTACAAACTTTTTTGCTTTAATCTAAATTTGCAACTTATCCATGAACTTTTGATATTTACCATAATTATTTTTTCTAATAAATGTGTGTCTCTAATATAATATACACCCTCTCTAAAAAGACTAATTAACATCCACCCAATCACATTTATAGATGGCTAAAACACAGAGAAGAAAAATCAATAATTTTAAATTTTCTTATCAGAACACCATTAAGGCATGTAGATTTGATCAAGAATAAATATAAAAAAGATCTGTCATATACTACCTGGCTTGGCAAAGAACTTAACTTAAGGTCAAGTTGTGCCTGTCCACTGAAAATAATTTTCTTCTCTGAGCAAGTCATTTATCAGTCCATGCAGGAACAATATTGACATGACAATTTTGTTCTGCATGTTTTTTTTTTTATCTTAACTGAAAAGTGCCTGGTGTTCAAAGCTAACTGTGAAATGCTTTTCCATAACATGTTTCTGTCTGAATTTAATTGTAGCAGAACTATCCAGTCCATCTTTCCTGCAACTCGCTATAAGCATCATTCACCAGTGAAAATGCCAAATTTACCAGACATTTGTCCAAAGACAGGCTGTTATTTGCAGCCTAATTGCATGCTAGTACATCATAAAGTGTAATTACAATAAATTAATTAATGTTTCTTTTTCAGTATGTTGTATTTATTGTGGTGGGGACAGGTCTTCTTTTCATGCTCATTTTCCATGTTGGGTTAAAAGAGCCCTCAAGATGTTGTACATACAGCCAAGCAACAAAAGAAAGCAAGAGAAGGGCAGACAATTGGCTCAACTGGTTTAAAGAAATTCAGTTCTATCAGGTTTGTACAGAAAAATAATTACAAATAGGTTTGAAGTCACTGAAAAGTCCTTACATATCCATTTAAACCAACTACAGTGTATATATTTGCTGTTGTGTGGTGGAAGAGTGTGGGGGTAGTTATTTCAAGGGAAATCATTTAAGGGGGAACCGAAGTGGTTAATTTTGAGAGGAAAATGTGCTACACCAGATATAAGCAGTTGTGGAATTTTTCTGTAAAAGAAACTTAACATGTAAAATACAGCTTTTCAAGTTTTTGCAAAATTGTTCATTTTTTGAGTGGCCTCAAAACTAATACTTGAGTGAGCTTAAAGGTGGTTACCGTTTCAATATATATTAATATGTAAATTAATTTTGGTATCTGTAGGTTTTACTCATGTGCGTAGCGGCATGAGTTATAAAATGCATGCCCTCCGTTCTTTTTTTTTTTATTATTTTTTTTGTGTCACGATTTTGCATGCAAATTTATGCACGCATATTTTAAATTGTGTACTTCCGGTTCATGGCTTTGTCATTTACACTTCCTGTTTAGTGACTTCTGGCTACTCTCACTTCCAGTAAAACAACGCTACTGAAGTGTCACGACAGTGTCTCCTACAACCCTACAATTGTACTTACATCACTAAATGTTCACGTTAGGTATATATAACACGTAGAAGAATCACTGGCTTCATTGTGGTGCAGCCTGTCATTACAAAACATTCAAAAGTAAACAACGTGGTTTGCAGGAACCATGAAAGGAGTAACTCTTCTCCATATCGGACATCTTCTTATCATGTTTAAAATGTATCATAAAACTTTCTTACGCATGCGCATGTGTATAGGCTGCTTGGAGCCTCTTGTTACTTTTTATTTTGTAATTGACAAAGTTCCTTTAGTAGTTATTGCTGTAAATTTATTAAGGTTGATAACGAGTGGTGACCCAATCTTCTGAGCCAGAGGCTCGTGTTAAAAACGCTCGACAAAAATACAATTTAACAATTTAAGTTATAAAACAAAAAAACTAATCTAACTAGTACTTCAATATACTATATGAAAACTTAAGACAAATGTTTAAAAAATACACTTCTGTCCTATAGCTATATTAGAGCAGTTTTCAATTGAGTGTTGTAAAACCAAAACCAAAGTAATTACTCTGACCAATCACAACAGTCGTAAACAATCCAATGAACCAATCAGAGCTCGAAGCAATTACATGTTGCCGGTGCCAAGTGCAGGACAACCATGCAAGCAAGTCACGATTGGTTTTGGTTTTACTTCTGATTGGTCGCGAAAGTGGCGCGAGATTTTTTAGCCAATCACAAAGCAAAACCAAAGCAATTGTGTAATTACTTTCGACACTCAATTGAAAACTGCTCTAAGCTATATTAAGCTGTATTAAGTGAGCATTTGATCAATGCCCTTTTAATAAAAAATGCACTTGTACAAGTAGGAATTATAAGGAGGTCATAATATATTGGTGAGGTGGTTGAATGGTTATAATTAACCTATTAATCTTTTTTTGTCAGGTTGCAGCACTATACATGTGTACTCGCCTTATTGTCAACATTACACAAGTTTATATTCCCATGTATACTTTAGAAACACTGTCCCTCAGCAAGGTATGTATGGTTAAATATTACTCTTAAGAAAGACTTGTCATATTATTTACATAAAATGTATAACACGGTGGAACCTCTGCTTTCGGGGACACCTCCGTTAAGGGGACGCCTCCATTAAGGGGACACCTCCATTAAGGGGACGCCCCCATTACACCTCCATTAAGGGGACGCCTCCATTAAGGGGATGCCTCCATTAAAGGAATGCCTCCATTAAGGGGACGCCCCCATCAAGGGGATGCCCTCATTAAGGGGACACTTCTCCTTGCCCTGGTGGTGTCCACTCAATGGAGGGTCCACTGTATAGTGAACTCTTGGTCCTGAAGGAACCCTTTTTTCACGATGCAAACTTACCTTATACCACCCCAAACTTAATTAAATGGATTTCATATCTAAAGTAAAGCAGGGATTGAGTAGTGTACAAATTCCAGTGTTTTTGTTTTGTCTTTTTTTTTCTTTGCTCTAGGATACTATTGCCAAAATTCCCTTAATTGTCTACGTCAGTGGATTTCTGTCAACATTCCTTACCAAACCATTGAACAAGTGCTATGGAAGAAAGGTACTTACATACCTTGCGATGCTGTCAATAAGGGCTGAGGCTGAGGATTTGCCCTGGCCATCTGATACTATTCTGAGCCCCGACTACATGCCCCTTGATTGACAAACAAGCCATTCTTGATACTGTACCAGCTAACAGATATTAAGAGGGTTTTGTTTTAGTTGCAGTCCTGTCTCGTTTCTCAAAAAAAAAATCATTATTCAGGGTCACAGTATTATTTTGTACAATTAAAAGTAGCATATATATATATATATATATATATATATATATATATATATATATATATATATATATATATATATAAATTCAGATTAGTGAGGATGTGGAAACAACTGTCAAAATACTCAGCGTGTTCCGCTTATCATTTCCAAGGCAATGAATTTATTAATTGGAAACGGTTTGCATTATTGAATCAAAATTCAGGTTTGAAATCGATTATTGGAATCTTCCAACAGTAGCCTCATTCGAAATAACAAATGCTGATCGGTTTGTTATTGACATCATGCTTCTGTTCACATGCAAAGCAGGCGACAGTTGGCAGCTTGACACATCTGACCTATTTCTGTTCACTCAACAAAAATTTATTACGGCTGAGTATTTTCTTACTGTTATTATGTAAAGAAGCTTGATCTACATTTATAAAACTCCAAAGAAGAGCTCTGAAAGAGAAATTTTCACGGAAAGTGAAGAAAATTTCCTAAGCAGTCCAAGCAACTGATCATGAATTCACTGAAACCGACAGCCGCCAACAGTTACGTATTTCGCCTGTGAACTTTTGACTGATGTCAGTAAATAAACCAATCAACATTAAATGTTATTTCGAAAGAGGCTATACCGTTGGAAGATTCCAATAATCAATTTTAAACCTGAATTTTGATTTCAATAATGCAATCCATTTCCAATTAATGAGTCATTCCCAAATGATAAGTGGAACGTGCTGGGTATTTTGACTGTAATAAATGAAGTTGTTCTAATTGCCATAAAAACAAAATTTCATTAGCCACTGATTTACTTAAAAAACCACCCTCTCTCCTCTTTTGTTGACATAATTTACTGACTAAAGGTTTATAATTTTATAACAAAGAAATTAAATGATGTCAAGTATGTTAAATTGACAAAGGGTTTGGATTAAATTTCTTTTTATTCAATGGCCCTAGGATTGTAGCTCAAAACATAGCTTTATTAATAAAAATAAGTTATTCTTCATAAATCAGGGACAGCAAGACTTAAATTTTATGTTAAATTTCAGCTAGTTGCACAGTTACTTTTGGATTTCATTGAGTGTAGGTTGTAAGATCTGTTTTAGTACTGAGTTGCATTTTAAATTTCGTCTTTTACTTATAGGGTACATTTTTTCTTGGCCTTCTTCTGATAGCGGGAACAAGGTAGGTTATTGAACATGTTTTTTGGACTGCTAGTATTTCCTGATTCCATATGCATATGTGCTATTTACTATATTATGTGTTGTTGTTTTCTGTTTCAATATTTCGTAGATAAAGTACCATGATATATATTAATGAATTATCATTTACATTGTACTGTAAAATTTTAAGACATAAAACGTAGTGTAAGTGTAGCTAATGACCACTGCCACTTTTTTGTCAATGAGAGTTTGGCAATTCCTCCGAAGTTGCCTCCAGTGGCTACTACAGCATAACTGTACAACATACATGTAACTTTTTCTCATCCTGAGTGCGGATTCTTGCTGAAGAGCAAAAATGCTGGAAACAACAGCTGCTCATTGTCCAACCAATATTCCTAAAATGTCAGTCTAATTAATTTTACTATATGTGACCTTCCATGGGAAAACGTACACTAACACTTTTCCGTTAAACGGGTAAAAATAAACGGATTGTAAACGGATAGTAAACGGCTAATTCAAGCGTTTAAACGGTCTCCGTGACCGTTTAAATGGATAGCCAAAAGTATTAAACGGTTGAGCAAAGTCCAAAAACGGATAGCTTAAAACGTTAAACGGTGCAACAAAGTTTTAAACGGTTCACTTAAACCGTTAAACGGTTGAACAGAATCAGAAAACGGTTAGCTTAAAACGTTAAACAGTTGAACAAAATCATTAAACGGATAGCTGAAACATTAGACGGTCGAACAAAAGCTCTAAACGATACCTTCTCAGTATAAACGTATAACGCAACCATTTCATAAAACATCTCGCAATCGGCGATAGAAAATTAGAACAGTATAACATGCGAAATCGAAAGTCCCAAGAAAATTGGTGTCCAATATCACAAAAAATGACCTAGTTTTTCAGAGTCTTGAAAGTTTTATCAAGCCATCGCATTTGGTTGCAAAAAATCCCTCGAGTTGAAGAAGCTTACAAAAGGCTGTCTGGGTTTTAATCAGTGTATAATAATTATTCATTGCACACCACAATTAAAAAAAACCTCTTATAGTTTGTCATGTACATGTATGCTAACAAATTGTGTCTGGGAAAAAAAAAAATCCAAAATGGCAGTTGTCCAACTAATTTTGTAAAAATTAATTATGTCCAGATCAAGATACATGTAAAGGCATTGGAAGAACAAGTGACAATAAATAAATATTGTGTCCTGTTGAAAAAGAAAAATTATTTCCAGCCCAACAATGATGTTAAGCTGTTAAATGTTAAGCTGCTTTGATCATACAATGTTACTTCTTTTGTGATCTACAGTGTATGGATGTGGTTCCTTGAAAAACACCAGCTGTTAGCCACATATGGAGCTGCTGTTATGTTGGGGATTGGTGGCTCCACCCTCCTAGTTACTGCCTTGACCATGTTAGCAGATCTTATTGGGGACAATGTGGTAGGTTGGCTTTTGACACACATTTAGCCATAGTTAATAGAACAAACTGGTTATGAAGCTCAACAAATTTCAAAAAGAGTGTACAAAGCTGCTTTGTTTTATGTTGAACGAACCGTGACCCTGCACATTGTTTTGTTTAACGTGTGAGCCCAAATGTTTCTACTGGTCAGTTGCTCATATGCATTTCAATACCTTTTGTGTTTTGTGCGGGGTCAAGGCAAACGAACAAAAGAATACAATACAATACAATACAATACAATACAATACAATACAATACAATACAATACAATACAATACAATACAATACAATACAATACAATACAATACAATACAATACAATACAATACAATACAAACTTTATTGTAACTCCCTACAAGGGTTTTTCAGTTACAAAATTATAAAAATTGCTAAAATAACAAATAAATGACTAAATGACTAAAGTAATAACTACACATTAAAAAAAGAAATTGTAAAATACAATAAGAAAGAATGAAAAAATACAATGAATTGAATTGACTATTTACAAATTCAGACTAATTAGAAAGAAGTAAGTTAGCAAGTCATTTCCCAAAGACTTTAACAGAGTCTAAAGATTTAACATCGTCCCTTAGATTATTCCAGAGTTTAGCGCTACGATAAGTGAAAGACCGCTGTCCGGTGGTTGTACGGCACCTCGGAATGTTTAGTTGACCGCGTTGTCTAGTATTTCTCTTGTGAATTTGTGAGCGCTGAGTAAATTTCTCGATTAAATAGTCAGGGACGAGAAATGGAGAACAAAAACATATAACAAAGGACTGACTGAGTTTCATAACCAGTTTGTTTTATTAACTATTAATGGTACGGTCTGGTTGGACAGTTTCGTTACGCATAGTTTATCTTTACTGAATAGTGAGTGCCTGGTGTTGAAAGCTAATTGTGGGAACATTTCCATGTTTACAGCATACTGAATAACAAACAACCACAGGAATTATTAGTACCACTGAAGAGCTTTCATTTTCACAGATTTTAAAGTTAGAGCCATGATAAAGGACTGACAAGAATGTTACGTTTCATTATGGGAGTGACAAAGTGACAGAGTTCAGTTCATTTTAGGTTCCAAGGATTTCTCCATGACTTTTGTCTGAGTGTACAAAATAGGATAAAAGTGATATTAATTAAACTATGCACTCATATTTTTGCTAGAAGGTTGGTTATTAACTTACAATACCTCATAAATTTATCCTAGTTTAACCTTATAATTTTATAGACTAGCAGTAATCGGAGATTATGGAGACGCGTTCGAAGGAACTTCCGGCGGAAATGAGTCCCTGAAAAAAGGAATAGGGGCGGTCATTTGGAAGACCGGACACCACAAAATCTCAAATTTTACTGCATGTAAGGCGCAGGACAACCAACACGAAATTAGGATTGTGTTTTTCGTACGCGATTAGATTATATAGATTTGATTATAGTCCCAAAAGTAACACTTTGCTGAAGGTACATACTATTACAGTATTTATTGTCTTCTTCAAGCCATTTTCTTGCTACCGAGGTCAGCAATCTGACTTGGAGACACAATCCCATTCACATCCTCCAGCATTTGTTGATTACAGACTGATACTTCTGATTTCTAATTATCATTATTTTGCGCGCATTTCTCAGGAAACAGGTGCCTTTGTGTATGGAGCCATGAGTTTCACTGATAAATTATCCAATGGAATCACAGTTCAGCTGATCCAGATATTTCATCCGTGCAATTCAAAGGGAGAGTAAGTATCACCATGACTGTTTTGACATCTTACCTCAGTCTGTGGATTGAAGAGCACAGGGTGCAGAGGAGTCAAATTTGACTGTTTGGAGTTTCTCCCATTTCCACATTACAAATCGATTTTGTCAGAGCAAATATATGATCATGACCAAACGAAGCATGATGTGGCCATCATGTTACACATCTGGTGAAATGTTATCCTCAAGCTGAAAACCACATACAGTAATGAATGTGGACATGTGATGTCGCCAGGAGTACCAACTTCTCGTTTTCTCCTTGGCACTTCGTGCCTGATGCTTTGTTCAGTCATTCAAATTCATAGTTTTGCTCCAGTGACAAAATGACAGTCAAATTTGATTCCTCTGCATCCTTTGGTAGGAGGTGAATGTCCATATTGTAAATAAGCATTAGACAGAGTAACTTATAATAGTCAATTAGCGGAAAGGTCACTCGACTTCAGGTCCAGCTGAAGTGGTGTTTATGTACAGACGTCTTGCATTTCATTGCTTTGTCTAGTTTTCGACAAAGAAATGAATCAAAACAATTGACCTCTAGATGCAGGCTTCCTCCAAATGTGGAGAATACTTGACAGTTGTTTTGACCTTCATGTGCCATGTTATAGCATGGAACAGCTAACAATCAGACTTAATTTCTGGATGGAATGGAAACAACTCCATTTCACAGAATATTCACAATCGATTGTTGGTGATTCTCTTGTGAATTCTTTAGCCAATACTAACTTTTTAATCCAAACGCTTTGACAACAGTCTGGACTGGGTGTAGTCTTACTTGCTACAAATTGTTTAACGGTCAAAGAGAAAGAATCATGTTAGTATTATTTTCTTCTTGTCAGTGCCATCATTGTATTGGATCAGTCGCAGTACTGACTCGAAAACTGGTCAATATCTGTTGAGGCACCTCAGTCAATTTTAACATTCCTGTGTTGATGTACTCAGTAACTGTCAAGTCTGTAAAGTTTTTAGACTTGCAACATGAACAAGTGAAAGTTTACTCTTAAGAGTCCTGCATCCGCTGAAAATGCTTTCCTTTGGGGAGGCTCAAATGGAGTTTTGTGGAGGGGAGAATCCGCTTAGCAAAGCGAGAGCCACTTGATTGATCTTCTTGTCGTTTGCACCTGCACTCAACACATTCAGCGTTTTTCACCTAATGCCCCGTTGAGGCTGTGCGGAAGAATGAGGGACAGTGGTTGCACCAATGATGTTCCATTGTGTAGCACATGCTATTTCCTGTTGTTTTCTTTTGGCATTTTCTTCAATCGCTACTTCAGGGGCAGTAATCGTAGTATGACCTGAACGTGCTTCAAGACTGCAGTTGGATGTAATGCGGACTGTACATTACTTGTCTATCTTCTTGTCTTTCGTTGTCAAGTTTTTCAGCAATATTGAAATATAAGTTAAATGAGTGCAGTGCTAACTTAGCAGTATGAAGAGATAAACCAAATAAAACTGTAATATGAAATAAATCAAATGGTAGTTACAGTTGTAGTAGATGCTATACAGTATTATCTGTGGGCAAGACTGAGTTCTGTAAATCAACATGAAATCAAGAACTGAACCCATAAATTCTTTCGTAACGATCTACTGGTGCTCCACATACCGTTCAACGTGGAAAACCTTTACTGGAAGCTTTTGCCGTACGCTGGTTACTCTTCGTGGAGCTCGTAAGCTGAAATCCAAAAAAAAGGGAGATGTCATTGTGGCGAGGAAATGACCCGGCAGAATTTCGATTTGGGATCCCAGCTCTTTCATCATCTTTCTACCGTTGTCTTTGTTCACAGCTCCAGAAAACGATGGCACTAATATTGCTAGGCCACTTTGTGGCTTTACTTACGGCTTCTCCCACCTCGCTTGGACTCCGCCGTTTTCAACTCTTCGTAAAACAAGAAAATCCTCAGCTCCCAGATGACATTATGGATTCCAAACACCTTTGAAAGAGGCCAACAATTACTGTTACAAATCATCATCCATGCCGATCAACTTCGTTGTGTGTTTTGCCTGAAGAATATTTTTAAAAGCTGCTTGTGTATCAGAGTGAGAATGGTTTTGAAGGAAAAATTAATCAGTGACGAGAACTCTGGCCTCAAATGCTTAATACGATTATCTTGTGTGGGAAGAATCCCGTCTCTGTGAATTAGTCCGCGGTTTTCATTTAGCGTAGTTGCTAAACAACATGACGGTCTAATAATGACGTCATGTTGCTATGACAACTTTCGGGGGTGCTTCCAAGGGCTGTCGCTTCCTTTTAGTTGGAAAATAAACCCAGGGTAATCGAAAATTACGATTGCTAAGAGTTGATAGCGGATAGTTTGAATTTTCATTTGGGGTATCAATGAGAGTTCAGACTGTCGCTGTCGTTTCATTGCTAAATCTTGAACAAAGAGTTCGAACTCTTGATATAGACAGGCAGGATAGGCAGAAACTAAAGAATTGTAACTTGAAGGGGTAAGCAAGTACATGATGTTGATGAAATTGTTGCTGCTTGCTTACTTTCTGCTACTAACCGTAACACATTGCTAATTAACCTCAATTCGCTGCTGGCTAACTCGCATATTTGCGACGAACCTCTTAATTCACGTTGCATTTTGCTGTTTTCATCCACTGATGTGGTTTTAGCCATGGAGGAATACACAGTCCAGGGAGTGGAAATGCCACAGCTTTGCCGCCAGGAGTCGCTCATGATCACCTTCACATGTACGAAGTTGACACAACAAAGTTCATTTCTATAGCCTCATTGTTTTAAACTCGGTAAACTTTGGCGGGAAATTACGAGGGTGGCGCCGAGTTTTTTTAAAGTCGGGACGAGGGGTGGGGTGGGGTGGGGTGGGGGATGTTCCATTGTAAAGTGACAGTGATGTTAAATCGGCTTTTCTGAGGGAACCCCAAAAAGATTTCAGAATCTCTTTTTTTACACCAGAGAGGCACCAAAACGAGCTTGACTGATATCTTTACAATATTTTATTGGCGATAATGTGCTGCTTGGTCAAGTGTTTGAAAGCACTGTCAACATGACAGTTTGTTTGGTTGTGCACTTATAGTAACAAGCTTAAACTAAAAGTTTCTAGTTTTCTGTGAATTCACTTTGGTATTAGAGGACTATTGATTGTATGAGCTGGGATGCTTAGTCATAATTTAATCATAATTGCGACTAAAAAAAAAAAGAAAAAAATAACAACAATCAAACAAAAGATTAACAAAGCAAAGTCTCCGTTTCTTGCCACTGTCGCCAATTTCAGGAAGTCAGAAAACATAATTATGTCATTGTTATGCCATAAATAATGGTCCAGTTTTGTTTCAAATCACTCTACTAGTACAGATAAACTACAAGTAAGTACCTTTGACTACAGATGGCTAGGATTAATGTAGATTCCCACCTGGAAAAATTAGAGCAGTGTTTTCACGTTCTTCTGTTGCGTCATAGAAAATTCGCTAAAAACTGATTTCGGATTGTTCTGCCTTTGAAAATTCACTTGATATCGCTCTTTAAGTGTTTCAGGAGCATTCCACTGTAAAAAATTAAAAGGATCTTAGTTTTACTTTTAACAAACTTTAAAAGTTTTACCCTAAAACAAAAAAATCCAACGACATACATGACAGCTCCTCTAAGTATTGATTTTTCAATTTTCTTATTGGCATTTTTTATCTCTTTTTAGAGTTTGTTGTGCTGGGTGCGATCTGTACTACAAGGAGGTCATGGTGTTTGTTACTGGTGGCGCGACCATTATTTCATTCCTAGTCCTTTTGACGATGCTAAGGACAAAGATTGGCGAATTTAAAGGTATAAAAGCATTTCTACGATGTATAATTTTGATGCTGCTAAAAATTATTAAGATATTTTCTTTATTTATGTCAGTCCCACACTGAGTAGATAAATTTCTTCGTCTTTGTTGTCGTTCAGTTTTGCTTGGCAACGTTTTTTATCACTCCGTTATTTGGCCTTAATAGTATGTTACAAAAGGCTGTCATTAGAAGCCAGCAGCCTGCTGTTATGGCCCGTGGCTGCGGTGAAGATGGCCGGCAACTAAAAATTTGAGAATGACTAAAAAAAGCCCGGTATACACGACAAGCTTTTTGGGCACGGCACTCCTAAATTTGGCACGTGAGCCAATTTTTTTGGCCCGCCACTGTTCCATGTACACGACAAAATTTTGCACTTCTAGTTTCGTGATGCGCACCATGAAAATAAGAAACGGCACCCCAGAATTTCTAGACATTTTAGTACATTCATGAACGGTTGAACCACTTTTTGGCGAATGTATACATGTACCATCTGGATCGAGGTTGACATATTCGCGGACTCAGGATAGCGCGCAATGTCTGGTACGTTTTGAAGAAGCGAATAGCCAAAAGGGCTCGAATGGTTAAAGGAAAACGTTTTTTTTTCTGTTGTGTAATGCTTTGGGGCAACGCAGATATTATTTTGGCCAATTTTTGCTTCCCTGTATAAACCAACCGTGATTGAGAAATGTCTGTACACTTTACTAGTCTTACTTGAACTTTTACAGTTCAACAGCGAGAATTCTCTGCTGTCTTCCGACCAAAGACTGATTAGGATAGTCATTGCTTCCGCGGACCATGATTTTCACGGCTTTTGCAAGCACAGAGTCGGCTGACCTCGAAGCAGACGCCGCCTTTTTGTTGTTGAAGAGCGTGTGCCCATGCGCGTCTGTATTTGAGCACGCGGGCCCATTTTTTGGCGGGCCGAGACAACCTCGCCAGGTGGTCTACGCGGGCCGTTGCAATTTACTTTTATACGGCGAAATTAGGAGTGCTGTACCATAAATTACATATGTGGGTGTCTGTATAAAGGCGGATTAATTTTAAAGAAAATGTATGGGCCATCGTTTTTTTGCCGGTGTCCTTTAAAAAGCGTCTTAATGTAATAGAACAAGTAAAACTATGGGCTTTCCGCCGCGTCCGACAAAACTGGCCATAATGGACCTTTTACATAAATGGCAGCCAATTTATTATTCTGCTAGCCTCATTTTAAAGTAAAAATTATTTTGAATTTTGCCCGTGCTAACGGGGCTAATCAGCCTGATTAGCATGAATATAAAAGAATAATTAAGGCGGGGATCCACATGAACGCCATTTTTCTGCCACTTGACATGGCTTTAATGGAAATATCTCGTTCACGTTTTAAGCAATCCAAAAACTCTCTGCTCGTCTCATAAATCTTTGTTATGGGGTGTTTTATAAATTTTTGGGTGATTTTTGGGTATGTTTGGGAGGAAATAGTTTTTCTCAAAGGATTGGTAAAATTTATTGAAATAAGAAATATTGAAGATTTAGTGAAGTTTTAAAATTAGAATTTGTAGTTAATAATTAATAGACGGACACCAAGTTAGTCCACTAGCAACCTGGGATGCTCTTGCGTGTGTATCAACTGTCTGTAAGTGTTCCAAAAATCATTTTCTTTCTTCTATCCCTTCTTTAAACCTCTTAAAATTTCATTCAAATTCACGTGTACCCCCGCCTTAATCGGCCGCCATTTGTGAAAAAGGTCTATAACGAGATGTAAAAGCGGGATTGATTTATAGTTGATAACACTGCGCCCTGATGTTTAAAGCCCAATTAATGTTCACGTTCTACGCTGCCGTCAATCGTAACTATGGCGACAAACATTGTACCCCTGAAAACTGAAACTGACAAAATGGATCGAAATCCACCAATCACAACCCCCCAAAAAACCACGTGATGCGTAAGAACGGTCTTTCTTGAGACGTCCGCTATGATATTTGCGGCAGTGAAAAACGGAATCGTTGGTTGCGTTTTGAACTTTAGAGTTCGCATGTTATTGAAAAGCGCAGTAATGAATATTGCGGTTTCATTTAAAGATGGTGGAGTGGTAGACGCGAGTGTTCAAGACGCACTCCTTGGTAATTCGGCTTCAGTCAGCGTTAGCTGCTCTAAGACCACAGGATCTCCCAGAATCACGTGTCCCATGTATGAGCCCACGACTCCGCCTCAGTACGGGTCAATGAATAACGAGCCTCAACATATACCGTGCTCAATACAAGAGGATTTATATACAAATGAAGAGAAGTCTGAAGCGAAATGTGGGCGGTGACGCTGTGAAGAGGCTGTTTCCGCTGGTGATGTGCTGGAGTAGGTATTCAGCTCCCTCCTGGGTACAGTGGCCCAGACTGTCCGCCGCAGAAAGGCGACTTCTTTAGAGGCTGATGAACTAAATGACTGATCTGCGATCCTTTTATCAAAGCCTGTTTTAGAAAGGTGATCGTTGCATGCTAAATGAAATTGTTGTTCCGTGTTTGGTATGACAGCTGTTCATGGAAGGACCTGGCAGGAAGCGAAAAAGGAAAGAGTTTTTTCAGTTTTCCTGGAGAACAAAGAGTGATAATATGACTTTTAGATGATGTTACACGAGACGATTTTTAACGATGATTTTCAACGCAGCATCGTGACGCAACACGCGGGGCGATTTTTAACGCAACAATATGTTGCGGCAACATATTGCAAGAGTTTCAACCACCTTCAAAAACTTGCAACACTTTGCCGCAACAAAATATTGCGTTAAAAATCCCTTCGAAACGTCGAATCTTTTTACGGTGGCTAATTTACCTTATCGATAAAACCAAATTCTTCTGTCAATCTGAGACTGACATTGTTAAAATCATTTTTTAGGATCAGTTGAGCCCGTTCCTTAGCATAAACAAGTTGTTTCCGTCAGTGCTAATGAATATTAAAAAAACAGCATCCTTTCTGAAAGAGGATCTCCGATTTTGTGAGCGTTTTCTATTGCCTCAGTTGAATGTGGCTCTCGGACGATATCACAGCCTGTAATGTCTTGTTTCAATTGGACAATTATAATCGTATCTCGATGCGAATATTTTTAATAATACAGCCGCAGAATAGGTTAATACATAAAGCAGAGTTATCTTGCAAATAGCAATCGAATCCAATTTCACCAGAGAAAAACTAGTGCCGGTAGTCTTTTTGGCGACCGTTGTTTGGGGGTTCACGCAATAGCCGGTTTTGCCTAGAAGCGTTGCATGATGGCGTCACGCAATCTTCAGTGAAGATAAGGAGCGCTGCGTGACAGCCCAAACAACGGTCTGATAGAGAAACCGGATGCGAGTTTTTCTATCATGTCAAATATAGAAGAAAAGACGTATTTTGCAGTTTTTTATAGTCAACATTAATGCTTGAGAGTAAATGGAACAAAAAATTGCCGTTTTTATACGGAATTTGTATTTTGATATTACAAATAAGAATGAAATATTTAAGGTAGCGGATTGGAAAGAGAAGAAGTCGTTTGTCCGTTCTCTTTTACAAACTTGAGCCTCATAATACATGACTCAATGTTTGAGTTTGGGAGTGAAAGGACTAATTGACTAGTTTACTATCAGAAACAAGTTGTGTCGGTCAATGCTAATGAACATTTAAACGCATCCTCTCTGAAAGGAGGGTCTCCGATTTGGTGAGTGTTTTCTATTGGCTCATTTGAATGAGGCTGTCGGAGAATATCGAAGCCTGAAATGTCTTGTATTGGAGAATAGCTTATACCTAAAGCAGGGCTATCTTGTAAATGGCAATTGGATCTAATTTCACAGTAGAAAAACTAGTGTCGGCAGTCTTTGGCAACCGTTGGTTTACGCAATAGTTTTGCTAAGAAGCGTTGCATGACGGCGTCACGCAATCTTTAGTGAACATAACGAGCGCTGCGTGACAGCCCAACTAACGTTTTGCGAGAGATGCCAACTGCTTGTTTTTCTTTCATGTCAAATAATGAACAAAAGATGTATTATACAATTGTTTTCAAAGTGCCCATAACCCTTAAATGCATATTTTCAGCATCAACTCTACGCACATTGAATAGTTGAATTGTGAAATATTTCTTGTTTCGAACGTCGCGTTATTGAGTTATAGAGATCTGAATTTACAAAATGCTAATTATATGAAGTCGATCCGGGACTTTGCCATTATTTCTACGCCAATTTACAATGCGCAGTTTACAGCTTGAGAATAATAATAAACTGTGGATAGTCAGTTGATTCGTAAAAAAATATTTCTTGGAGGCGAAAACAAGTGGTTGTATAATAAATGATTCCTGTGTTGACGTCATCTAATTAGCATTTTGTAAATTCAAATCTCTATAACTCAGTAATGCGACGTTCAAAACAAGAAAAATTTCACCATTTAACTATTCAATGTGCGTAGAGTTGATTCTGAAAATATTTATTATATCTCTTAGTTAGTACGCGCGCTGTGATTGGTCAATTTAGCGGGCCGTATTTTACAGTACGGCCCGCTAAATTTGAGAGTCTCAGCATCAGGCCTAACACACGCTTACAAAAGTTGTTTTCTACATTAAAAATTATCCATAGGAAACGTTTGAAGCTATAAGTGGGTTAACATGCCAGGTTACAAAAACTCTCCGATGAAATTAAAATATAACTTTAGCAAAAAAACTGATTAGCTGCGAATCAAAAAGCATTGACAATTTTCTCGAGTAAAGCTTTTTTGTTTTGGTATTTAGGTTTTAGGCTGTAAGTTATAAAAACTCGAGTAACACGGCAAATTCGTTTAACTCTTACAATTTAATTAAGCATTAACAAAACAGTCTTTCTTCGTAAGAAAATGTCTCTATGAAAAACATAAAGCTGCAAAACAACTTGAAACGACTTCCATCGGCAAAACTTAAATTAAGCTTAACTTAGTTTGATCAAGTTTTTGTCGGGTTATAAACTTAAGTTCAGAGTTATCGTTTGTGGCAGTGGCTCTAATAAGAACAGACTTGAAGCTACAAAATTACGCTAAAAGTGTACCCTGATTCCTCAACGAAATTTTTGTCCTTGTGGTGGAGTCCATGAAAACAATTTTGCGTATTCGCAAATACGCTCTTGCTGCAGCTCACGCTGAAAATTTGTCAGGTGCGATTGAAATTCAAACTCATCGACGCACAAAGTTCGGCATGAAGCCACTAAAGCACACAAAAAGCCAAAAACAACTTGCAGTATTTGATGACGAGATATTTTCAGTGTCCTTTTAGAAGTTTGAGAGTTTCTTCGTTCACCGCTGTAGACCGAAGTGCTGCCACATTTTCCCGTTTGACAAACACGTTTGTTTTGGCGATTTTATCGCGGCGTTTTCATTCTTCTTTTCCTCGCTTGTCTTCGCCAGTAACTAAGAATCCTTTTCAAAGAAAACTACCTTATGTCAGGTTTTCGTCGTCCTACCGAACACATGGAAGATTAAATTAATTCGTTTATAGAGTTTTCATTCAGGAGCCACGCAAGTTCACGCCGAATCGAGGACCGATCACACTATTTTTGAAAGCCAATAAAATTTGCTCTTTGCTTTCTTGTGACGTACGTCAGTCAAATGAAGCCGACTATCTTTTGACTTGAAAGGTTTTCCTTTTCCGATTTAGAGATATAATAAATATCTTACTAACCTCGTTTTCTCGGTCCGTTCTGTAAATTACGGCCCTTGTTTTTCCCCTTCGATTTATGGCCCGCGCGCTTCGCGCTTGGGCCATAAATCGAAGGGGAAAAACGCGGGCCGTAATTTACAGTACGGCCCTCGAACTCGGTTAGTAAGAGGTATGTATTTAATTGTTATAGGCTTGTAAATAGCGGAGGTAAAACACTTCGCGTTAGTGAGAGTAAATAAAATAAAAAAAATTGCCCTTTTTTAAATGGAACTGTAAAGATCAATTTGTATTTTGATATTACAAATGAGAATTAATATATTTAAGGTACCGGATTGGAAAGAGAAGAACTCTTTCGTCCGTTCTCTTTTACAAATAAATTTGCTGTAAATTTTTTTGGAGCTGTGTAGTTCATTATCATTTTACTAAAAGGGATGGTTTCACGGTTCGACGCATGTACGCAGATTAATATGCGTTATTCGCTTTCCTACCAATTTTATAGGTTAAAAAACCACTAACATTTACTTCAATAATCACGTACTATAATAAGTAAAAAACAAAGCGAAGGATGACCAAAATTCACAGAAAATTTCAACGGATTACACCGACAAAGTCAACACTGAATATGGGCCTGGTCGCACTACAGTCAAAAACAAAAATTAGCCCGTGCAAAAATCGAGGAAAACCAAAGAAACCGCTCCGGTGGGACACGTTTTTTGTGGAATGCATTTTGCACGCGCTAATTTTTGTTTTTGACTGTAGTGCGACCAGGCCCTAACACCTTTGACCCGAATGATTTATTCCACGCTCTGATAGCTTTCATGGCGCACATGGGTATGTATAATCATCCATTCCATCAGCTGCCTTGACCGCCACATTTTCACGGAAAAATTTCCCGCCAGAGTTATCTACTCGCTTCCGATTGGTCTAAACCGTGAAATTAAATGGGTTAAGTCATAGCTTGCACATGCGCCGAACCGTCAAACCCCCCTTTAACATGAATGAGATATTGTAGACGCAAGCAAGGATGCTTCGATGGTTTACTGGTCCAGTGGTGTGATAAATTACCACAAAATGGACCAAAACTGTCGATGAGTGTTTCCAGTCATAAACGGACTGGTTCTGAATGAATTCCAACTTGAAAAAAGTTTACAAGTTCCCACCTTGAGCTGTTCTTCTTTTGAGAATTAACGTAATGATTCGATCAAGTTCCCACCTTGAGCTGTTCTTCTTTCGAGAATTAACGTAATGATTCGATTTAGCGCCCGGGGCGCTTATTTACTTTGAAAGCTTAAGGGAGGGCGCTAATTGGAGAATGGCGCTTTTTTTTTCTTTTCTCATATGCGAAAACATGCGAGCGCGAAAAAGCACTTCAATGAACAATAACAGGAAACGGGCGGATCCAGGAATTTCTGAAAGGGGGGGGGGGGGGGGGGGGGTCCGGGTGCATGTCCCGCGGAAAATTGAAAAAAAAAATGTGCGTACCATTGAAAAAGTCCTGGCTACGCTTCTGCAAAAGCAATACTCAAAGAGGGAGGGGGCTCTTATCAACAAAACGCACTCAAAGGGTGGGGGTGGGGGGGGGGGGGGGGGGTTGGGTTGGTGGGAAGGAGGGCGCTAAATCGAATCATTGCGGTAGTTTCTCTTGGTGTTTTAGTATTATTTTGTAAATAAGTAAAGACATTATAGCATGGTTTTGACCAATTAAAAGGTCAAATTAATATCGATAAAGACCAGTTACTTTCAAATACCTGTACTTCCCATAAATAAGGTTTTGTTAAATAGAAAGTTTATCCATCTTCGAAATGCCTATAGGGTTGCTTTGGACAAAGATTAAAGACTGAGAAAAAATCATGTGGGGGAAGGTTTATGTGTATAGTATTAAAGGAATCTGATCCAATGTAAATTGAGACAAAAACCCTTGTTTTAAATAAGTAATAATGCTCAATGCACTTGCAAGTATTTCTGTGTATAATTATTTTTTCATGCACATTATTCAACCGCTGTGCCTTTTTGCGAGATTCCTCTGCGCGATGCCTTTTTGCGTACCTGCAACCCCAGACAAAATGTTCGGGACATTGCGCCTCTCGGATACCCCCTCCGCCTTAATACCAAAGTTAAAAGAACTAAAAGTTCTTGTTTTCTACGCAAAATCGCCGGTTTTTCAACTTTGAACAAGGGGGAGGGAGGTTGAGATATCTTAAATCAAGTGTCCCAGTAGACTACGAGTGGTCCCTCCTTTTTCCTCAGGGATAATAGAGCGAGCGAAACGCGAGCTTGCGTGAAAATCACCCCACTCGAGAAAGGCGAGACGCGCGGCGGGGAGAGAGATCAAAGTGCCCTTTGGGCTATCTCCTGTAAGTTTTTCCCATCATGCAGCGCTATCATATTATGTCCGAATAATGTTTTTAGGCTAGACTGTGTGATTTCTTGAGTCAAATTTCTCTTTTATCAATTTTTTGGACGTCATTGAGAATGGTGATGCTCTCCTCTTGTCTTGTTTCTGGAGCAAGTGTTGGTAGTTTAAACTCGTCTGGATTTCCACCTGGTTTACTATCAAAATATCTAACAAGACCCTCAAACAAACAATATGTTACTGTTTCAGTTATTGCCTAGACATGCACCACCACTTATAAAATAATGGCATTCTCGTCATTTTTAACAGAGTGTAACAACATGTACATGGTAACAAAATCTCGATTTGTTGTCTGTTCAGAGATTGAACAAGTTTTCTATAACTGTTAATCATTCATACAATTAATTACTAGCTTTTAATTGTCATTTGCTGCAGGAAAAATGCTATCATCTGTTTAAAGATGGTGGGTCTTAGGGAAGTGGTCATAACAAGTGTACTCAACGAGAACCCACCCTGTGTAGGGGTAGGGGGTTACACAAGATACCACCTATCTAATGAGTCTAATGGACACATTTTTTTGGCCAGAAAATCGGAGATAAGAGTTTAATATTCTGTCTGCATAAAGCTTGCATTGCTAGTAAAATGGCACAGGAATATTTTTATCTTTCTCTCAGTTTCTACTCCTGATAGAATGGGGGCTATACGAACAAGACACCATCTTTTTAGGTGGGGCGAGAGGGGGTACATAAACAGACCACCAGTCTTTTTGTTAAATGGTGGTTCCTGTCAGAAAGACCATTTCCGTTAGCTATTTCTATCTGAATCTGGGTTGTTTTAATTATGTGTAACAATATTATTATTATGTGTAACAATATTATTATTATTATCTTCAACAAAAATAATTTATAGTCGAAATATTAAATTGACATTGTAGAATTTTTTAAGCTAATAATTTTAAGTCATTAATTTAAGTCATCAATAAATGTTAGTGTTATATACAAGCTATGTGATCTTTTCTTTTGTGATACTTTATGGTCCCGGAGCAAACGTTATCCTTTAGTTTCCATTCCTGCTTAATTCAATACCTTTCTATGCATACATGTGCATCTCATCGTAAATAAACTTTAGCAATTCTTGTGCGATATGCCAACGGAGGGCAGGCAGGAATATTTAGCCATCTGCCGACATAGTTCGCAGGGAATTAATGTTTCAGTTTTAGTTTTTGGGTGCAAACATAAAGCGTAACGCATTTCGAACAAGCTCGATTTATTTTAAATAATTCGTTATAAAAGTTATAGTGCAAAACCCGTTCTTTATTGCCTACAGCTTCGAAAATACATTGAAGTGTTTATTTCGAAAATATAAGTGGAAATCATGTACTGTTTTCTTGCAGCAACCCGTTCTCTGCATTAGTCAGCTAACTTCATTTCACTCATTTGCCGCCATGTTTTGAAGGAGGGCCCTGTTGAGCGCGCTCAACCCAATCTCGACCGGGTTCGGACACCGACTAACTATTAACCCAGGATTAAAGGTAACCGAAGATTTAAGGGACGGACCATTAGAAAAGTGATGGGGGGGGGGGGGGGGGGGGGGGGAGGGGGGATTTTCAGCTTGCACGAATTTTTTTTTCGCCCATTGCTTGTGAAGGATTTTTTTTTTTGCAGGTGAAACCCTCTGCACGAATTTTTTTTTTCAAACAAATATTGCTTTGTTGTTATTTACTAATTAAAAAAAGGTGTAATACTTAAAAACCATTTTTGACCATTACGTATATTTGAAAAATATATATTAGGAATAGTTAACATCAAAATGTTATGTACTGTTTGTTATATACTGATTTAGTGTTTTCTTTTCATTATACACTTTTTAACAGCAATTCATATCAAATGTTTTACAAATGTTGGCATCAAGAAGCTGTTATATTAAAATATCCAGTAGGCAACATTTGAAAATCTTGAAATTCTATTTTTTTTTTATATCACAATGTATTTAGCATGTACTTTAAATTGGAAAGTGAATTTAATGATGAAATTCTTCTTCATCTTATTCAATACTATGTGCACTCTTTTACTGGATACTTCCCCCCTTCATTTTACTCACGACTTTCATTTGAACAGCGAGATCTTGATTCATTACCTATGCTTTTGTGCTTTATACATTTTACTAAACTTACAACAGATCAGTTCATGTTGGTAACAGTTAAAGTTTTAACAATCACCTTTGTATCAATGAACTTTTTCATTGTGTTATAGAATTTTTCATCAAGGGGACCCCTCTAATTTTATTGTGGGCACAAATAATTTTTTAAATTAAACAAATATTAATATCAATGTTAAAACGTTATTTAATATTGAAACTGTTTATGGATAATTACATGTATTTATCGCGTTCGAAGAACGCAATCCTAATTTCGTGTTGGAGACAAATTTGAGATTTTTTGGTAGACGGTCTTCCAAATGCCCCCCCCCCCCCCTCTTGGTTTTTTTCAGGGGCTCGTTTCCGCCGGAAATTCCTTCGAACGCGTCTCCATGATCTGTGATTACTGCTAGTCATAGTTTATTGAAGTTAAAACTTACAGCCCCAGAGCCAGCTGAATTTAATATGCCAACCTTCACAAAATATTTTAAAAAATAATTAAAAATGTTTATACTACAATTATAAGAATACCTAAAATACTATGGATGGACTATGATACAGCTAAAAAAAATCTATCATTTGTAACAATTATGTGGAATAAAACGTTTTTGAATCTACTGGTTTTGCATGTTGGCAACTGAAATTTGCGCTTTCCGTCTATTGAATTGAAAATATGAATTCATTATATCACCTTATAATTGTCATTTCATGCAGTGTGAGGTAAACACTTCAATGAACACTATCAAATGTCTTTATTTATAAATAATAGTATAGGAAGGCCCCAAGAATGTTTTGAATTTTTAAAACGCCAAGAGCGCTATTTTCAATAGGCACTTAGGCAGCTTTTATATATTAAATAACAACCACAATAGGACTTCTCCTTCTGCATGAATTTTTTTTCTTTGCCTTGAACTTTGCACGAATTTTTTTTCCTGGCATTTTCCCTTGCACGAATTCCCCCCCCCCCCCCCCCCATCACTTTTCTAATGGTCTGTCCCTAATTTATTTGTTGAAAAGGTTTTTTTAAAAGCTTATTTTAAGCTATATGTGAAGACAAACAAAGTCGAAACTATTAAGAGCAAAAATACGCTGCAGACTTGGAAAAATCTCCATTGATTTATTACTTTAGTGGAATCAAAAGTTGATGAGTAACGCAGGGGCGGCGGATCCAGGATATTTTTTATGGGGATGTTTGGGGGGGGGGGGGGGGGGCTACTGGTATATCCCTATTGACTTGAAGTCTATAAATTTTTTTTTATGTTGCAATTAAAAAGAAAACTGTTAAAACCGACGGTCTAAAGGGAGGTGGCTTGCCACCCAATTTTCCCCCTCCCCTGCATCCGCCCCTGTAACGCTGGGTTAGTTTAATTGCGCTTTGAACAACCCCTTCTAGGACAGAAACTTAATGCTGATATAAAGGGAAAAAATCTAAATACCGAGCTTGATTAAGAGATAATCACCCAAAACTCCCTCAGAGCTATAATGCACGGTTTTGAGTTTGCAAAATAATAATTTTCATTGTGCTGTGACAGAAGGTTTCGCTGAATCTCAGATTTATCAAGCACTGTTTAAGATGCATTTGGTAAGTTATTTGACTTGTCTGAAACGAAAGAAATTGTCGGCCGTATTGCTATTTATGATCATCCGACTGTTTCCCGGCCTGCTTATACAGACTTGATCATGCTACCCGCACGGCTATAAAACGGAGCGAATCGAAGCGAAAACAAGCAGTCTCGACTGGGGCATGCAGTGTCAACTCTCTCTGCGGCATATTGCGTATATTAGCTTTATCGAACTTTCAAGTCCGGCTCTGCCAAGCTGCAATTCACATATTGTCGAATGACCCATTCTACATTTCACTCTTCCCTCTTATCTTTTATCATAGTTTGTTTAATCCGATTTTGACAATACGACTTTGTCGCATAAATTGATTCCGCCATGAAAATCAAGCCTAAAACTGCCGGGGCACAGGTGTGTCGCAAACGGCATGAGAAATGTCGTGCGATTTTGAAACATGTTTTAAATTCTACGACACCAGGCCGGAGGAAAATAATTACCGAGACGCAGTAGAGAAAAACAAAACACATTGCATAATGCTGTATATATTCTCAAATTAAATTGAAGTTAACTGAATAGACCCCTTTACGATTGCCAGGGCATGCCGGGTAATCAGGACAAGATGGTGGAAAAATCAAAAGTTTGTATGAGAACTCAAAGTCATTTAATTGTTGCAAATTGGATATATTTGTCATTTTACCTTTGAAAAATGTAACTCTTGAGCTTAAAGATACTACACACTAAATCTGGAGTGCATAGCAGTCATTTGTTGCTTTTTAGAAAACCTGGGTTCTTCCATACATTTTCTGTAATCAGGCAACACAAAAATTACATAAAATGTATGGAAGACGTCACATTTGCTAAAAAGTGACAAAAGACTGCCGTGCACTCCAGATTTAGTGTGTAGTATCTTTAAGCTCAAGAGTTACATACAAATATATCCAATTTGCAACAATTAAATGACTTTGATTTTTCCACCATCTTGTCCTGATTACCCAGCATGCCCTGCCAACCGTAAAGGGTCTATGTCAGCTAATGTCTGACAGATGTTATCTTAATCAGTTGTTCAGGTCAGGCGACATTCTGCGAAGGTTCAAGCATAAGACACTTACTCCACAACAGAATATTAAATTAACTAAAATAACCTCAAGAAGTATTCATGATTTTAAATTTTCTTAATTACATTTTTACTGACAAGATTTTTTAGTATTTTGATAATTAGAATTAGAGTTTTGTGGTGTTTATGTTAGTGAGTTATCTATGGTAGTTTTTAATTCTAGTCTTAGTAGATTTTGGTCTTAAATTTTTATTGATTTGTTTTTGTATTTTTATTATATTTTAGATAGTTAGGTCACCCCTATTAGCAGTGTGGAATTCCCTCTGCTAGATTTTGACTGACACGTTATTAAAGTCATTATTATTTATTATTATTATTATATTGATTCCAATATAGACACAGCATTTTCATTCTTGGATCTTAGACTACATCCCTGAAGAAACACTTTCTCACAAGTCTTGCACGCCATAGACTATATAAGTCTATTAAAACAGACACTACTCACGGCCTAAGAAATTTTCTGATCCTCAGTAATATTTTCACAACGCCAATAGCCGGTTACTTATCAAACAAATGAGTCTAAGCCAAATTAAAGAAACCCTAATATACATCAGGAGAGCTATTACAATGAAGGCATGGATAATAGACAGATAAAATTCTAATCAGTTCTATTGTCAACATGAAACCCTGCTGAAATTATCAAAGGACCAATAATATTATCGAGCAAACATGTCATATATTCCTAGGGTCATCTAATGTATACCTACTTTAGAAAGCTATAGTTTTTGAAAATACTTTTTACGACTTTTGCCTATCTCATTTTATACTACTGTATATAAATGACCATAAATGGATGGGAAGCGAAATAATCCATTTCACAGTTCGACGGAATACCAGATATATTAAACCATCCATAGGGAAAACTAAGGCGGACTACCCGTAGCAAAAAAACAACAGACTAAAATGAACCAAAATGAGACCTTAAAGAGTCAATGAATTGAGCCTTAAAATGAACAAAAATTAAAAACCAAGATTAAAGGCCAACCGGCAAAATCAGTACACTGAAATATACACTGTACTGTATAGAATCAGAAGAAATGTTCTACTGATTAATCAGTCGCTTGAGAAAATAAACTCTTCCAGTTATTCAGTCTTCACATGTACATACAGCGTTTGTGAAATTCTTTCTGATCACTTTCAAGCACCCGTTGTAAGATGGATTCCACACTGTACAGGAACAATACTATTCCCAGCGGCCTCACTTAAGCGTATATAAGAGAATCCATTCTACATACGCTCTCCTTTCTCGCACGTCCGTGTCGCGTACGTTTATATGGCTCACGCTCCAAAATCGCAGTTCAAGTTCAACGACCTCGCCAAGAACGAGAAGCCGTCGTTGCTACCCAAGGTGTACTTCATTAGCCCCAACAGTTTCCAGCTGTCGCTCCAAGACGTGTACCACCCCGCCACCTGTAGAGTAAATTGAGGTATTCCGCTCCGTCTTTTTCTTCCGTTTTTGCTTTAGCACTCCCAGTCGTGCTTCGTTTCTCGCTATGTCGTTTCGTTTTTCGTATCATTATTTGCCTTTCTGTAGCCTCGCCCAGTTTGTTTTCCCCCTTGGGGTTTTTCATTTGCTTTCCACGCGCCGCTTCGCTCGCCCTTTAGTTTTTTATTGTCATGCCGTGGCTTTTGCCATGTTTACCCCTATTTGCATTTCGTTCGTTTTGCCCGTTGTTTTGGAGTTTTTACTGCTTCTTCCAAGCTTATTTTTACCTTTTCGCGTCAACTTGTTTACGTTGTTCGCTATTTATTTCACAAGTCCTTGCTAGCACGCCCCTTGGGTCCTCCCTTTGTCATAGCGCCCTCGCATTTTACTCCCGTTTATAGGGGGGGGGGGGGGGGGGGGGCTGTTTCCATTTTCCTTGGGCTGGCTCCTTAGTTTTTTCACGTCACTTAGGTTCGTTTTATAATGGCGGTGCCTGGAGGGGTTACAAAGCCCTCTCGGATTACCGGGCGCCAGGGCCGCCATTCCCCGGGTTTACTCTTAGTTTTAGAGGTTTTGTTAAAATTTAAGATCCCTTTCCCTCCCGGGGTTATTAACACGATTTTCCCTTTATCCCCACACCCGGGGAGTGGCGACCCGTAGTTTCTGTCTTTGTTTGAGTTTTGGCCCCGTTTTTTGACATTTAGTCCCACGTTATTTAATATTTGAGGGTTAACAGTTTTGGCCCCGTTTTAGTTTTGTGGGTTAACAGTTTAGCCCCACGTGTGTTAGTATTTGCGGGTTAACAGTTTTGGTCCCGCTTTGTTTTGTGGGTTAACAGTTTTGTCCCACATGATTTATATTTGCGGGTTAACAGTTTTGGCCCCGCTTTGTTTTGTTGGTTAACAGTTTAGCCCCACGTGTGTTAGTATTTGCGGCTTAACAGTTTTGGTCCCCCTTTGTTTTGTGGGTTAAAAATTTAGTTCCACACCATTTAATATTTGCGGGTTAACAGTTTTTGTCCCGCTTTGTTTTGTGGGTTAACAGTTTAGTCCCACATGATTTAATTTTTGCGGGTTAACAGTTTCGGTCCCGCTTTGTTCTGTGGATTAACAGCTTTGTCCCACATGATTTAATTTTTGCGGGTTAACAGTTTCGGTCCCGCTTTGTTTTGTGGGTTAACAGCTTAGTCCCACATGATTTAATTTTTGCGGGTTAACAGTTTTGGTCCCACTTTGTTTTGTGGGTTAACACCTTAGACCCACATGATTAAATTTTTGCGGGTTAACAGTTTTGGTCCCGCTTTGTTTTGTGGGTTTACAGCTTTATTTGCGTTTTCCCCTCTACGCCTTCGGGTTTGAGTCTGGGTATCGGATGTTGTTTGAGTCTGGGTATCGGATGTTATTTCGGGTCGGAGTATGGGATTGAGTATGGGTGGTCTGTCGGTTCTGTCCCTGTGATCTTGGTACCCCGCTGCCAAGACTGCTAATGACGCCAGGTCTCCCATTCTCATTATATAAGTGCAAGTGAGACCGGTGGGAATAGTTTACTCCGGGGGGGGGGGGGGGTACTCCCTATAATGGGCTATACGGGGATGCTCCGCCCGAAAGGGGTACCTTTTTGAGGCTGGAGGTATATGAAAGGGTAGGGATTTCACGGGTTGAAGTATATGAAAGGGTAGGGATTTCACGAAGTATAGGAAAAGGTAGGGAAAACACAAGTTGAAGTATAAAAAAGGTAGGGAAATCTGCCATTTAAGTATATAAAAAGCGCCTTTCAAAATACATCAAACAGACGCAAGTAAAGGCTATATGAAAGGGGTACCATTTTCATTGAAAGGTATATGAAAGGGGTACCATTTTCATTGAAAGGTATATGAAAGGGGTACCTTTTCCTGTCAAAATCGGTATGTGAAAGGGTAAGGGTTTGGACCTTGGGGCGGAGCATCCCCGTACAAAACGTTGTCGGGTACCCCCCGCCGGGAGTTTACTATTTATTGCTTACCTCAAACTCTCTTTTTCCTTTCTTTGGAACGTAATGCTATAACAATATCAGTTCATTTTTACAAAAGATTGAGAAATATTAAGCACACATCGTAAAGGATATTTGCCAATTCAAGCGCGCCTCGACAATTATTCATCTCTACTGATCGATTTCCAGAGGCGTAGTACTGGAATTGCAAGTCTATGATCTGACATAATACTAGTAGTAATCATAGATTATAGTGCGTCTCCTTATCCCGTGGCACCTCTTCTTGACCTAGTACCTCAGTTTCATGAATTAATTCAGCCACTGTTTAAAAGGGCTATGTCGCGAGACATTTCACGCAGGCAAAAACGTCGGGCCGACATCAAACAACACGCTTTCGCCGTGGGATCGGGCAAAATCCTGCCGTGTTGTGTACTCCGAAAGGTCTCAGATTTTTCCGACATATAAATAGTATATTTGTCTTGATTTCATTTCGGTTATTTCTGAAATCATGATGTACTAATATCGGAACCGGAAATAAGAAATTTCTGAGAAAGCCTGAAAAAGTGCTCCCGTGATAAACTTCTTGGACACCGCGTTAATGGAGCATGAAATCGACGATTAAGGACGTTCACGCTAATTGTTTATGCGTATCCTTACTGCGCACGCAATTCATGTCGCAACGCCATGCTACGTCATGCACGAGCGCGCGCTAGAGAAGAAATCTAAGCACATAAAGGGCTGATAGCCGTTGCGTTAACTTTGCTTAGATTTAACTCGCTTGGATGGTCGGTGACCCCCAATTTTTTTTTTCATAGATAATTTTCTTTGCCAATTCTCGACAGTTTGTGAAAAAATGAACAAAAAATCAATGTAGGAAGTTAAATATTTTCCATTTTTCTACCCGCGCGCCATCGAATCCTGCCAACTTGCGGCTCTCAGAGTTTGCAAATGCTGTCGTTTAAAGATGAAATTTACTTCAAGGAACGTCACCAGTTGAATGAATTTGCTGAACAGACCTACTCGAATAAAATTTGGGAAAGAAAGTTGCATTTTAGAGATTCATTTGCAATATTTTTAGACTAACAGACATTGGGGTCACATCCCGTAAGGAAGACCAATTTTTCAAAATTAGGGTCGCCTTTCAGATAGCTTATCTCAGAAACGAAGTCGGTGACCCCCTCATTTTTTGCATTTCTGACACGAGTAACTCATAACCTAGCTGTAGCAAAAGTTTTATAAAAAAATCAATGTTAGAAGATTTTCGCGCGAACGTCCTTAAGTCACGCAACATTCAACGTGAATTTCGCAGGATTTTTCAGATAAAATTACAACTACCAGTTGCAAGTAAGACACAAGACTATTGAATATAATATGATCTCGAGACCAGAATAACGATTATCATTAAATCTTAAATCGCTTTGAAATAATGATCATCATTAACGCCCGACACATTATGGAGAAAGAGTAATTCCTGGGGTCGAGTTTGTCTCGGGCCGCTCTACTGCATTCAAAATGGCGGACAGAGGCGAAGGTAAGAACGCTTTTTTTAGACTTTTTAGAATCAATTTCCGCCTCAATTTTTACTCGAAGGGTTAAATTTACGGCTAAACTACAGAATATAGGGCCACTTTTTACCGTATACCAAACGGCTCGTTTTGCTCTTTAGTTTATATGCACTGCCGAGCCAAACGAGCCTGACCAAATACATTAGACCCTGTGCACTGCCGAGGCAAACGTTAACGAGCCATCAAAAACATAGACCCAACACTGGCGGGCAAAAGGAAGTGTCCTTCAATGCCTGAACTGTTTTATAAGTGCAAAGATTTCGGTTTATCCTAGTACAGTGTACCGGTTCACAAGGGATTTCACATATTTGTATTCACCAGGACAGAACCAAGATTTCCGTATAATCCCATGCGTTAGTTATGCATACCGAAACAAACGCGAAAACAATAGAACGCCAAAAAAAAAAACAACAACAACAACAATGGTGCATACATATACATAATAAATGTATGGGGTTATAGAGAAATCTTACCTTCCTAGAAAAGACTTGCAAAAAGGCTCCTATGGCATGAGGCAACTCGTAAATATGAAATGCTCTTCTTATACCGAGTGGATGGCGGACCAATGTCACTAATCGTAACATCGTATTTAGTATGATAAAGGTGCACTTTTTTTTATATGTAAAGAATGTGAAGTAATTCATGAACAACAAAAATGAAGGGGGTTATGTATGCAAGGAGAATATGAATTATTCCCCTTGCATTTTATTATATAATCCCCTTGCATTTTAATTAGTTATTCTTCAGCCCCATTGTTCCCTTCGAGAAATCAAGGCTGCATCCGGCTTTTCAGACAGTTGATTGCGGGGTTACGAGATATATTCCCCTGAGAAAGATCAAAGGAATTTGAGCCAAAGTGAAAATAATAGTGATTAGAGTGCAAGAAAAGCCTCTAGCATGTAGGGTATCAAAGAATCGACGAGTAAACAAATTTAAAACATGTTACACAGTTCCCGATGCATATTTGTGTCACACTAAGACATGTTTTTGATTTTAAATCATTTTAGAAACAAAATTTGGTTTATGCTCGAGCCAGAGAACTTTCTCTCGATTAATATTGATTCTTCAATTAGCTTTCCGATGCTTGATTTTCATCAATTAATTACGCCGGGTGGAAGTGTTAGTGCGGATGTAAAAAAAAAGCATTTACTGTGCTGTAGTATTTACCAAAGTCTTGAAAAATCTGTTTGAAGTCCGCAGATTGGTTTTTATTTTCCATACTGAGGGGCTTAAAGGGGCTCTACCCGGCCAAAGTCATTCTACATTTTCTGTAAACAGTAGTGCTCCAGTGACTGGAACTGTAGAAAGTGTTAAATCACATTTATGTGATGAGGAGTATCAGGTAACTTCACCAGTGAAGATTAACCACCCATACCCTTGGTCTACACAGGGCTCATAAAAATCTAAAATTTAAACTTGACTTGTGTGAAATCAAATCTTAAGTTTTACTTGTTGGACAAGTTTTTATAAATAGTAATTGTTACTCAAGCTTAATTCACAGGTGATTTGTCCATATCCTTACCCATTGTGCTAGTGAGTGGAGAAAGTTACTTTCCTCATACAAAAAAAAAACTGAAATTGTGTCCCTTTTTTCACTTAGGCTTTGTGGGGTGGGCGATGACAGGAGGGGGCAGTAGCAACAACTGGAGAGGAAGTAGAGAATATCAACAGCCAGTTTTCAAGATTGGGTAGTTGTACAAAACACATGCTTGTGGAAGGTATTAAATTATCTTTCAGTGATTGCATTTTTAACTCTAAGTGATATCTTGGTGATGAAGTACATAAGAGTAACTAATTGAGTTGAACTGTTTGTCTTGTTTTAACAGGGACCCATTTAAAATTTACCCTTTTTAACTCAAGAATCTGGGAAGCTGGTATACATGTAGTCGTGTCTCATGTATACAGACAGGGAAAATTACAAAATGCTGTCACAATAAAGCTGTTACTGAAAAAAATGCATTGGTGCATGTATTTTGGACATTGTTGCTATTGTTGTTGTTAAAGCCATTATTAGTAGCTATTGTTGGTGTTTTATTTTTAGAGGAAGTAGTCTCGTACAATGAAAAACACCAACTATTGCCAGCAGGGGAGGCTTTTCTGTGTCACTTGCTGGCTTTAGATATGTGTACTCCCAAGCAGGGGAGCTGCACAGGATTGTTGAGAGTATATTATGGAAAAAAGATCGGAAAACTAATTTTACCAAAGCCTTGTTCCAACTTTGTGGCTGGTGAAGCTGTGTTGATGGAAAAGGCCATACTATATCTAGACCCTCAGATGATAATGGTCAATATGAAATTTTTAACCTGCTTGAATGGATGGCTACATACATGTAGATTACAATTTCTTTTGTTTTCTTTTAAATAAATGATTTAATTTATGCATCTGCAGTATTAAGCTGTAAAAAAGACTAATTGGAGACATGGAACTTAAAATTAATACAAATTACTAAAATTAATGTACATAAAAATAAAGAATCATGTTGTTGATGTTGTTGTTCTTTCTGTTGTTAATGTGTTATTTCAATGATGCTGTAACCTGGCTTATGCCCTTTTTATCTGTTGGTCAGTGGCTCAGTTTCCTCTAGACCAAATGTAATTGCAGTCCAACCTATTTAATACTGACACCAAATGGACAGTATATGGCGTATTATAGAAGTAAGAGTTATCATCGATTTTAGATCTTTTGGACCAGTGAAACTGTCCAAAGTAAAGAGCTGTTCATGTTAAACAGGTGTCCATAAGATTAGGTGTGACTATGTTGTTTTTTCCCTTTAGATGGATCCAAACAATGCTAAAAGTTGCGTAAGAAAATATCATCAATCATCATCAAGCTTGGAGAAACGGTTGGAAAGTATAACAGACTCGCCGCCGCCAATGATTGCGTCGAAATGAAAGAAGTTGAAAAACGGGAATTTTCCCTGGAAAGGTAAAATTTGAACTGGAGATGGTAAACACACTGTATTCTAAAAAATAATAGTAGGTTTATATCAAGTCGAACTTTACAGTAAAGAGATGACGTTACCAAGTAATATCAGGCTAGTAAATTGTCGAATTGACCAGTGAGTTTAATGGCTCTGAAAATTTGAAAAAAATTGAGGAAAGTGTTTATGGAAGGCAAGGCCCTGCATTCTAATAATCTTCTCTATACAATTCCTAAAAAGTTTTCAAATATCCACACTATCATAAAAGCACAAACCTTATCAGCAGTGGCCTCAAACGTGGCGATTTTCCTAATTTTGCTATTATCTTTTCAAAGCATCAATTAATGGCAATGAAGATGCTGAAGTGACAGGCGACGAGAGCAGTGAAATGGTTAGCGGGAGCGATTCTGGAGACATTGTCCTGGATGCCCTTGCCAATATAGGTGCAGCCCCGATGTTCACAGCGCCTGCCGAGGAATAGAATTTTCCGGTTGGTAAAAGGCGCTACAATGGCCGAAACGGCAGTAACGCATGCAGTTTGATTAGCTTGGTGATCGGTTACGCTTTAAATGTGAGGAAGATCTCGCCCCACTTTGCTTCTTACCTTTGTCAAGTACCGTCATTGATGTTGTTTGCGGCAACCGGTGTACGACTTATGTCTCGATAGTTTACCCTAAGGTATCTATCCATTCAGAAAGCTGCCAGTGTGTTAGAAATTAATCTAGTTTGATATTGGCGTGTGAAACAATTTGCCAGTACGCCTGAAAGATCAATATGAGCAGTACACTGTTGGCGTTCAGTTACTGTACGAGAAGACATCGCTTCCCGTTCCTCTTTTTTCGGATGAACTATTTTGAACGAGAAAACCTCTGTTTTACATCACTAAGGGTTTCATAATGTATGTTGACACCCATTCTCATGACCCTAGCGGCCCGGGGTTAGACACAGCTGAAGTAAAGGACCTTAATGAGATTTGTAGAGCAGTTTGGGAACTTTAGGGGAATGATGACAATGATGAGAAAACCTATGGAAACTTTGTGATCGGCGACTTTTAAATTTAAGAGCTTGGTTTCTTAAAAGCTATAACCCCACACAATGATGTTGGAACAGTCCTAAGTGATAACTACACTTTGTTTGCTCCCCAAATTTTGCATAAACTATTGTTTTTAAATGCTCTTGGGAGGACTGCATATTCCCAAGAGCATTTCAAAACAATAGTTTATGCAAAATTTGGGGGGCAAACAAAGTGTATTATGGGAAATCGGAAAATAGAGAATAGGTTTTTTACAGGGTTGTAGCCTCTCGTATAGAGTCGTTAGTGTATTAGCGATATACTTGTCAGGGCGTTTGTTTCGTAAACGGATTTAAAATGCATATGTAGGAATTTCGTCTATGTGCTTGAAGCTGTGCATTATATCAGAAGCTTACAGTATGTTATGATTTACTGATTATATAAATAATGTAATTTCGCTATTGCTTGGGTTTTGCATTGCCAGGCTTAGTAATTTGCCCCAAAAAAGTGTCGCGCCACTTTCTCAACCAATCAGAAGTATTTTTATGTTGTGTGTTGTATCGTTACTGTAATTAAAGTAAATATGAAAAGTGTCCTTTACTGGCCCAAGGGTTCCTTATCTTAGAAACAAGTTAATAAGGTGAAGTAGTCTTTTCGTTTGCGTACTCTGGTACCTCGGCAACAGCTCATATAGTTATGGCTTTCTAGCAAACAGTTGTTTGCCTTTCGTAACGAATAAAGTGAAGTTGCAAGTGTAATACTTATAATAAAGACGCTGTCAAAATTTGTCTTTCTTTCTTTCTTTCTTTCTTTCTTTCTTTCTTTCTTTCTTTCTTTCTTTCTTTCTTTCTTTCTTTCTTTCTTTCTTTCTTTCTTTCTTTCTTCTTTCTTTCTTTCTTTCTTTCTTTCTTTCTTTCTTTCTTTCTTTCTTTCTTTCTTTCTTTCTTTCTTTCTTTCTTTCTTTCTTTCTTTCTTTCTTTCTTTCTTTCTTTCTTTCTTTCTTTCTTTCTTTCTTTCTTTCTTTCTTTCTTTCTTTCTTTCTTTCTTTCTTTCTTTCTTTCTTTCTTTCTTTCTTTCTTTCTTTCTTTCTTTCTTTCTTTCTTTCTTTCTTTCTTTCTTTCTTTCTTTCTTTCTTTCTTTCTTTCTTTCTTTCTTTCTTTCTTTCTTTCTTTCTTTCTTTCTTTCTTTCTTTCTTTCTTTCTTTCTTTCTTTCTTTCTTTCTTTCTTTCTTTCTTTCTTTCTTTCTTTCTTTCTTTCTTTCTTTCTTTCTTTCTTTCTTTCTTTCTTTCTTTCTTTCTTTCTTTCTTTCTTTCTTTCTTTCTTTCTTTCTTTCTTTCTTTCTTTCTTTCTTTCTTTCTTTCTTTCTTTCTTTCTTTCTTTCTTTCTTTCTTTCTTCTTTCTTTCTTTCTTTCTTTCTTTCTTTCTTTCTTTCTTTCTTTCTTTCTTTCTTTCTTTCTTTCTTTCTTTCTTTCTTTCTTTCTTTCTTTCTTTCTTTCTTTCTTTCTTTCTTTCTTTCTTTCTTTCTTTCTTTCTTTCTTTCTTTCTTTCTTTCTTTCTTTCTTTCTTTCTTTCTTTCTTTCTTTCTTTCTTTCTTTCTTTCTTTCTTTCTTTCTTTCTTTCTTTCTTTCTTTCTTTCTTTCTTTCTTTCTTTCTTTCTTTCTTTCTTTCTTTCTTTCTTTCTTTCTTTCTTTCTTTCTTTCTTTCTTTCTTTCTTTCTTTCTTTCTTTCTTTCTTTCTTTCTTTCTTTCTTTCTTTCTTTCTTTCTTTCTTTCTTTCTTTCTTTCTTTCTTTCTTTCTTTCTTTCTTTCTTTCTTTCTTTCTTTCTTTCTTTCTTTCTTTCTTTCTTTCTTTCTTTCTTTCTTTCTTTCTTTCTTTCTTTCTTTCTTTCTTTCTTTCTTTCTTTCACCGTTATTTAAAGGGACTGTTTCACGCTATGTGCATGCTTGTCCATATCTTTTCATTTCTTGTTAAAAGACGACAGGCTTAATTTCGAAGACGATTGAAACAGATTATAGATACGAATGCTAAACGGAGTTTATTCTTTCGATTCAAAGCATAAATAGCCAACGTACTTTGAGCCTTCACAGGTTTTATGTCTAATTAAACCGTTCTTACCAACACAAACTTAACAAAAGGTTGTTCTGGTATACCGGATTCCGGAATACCCTCTGATTGGTCAATTATGACACTTCTGTTCACACTCGAACACTGCGGAAGAAAAACAGCTATCATCGAGTCACGCTGAGATCGAAATCGTTGTAAACAACGTACTCAAAGACTTCCCGAATATCGTATCTCTTCGCGAAGAACAGAAAGATTGCTTGAATAACCTTGTTCCCTCGTCGCCCCACATTTTTTCGCTATTGCATCGTTAATAAGGGCCACTCCAAGCGAATTTTGGTCCTCACCAGAGCTTGAAAAAGCGAGAGAACGTCGCGATTTCGCAGCGCTGTCAGCCGTCGGCGCACGCTTCACTGAGGGAGTATGTCCTATCGGCGACCTTGTGTAGGTTTGCTAACATTATATTTCTGTTCACTTTTATCCAGTTTGTGGCCTACCGAGCGAGCAATGTCGGCCAACACCAAACTCTTCGCTCCAAAATATCCAACAATATCCTTATTTTTAACTGCACTAAAAAGGGACACACGCGGAACTTTGGTTCATGCCAAAACTTCACACTTTTTTTTAGCAAAACCTACAACACGTTGAAGGATGGACTGGCAATTCATTTGCAGAAGAACGTGACAACGATCGGACATCGAAACGCAGACCGAGATCATATTTCCCGGGAAATCTAATCCCGAGAAATCTTATCCGGTTGTAATTGACATATGATTGACAACTGAGCTGGCGGTCTAAAATTGGGCGGAAGGACCTTTTGTTGAGTTTGTCTACAGGCGTTCCCTCGTCTCCCCGCATTTTTTTCGCTCGCTTTTCTTCGCGCCTTCCCCAACTATTAGCGCTTTTCCCACTATCTGAACGCCTGGAACAGGCTATTCTTGGTTTTCACTGTCACGCCATAAAATTTTAAAATCGAAACGAATTAGTGAAAGAAGCCAATAATTTGTAATGTTATAAAAGAGTAACAAATAAACAACTTCGCTAAGTCTCAGATCTGTGCAGTATCCCGTTGTTGAATTATTCGCCGAAGCATTCGACTCAAATTTACAGAGCTTTGTATGGAAATGCCATCCCTGAGGGACACCAAGATATATTTTTTTAGAATCGAAACTATTTAGTGAAAGAAGCCAATAATTTGTAATGTTATAAAAGAGTAACAAATAAACAACTTCACTAAGTCTCAGATCTGTGCCGTATCCCGTTGTTAAATTATTCGCCGAAGCACTCGGCTCAAATTTACAGAGCTTTGTATGGAAAAGCCATCTTGGTGCCCCTCGGAGGGGCACCAAATGGACGCCGGAAATCAATAAAAACATCTGGACTTCACTTTCGCTCTGAAAGCGATTACTTTTCTCTCGTGAACTACTATTCGTTCGCATAAACTGCCTTCCTAATACTTTAACTGCCCAAAGTGCTAAAAATCACGAGGAGAGGCCCTTGTTACGTAGGAAAAAGCTTTGTCACGGACGCCATGTTGGTGTCACGTAGGGTAAAAAGCCAGAAATTGAAAATGCTGTATTTTCAAAACGAAAGACGCTACCGGGTTGGAAACTTGTGAAAAGGTTTATTTTTAAGTCATCTTCAACCTGGTGGACATATAAATTCAGAAGGCATTACGATTTATGATTTTCGAATTTGATGACGTCACGTGAAAACCAAGAATACAATGGTCAGCTGTGTTGTTGAACAGCAAGAAAAGCGAAACATGATCTATTGACACTTTCTCAAATCGACGTCAGTTGGTATCTGATATCAATAGCTATCCTCAAAGGAAATAGGTGTGGAGCAGCAAAGAGACTTTTATAGCATTTAACACTTTTATTTCTTGTTTTCTAACCGAATCAGCAGCTCAACTAACAATAGTATTGCAACAAACAAATTATTTCTTTTATCTTATGGATTAATCCTATCTAGATGATATCAATTGAAATAGGTGTGCAGCAGCAAAAAGACTTACAGCATTTAACACTTTTATTTCTTGTTTTCTAACTGAATCAGCAGCTCAACTAACAATAGTATTGCAACAAACAAATATTTCTTTTATCTTATGGATTAATCATATCTAGATGCCGTTTAAATCTACTGCATATAAATTTCCACCGACTCTTTTGCAAGGAATAGCGGAGGAAATGAAACATTAATGTGCTTTCTTCTTGCAAAGAATAACTGGGGCTCGCTTCAAATATGCCGGATTGAGATCGCAGAATAAGTCGTTCCACTTGCCTGCTTTGCCATAAGTGTCTGTACCAAACATGCTCCCACATTTCTCCGACAGATTGTTTGGTTCCCCGCTAGACCAAGCAGTGTAGCCTTTCGCCAGTGGAGTATCATCAATCCAGTAGAACTTATTGCCGGCTTTGTGGACAAAACCAAGCCACGCACCCAACTGTGTGACTGTTTTTTGTTTCTTTACCAGGTTGAATATGAAGTTATTCTCGGCAGCTGATCTGATTATAGCGAGATCTCCTCCAAGCATCTGACATGTTCGTCGCGCATCGGTCCAATTCAGGGTTGGAATGTCAATGATTAAAAAGTTGAAATTTCCATACCGAACCCAACCGTCATCTGGACAAACTGTACAATTAAAGCAGAAAACAGGAAACATAGATTTAATGTGGAACATAGCACGTGAAGCCTATTGTGTGATCTAACTGACACTAGCTAAGACAGCGGATGAAACATTTGCCAGCCAAAACAGCATTTAACATTAATTTTGAAACTGTTTTCCTGAAATGTAATTTACCTTTAACAGATTTCTCATACAAATAGTCGATTTTGTACTTCATCTCGGTTAACAGTTTTCGGTTGGCCTTCCCGAGTCCCCGGTTGTTGATGTTAATAGTTTGATCCATCGCGGCGGGCAGAGGCGCTTCATCACCAAGCGCTGAAAGAGAGCTCGCACTTTGAGGTTTGCCTTGTGCAGAACCAATCAAAACAAGAATAAAAACGATTAAGACGTAACTCAATTTTCGAAACATTCTTGAAGTCTTCATGTCTATGAAGTGTTCTCGTAAATGTGTGGGCCGTGAAGATGGAATTTATATTTAAAGATGGTTTTTAGATTCACGCGGAAGCGCATGCTATTGGCTAGGCACGCATCGGATGTTTTTAGATTCATGCGGAAGCGCATCCTATTGGCCATGCACGCATCGGATGTTTTTAGATTCATGCGGAAGCGCATCCTATTGGCCATGCACGCATCGGATGTTTTTAGATTCACGCGGAAGCGCATGCTATTGGCTATGCACGCATCGGATGTTTTTAGATTCACGCGGAAGCGCATGCTATTGGCTATGCACGCATCGGATGTTTTTAGATTCATGCGGAAGCGCATCCTATTGTCCATGCACGCATCGGATGTTTTTAGATTCACGCGGAAGCGCATGCTATTGGCTATGCACGCATCGGATGTTCATGACGTTCCAGTTAGGTCACCTCTATCGCGGAGGTCACGGATTCCCCTCAGAGTTCTCTATTTATACACTTTGTGCCTAAACTTTTGTTTTTAAATGCTCTTGGGAGGACTGCGTATTCCCAAGAGCATTTCAAAACAATAAGTTATGCAAAATTTGGGGGGGGGGGGGGGGGGGGGCAAACAAAGTGTATTATGGGCAATTCGAAAATAGAGAATTCTGTGCGATGGCCAAAATTTCAGACTGAAAAGCAAAGGATAACCATTTGCCTACCGAAAGTTTCAACAAATTACCCCGTCCCCCTCCCCACAAACACCCACCTTACATTTTGAAAAATCGAGAAGCATTTATTTTTGTTCGGGAATATCTCCCGGCGCTTGTTCACAATCACAAGGACTGTATCTTTCTAATGGTTGCGTTTAATTTTCTCACAATCTCGTTTACAATGTTACACTCTCAATAGCTATTCCGTTCTGAATTAAAGCTTTTACATCAATGGCTTATACATTCCACGTACTGCGGTTAATTCTTGGCTTGCTATACCCTATTGTAATACATAACCCTATATTTAGCTCATCATTTTTCTTTGGTACCCTTAAATCAGTACGTGATCTCTGTAAGTGAAAGACACGCTGTGACGTAACAGAAACAATTCGAGTAGCGTGATATGAAAATACAATTGACTATTATCAGACAATTTTCGATCACTCACATCTAGCTCTGTTTTGAACAAAGAGGAATCGTGAGGGAATGGTTTGTGTGTACGTCATAAACATGACAAAGGAATCTGTACCAGAGTAAAGTGAGACAACCGGCAAAGAGCCCTCCCTTGTTTGAAAAGTGAAGTATCAATATCAAGATATCAATATTACGTTAACATGTATTAATAGCCATTTTGTTTAAACAAGGTCGCTAAGTAACATCCGCCGGATGCACGTGTGGCCAACAGCTTCGCATGAATCTTTAAACCATCTTTAAAGAACCCTTGTTTGAAGGGGAATCCCGAAACGTCGAATTGGACATCGATCGCGAGTTCGAGTTCGAGTTGGATTTCGAGTTGGACTTCAAGTTGGATTTCGAGTTGGACTTCGAGTTGGACTTCAAATTAAAAAAAAAAATACAAATACGAAAAAATATAATCAATAAAACTCGACTCGAGTTGGACTTCGAGTTAAAATATACAAATATGGAAAAATATAATCGATAAAAATCGACAGAAATTAACTAGTCCCGGGTTGTATCGGAAATCGATAAAAATCGCTAAGTGTGAAAGTTCTGCATATCGATTTTTATAAATTTTGATTACACGGGCCGTTGCAATTTACTTTTACACGGCAAAATTAGGAGTAAATTATAACTTACATATGTGGTTGTCCGTATAAAGGCGGATTAATTTTAAAGAAAATATATGGGTCATCGTCTTTATACGGGTGTCCTATAAAAAGCGTCTTAATGTAAGAGAACATGTAAAACTATGGGCTTTCCGCCGTGTCCGACAAAACTGGCCGTAATGGACCTTTTTATCTCCTGTAATTTAATGTTTAACTTACAGGAGTTTATGTGGGCTAACATGCATTCTTTATGCATTTTTGTTAGCAAAAAATGCGTTAGATACTATTAATAGACTTTTTAGTGAATTTGTGGGGACATTCCTGTTGCATTTTTGTTAGCACATTACTGCTCTATCTGTCATCAGTCCTACGTCACTACGGAGTACCATGAGAAGAAGACCACGAGCTTCTCAAATCTCTCGAGGCTGACCTCATTGATGATAAAAATATTGGCGCCAAAATAAATCAAAGCTTGGCTAACATAGCGTCCAAATGGTGGGGCATCACCCTTCCCAACGATAAGCTCAAAGCACTACTGGCTAAACACGCCAAACCTGAAAATTGCGCCGACATATCCACCGTAAGAGTCAACCCAGAAATTTGGGATCAAATGAATAATTCTAAGCGCAAAGCCGACCTGAGAGTCAGTAACATACAACAAGCCTTACAGGAAGCCACTTTCGGCATTTTAAAAGCAAGTGATCGATTAGTGGACCAGAAACCGAACACAGATAAAGAAACACTGGCCGCTAATATCGACGCCATTGTCCTAATAGGACACGCTGTCGGGGGGGGGGGGGGGGGGGGGGACGGCGGAGCTTTCCCGCTTATGCCGAGAGCAGATTAAACCGGCCCTTAAAGCTGAATTTCATTCGCTTTGCACCCAGGCAAATGAGTCGGCCAGTCGTTCAGATTTGCTATTTGGGGCCGACTTAGCCAAACAAGTGCGCGATGCTAAAGATACGAACAACCTTGGGAAAGCCATAGGCGCAGGCAAATCTGGCGCGACACGTTTTTCCCGCCCATACAATTCCCATTATGATAACAAGCACAGGGCACAAAAGAATTTTGGCAAACACTCCAGGCCTGGAGAGAGCAAGCCGTAATTTTAGGGGAGGACCAGAAAAAACCACCTCCAAGAACCGAACTGAGAGGACATAATACAATCTCTGAAAAATATAAAAAAAAATCGGTATTATAAAAGTGACAGGCCAAACGCGACTCCCGCTTGTCGCAAAATGTATAAAGAAGCCTTTAGAATAGTTTTCCCAAGAAGGTCTATGAGATATTTGTTCCCCTTAGATCATCAAAATAGAGATGTGACATATGCTCGATATGTATTGTATGACTCTGATCTTTGGGATATAAATCTCTTTAATGACAGGAGGTCAGTTTACATGCTGTGCATCATAGCCATTTATAGAATTATTGTTTCTCTATGCCTTCGTTTATGCTAGCTCTTGGCATATGTTGGGGCTTCTTTGGCTAATTCTTGTTGCAAGATAAGTAGTGATCGGCTGCAGTTTTTGTTGTTGTTATGAATATGCTTGGATGAGTGAATCTCTCAGCCCGTGATTTAGTGTCTAAGTCTGCGGTGTGCAAGACTTGTGAGAAAGTTGATCTTTATCACGGATGTAAGCGTCTAAGATCAAAGTCTGAAGCTGCCGTGCCTCTATTAGTATTAATACGAAAGGGGTACCTTTTTGAGGCTGGAGGTATATGAAAGGGTCGGGATTTCACGAGTCGAAGTATATGAAAGGGTAGGGATTTCACGAAGAATAGGAAAGGGTAGCGAAAACACGAGTTGAAGCATAAAAAAGGTAGGGAAAACTGCCATTTAAGTATTATGAAAGGGCCTTTCAAAATATATTAAACAGATGCACATAAAGGCTATATGAAAGGGGTACCATTTTCATCGAAAGGTATATGAAAGGGGTACCTTTTCTGTCAAAAACGGTATATGAAAGGGTAAGGGTTTGGACCTCGGTGCGGAGCATCCCCGTACAAACCTTTGTTAAGTACCCCCCGGGAAAACGGTACGTGACCTAAAGTCTAGATACACTAAAGTCCATTAGCGCCTAGCAGCAGATCACCTCTGATAAGGAAATTCTGACATCTGTCAGAGGTGCAACGCTTGAGTTGGACACGAGGCCATTTAACACTACACGCCCACAATCTATTTTCCCCGGGCTATTTTCTCTGTTGAAGAATGTGCCATTATTGACAATGAAATAGCAAAACTACTATCTAGAAGTATTATTGAAACAACTGATCATGATTCTTATGAAGTGTTTTTCCCCATCTTCATTAGACTTAGGAAAGACGGGGGCCACAGACTCATTCTAAATCTCAAGGGACTAAACCAATTTGTCACTTATCACCATTTTTAAAATGGAAACGCTCCAGTTTATAATAGACCGATTAGTCGAAAAGAATTGCTATATGGCCTCGCTTGACCTCAAGGACGCTTATTATACGGTTGGCGTGAATCCCTCGCACAGAAAATACCTACGTTTCATATGGAAAAATGTCCTGTATCAGTTCACGTGCCTACCTAACAGGTTATCCTCTTGTCCCAGAAAACTCACTAAATTGCTAAAACCGCCGCTTACCGAGCTACATTTCAGCTAGTTATATTGATGACCTTCACCTCCAAGGGAGAACATACGATCTTTGTGTCTCTAACGTGATTGACACCTTTATTCAATTCGATACCTTGGGGTTTACAATCCACCCAGAAAAGTCTGTATTTAAACCAGCTTCCCAACGCTTAGTCCTATTAGGCTTTATTATTGACTCGGTCGCCATGACTATTACACTGACCCCTGAAAAGGCCTTGAAAGTTAAAAAAGCTTGCACCACCCTTCTAGGACAGGGCCCTACGACAATTCGACAAGTAGCCTGTGTGATAGGAAAAATTATCTCATCGTTCCCTGGGGTCATGCATGGACAACGTTATTATCGAGCCCTTGAGCATGCCAAAACTGCATCTCTCAAAACTGGCAAAGGCGATTTTGACAGTCAGATGTCCTTAACGGAAGACTGCAAAAAGGAACTCCAGTGGTGGGTGGACAATGTCGTGAGTTCCCATAACGTCCCATGAACAGCCCTCAAACACCCTCACCACCGACGCATCTCAAAATGGTTGGGGGGCGGTTTACAATGACACAAGCACTGGAGGGTTTTTGGTCCGATCGGTCCGACGAGGGAAAAATTACATCACATAAACTACTGTACCTCGAATTATTAGCGGTATTCATGGGCCTACAAACATTTTGTAAAACAAATTACAACACCAATCTTAGAATCCTCACAGATAACACAACTGCAACAGCAGTCCTAAATCATATGGGGACTAGCCATTCAGCCCCTTGCAATCGCCTAGGAAGAAAAACTTGGGAATGGTGCATCGATCGCCAAATATGGCTCAGTGCTGCCCACACCCCTGGGGTTTATAATATCAAGGCCGATTTGGAATCGAGACGAACCAACGATAATGTACCAGTCAAATCCAAGAGCGCCCATCCCTCTCCCCCCGGGCAAACCCCCGGGCATTTGACTTTTTTAAAAATATTGGTCAAATGCCCACTATGTGGGCAGTTTATACGGTCAAATGCCCCACCGGACAGGGCTTCACAGAGCGTCAAATACCCCACCGTCCGGGCAAGGAGTTTTTAAAGAAACTAGTTAAAGGAATTTTTACAACGTTTCACACCTTTTAATGTAACAATTTATACAAATTTTTATTTTATACAGTAAGCCCACATTGGACAATTCTTTTCAAAAACGCAGAGATGCACCAACAAAACAGATAATATAACGGTAAAATTTCCTGTGCGCTTTCATGGCGACGGAATATTATAAAATATGACTATAAAAAATTACTTTACCTTTCGATACGAGCTCGGAAAGTTTCCTGCTAAAACACCTTTCAGGATTTCCTTGTCCGAGCTCCACACTTTAAACAAAGGCATCTGAACTCCAGAATAATGAATATTTATAACGAAAGGGGTCAACCGAGCCAACAGACACAACAGCAAAACCACGTGGAAACTACCGGAAAAGAATGGTTTACGAAATCCTTTACCTTGCGACCGCTGACCTACGTTTTTGTCGAAGTCAAATGCCTGCCCCGTCGGGCCTCGTTTCACGTCAAATGCCCCACTATGCGGAGCTAACCACTAGTCAAATGCTCTGGGTATGCCCGGGGGGGATAGGCGCTCTTGGATTTGACTGGTACATAAATAACACGTACGGAATGGATACTTGATACCGCCTCCCTCGGTAATGCACTGTCGCAACTAAGCTTGCGCCCGACTATAGAACTTTTTCGCATCACGATTAAATAATCAATTTCCTCAATACGAAGACACCTTGAGCCCATAGAACTAGTTGCTTACAAACAGGATGAAAACGAAACAGCCTATGCGTAGTTTCGCGCATAAAGCGTTATCTGCATATCACTATAAAGGAGCAAAGGCCGGGGACACAACTGTCAACTTCTTATTAGTTTTATCAAATCACATAATCCGGTCTCTCTCTCCTCCGCAGAGGCTCCTATCAGTAAAGAACAGTAAAAGAGAAAATGGGAGCGCGGGGAACGATGGGAAGAGCGAAAGAGTTCCCCGCGCGCTTTACTTTTTACCTCTACCCAGCCTCCGTGCGTTTTTTTTTTTTGCCAAGCGTGGAGCGTGACTGGGAGGCCTCTGCGGAGGAGAGAGCAATCAAACTCAATCGGATTCGATTTTGTTCGGAATCCATGTCTTGCAATTGATAAGTAAATCACGCAGGACTAATCATAATCAACTTTTATTGAATGGAATAAATAGAAAAACGTCCAAATATCGAACCGAATTTCAATGTTTAGTAAAATATATTTTGTAGCAGAGAACAAAACGACGGTAAAATAATGAAATGCACTTTCGTTTACATTTCTATATTCAGAAGGAAGGATATGGTTTCTCTCCTGTTTGTCACCGTTACACTCAAACAGAAGTTGCACTATTTCATTCACTGCAACACAGGCAGTGGTGTTCAATATGTGAAGAATCATTATTAGTAGCCAAAACGCTGCCGCCATCAGTCTGTCCAAGTCCTCGAGAGCGGCCAAAAGCGACGTTGACAGGAGAAGAGCAATTTCCAGCATGACAACAATTACATTGGAGGAAGTGCTTACTATTAACATGGATGACAAAAATAGCAAGTGATAATAATCGAACGTTCGATTGAGTTCGATGGTTGGTTGTTCGGTAATCGAGCGTTCGATTGGGTTCGATTGTTCACTGTTCGGTAATCGAACGTTCGATTTTGTTCGATTGACCAAATTTTATTGTGAGTTCGATTTCGTTCGATTACCGAACCCAATCGAACGATTGGTGTTCGATTGGGTTCGATTACCGAACGTTCGATTGGATACGCCGGGTCTCAATAAAGGTTAATAAACAGGTCGATTTTAATTAAATGCGTCATTAAAAAGAAAGAAATATTTCCAGAATTTCTATATAAAATAAAGCAGATATTTACAAACGAAAGGAAAAGAAATGTAATTGTGAAATATAGATTTGGGTTATTAGAATTCAGAGTTTTTACTCATGCGCATAGCGGCATGAGTCAAGGTTTCGGTAAGGTTCCTTTTCGTCCCGCTTTTTGTAGTCACAAATTGCCTTGTTTTTTTAAAGTTTCCCGTATCCCGCGGGATGACTTTCACTGGTCTGATTGGTTGACACGCGACCTCGTGATTTCGGCGTGCCGAGTGGCGTGCCCGTAATCACGTTTAGTGTACGCGAACTCGCCCCTGCCTCCCCTAGAAAGTTATTTTTGCCCCCTATTGTTATAAAGGGCTTCAGGAAGGTTAAACCAATCAGAATCCGTCTACTGAGCACATGTCTGGGTCTGGGTTTTAGGGGGGACTAGAGAGAATCGGTTTGTCACTCAGAGAAGACTTTCAGATTCAAACAAATATGGCCTCTTCTGTGCTCTACACTTCAATTTTTCAGACGTTCATTTTCCATTACCAAAGTGTAAACATGCCTTTGAAGAACTTCGAAATGGAAAGAAAGAGTCCTTAAGACGATTTGTATGCCTTTGAATTGGCGGTTAGAGAGCTGAAAGCGATGGAATCGTCCTGTGAGGATCACAAAGTGAGACACAAAGCCCGGCACAAAGCGAGACATGTGTTCCTACAGAATTCATATTCGAAGCTCGAAGCGGCAGACTTTACTAAGAATTGGAAAACTACGGTAAAGAAAATAACATTTTTGAATGTCCATTTACTTTGATGGACTGTTTATTTCTGTTATCAGTGAGAATTTTTGCGAAATATGATCAAATATCGGCCGCACGAGAAATTCTTTGACAAATTTGCTTGCGTTGCCGAGAGCTTCCTCGATAATTCGCAGACCCTAGCGCTCCTCGCTGCAATTAGGCTAAATAAATCGCCAAGCCTTCCGGAAGCAGAAAATCAATGAATTCTGATGAGCGTTTGATTCTTTTATTCAAGGGAATGACATTTTTACTCGTGGCAAAGCACACGAGTTATAAATCCGGCGTTGACTTTTCTTGTTTTTTTTCCTGTCACATTAGCGCATGCAAATTTATGCACGCATATTTAAGTCTATATCGACGACTATATGGCTTTCGGCCATGAAATACATACCGTAAAATCTCTCCGTGTGTTGACTCGAGAAGCAAGATAATTAAAGAACTACTGCGTACAACTGCACACTTTCAAGACAATTCAAGGCGTTCATGGATGGATAGGACCGTTTGATATTGTGTTCGCCGCTTATTCCTGTGGGATTTTTGCTTTGGCAAGTTCTGTGTTTGATAGACTTAGCGATCGAGCTCCGGGTCGAGCTTAAGTGTCAGCTACTGAATCTAGTGAATGTAGTGTAGTCTTACTTTTAAACCCGTGTATATGTGAAAGCATGATGAACAGGTTATCGGCAAGGGTGTTTAAATAAAATTCACTCACTCACTTGCCCCTTCCATCAGCTGTATAAAACTTCTGAAACTTAGTGAGCAAATGCTTTGTTACGAACACGTTTCGTAACAGGAATTCAACATGGATCCAACGATAACAATAATTAATTTGATGTAAACGAATATAGACAACAATAAGCTTACAGATGTTTCGCATTTGGAGTTTTTAGTGCAACATTAAAATCGATCTAAAAGGATTTTGCAACCTAAACACGCGTTCTGATGCGTATCTAAGTTAAAATAATAAAATTTAGTTCATTGGTAGCATGTGCTCTTGGACAGCGCAGTGATTGAGTTTGTGCCTTAGTCCCGGACGGCCCCAGTTCGAATCTCCATAGAGTCCTCTTTTTTTTTTTCCTTTTTTTTTCTTTTTTCGAACTGGACATTATAAAAAGTGATATACTTTTTTTTTCGTTCGTCAAAAATCCTTACGTTTAATTTAAAAAAATATATATATATCGAACTGTGTCAGTGTGAAAACGTAAGCTTACATCAATATTGCGTTACGCGTTACGCGTTAGCATTTCTTCTTCTTGGGTTGGCTCTTAGGAGCCTTTGATTAGACATAATTTTAAGCTTATGTTTCTCTGTAAAAGCACTCAAATCACTTAGGAATCAATGCTGCAATGAGTTAAAGGTGCCACGAGTTCAAGCTGTGTACAGCTTCTTGTCATTCAAGGAAATATGATTTTCATTAAAACGTTTTGACCTTTAGAACAAATATTGTGGAGCGCGCGATCGAATTACATTCCACACAAAGTTTGCATGAAACGAAACAATCTTGCCATCCGTCGGTGGGGTGGGGGGGGGGGGGGGGGGGGGGGGGGGAGTCTTTCTGGAATAACCCAATGCCCAATATGTAATAGAAATAATTCACGGTTTGGGAAGTATCAGACTATAATGCTGGTTTGATCGGGAATCAATAAATTAAATATTCAAAGCGAGTAAGAAAAAATGGTAGCTTTAATCAACGTGTCTTGCTCGTGTCTTGACTGATGGTGCAATGTGTGTCACGCAAAATTCGTTGAGGGGTAGCGGTGCGTGACACATTTAAAATAAACCATAAAACTTTCTTACACAAGCGCATGAGTAAAGGCTGCTGGTAGCCTCTTGTTAAGTTTAGGTATTAGTACAAAACGCGTTTTTAGAGGAAAATATAACAACATATGTTATAATCATGATATTTTTAGAAAATAAGTATTTGATTTCAAAGATGAAATCTGAAAACCTAAGGAAAGAAGCGGACGCATTTTGCCTGTTTACACGATCGCTGTTTTGAAAAATGCCCTGGCATTCAGTTAGGTAACATTCATACTGTTTAATTCTCTTCTGCATAGCAATGATTTCTGCGGCCTACGATTATGGCAGTTTTCATGTTTTAAGGGAACATGAGTTTCACCAATAAACTTATTGTTCGCTGTGGCATGTACGTCATTATAGGTCATTCCCTGTTTTAGTAACAATGCACGTTAACTAGCCGGGTTCTCATGTTTCGTGAACTTTGTAATGAAACGTTTATTTATATGTATTTACTGCTGGCATATTAGCAGCATGAAATTCGGTGGGAGTCTTTCTGGCTTTATCTGGATGGGAAATTTGGAAAAAGTATGACTATTCCCTTTATAATTATTATGTCAGATCAACTTGCAATTCCAGTACTAGGCCTTTGGAAATCGATCGGTCCGGTAGAGATGAATCATCATTCGTGCGCTTGAATTGGCTAACATCCTTTACGATGTGTGCTTAATATTTCCCAATCAGTTGTAAAAATGAACTGATATTGTTTATAGCATTACGTTCCAAAGAAAGGGAAGAGAGAGTTTAAGGTAAGTAGTAGCATTGTTGCTGTACAGTGTGGAATCCATCTTACAACGGGTGCTTGAAAGTGATCAGAAAGAATTTCACAAACGCTGTATGTACATGTGAATAAAAAAGTTTTATTTTATCAAGCGACAATAAGTGTGTAATCAGTAGAAAATTTCTTCTGATTCTTGTACAGTGTATATTTCAGGATTACATGTACTGATTTTGCCGGTTGGTCTTTAATCTTGGTTTGTAATTTTTGTTCATTTTAAGGCTCAAACATTTAGGTTTCAGTGACTTTTTAAGGCCTCATTTTGGTTCATTTTGGTCTGTTTTTTTGGGGGGCTACGGGGCCTAGTTTTTAGTTTTCCTTATGGATGGTTTAATATATCTGGTATTCCGTCGAACTGTGAAATGGTTTATTTCGCTTCACGATCCATTTATATACAGTAGTATAAAATGAGACAGGCAAAAGTCGTAAAAAGTATTTTTAAAAAAGCCTTTAGAATAGCTTTCTAAAGTAGGTATACATTAGATCACCCTAGGAATATATGACATGTTGCTCGATAATATTGGTTCTTGATAATTTCAGCAGGGTTTCATGTTCACAAAAGAACTGATTAGAATTATTTTATCTGTCTATTATCCATGCCTTCATTGTAATAGCTCTCCTGATGTATATTAGGGTTTCTTTAATTTGGCTTAGACTCGTTTGTTAGATCGGCTGAAATTGTTATTCTGATCGTTGTGAAAATTACTGAGAATCAGAAAATTTCTTAGGCCGTGATTTAGTGTCTATTTTAATAGACTTAAATAGTCTATGGCGTGCAAGACTTGTGAGAAAGTGTTTCTTCACGGATGCAGTCTAAGATCCAAGAATGAAAATGCTGTGCATGTCTTTATTGGAAACAATACTTCTTGAGGTTAATTATTCTGTTGTAGAGTAGTGTTTTGTGTCTTGTGCTTGACAGAACCTTCGCAGAATGTCGCCTGACCTGAACAACAGGCATTGACATTCAGTTAACTTCACTTTAATTTGCAATGTCTTTTTTTTTCCTCTACTGCGTCTCGGTAATTATTTTCCCCTGGCCTGGTGTCGAAGAATTTAAGACATGTTTCAAAATCGCACAACATTTTTCTAAACTAAAGGATAAGGTTTGCTCTGTGACTATACAGTACATCACAAAAGGAAAGATCGCATTGCTTGTATATAACACTGACATTTATTGATTACTTAAATTAATGGCTTAAAATTATTAGCTTAAATAGAAACTTAAAAAAAAAACTCCTACAATGTCAATTTAATATTTCGACAATAAATTATTTTTGTTGAAGATATTGCATGTTACACATAATTTAAACAGCCCAGGTTTAGATAAAAATCACTAACGGAAATGGTCTCTCGGACAGGAACCACCATTTAGTAAAAACACTGGTGGTCTCTCTATGTACCCCCTCTCGCCCCACCTAAAAAGATGGTGTCTTGTTCTCATAGCCCCCGTTCTATCAGGAGTAGAAACTGAGAGAAAGATAAAAATATTCCTGTGCCGTTTTACTAGCAATGCAAGCTTCATGCCGACAGAATATTAAACTCTCATCTCTGATTTTTAGGCCAAAAGAAAGGCGTCCATTACACTCATTAGATAGGTGGTATGCTGTGTAACCCCCTATCCCTACACAGGGTGGGTCCTCGTCGAGTATACTTGCTATGATCACTTCCCTAAGAGCCACCATCTGTAAAGTGATGCTAGCATTTTTGCTGCAGCAAATGACAATTGAAAGCTAGTAATTAATTGTATGGATGATAACAGTTATAGAAAACTTGCTCAATTTCTGAGCTGGACAACAAATCGAGATTTTGTTACCATGTACATGTGTTACACTCTGTTAAAAATGACGAGAATGCCATTATTTTATAAGTGGTGGTGCATGTCTAGGGAAGAACTGAAACAGTAACAACAATATTCCGACATAATATGACAGCACTGCGTGACGGGAAAAAACTTACAGGAGATAGCCCAAAGGGCACTTTGATTCATAAACGGCAGTCGATTTATTATTCTGCTAGCCTCGTTGTAAAAATTCCTTGAAATTTTCCCCATGTTAACGAGGCTAATCAGGCTGATTAGCATGAATACAAAAGAATAATTAATCGGTTGCCATTTATGAAAAAGACCTATGACGAGATGTAAAGGCAGGGTTGAACTGTTGTTGATAATATTGCACCTGGGCCGGGTTGTTCAAATCACGATTGAGCTAACCCAGGATTAGCATCAATTTTGAATCCAGTTAAACAACTCAATAACTGAAAATTTTCTGTTTTCTGCCATTCAGTTTCGACTTTAACTTAATGTCTTCACTACTAGCTACAAATGACCTTTTGAAAACATTTTTAAACAGAGAAATGAAATCCTCGGTTAACCTTTGATCCAGGATTAGCGTTAATCGGCTTTCGAACAACCAGGCCCTGAAGTTTAAAGCACAACTAATGTTCACGTTTTACGCTGTCGACAATCAAAATTATGGCGACAAACATTGTACCCCTGAAAACAGAAACTGACAAAATGGATCGAAATCCACCAATCACAACCCACAAACATGACCACGTGACCGTTTTGGGTAAAGGATCGGTGTTTCTTTGAGACGTCCGCTATATTTGCCGGCGGCAGTGAATAACGGAATTGCTGGTTGCGGTTTGCGTGTTATTGACATGCGCAGTAATGAATATTGCGGTTTAATTTAAAGATGGCGGAGTGGTAGACGCGAGTGTTCAAGACGCACTCCTTGGTAATTCGGCTTCAGTCAGCGCTAGCTGCTCTAAGACCATAGGATTTCCCAGAATCACGTGTCCCATGTATGAGCCCACGACTCCGCCTCAGTACGGGTCAATGAATAACGAGCCTCAACATACACCGTGCTCAATACAGGAGGATTTATGTACAAATGAAGAGAAGTCTGAAGCAAAATGTGGGCGGTAACGCTGTGGAGAGGCTGTTTCCGCTGGTGATGTGCTGGAGTAGGTTTTCAGCTCCCTCCTGGGTCAGTAGCCCGGACTGTCCGCCTTAGAAAGGCGACTACTTTAAGGCTGATGAACTAATGGACTGATCTGCGATCCTTTAATCAAAGCCTGTTTTAGAAAGGTGATCGTTGCATGCTAAATGAAATTGTTGTTCCGTGTTTGGTATGACAGCTGTTCATGGAAGGACCAGACAGGAAGCGAAAAAGGAAAGAGTTTTTTCAGTTTTCCTGGAGAACAAAGAGCGATAATATGACTTTTAGATGATGTTACACGAGACGATTTTTAACGATGATTTTCAACGCAGCATCGTGACGCTCGCGCCGTGTTACGCAACACGCGGGGAGATTTTTTTTACGCAACAACATGTTGCGGCAACATGTTGCAAGAGTTTCAACCACCTTCAAAAACTTGCAACACTTTGCCGCAACAAAATATTGCGTTAAAAATCGCCCGCGCGTTGTTACATGGTGCCATCCTATGGCAATATCACCTTTATTTACTTAATCTTCTATGAAGAACCCACACAACGAAAATAAACAGGATACAGTCGAACCTCCCTAATTCAGTACCATTGTGAGGACATTTATCAATTTGCCTGCGTACGTTGTATGTACAGAAGTTCATTCGATTAGTTGAGATCAAGTGTGTACCTAGAGGAGGTGCTTCTTAATAACGCTAGCCTGACTACCTGTGTCTTCAAGGTGTGCCCTTTCATTCCCAAAAGCGGCCAAGATGGAATGAAAAGAACTGCTGATTAGCTTTCATTTGAATGTTCGCCCTTAAAGTTTCCATCCACAGACTCGGAAGAGGGAACCCACTTTTATCGCATGCTGTAAGGAATACAGCTTATCAGTAGGATGGAAAGCCGTTTTATATTCTATGGTATACCACGGGTTGTATTCAACGGTAGATTCTAGATTTTGTGGTTGACTCTGTCAATCTGAGACTGACATTGTTAAAATCATTTTTAGGATCAGTTGAGCCCGTTTTTTAGCATAAACAAGTTGTTTCGGTCAGTGCTAATGAATATTAAAAAACCGCATCCTTTCTGAAAGAGGATCTCCGATTTTGTGAGCGTTTTCTATTGCCTCAGTTGAATGTGGCTCTCGGACGATATCACAGCCTGTAATGTCTTGTTTCAATTGGACAATTATAATCGTATCTCGATTCGAATATTTTTAATAATACAGCCGCAGAATAGGTTAATACATAAAGCAGGGTTATCTTGCAAATAGCAATCGAATCCAATTTCACCAGAGAAAAACTAGTGCCGGTAGTCTTTTTGGCGACTGTTGTTTGGGGGTTCACGCAATAGCCGGTTTTGCTAAGAAGCGTTGCATGATGGCGTCACGCAATCTTCAGTGAAGATAAGGAGCGCTGCGTGACAGCCCAAACAACGGTCTGATAGTAAAATAATCTCACTACAAACAATAGCCCTGGGCGCGGGGACTAAGTTATGGGAAGATACCCGCGACTGCCAGGACAAGATGTGAGACAAATGTAGGGGGCGAAGCCGACCGCCACCAGGGGAGGTGGGAGGGTCGAAACGTAACCGTATTCGCCCTGAACTCCGTTAAACTGACCACGAGGTGAATGAAAAGACCGATATTTGAGGCGGAGGCCGCAAAGCATCATGCCGAGAGCGCGCAAGAGCAGCCCGCCGGAATTTAGGGAACTCAGTCTCTTCCGCGCAATGGGCTAATTAAGTATGCAGTGAGAATAGCGGACTGTAAATTATCCGGGTGTGACACTGGTGTGAAATGAGTTGAAGCCGTCCTAGGGAAAACCGATTCTAGTATGGTAAGAGACGCGTTAACGTCCGAGCGTTGCATATACCTCTTCGCCACCTCCCCACTTTTCCAGCCCAAATACTGGGCCACGTCTTCCTGCGAGCAACCCAAAAGGCGAAGAGTGGTAGATAACCCAACGCGAAAACTACGCGGGGTTTCCCCCGCATGGAGTTTAGCCTCCGAAAGATACTTCTTCAAACGGTTGTATACTGCAGAGCCCGTAAAAGGCTTATCGCTCAATGATTTGTTACGCAAATGGGCGAGATTGCCCAAACTTGGGCGAGACGCCACCAATTCCGGAGGAGGCAAGGGGCCAACAAAGGGAGGGGCTCCCTGTGTGAGACAGCGAAGGGGTACGTCCCCCAAAGAGGTGAATCCCTGAGCTGCTTGCAGTCTAGTGGCGAACAAAGGGGGACCCACCTAAAGCGTAACAGACAAAACAAAAAATGAGGGGTAAAATACGCTAGAATAAAAAACAGGGAGCCCAACCCTCTGTTGACCTCAAGCTCCGAATCAGATCCGGAATAGAGACTGAGAAGGTCCCCCCAAGGTCAACTGAGGAGAGGGCAAGGTCCCACCCAAACACAAAACACAAAAGGCGTGGATGCTAAATGAACTTTATTTCAAGAGGATAACAAAACAACTCAAAACGCGTAGCTACCACAAACTGAGGTACATACGGCTTGCGCGCGCAGAAACACAGCGGGACGCAATAAGCCTAGGATAACATTACAGACTTCCCAACATGCAATAGCCCAGGTCGCTGAAAGCACGTGGCGCCTCTACGGGACGCTGGCTCCGAGCCACAAAACATAAAATTCTGAAAACATGTGACGACTATCCAGAGCACTGGCCCTCCAGGCCACGAGATATAAAACTCTGAAAAACATGTCACGCCTCTCCGGGGCGATGGCTCTCCAGGCCATGAAATACAAAACTCTGAAAAACACGTCACGCCTCTCCGGGGCACTGGCTCTCCAGGCCATGAAATATTTAACTCTGAAAAAACATATCACCCCTCACCGGGGCGCTGGCTCTCCAGGCCATGAAATGTAAAACTCTGAAAAATATGCCGCGCCTCCCCGGGGCGCTGGCCCTCCAGGTCATGAAATACAAATTTAAAAAATATGTCACGCCTCTCCGGGGCGCTGGCTCTCCAGGCCAGGAAACACAAAACTCTGAAAAACATGTCACGCCTCTCCGGGGCGCTGGCTCTTCGGGCCATGAAATATAATACTCTGAAAAACATGTCACGCCTCTTCGGGGCGTTGGCTCTAGGCCATAGCGCAAAGCAAAAAGGTGCTACAATAGAACCAAATAAGAAACGATAGCGCCTACTGATGGCGTCGCCTGTGGAACAATAAGCGCGAATGAAAAAAGCGCCGCCTGAAATAATAAGCGCGGATAAAAACAACAATACAACAGAACCAAATAAAAACAATAAGGCCTAATGAGAGCGCCGCCCAAAATAATAAGCGCGAACGAAAACAACAATACAGAAGAACCAAAAAAAACCGAAAAACGCCTAATGAGGGCGCCGCCCGAAACAACAAGCGCGAATAAAAACAACAATACGATAGAACCAAATAGAAAACAATAGCGCCTAATCCACATCTACATTTAAAAGTCGGTAGAATCCCGAAGACATCACACCAACTACAGACAGCGAGCGCCGCCGAAACAATAAGCGCGAACAAAAACAACCATACAGAAGAACCAAAATAAAAAACAACAACGCCCAATGAGGGCGCCGCCTGAAACAATAAGCGCGAATAAAAACAACAATAACAATAGAACCAAAAAGAAACGATAACACCTAACGGGGCGCGTAGGAAGCAAATAAGCCAAAATAGAAATAGGACCAAAGCGCACTGAGCAGAAAAAATAGACAAACAAACGGGTAGCGATACGTGAGGCGAGCTACAAGCGGGGAAGTGAACACGCTGAACGCAACAATGCGACAGAAACTAACCGAGGGAGGCGCATACCAAGACAAGGACAAAATATTACCTATTGCTCGGCCGCTTGAGCTGCAGGAACCGCAGGTTCAACCACTTCAACAGGTGCGGGTTCAGGAACCGCAGGAGCGGGCGGCGGAGGTAAGACTTCGTCGACATCTGCCATGAGGGCTGGTGGCGGTCAAACAAGAATAGAAACGTAACCGTATTCGCCCTGAACTCCGTTAAACTGACCACGAGGTGAATGAAAAGACCGATATTTGAGGCGGAGGCCGCAAAGCATCATGCCGAGAGCGCGCAAGAGCAGCCCGCCGGAATTTAGGGAACTCAGTCTCTTCCGCGCAATGGGCTAATTAAGTATGCAGTGAGAATAGAGAAACCGGATGCGAGTTTTTCTATCATGTCAAATATAGAAGAAAAGACGTATTTTGTAGTTTTTTATAGTCAACATTAATGCTTGAGAGTAAATGGAACAAAAAATTGCCGTTTTTATACGGAATTTGTATTTTGATATTACAAATAAGAATGAAATATTTAAGGTAGCGGATTGGAAAGAGAAGAAGTCGTTTGTCCGTTCTCTTTTACAAACTTGAGCCTCATAATACACGACTCAATGTTTGAGTTTGGGAGTGAAAGGACTAATTGACTAGTTTACTATCTGAAACAAGTTGTGTCGGTCAATGCTATTGAACATTTAAACGCATCCTCTCTGAAAGAAGGGTCTCCGATTTGGTGAGTGTTTTCTATTGGCTCATTTGAATGAGGCTGTCGGAGAATTTAACTATTCAATGTGCGTAGAGTTGATTCAGAAAATATGTATTTAATGGTTATAGGCTTGTAAATAGCGGAGAAAAAACATTTCGCGTTAGTGAGAGTAAATAAAATAAAAAAAATTTTATACAGAACTGTAAGATCAATTTGTATTTTGATATTACAAATGAGAATTAATATATTTAAGGTACCGGATTGGAAAGAGAAGAACTCTTTCTTCCGTTCTCTTTTACAAATAAATTTGCTGTACATTTTTTGGAGCTGTGTAGTTCATTATCATTTTACTTAACATTAATGAAATATTCTAGATGTAAGCGAGGATGCTTCGATGCTTTACTGGTTCAGTGGTGTGATAAATTACCACAAAATTGACCAAAACATGTACCGTATTTTCTTGATTAAACGCCCCCGGCGTTTATTTTAAACTTGGCCTAGTGGACCCGGCATTAATTTCTTTGAATCAGCAGTTTTTTCTCGCTCGCCATTTTTTAAGAAAGGATTTATATTATTCGTTTTTCTTGGCAGCCGTGTACCTTGCCCTTAAATCTTAAGTTTATTATACCACAAATAAACGTTTGAGGGGCTTACTTACAACTTCCTCTATTATACCCGTCATTTATTCGGGGCCCGGCGTTTAATCGAGAAAATATGTACGTTGTAGCTCAAAATTTGCCTTGGTTCAAAATTTACTTTCCTTTGTTTAAAACTCATTATCATACATTTTCATACATTTTCATACCATAAAACAAAGGAAAGTAAAAGTTTGAACCAAGGCAAATTTTGATCCACAACATAGACATTATCATAAATACATTACCAAAATATATTACCAAAATGTATAAACTATAGGAAAGCTATTCCTTTCCTATAAATTAATTACTTCTGTAATTTAATATGTGTAAAGCAATATTATGAGACTACGTAATAGAACAAGAGGAAAAAATAAAATACAATTAACTCTCTCATAAGTGGCTATACTAGGGACCTGGAAAGGTGATTGATTACTGGTATGTAAGATGGTTGCCTGTGAGTCTATAATACAGCTTTTAACTGAGAAATCAATCAATTGAGATTTCTGCTAGAAAGTTGCTGAAGGGAGATGGTCACCTGCCAGATTGGTCACTTAAGAGAGAGTTAACCATAGGATTTTACTATGGAGTAATGTAAGGCACTAACTAAACAGACTTGTTTTGTTTAACACTAGGCCTGTAAAGAAACCTCTTTGGAAGTGCAAAACATTGGTCCTTCTCCAAAAAAGAATTTTCCTCTGGATTACCCATTACACATACATGGTCAGATGGCACCTCATGACCATGTATGACATTCTGATCTGGGTAAAGTTGTCCTGCAGCAAGAACACTGAATTCTACCTAACATGTAGGCAATCAATTGATCTGAAAAAATAGAGAAGAGAACTCATTTTAGTTGGTTGAGTCGAGTCGAGTGACGTGCACACAAGCCGCAAGGAATGAGGCTGACAGCTCAAGGAAAAGTGAAAATAAGGGACTGTACTGTTTTCTTATAAAAGCCGAGCACACGCTTGACATATGGATCAATTGGCAAGTCCGCCTACTTTTGATGCCTTACCAGGTGTGCCGCGAATTCATAGTCTGCGTCAACATTTGGTTTTAAGTTTGTGGTATTTGAAGCAGCAATGTGAAATGAGTGGCTGTATGCCCAAGTAAGCTGTGCCAAGCAAGGCTAAAAATGACAGCGATCAATCTCAGAGCGATTTCTGTCATTTGTGCAGGTGTTGTTTCAAAACTGTGTACTGGAAATTTTAATAGGAGGAGAACCCCTGATGAACGATTGAGCAAGCCATCTAAAAGCTTGGAGAACATTTTTCATGTTTCAATAAACAAAGGTGAAGAACAACCTCTCTATTTGATTTTGCAACAGCTTAGTTTTTCTGTTCCTGGAAGTGATTTGCTTTTGTGCCATGTCTGCAGGACGCCTACATTGTATACAGTTTTTTTATTTCTCAAGAATTAAACAAGTTGTATCAAAAAAAAATAAATCGCCTTTGTTTAATGAGGGTGATACTTTAACATTCATGAGACTGACAAACTGTGGCCCTCAAATTCCAGGTTGAATTGGAATTAGAAAAGTTCGTTTTTGTGGAGATAGGAAAAAGTGGAGGACCTGGACAAAAAAAACCCTTGGAGCAAGGATGAGAACTAACAACAAACTCAACTCGAGTCGAGTCTGGGAATCGAACCCTGGCCAAATTTGTGGGAGGTGAGTGCTCTCACCACTGCACTTGAATGACTGTGCTTTTCACTGAAGTAAAGCTGAATGATATATCAAGACTTTGTTAAAGCCCAACGGCAAAACTGCAAAAACATCTTACTCTGAAGGCAATTCCTCCCAAGTACATGTATCTTTGCAAACATGCTTCAAGATATCAACATCGTGGCAAAGAGACATTGTTTGCCTAGTTTTCTGAGGGATGTGACCTCAGATTTCTTATTAAAGTGACAAATGACAGCTCATTGAAACTTAAGGGTAATCACTTTGCAAACCAACCAATGATATTGCTGTAGTGCCAGAGTGCTGGGTGGCTTGTTTTTAGTAAGAAAACAGTGCAGTCTCTTTTTTAACTTTCTCTAGGTCTGCGTCCCCTTTCCTCACAGCTTTGCCGCTCATTTGCTTGCGTGCACCTCACTCAATGTGGCTGTGTCAAACTTTTGAAATTAATGTTCATAATACTAGAGTAATATTAAACTTGATTTTATGAAAAACCTCATCTCAAAAAAGTTATATTCCACTGCTATTTAGCATAAACAGGGCAATATATAGGGGTATTAACAATAAGAATTCAGGTTACCTTTCTCTAAAATTTCTCAAACAAATATTAAATTCAGAAACATGCAAAGTAGACAACTAGTTGGCATTTCATCTACCAGTTTGAATGGTACCTTGCTTTACAGCCAAATTCGTTGTATCGCGATGCGCAAAATGCAAACTTCGAAGAATTTTCTGCTTTTTCTGCTTTTTCTGTTCCGTCAATCATCTCAGTGGGAGGCGGGGTTATGCATTTGCTTGGGCAGTTTTAATTAAAGACTGAACATAAGATCGATTTATGAAAAATTAAACTAGCTAAATGCAAGAAATACCTGGAAACTGTAAAATACCTGTAATCGGCGTGATTAAAAGACCAAAACGGAATTATGAACAAATTTCTGCGCTCGAGTCGAAAGAGTGTACAAACTTATAGCCGAAAATTCTGTCAATGATTTCACCTTCAAAATCATCTTCAAGATGATTTCTTTCAAATATTTAGTTCATATTCAATCACATCGCATCTTGTTTTTGTATATTTTCTTTTATTTTCCGTCGTTACTACATTCGTTTTCAACATACATACTGTCAGTTTACATTTGCATATTATTACCGATGATGCATGACCGGTCAACCGTAACTGTAAACAACAGGAAAAGCTCAAACTTCTCGGCTCGCCAGCGGAGTTGATTTTGCCAGCATATAAATGAAATATTCCATGGAAGTTGAAGAAGGTTTTCCCCATCTCTAGTCGTCGAATTCTTTTAGATGCAAACTTTTGAAGCCGATAAAACGTACAACGCCAGCGGAGCTCACTAATTTAATATGCCCGATGCAAATCAGATTTACAAGCGAAGACTCAAATTCTAAGGTAAAAATCGACGGATAAAATTAACTTTCTGAATTCCTCTCCTGTATCCATCTTCTTCGATTAAGCATCCTTTCTCTTTCTCGTCAGCTCTTCGAATAAAATTTATCGCCATTGAACTCTCCGAATCAAACTTGCGGGAATCTCTCATCGCGCTAAAAACTCGCTCCGTGTTAACCCCGCCTCCCACTGAGATGATTGACGGAACAGAAAAAGCAGAAAAAGCAGAAAATTCTTCGAAGTTTGCATTTTGCGCATCGCGATACAACGAATTTGGCTGTAAGTTGGTTTGTAACCTTTCATTAAATTTTGAAATTCTTGCAGGACTTTCCATGACCTTTTCCAATCCATGACCGGTCATTGTAATTTATTGTCAAACTGTGGTTGTTTCTTACATGTAAGCTTACGGCTGTACATGTAGCTTGCTTATTTTATCTTCTTGCTTTTTGTTTCGCAAAAACTTAACTGCCATATTCCATGAGCAACACTTTTCCAGGAATTTTATGACCCAGCATACAAATGCTCCACTAATCAATTGTGATCTCGTACACTAGAACAGAACCAAAATCTCTATTCATATAAGCTTATATTCAGATATATTTCAGGTATTCGTATATATTGTCGTACAGTATATATTGTCGTACAGTCGAGAAAAAGTCACATTTTTATCCCCTCGTAAAGTTAAACAACAACATTTTCGGTTATCAATGAAGTAAACATGTGACAAAGATTGTCAAATGAGTGTTCTTTAATACTTGCAAAAGGAAAAGAAAACGAAAAAAAAGTCTTTTCTACCTGTAGCGGAAGATGGCGCGTGAAATACACTTTGAAATTTCCGTGCGTCTGAAGAAAAAATTCTTCAAAACATTGAAAACAAACTCTGATTGTTTTGCAAACTTGTCCTTCGTAAACTTGTATCCGCCATCTTGTGTCCCAGAAGTCAAATGGTCTACATTCACTCAGTTCCCGCTGCCCTTTAGCGATTTTCATGAGCCTGTTAGTCAAATATTGACCTCGTTCAGCGACGTACGGCCTAGACTTGCCACAAGTCGACCTCACGAGTTTCACAGTATTAAAAGCGAGCGAAGCGAGCTTTTGAGGCCGCGAAGCGGCCGAGCGAGCGACGAAGTCGCGAGAGGTCGACTTGTCTCGCTTGAAGGGTTTTCATTTGCGTTTCGCGCCAAAAATGGGGAGTGGCGTCCCTTGTCAATGTCATCAATTATTGTTTCGAAACCGAAACAAAACAAAACCGTTACCGCAAGTCACGTTTCATTGCGCCTAATACCTTGTGATTGACAGTTCTGTCCCCAAGGGCTACTCTCGGCTACTCTGATTGGTCTAAGCGCAGCGACCCGTTTTTGGGTCGCTAAAAATGGCGCCAATCAAGTGTGAAAAGTCCTTCGTCCGGCGGGCTATAAATATAAGACGAAGGACTTTATTGAAAGTCTACGTACGGCCATACAAAGTCTTGTAAACAAGCTACAATTTGATTAAATCGCACGAAAATCCGCGCGTACTCGCTTGAAGATAAGCTGGTCTTCCTCTTCTTCTCCAAGACACATTTAGTTCGTTTCAATCGAGAGGAGATGAATTTACGTTCATTTTCTAAAACAGGTTAGGCTTCAAAACTACGTACAAAGCACACAAGATTCTGTGTGTTCAAGTGTACGACAATATATTGCTGTGTACGAGATCAGATCAGAAAGGTTGGTCATTCTATGCAAGTTTTTGGCAAGATTTATCAAGTTTTAAAAACAATTGATTATGTCGTAAATCTATAATTGTAATTACTGTTATGACGTGACAATTACGCGCGAGCGTAGTATCGATCTCTTGACTGAATAAAGTGACTTGAACCGAGACCTTCAATCTTATATTGCAATAGTCGCAATATTGGTGCCGAGACCCGATGTCTGAAGATACAAAGCGTTTGAGATTAATCCGGGGATCATACAAAGGGCACTGTACGCAGGATATCAAAAAAGCAGAAAAACTAATGTCGTCAGAATGCCCGAACGAAGCAGAATTGTCAGCACTTATGGACAGACTCACACGGCGATCTGCAGAAATCGAACGCATGGACAACCAAATAGTGATAACCCTTCAGGACGAAGAGGAAATCGAAAAAGAAACAGAAGATGCGTTATCATTTCAAGACACCATTTCGGACTGTCAATTCAAAATCTCTCAGCTCCTCAACAAAAAGCAGCAAGACAACCTACCGGTAAGCTCGCTCCACACTAGCATTTTAGGAAAACCAGCTAGCCCACGAACGCACGTCAATCTACCAAAAATAACCATAAAATCATTTAGCGGAGACCCTCGTGAATGGCTTACATTCTGGGATAGCTTTAGTGCAACAATTGATGAACATAGCGAACTTAGTGACATTGAAAAAATGAATTACCTAATCGGAATGGTGAAAGGAGAAGCAGCGCGCGCTATCGCCGGATTTCCGCTGACAAAAGAAAATTACAGCAAGGCAATAGAACTACTAAAAGAACGCTTCGGGCAAAAACAAAACCTCATTAACGCGTACATGGAAGCGCTCTCTAAACAATATCCTCCATCAGACGATCTTAGAAGTTTAAGAACATTCTACGACACAGCAGAAGCGAATATCCGCGGATTAGAAGCACTAGGAGTAACGACAGATTCATACGGCTGCCTACTTATTCCAATACTTCTCAAGAAACTACCTGAGAATTTACGATGCGCGATCTTTAGGGCAGATTCAACAGCCGACAAATCACTCGACAACTTAAGAGCAGCCTTACGCAAAGAAATTGAAACAAAAGAGAAAGGCCACCTGTCATTCAGTAACGAAGAAGAAACTCACGAAGAAGAGCCATTAGTACCAACAACAGGGGCATTTCTATCAAAGGTACAAACAAAAACAACCACCTTCAAACCACCTAAACCAAGGCCATGCACGTATTGCGAGGGAAATCATCGCCCCGATAAATGTGACAGAATTAACACAACACAGGAAAGACGCCAAATTCTGCAACAACAGCGAAGGTGTTTCAACTGTCTAGGCGCAAACCACACCAAAACCGAATGTTTCTCGAGAGGTCGATGCATGATCTGCAAGAAGAAACATCACACCTCCATCTGCGAAGAACCTCCAAAGGAAAGCTCTCAGAACGGGAATAACTCACAGCAACCGCGTAACAACCAAATAGTACGATCAAACACAAATGAATCGTCGATAAACAGCGCAGAACAGAGCAAAGCGCACATGGGAGCAACGCACACATCATCCCATAACAATCATATCCTAATGCAAACAGCAACGGTAAAAATACAAGGGATGGAAACTCACAATGCCCGCATTCTATTCGATACCGGATCCCAAAGAACCTTCATCAGCCAAGACATGAAAAACAAATTGCGCCTTAAGACTATCCGTCGAGAAATTCTAGACGTAACCACATTCGGAACAACCCAAAGCATCAGGACCACGTATGATGTCGTAATACTCTCTCTACAAAATGAAAACGAACAAATCAGAATAACAGCGCTTGTTACGCCAATAATCTGTCCTCCTTTATCCGCAAGAAGGAAAGGCCTCCAGCTACCTCCGGAACTAAAAGAACTTAGACTTGCAGACCCTCTACAAACACAGACCGATATCAAAGTAGATATCATAATTGGAAACGACCACTTTGGTGAACTCATCACAGGAAACATAATCAAATCAAACGACGAAGCCATAATTGCTATGGAAAGCAAGTTCGGCTGGCTTTTGTCAGGACCTGTTAAAACAAACCACGACGTGAACAACACAGTATCGTGTTATAAAGTAGACGTCGCAACAACCGACCTTAACCTAGACAATCTTCTGACCAAGTTCTGGGAAATAAACGAAATACCAAACGAAAGCAACAATGATGACCCCATAATCAAGCAATTCGAAGAAACAATCAAATTTAACGAAGCGACGGGACGATACAACGTCGAGCTTCCATGGAATGACAACAAGAGTGATCTCCCGTCCAACTTCAACCTAAGTATGAACCGCTTAACAGGCCTACAACGAGGTATGAACAAGAAAGACCCGACACTTATCAAGAGATACAACGAACAGCTTCTAGAGCAAGAAACTCTAGGATTTATTGAGAAAGTCGACAACCCAGACAAGCACGAAGGAACTCTTCACTATATTCCGCATTTCCCAGTCTTTAAAGCAGACAGCGCGACAACAAAAATGCGAATAGTATATGACGTATCAGCAAAAAGGACACCCAATTCACTGTGTCTCAACGACTGCCTCCACACAGGGGTAAATTTAATGCACGATCTTACTGGCATCCTTATGAAATTCAGAAAACACCAGATAGCACTCACAGCCGACATTGAGAAAGCATTTCTGCAGATAGAGCTCAATCAAAACGTCAGAGATGCGACAAGATTTCTATGGTTAAAAGACGCGCAAAAACCAGCTAATGAAACGGATAACTTACAGGTATACAGATTTTGCGACTATTGCAATATAAGATTGAAGGTCTCGGTTCAAGTCACTTTATTCAGTCAAGAGATCGATACTACGCTCGCGCGTAATTGTCACGTCATAACAGTAATTACAATTATAGATTTACGACAGATTAACTGATATTTTTAGACAAATGGTTGAAGTTTTTAGTGGAAGAATAATTTAGAGTTTTGACTTTATCAAGCGCACGAGATAGAACTATAAACGTAAAGTGTACGACATTATATACGAATAACTTCAACAGTTCTGAGCCATCGAAGGAAACTTCCTTTTAGGAAGTCGAAATTCTGTGATATAAATTGATCCAACAAGAGAAGGTGATTAAGAAAGGCTTACAAAGCAAATGTAACCCCTCGAGTAAAAAATAAGTCGAAAATTGATTCTAAAAAGTCTAAAAAAGCACTCCTACCTTCGCCTCCGTCGACCCTCCGTCCGCCATTTTGAATACAGCAGAGCGGCCCGAGACAAACTCGACCCCAGGAATTACTCTTTCTCCATAATGTGTCGGGCGTTAATGATAATCATTATTTCAAAGCGATTTAAGATTTACAGCCATGCTCCGTCACGCGTGACCAGTAATCTAGAGAATGAAATGAACATTTGAATATTTCTTTGTAACGTCCGAGATTTGAATGAAACCTTGAAGATCTCTGTGGAAAACACTTTGAAAGTCACGAATTAACGGAAAATAACTTCGCTGCACGCATTAAAAAACCTAATATTGTTCGGATATGTAACATTTCAAACAAAATGATATTTTGTTGCTCTTTGTTTCCGAAAATGCGGTAAAATTCTCACGGGAATTCCGAATCTCGGAATGAATTTTCAAAACCGACGCGTAATCTTGAAAACTCCATTCAATTTTCAAAAATACTGGTCACGCGTGACGGAGCATGGCTGTAATGAGAATCGTTATTCTGGTCTCGAGATCATGTTGTTCCAGCAAAGGAGACTTTTGTCTGCGCATGCGCCAAATAGCGCCGAGCCATTTCAGTATTTTTGTTTTCGCTGAGCACGCGGGCCGGTCTATTTGACAACCAAAACTTTAAAAGAAAAGTATTCATAAATATGTTATCAGGAAGCGAAGTGAAACATATTACCGTGGAAAGCAACTCAAGGTGGAGACAGAAAAGCATATTTGACATCGCTGATGGTAATTTTGCGGTCGATGAAGGTCTTTCTCGTCGACGTGTTCACAGTTAAGATGGCGGTTTATCTGCATCAAATATTTGGCGAGGCCGTGCAGTGTCAATTCTTTTCTCTGTCTCTCGAGGAACTACTTCAGTCTTAATCAACGCCAAGATGAAGAGTATGTCTGTTGTGGTAAGTACAACACGTCTTTGATTGCTTGAGTTTGTATTTACGATTTTATTGGCTTCAACTTGCACCCACCCAAATTCCGTGTTGCTGCATTTTCAATTTCACGCTGTCGCTCAACAAGGCCATCTCACATTTTCTATTTTCAACATTTCTTCATAAAAATCAAAGACAGTATTGTTCTGAACTTAGTTTTCTGTTTGAGCGGTACAATTATCGTTTTTCTTTAATGGATTTTATTATCAAGCAAGGGGCCATTCCATTTAATGTCCGCACCCCCCCTATTGAAGGGTAGGGAAATCCTAGGGGGAGGGGAGGGGGTTTAAGAGTCATTTCTGAAGGGGTAACTTTGTCGGAGCCTTTGATCAATCAACAACATCTTCCTTTTTCTGAAGGGGGAAATATGTCGGCACTTTGATCTTTTTTTTCCAAAGGGGTAAAATTCATAATTACCCCTCAATAGGGGGGATGCGGATATTAAATGGAATGGCCCAAAGTGAATGTGTTGATCGCTAAATTTAGTTGTTGTTTTACCTCAAATTAAAATTTGTAATCATACCTCCCAGACTTTTGTTTCCCTTCGTGATATGGGAATTCCCATTAATAGGGGATTACTCTATTAATATGCCATCTGCTGGCAAAATTTGGTTTATTTATATGCTGTACCCCGTATATACTCGAGCCAAACAACGCTCTGATGGTCGAATTTACTTTTGAAAATATTGCTATTACAACCACACATTTTGGAGCCCTTCTAGATTCTACAAATTATAATCTACCGCGAACATTAAGCTCTCATTACGTCTTACCTAGTTCAATCTTACTTTCTGCCAAATGTCGATGTTGAGGATTGTACATTTGTCATTTGTTGGTATTTGTTGTCGTGACGACAGTTCGCAAGAGGAATTAAATCACACGTAAAAAATTGAATGCCTCTGCATTTTTGTTTATACCGGAATAACTAATTCGTGATATGGGAATCGGTTTGGTTGAAATATGTTCAAGGACTACATCAATAATTTGGCGAAAAAAAACGAAATTTAAATGCTGTACTGGTTGTTCAAAAGAAAGGTCAAACATGGTCTTCACGTTTTCGAATTTTATTCTACTTTGATCGCGTGACACTTGAATGCATTACATCATTTTGTCACAAAACGAATGTGTATTTATCACTCTAGCAAGGCTTATTTTGATAGCCCTGACTACAAGTAAAGATCAAACCTGGCAATCAGCCATATCTTTTATTTTAATAAATAAAGTAATTTAATTCTGATGAGCATTATAAACAACCTCATTGACATATTGACAACTTCATAATAATGGTAATATGTACTAATGGGCCGGATGGGAAAATATTTGCCTCGAGGTCATGGTGTACGGACCGAGCGTGCACCATGACCAATAGCCAAATATTTTCCCATCTGGCCCTTCCACTTAGTCAATAAGTATTTAACATATGACCAATTTGAAGACAAAATTACTTGAAATTTTAAGACGTGAGGCCGTCCGCTTTTTGTAGTAGGGCCGTATGGCTTTTACCAACCCCGCTCACGTAAATGTGTACGGCCCTTATACGGGACTTTCATCAATGGTTTTGAAAAGAAATGGCTCGCAGGGCCGTACGGGTCATATGATAAAATGCAACATCTTTCTACAGTTATTTACAATAAATTATATTAGGTTAAGATAGCATTTTACAGTGACATCTCATTTTGTTACATGTCAAAACTAACAATAATTGGAAAAAAAATAAATGTGGCATGAGTTGATTCTACCATTGTGGAAGACATTAAAACACTTTTTACATTGATTCATCTGTTCAGTGTCTCCATGCATTTTATTTATAAAAAATATGGTAGTTTAATATGCATTTTCATTACAATTACAAGTATACATGTATGTACAATAAATTATTTTATTTTGCAACAGTTCAAGAAAGATTTCAAAATTTGTTTGTTAACTTTTTAGTTGTTTACACTTACAGACTTACATATGGTTTTGTTGGTTTCCTATTGATAAAAACTGCATATACATTTGTGTTGTCTCTTGCAGATGCAGTGCAGCAGGAATATAAAATAATGTAAAGCACTGGCACACTCTACAACTGACCATCTAGTTCATAAATAAAGGCTTTATATACAAAACATGTCACTTTTGAGTTGTCTTAGGGAGGGTTCATAATTTATGTTTGTTTAGTAAAAGACAGTCAGCTGCAATTATTGTATTGGCTTTAATTTTACGGATGCTGAGTGATGATTATTTGAAGTGGTAATATAAATTAGAAACCTTTCGCACAACACATACGACAGGAGTCATGGACTGTCAATTAAAAATAATAACTTAGGGAGTGTTTTCTCCATAACTCATTCAAAATTATTCTTGACAATGTATCATTGTAGAAATAGTAGATAAATCAGTGGCCTCTTGAAATTAGATGTGCATCATCCCAAACATCGGAGGGAGAGATCCATGGCAGCAGAGCAGCTGAACCTTGCTCGTTCTCCATGCGTTTGCTAATTCCCAAAGAATAAGACCTTAGAATTTTTGTATAGAAGTTGTCAGCACACAAATAGTATCATTTTAACGACCTTGAGCCCTGATAATAAACCTAGTGTATGTGACGCAAATTATCTACTCTCGTATAAATTTTCAATTTTTATTAAAGGGAGGGTTTCACGGTTCGGCGCATGTGCAAGCTATGGCGTAACCCATTTAATTTCATTATTCAGACCAATCGGAAGCGAGTAGATAACTCTGGCAGGAAATTGTGTTGACTTTGTTGGTGTAATCCGTTGAAATTTTCTGTGAATTTTGGTCATCCTTCGCTTTGTTTGGACTAATTATAGTATGTGATTATTGAAGTAAATGTGAGTGTTTTTTAACCAATAAAATTGGTAAGAAAGCGAATAAAGCATTTTAATCTGTGCACATGCGCCGAACCATGAAACCATCCCTTTAATTATTTTGGATTAATTATTTACATGCACTTTAGAAAGGCTCCCACTGCTATCCCATCAATAAAATTTTAAATAAAAATTAATAAGTGCACGGGGGACGATGATGATGGGAAGAGTGTACAGGGTGGTCTCCCTCCTCTCTTTCCCTGTCCCATCATCCCCTGTGCGCTTCCTTTTTCCCTCTCCCCAGCCTCCTAGTCACACAAAGAGACCTGTGGAGTTGAGAGGAACACGGAATTACAAATAAAATTAATGTTCTGAGAAAGCAAGCATTAGTCTGATGGTGGCGGTTTTTATTGAATCTTTTTTGATGACCCCCCTTATACCTTCTTTCACATTGGGAGAAGTTTTTGATACCCCCCCCCCCCCCCAAAAAAAAAAAAAAAACCTAACAGGAAAAATCATGCCCCCCCCCCCTCTACATAAATTATGAACCCTTCCTTAGCCTTTATGGAGAGAGGAGGTTAAGAATAATAATTTGCTTAGACTTTTTAGTGTAGTGTTATATTTGACGCTTTTGTTTTAGCTTACACCTATAAATGTGTAGTATTGTAGAGTTTTTTAAAACATTTAATCACAAAGCACTTTAAATATGTATCAAGTCTGTGGAGAAATCTGCAACCATTGGATAAGTGCATGAAACAAAGGCAATTTCATTTTTCACTGAATAGCAATTTATCCAGTGTATGATGATATGAACCTTATGAACAACTGAGGCCTGAAAACTAAATACACCAGATGTGAATTGTTCTATTTTATTTTTACCAAGGAATATTGATGTGATTGAAAGTACAAGCACAATAGAATGAAAATAATTGCCTTTTCTTATACATGTGCATCCATATGCCCCATTTTCACAGTGATTGTAGCCTAGCACTGCTATGTTTGAGCTCATAACATTTAAAACAATGTGTTTTACAGTCATTTGCACAGTAGCATTAAATTAATTAAATTCAGTAGACTATTTTTATCTTCAGCATACACCACTGACATACTTTGAGTGAACACATTTTCCTGCTTGCAAATTCACAGCAAAAAGAGAGCTAGCTTAAAATTCATATATGAATATGTATACCAAACAAATAAAGTGGGTCAAAATGTTTGTACATGTAAATTATACATCCTGAATTTACTACCTTCAAAATACATTGAAGGATAAGTGATACTATAAAGATCCTTTGAACAATGAATCTACTTAATATTCTGTTGAGAAGCAGAAACTCTATGCTTATAACAACCTTTTTTAGTGAGTAAATCTATTTTTTTTTACTTGTAGAAGGTAGCCATTTGTCAACATTAACATTTCAATTGCTACATGTGTAGATAGGGATGTATTCTTTGGAAAAATGGTTCCCTTTTTTAACAACAACCAGAAAAGTATTTTAGCTCAAATATGAGTAAAACTTATTCTTCCATTTCAGACAAAAAATAGAACACAAAAACACTTTTCCAACCAGAATGTTTTCACTGTTTAGGTCAAACACAAATAAATTTGGTATGCTTGTCACTCCTAATATAACTACCAGCTGCTTCTGAATGAAATATATTATCTGGTAGTTAGCGCTAGATAGTTCACTGCAGAAACACTCAGAATAACAACTTTCTTCTCATTTACTTCTTTATTTTGTAACAATGCACAGCAAACAGCAACCAACATGTGTTTTTTCTTTAGTCTAATATTTCTACCAAATATAGGAGATGTAATAGAACACTTGTTCACTTCAGAAAATTAATTGAGTCTCCAGCAAATTGTTTAATATTAAAATGATGTTAAATATTCGTCAGTTTGTAAAAACCATACTCAATAATGTTAAGCTTATATAAATTTGGGACAAAAAGAACAAGTCCGAAAAAGACTTCAAAAGGATGGCAAGATCAGGTGGCCTTATGCTATAACCAACCATAAGACAGTGCCCATTTACCTTTGATCGTATAAATAATTAAGCTTAATGAGCTCGAGCGAACAACAATCAGAAATATATTTATGCTGAACCAATGATGCTCTTTTGGTGTGCAAAGGCCAAAAATCAAATCGCATTTGTGGCAAACAAAAGAAGTCTTGTTTCCACAGAATGTAGAATCGTATTAAATCATCCGCGATTTCTGCTGGTTACCTTGTACTGTTCTGCTGTTGATCTCGATTGAGCCTACTCTGGCTTACAGTGTGGCTTACTGAACAGCTCGAGTCTCGAAGAGTCTGGCATATCGACGGCTTCTAGGACTTTATAACAAAAGTTTATCGGCCCAAATGCACTTGGTGCTAAGGTGGATGAGTTCCAAGTTTTTAGCGTCGAAATGTTCGCCAGTTCAAGTGGTGAATGGTGATTGTTTTGCTTTATCGTGTTAGATTCCATGCTTCTGTTTGTACGGAAGCCATTTTTATTAACATCAGATTTGAGCATGCGCAATATGATTTCAGAACCGACCAATCAGACAAAAGTCTCCTTTGCTTGTTGTTCCTTTATTAGCAAGACCAACCTCGTCCCCAGGGTCTTCTCCGCTTCTACAAATTCAAAATGGCGACCCGCCATTTTGAATTTGTAGAAGCGGAGAAGACCCTGGGGACGAGGTTGCATTGCCGCCATTTTGTTTCGAAAGGTGATGGTCGTGACTAGAATGGATACTCCAAAATCAGGTTGGATCACCTCGGACACTTATTGAGAATTATATAACGTAATGTCGACACTTAGAATTTATTTTCAATAAATTTTTAAGTGTAAAAAAGAAAATCTTAAATCCCCACTCAGGATTGAACCTGTGACCTCAGCTAGGCTTAGCCGCTTAGGCTTACATAGCCTACCGTACCACTGTACCACCTACGTAACTTCTCGGGTTGCTTAGTCCTAAATTTAACTATATAAACTGCTGCCCCTAACCTCAACTGAAAGCTAACCAGTTACTCCGTTATATAAGTCTCAATAAGGTGTCCAACCTGATTTTGAAGTATCCATTCTAGTCACCACCAAAGGTGATAGCCCACTTGGTATCCACGCCTTCACAAACTCAGCCCTTGATTTACTGATTATTGGTAATACAAGCCTGATAGCCACTTACTCATTATTGGTAATTCTAGAGGGAGGATATGTTGGCCAACAGTAGCCTGTTCCAGGCTCCGAGATAGTGGGGAACGCGCGAAGTTAAAAAAAGAAAAAAATAGCGGGGGAACTGGAGAGAGGGTGGTCCGCCCCTCTCCCAGTTCCCCCGCGATTTTTACCTTTTTTTAACTTCGCGCGTTCCCCACTATCTCGGAGCCTGGAACAGGCTACGCCAACAGTGCCTCCACCGCTTGAGTCTGTTCTTATTTCAGCGATATTATGTTTGGAATTTTTTTTCAGACATGCCTGAAGTTTGGCAGTAAATGACAGAAACTAAAATTGTGTCGAGTGTTGATAGCGGCTGGCACGTTTTTGACAGATGCTGACAGATTGCCATGGAAGAGCCAATCAGAATTTTAAGTTGTGAAAGCAACCCATAAGTTCAAAAGCTTGGGCCTCCTTTTTCTTTCTCCCCGCCGCGCGTCTCGCCTTTCTCGCGTGGAGTAATTTTCACGCGCGCTCGCGTTTCGCTCGCTCTACTATCCCTAAGGAAAAAGGCGAGACTACTCGTAGTGTCATAAACGTCGTATTAATACCCAACTTCGTAAATTGAATTTCGTTTATTCGGTTTGTGCACTATTTACACCTTTACCTTTGAAGCGATCGATTCATTCTGAAACTGCACTAATTACTTGCGTGTATATACAAGTTAGATTGAAAGGTTCAAATGTCAATCAACTAAATGTAACTGTACAAACAAAACCGATAGGTATCTCGTTTCAACTATCCAAAATGATTATATAATACAACTTCGTCACGCGTGACGAGTCGCGTGAAGATCTTGATCTTGACACGTCGTCTAGTGTCCCAGAATTATGACTTCCGTTGCGGGTGTGTCTGTTTAATTGACTTTAGCCAGCGTTACAATGGTTAGCCTGTTCCAGGCGTTCAGTTAGTGGGAAAAGCGTGAAAAGCTGGGGAAGGCGCGAAGAAAAGCGAGCGAAATAAATGAAGGCGTTCAGATAGTGGGGAAAGCGCGAATAGTTGGGGAAGGCGCGAAGAAAAGCGAGCGAAAAAAGGCGGGGAGATTGGGGAGAAGAAGCGAGGGAACGCCTGTAAACAAACTTAACAAAAGGTTGTTCTGGTATACCGGATTCCGGAATACCCTCTGATTGGTCAATTATGACACTTCTGTTCACACTCGAACACTGCGGAAGAAAAACAGCTATCATCGAGTCACGCTGAGATCGAAATCGTTGTAAACAACGTACTAAAAGACTTCCCGAATATCGTATCTCTTCGCGAAGAACAGAAAGATTGCTTGAATAACCTTGTTCCCTCGTCGCTCCACATTTTTTCGCTATTGCATCGTTAATAAGGGCCACTCCAAGCGAATTTTGGTCCTCACCAGAGCTTGAAAAAGCGAGAGAACGTCGCGATTTCGCAGCGCTGTCAGCCGTCGGCGCACGCTTCACTGAGGGAGTATGTCCTATCGGCGACCTTGTGTAGGTTTGCTAACATTATATTTCTGTTCACTTTTATCCAGTTTGTGGCCTACCGAGCGAGCAATGTCGGCCAACACCAAACTCTTCGCTCCAAAATATCCAACAATATCCTTATTTTTAACTGCACTAAAAAGGGACACACGCGGAACTTTGGTTCACGCCAAAACTTCACACTTTTTTTAGCAAAACCTACAACACGTTGAAGGATGGACTGGCAATTCATTTGCAGAAGAACGTGACAACGATCGGACATCGAAACGCAGACCGAGATCATATTTCCCGGGAAATCTAATCCCGAGAAATCTTATCCGGTTGTAATTGACATATGATTGACAACTGAGCTGGCGGTCTAAAATTGGGCGGAAGGACCTTTTGTTGAGTTTGTCTACAGGCGTTCCCTCGTCTCCCCACATTTTTTTCGCTCGCTTTTCTTCGCGCCTTCCCCAACTATTAGCGCTTTACCCACTATCTGAACGCCTGGAACAGGCTATTCTTGGTTTTCACTGTCACGCCATAAAATTTTAAAATCGAAACGAATTAGTGAAAGAAGCCAATAATTTGTAATGTTATAAAAGAGTAACAAATAAACAACTTCGCTAAGTCTCAGATCTGTGCCGTATCCCGTTGTTAAATTATTCGCCGAAGCACTCGGCTCAAATTTACAGAGCTTTGTATGGAAAAGCCATCTTGGTGCCCCTCGGAGGGGCACCAAATGGACGCCGGAAATCAATAAAAACATCTGGACTTCACTTTCGCTCTGAAAGCGATTACTTTTCTCTCGTGAACTACTATTCGTTCGCATAAACTGCCTTCCTAATACTTTAACTACCCAAAGTGCTAAAAATCACGAGGAGAGGCCCTTGTTACGTAGGAAAAAGCTTTGTCACGGACGCCATGTTGGTGTCACGTAGGGTAAAAAGCCAGAAATTGAAAATGCTGTATTTTCAAAACGAAAGACGCTACCGGGTTGGAAACTTGTGAAAAGGTTTATTTTTAAGTCATCTTCAACCTGGTGGACATATAAATTCAGAAGGCATTACGATTTATGATTTTCGAATTTGATGACGTCACGTGAAAACCAAGAATACAATGGTCAGCTGTGTTGTTGAACAGCAAGAAAAGCGAAACATGATCTATTGACACTTTCTCAAATCGACGTCAGTTGGTATCTGATATCAATAGCTATCCTCAAAGGAAATAGGTGTGGAGCAGCAAAGAGACTTTTATAGCATTTAACACTTTTATTTCTTGTTTTCTAACCGAATCAGCAGCTCAACTAACAATAGTATTGCAACAAACAAATTATTTCTTTTATCTTATGGATTAATCCTATCTAGATGATATCAATTGAAATAGGTGTGCAGCAGCAAAAAGACTTACAGCATTTAACACTTTTATTTCTTGTTTTCTAACTGAATCAGCAGCTCAACTAACAATAGTATTGCAACAAACAAATATTTCTTTTATCTTATGGATTAATCATATCTAGATGCCGTTTAAATCCACTGCATATAAATTTCCACCGACTCTTTTGCAAGGAATAGCGGAGGAAATGAAACATTAATGTGCTTTCTTCTTGCAAAGAATAACTGGGGCTCGCTTCAAATATGCCGGATTGAGATCGCAGAATAAGTCGTTCCACTTGCCTGCTTTGCCATAAGTGTCTGTACCAAACATGCTTCCACATTTCTCCGACAGATTGTTTGGTTCCCCGCTAGACCAAGCAGTGTAGCCTTTCGCCAGTGGAGTATCATCAATCCAGTAGAACTTATTGCCGGCTTTGCGGACAAAACCAAGCCACGCACCCAACTGTGTGACTGTTTTTTGTTTCTTTACCAGGTTGAATATGAAGTTATTCTCGGCAGCTGATCTGATTATAGCGAGATCTCCTCCAAGCATCTGACATGTTCGTCGCGCATCGGTCCAATTCAGGGTTGGAATGTCAATGATTAAAAAGTTGAAATTTCCATACCGAACCCAACCGTCATCTGGACAAACTGTACAATTAAAGCAGAAAACAGGAAACATAGATTTAATGTGGAACATAGCACGTGAAGCCTATTGTGTGATCTAACTGACACTAGCTAAGACAGCGGATGAAACATTTGCCAGCCAAAACAGCATTTAACATTAATTTTAAAACTGTTTCCCTGAAATGTAATTTACCTTTAACAGATTTCTCATACAAATAGTCGATTTTGTACTTCATCTCGGTTAACAGTTTTCGGTCGGCGTTTCCGACTCCCCAGTTGTTGATGTTAATAGTTTGATCCATCGCGGCGGGCAGAGGCGCTTCATCACCAAGCGCTGAAAGAGAGCTCGCACTTTGAGGTTTGCCTTGTGCAGAACCAATCAAAACAAGAATAAAAACGATTAAGACGTAACTCAATTTTCGAAACATTCTTGAAGTCTTCATGTCTATGAAGTGTTCTCGTAAATGTGTGGGCCGTGAAGATGGAATTTATATTTAAAGATGGTTTTTAGATTCACGCGGAAGCGCATGCTATTGGCTAGGCACGCATCGGATGTTTTTAGATTCATGCGGAAGCGCATCCTATTGGCCATGCACGCATCGGATGTTTTTAGATTCACGCGGAAGCGCATGCTATTGGCTATGCACGCATCGGATGTTTTTAGATTCACGCGGAAGCGCATGCTATTGGCTATGCACGCATCGGATGTTTTTAGATTCATGCGGAAGCGCATCCTATTGTCCATGCACGCATCGGATGTTTTTAGATTCACGCGGAAGCGCATGCTATTGGCTGCACGCATCGGATGTTCATGACGTTCCAGTTAGGTCACCTCTATCGCGGAGGTCACGGATTCCCCTCAGAGTTCTCTATTTATACACTTTGTGCCTAAACTTTTGTTTTTAAATGCTCTTGGGAGGACTGCGTATTCCCAAGAGCATTTCAAAACAATAAGTTATGCAAAATTTGGGGGGGGGGGGGGGGGCAAACAAAGTGTATTATGGGCAATTCGAAAATAGAGAATTCTGTGCGATGGCCAAAATTTCAGACTGAAAAGCAAAGGATAACCATTTGCCTACCGAAAGTTTCAACAAATTACCCCGTCCCCCTCCCCACAAACACACACCTTACATTTTGAAAAATCGAGAAGCATTTATTTTTGTTCGGGAATATCTCCCGGCGCTTGTTCACAATCACAAGGACTGTATCTTTCCTTTTGTTGCGTTTAATTTTGTCACAATCTCGTTTACAATGTTACACTCTCAATAGCTATTCCGTTCTGAATTAAAGCTTTTACATCAATGGCTTATACATTCCACGTACTGGGGTTAATTCTTGGCTTGCTATACCCTATTGTAATACATAACCCTATATTTAGCTCATCATTTTTCTTTGGTACCCTTAAATCAGTACGTGATCTCTGTAAGTGAAAGACACGCTGTGACGTAACAGAAACAATTCGAGTAGCGTGATATGAAAATACAATTGACTATTATCAGACAATTTTCGATCACTCACATCTAGCTCTGTTTTGAACAAAGAGGAATCGTGAGGGAATGGTTTGTGTGTACGTCATAAACATGACAAAGGAATCTGTACCAGAGTAAAGTGAGACAACCGGCAAAGAGCCCTCCCTTGTTTGAAAAGTGAAGTATCAATATCAAGATATCAATATTACGTTAACATATATTAATAGCCATTTTGTTTAAACAAGGTCGCTAAGTAACATCCACCGGATGCACGTGTGGCCAACAGCTTCCGCATGAATCTTTAAACCATCTTTAAAGAACCCTTGTTTGAAGGGGAATCCCGAAACGTCGAATTGGACATCGATCGCGAGTTCGAGTTGGATTTCGAGTTGGACTTCAAGTTGGATTTCGAGTTGGACTTCGAGTTGGACTTCAAATTAAAAAAAAAAATACAAATACGAAAAAATATAATCAATAAAACTCGACTCGAGTTGGACTTCGAGTTAAAAAATACAAATATGGAAAAATATAATCGATAAAAATCGACAGAAATTGTATCGGAAATCGATAAAAATCGCTAAGTGTGAAAGTTCTGCATATCGATTTTTATAAATTTTGATTACACGGGCCGTTGCAATTTACTTTTACACGGCAAAATTAGGAGTAAATTATAACTTACATATGTGGTTGTCCGTATAAAGGCGGATTAATTTTAAAGAAAATATATGGGTCATCGTCTTTATACGGGTGTCCTATAAAAAGCGTCTTAATGTAAGAGAACATGTAAAACTATGGGCTTTCCGCCGTGCCCGACAAAACTGGCCGTAATGGTCGACCTTTTTCATAAATGGCAGTCGATTTATTATTCTGCTAGCCTCGTTGTAAAAATTCCTTGAAATTTTCCCCATGCTAACGAGGCTAATCAGGCTGATTAGCATGAATACAAAAGAATAATTAATCGGTTGCCATTTATGAAAAAGACCTACGACGAGATGTAAAGGCAGGGTTGAACTGTTGTTGATAATACTGCACCTGGGCCGGGTTGTTCAAATCACGATTGAGCTAACCCAGGATTAGCATCAATTTTGAATCCAGTTAAACAACTCAATAACTGAAAATTTTCTGTTTTCTGCCATTCAGTTTCGACTTTAACTTAATGTCTTCACTACTAGCTACAAATGACCTTTTGAAAACATTTTTAAACAGAGAAATGAAATCCTCGGTTAACCTTTGATCCAGGATTAGCGTTAATCGGCTTTCGAACAACCAGGCCCTGAAGTTTAAAGCACAACTAATGTTCACGTTTTACGCTGTCGACAATCAAAATTATGGCGACAAACATTGTACCCCTGAAAACAGAAACTGACAAAATGGATCGAAATCCACCAATCACAACCCACAAACATGACCACGTGACCGTTTTGCGTAAAGGATCGGTGTTTCTTTGAGACGTCCGCTATATTTGCCGGCGGCAGTGAATAACGGAATTGCTGGTTGCGGTTTGCGTGTTATTGACATGCGCAGTAATGAATATTGCGGTTTAATTTAAAGATGGCGGAGTGGTAGACGCGAGTGTTCAAGACGCACTCCTTGGTAATTCGGCTTCAGTCAGCGCTAGCTGCTCTAAGACCATAGGATTTCCCAGAATCACGTGTCCCATGTATGAGCCCACGACTCCGCCTCAGTACGGGTCAATGAATAACGAGCCTCAACATACACCGTGCTCAATACAGGAGGATTTATGTACAAATGAAGAGAAGTCTGAAGCAAAATGTGGGCGGAAACGCTGTGGAGAGGCTGTTTCCGCTGGTGATGTGCTGGAGTAGGTTTTCAGCTCCCTCCTGGGTCAGTAGCCCCGACTGTCCGCCTTAGAAAGGCGACTACTTTAAGGCTGATGAACTAATGGACTGATCTGCGATGTTATCATCCTTTAATCAAAGCCTGTTTTAGAAAGGTGATCGTTGCATGCTAAATGAAATTGTTGTTCCGTGTTTGGTATGACAGCTGTTCATGGAAGGACCAGACAGGAAGCGAAAAAGGAAAGAGTTTTTTCAGTTTTCCTGGAGAACAAAGAGCGATAATATGACTTTTAGATGATGTTACACGAGACGATTTTTAACGATGATTTTCAACGCAGCATCGTGACGCTCGCACCGTGTTACGCAACACGCGGGGAGATTTTTTTTACGCAACAACATGTTGCGGCAACATGTTGCAAGAGTTTCAACCACCTTCAAAAACTTGCAACACTTTGCCGCAACAAAATATTGCGTTAAAAATCGCCCGCGCGTTGTTACATGGTGTCATCCTATGGCAATATCACCTTTATTTACTTAATCTTCTATGAAGAACTCACACAACGAAAATAAACAGGATACAGTCGAACCTCCGTAATTCAGTACCATTGTGAGGACATTTATCAATTTGCCTGCGTACGTTGTATGTACAGAAGTTCATTCGATTAGTTGAGATCAAGTGTGTACCTAGAGGAGGTGCTTCTTAATAACGCTAGCCTGACTACCTGTGTCTTCAAGGTGTGCCCTTTCATTCCCAAAAGCGGCCAAGATGGAATGAAAAGAACTGCTGATTAGCTTTCAATTGAATTGTTCGCCACTTTTATCGCATGCTGTAAGGAATACAGCTTATCAGTAGGATGGAAAGCCGTTTTATATTCTATGGTATACCACGGGTTGTATTCAACGGTAGATTCTAGATTTTGTGGTTGACTCTGTCAATCTGAGACTGACATTGTTAAAATCATTTTTTAGGATCAGTTGAGCCCGTTTTTTAGCATAAACAAGTTGTTTCGGTCAGTGCTAATGAATATTAAAAAAACGCATCCTTTCTGAAAGAGGATCTCCGATTTTGTGAGCGTTTTTTATTGCCTCAGTTGAATGTGGCTCTCGGACGATATCACAGCCTGTAATGTCTTGTTTCGATTCGAATATTTTTAATAATACAGCCGCAGAATAGGTTAATACATAAAGCAGGGTTATCTTGCAAATAGCAATCGAATCCAATTTCACCAGAGAAAAACTAGTGCCGGTAGTCTTTTTGGCGACCGTTGTTTGGGGGTTCACGCAATAGCCGGTTTTGCTAAGAAGCGTTGCATGATGGCGTCACGCAATCTTCAGTGAAGATAAGGAGCGCTGTGTGACAGCCCAAACAACGGTCTGATAGAGAAACCGGATGCGAGTTTTTCTATCATGTCAAATATAGAAGAAAAGTCGTATTTTGCAGTTTTTTATAGTCAACATTAATGCTTGAGAGTAAATGGAACAAAAAATTGCCGTTTTTATACGGAATTTGTATTTTGATATTACAAATAAGAATGAAATATTTTAAAAGGTAGCGGATTGGAATGAGAAGAACTCTTTTGTCCGTTCTCTTTTACAAACTTGAGCCTCATAATACGTGACTCAATGTTTGAGTTTGGGAGTGAAAGGACTAATTGACTAGTGTACTATCAGAAACAAGTTGTGTCGGTCAATGCTATTGAACATTTGAACGCATCCTCTCTGAAAGAAGGGTCTCCGATTTGGTGAGTGTTTTCTATTGGCTCATTTGAATGAGGCTGTCGGAGAATATCGAAGCCTGAAATGTCTTGTATTGGAGAATAGCTTATACATAAAGCAGGGCTATCTTGTAAATGGCAATTGGATCTAATTTCACAGTAGAAAAACTAGTGTCAGCAGTCTTTGGCAACCGTTGGTTTACGCAATAGTTTTGTAAAGAAGCGTTGCATGACGGCGTCACGCAATCTTTAGTGAACATAACGAGCGCTGCGTGACAGCCCAACTAACGTTTTGCGAGAGATACCAACTGCTTGTTTTTCTTTCATGTCAAATAATGAACAAAAGATGTATTATACAATTTTTTTCAAAGTGCCTATAACCCTTAAATGCATATTTTCAGAATCAACATTGAATAGTTGAATTGTGAAATATTTCTTGTTTTGAACGTCGCATTATTGAGTTACAGAGATTTGAATTTACAAAATGCTAATTATATGAGGTCGATCCGGGACTTTGCCATTATTTCTACGCCAATTTACAATGCGCATTTTACAGCTTGAGGATAATTAGTTTGATAAATACTAAAAATAAACTGTGGATAGTCAATTGATTCGTAAAAAATATTACTTGGAGGTGAAAACAAGTAGTCGTATTATAAATGATTCCCGGGTTGATGTCATCTAATTAGCATTTTGTAAATTCAAATCTCTATAACTCAATAACACGACGTTCAAAACAAGAAATATTGGTTCCCACTAGCGACATAACGATCATAATCATAATCATAAGGGGCGTTATGTCGCTTATGTCGTAGTGGGAACGCCGAAAAACATAATCATAAAGACGCTTAGGATCGACATAATCATAATCATAAGAAATGATCGGGCATTTTCTTATGATTATGACTATGTCTGTGATTATGTTTATGTCGTAGTGGGAACGTAAAATCTAGCGCTCATAGTGGTGATCATAATGACATACTTTCATTCATTGTATTTTGGCCAATGAACGTCCTAGTTCCAGTAATTTGCAGTTCATGTTATTCCAAGTTGGCGTCCAACTTTGATGAGCGTCAAATTTAAAGTCGACTGTTTGTTCGTATGTGTTCCCACTAGATCATAACAACGTTATGATTATGACTATGTTTATGATAATGATTATGATCGTTATGTCGCTAGTGGGAACCAAGCCTTAAGGCCGGTTCTCACTAGCGCGTATGCATAAGCATAAGCATAAGCATAAGCATAACGCTAGTGAGGACAGCAGCAACATAAGCATTAGCATAAGCATATAAGAAGAACAAACCACTTGTTTTTCTTATGTTGTCCTCACTAGGAATCACCGCGACATAAGCATAAGCATAAGAATATCAAAATCTTTCGTTCTTCTTATGCTTATGCTTATGCTTATGTCGCGGTGATTCCTAGTAAGGACAACATAAGAAAAACTAGTGGTTTGTTCTTCTTATGCTTATGCTTATGTCACAGTGTGAATCGGCCCTTATAGGCTTGTAAATAGCGGAGAAAAAACATTTCGCGTTAGTGAGAGTAAATAAAATAATAAAAAAAAATTTATACGGAACTGTAAGATCAAATTGTATTTTGATATTACAAATGAGAATTAATATATTTAAGGTAGCGGATTGGAAAGAGAAGAACTCTTTCGTCCGTTCTCTTTTACAAATAAATTTGCTGTACATTTTTTGGAGCTGTGTAGTTCATTATCATTTTACTTAACATTAATGAGATATTCTAGATGTAAGCGAGGATGCTTCGATGCTTTACTGGTCCAGTGGTGTGATAAATTACCACAAAATGGACCACAACTGTCGGTGAGTGTTTCTGAATGAATTCCAACTTGAAAAATGTTAATCTAACGTTTTTCAAGTTTCCACATGTTTGCTCCAAAATGGGCTAGAATATGCCTTGAGCTGTTCTTCTTTCGAGAATTACCGTAATGATTCGATTTAGCGCCCAGGGCGCTTATTTACGCTGGAAGCTCAAGGGAGGTCACTTATTGGAGAGGGGCACTTTTTTCTTTTTTCACATGCGAAAACATGCGAGCGTGAAAAAGTACTTAATGAACAATAACAGAAAATGTACAATTCGCACAGTCAGAACAATGATGACAACGATTCGCATAGTCAGAATATAATTCACTAATATATATAGATAGCCCAAGGCTAACAGCGTCGCACTTTGAACAAGCTTAACTAAGGTGAAACTTAACTAAGGTGAAAGGTTGGAACATTGACGAACGGGCTATTTTCAATTTTAGCAATTCTCAAAAACAGTATTACGCGACTGTCTGCACGGTACATTTTTATAGACCGTACAAAAGTTTACAAAAACAACTTTTCTCTGTCTAGAATAACTAGTACCACTAGTTTCCGAATTAAATACAGTTTTTGTTTGTCAAAAATTGCCCGAGAAACTGATTTGAAAATCAAAAATTGCAAAAATACACAAACATATTTGCATAAGGGGATGCGAGTGAAGATAGAACTGTACTATAAAATCAAAGTCTTGTTTTGTTTACATAAAATCGCTTTTCAAACTATCTAATGAATGAACAAACACATAAAAATGGACAACACAATCTTCTTTCGAAAAAATTTATTCAAATCTCCATTAGTTTACGTTTAAAAGCAAAACGCGTACCATTTAATTATAGCTCATCGAGTTCAAGCTTTTTTCAATGAAATTCAAGAGATCGATACAACTGAATTTAAGCACGTTTTAAAATCAGTTCTCCAAAACTAACAATAACACCAACAAAAAGTCACTCAGATTGATATCAACATAAATTCTCATCGAAAACTGTAATCTGTTTTACCTTTAAGTCCCTCGCTTGCTTGGAAATTCAAATCTCCGCTTCTGGTTCTGAAATCCGTAGAAAACAAACATGTCCCGCATTTGATAAAAACGTAATACATGAAGTTCCTCGAAACAAGATTTTATCCCTGAAAGCTCGTCTTTTTCCACTAAAGCGGCTTCTGAGTATCCCTTAATTAGTATCCTTGTCTTGAGTAGCAAACGGCGAAATATTCAGGGAAATAACGCCTTTAATTTAAACGATTTTCTCCACTTAGTAAATTCACAGCAAAACATCAAAGTGTTTTTCTAGCTGACGTGAGATTCGGCCGTGTAACCGCGCGAAAAACAAAGCCTCGCTTTGGTTTCAATATGACGTCGTACGCGCATATTTTGCGACGTCATACGCGTCTGCGAGCTAGTTGTTTGAAAATTGATTGTGCGTACTTTTGAAAACGTCCTGGCTACGCTTCTGCAAAAGCAATACTCAAAGAGGGAGGGGACGCTTATTAGCAAAACGCTCTCAAAGAGGGGGGGGGGGGGGGGGGGAGGCTTATTGGAAAGGGGGCGCTTAGTGGAAGGAGGCTGCTAAATCGAATCATTGCGGTAGTTTATTTCGTTCTCTTGGTGTTTTAGTATTATTTTGTAAACAAGTAAAGACAATATAGCATGGTTTTGACCAATTAAAAGGTCACAATTCTCGTGGAACAGCCCTTCAATATCGATAAAGACCAGTTACTTTCAAATACCTGTAGTTCCCGTAAATTAGGTTTTGTTAAATAGAGAGTTTATTCATCTTCAAAATGCCAATAGGGTTGCTTCGGACAAAGATCAAAGACTGAGAAAACAAATCATGTGGGGAAGGTTTATGTGTATATATTAACCCTAATCACGTTAGCGATAAGCAAAAATAAAACAACAACAACAAAACAAAACCAATCGTCACTGAGCCTAACCCTATTCAGACTGGGGGGGGGGGGGGGGGGGGCTTTTCGAACCCTCCCTCCAGTAAAATTGTGATAACTCTTACACCGAAATAGCTATGAGGCTGAAATTTTCTGACTTTTCCTAGAATTTATCGAGGGACATTTTGGTATCTATAACATGTCAGTGTGATTAACCATGTTGCCATGGCAAGCGGTTTTTGACACATAGGTTTTCAAAATATTAAAATATGGTGAATTTTTTATTTTAAGATCTTGTTCTTTGACTTATAGTGCATTTTCTTGTTAGAATAGTTTTTTTCTTGGGACTAGTTCTTGAAAGAAATCAAAAAATTTTAACATCAAATATTTGGGGGTAGGGGTAGGTAAATTTTTGCTCTCTTTTACTTATAGACAAACATTTTGTACTATTTATTAAATAATGCTTCTAAGTTCATTGTTTGGATAATAGACATTAGTTTGATACGTGTTTTATATATTCTGATCCTTTTCTCTTTTAGATATTTTTACATTTTAATTTAAACAAAAAAAAAAAAGAAAATCCAAGATGGCGGATCCAAAATGATCCAACATGGCGGACAATAATTTATCTTTTTCTTGATTTTTCTTGCTTTACAAGTGCGTCCTTGTTTGTATTTATTATGTTTTAATATTAAAGAGATGATTTTACAGTTATATTTGATATTTTAAGTATCTGGATGGAAAAATATCAAAGAAACGTCGGAAGAACAAAATCTGACGTCATTGTGACGTCATAATTGGGTGTGGCAGGTCAAAACTGGGTGTGAGGTTTCCTTGTATGGAGCTGAACATTGTGTGAAAATTTCATGGTCCTAGCCTTACTGGTTCCAGAGATATAGAGGGGGGGGGGGGTCCGAGGAGCCCCCCCCCCCCCAGTCACAGATTGCCTAAAAAAGCCCAGTCTGAATAGGGTTAAAGGAATCTGATCCAAAGTAAATTGAGACAAAAACCCTTGTTTTAAATCTGTAATAATGCCCAATGCACTTGCAAGTATTTCTGCGTATAATTATTTTTTCTTGCACATTATTCAACCGCTGTGCCTTTTTGCGAGATTCCTCTACGCGATACCTTTTTGCGTACCTGGGTCTGTCTGTTTATTTGACTTTAGCCAGCGTTACAATGGTCAGCTGTGTTGTTGAACAGCAAGAAAAGCGAGCCGCAAATGATCTATTGACACGTTCTCAAATAGGGTATAGACCCGGGTGGGGTACTCCACGAAAATTTGGGTGGGGTGTGCGGCACGCTTCTTAAAACCGTTACCTTATTTCAGACCAAAATATGCGATTTTCCCTACCCTATTTCAGACCTGACCCAAAATTCGATACCCTACTTCATACCAGGAAATGCTTCCGTTTGCGTAAACATTTGAGAAGCGCAAACTATACCTTATTTCAGACCAAAATGGTCAAAATATATACCCTATTTCAGGCTTGAAAACCATACCCTTTAGGGACGCACATACCTATATTGCTTATATAAGGGAGTACGTCCCCCCCCCCCCCCCCCGGGGGGTATAGAATGGTAAATTCGAGACTTTGCGAGACTGCGAGACCCTCTTTAAAAATTTAGAGACCGATACTTTAGCCTTGCTATGAAATCCGAGCCCGAGACTTGACCTCTAAAACATCCGAGCCCGAGACTCCAATCGCTAGAAAATGTCGGGCCGATAGTACTAAAACAGCTTAAAACGTGAATGAAATCTCCAACGGAAGCTGAGATTTACAAGAAAAATTTACGAACGACCGATATCCAAATTATCAAAATTCGAGACTTCCAAGACTTCGAAAATTATACCGAGCCCGAGATTCCGAAACTCCAATTTGAAATGCCGAGAATTAGAGACTCGGTGAATATTTTCCGAGACGCATCATTTCCGTTAGACCATTGTATACCCCTTCAAATCGACGTCAGTTGGTATCTGATATCAATAGCTATCCTGAAAGGAAAAATAGATACTGAAATAGGTGTAGAGCAGCAAAAAGACTTACAGCATTTAACACTTTTATTTCTTATTTTCTAACTGAAATAGCAGCTCAACTAACAATAGTATTGCAACAAACAAATACTTCTATCTTATGGATTCATCCAGTCTAGATGCCGTTTAAATCTCAGCTTTAAACCAACATTTTGTGCATTACTGCATCATTTACACCGACTCTTTTGCGATGAATAGCGGAGGAATTGAAACATTAATGTGCTTTCTTCTTGCAAAGAATAACTGGGGCATATTTTGTACTTTTGACATCGCAGGTTATGTCGTTCCACTTGCCCGCTTGGCTACCTGTACCAAACATATTTCCACATTTCTCCAACACAGGTATGTCTGGCTGCCCACTTCCCCAAGTAGTGTAGCCTTCCGCTAGTGGAGTATCATCAATCCAGTAGAACTTATTGTCAGCTTTGCGGACAAAACCGAGCCACACACCCAACTGTGTGACTGTTTTTTGTTTCTTTACCAGGGCGAATATGAAGTTATTCTCGGCAGCTGATCTGATTATAGCGAGATCTCCTCCAAGCATCTGACATGTTCGTCGCGCATCGTTCCAATTCAGGGTTGGAATGTCAATGATTAAAAAGCTGAAATTTCCATACCGAACCCAACCGTCATCTGGACAAGCTGTACAATTAAAGCAGAGAACAGGAAACACAGATTTAATGTGGAACATAGCATCTGAATAATCTGAAGCCTATTGTGTGATCTAACTGACACTAGCTAAGACAGCGGATAAAACATTTGCCAGCCAAAACAACAATTTTGAAATTGTTTCCCTGAAATGTAATTTACCTTTAACAGATTTCTCATACAAAAAGTCGATTTTGTACTTCATCTCGGTTAACAGTTTTCGGTCGGCCTTGCCGAGTCCCCAGTTGTTGATGTTAATAGTTTGATCCATCGGCAGAGGCGCTTCATCACCAAGGGCTGAAATAGAGCTCGCACTTTGAGGTTTGCCTTGTGCAGAACCAATCAAAACAAGGATAAAAACGACGAAGACGTAACTCAATTTTCGAAACATTCTTGAAGTCTTCATGTCTATGAAGTGTTATCGCGAATGTGTGCGCCGTGAAGATTATTCTTTAAAGATGGTTTTTAGATTCATGCGGAAGCGCTTGCTATTGGCCATGCACACATCGGATGTTCATGACGTTTCAGTTAGGTCACCTCTATCGCGCTGAGGTCACGGATTTCCCTCAGAATTCTGTGCGATGGCCAAAAGCAAAGGATATCCATTTTCCTACCGAAAGTTTCAAAAAATTACCCCGTCCCACTCCCCACAAACACACACCTTACATTTTGAAAAATCGAGAAGCGTTTATTTTCGATCACTCACATCTACAGCTCCGTTTTGAACAAAGAAGAATCGTGAGGGAATGGTTTGTGTGTACGTCATAAACACGAAAAAGGAATCTGTTCCAAAGTAAAGTGAGTCAACCGGCAAAGAACCCTTGTTTGAAAAGTGAAGTATCAATATCAATATCAAGATATCAGTATTACGTTTAATATATATTAATAGGATTTTGTTTAAATAAGGTCGCTAGGAATCTGGATAAGTAAAATCCTGTACAAGATAAACCAGCAGTGAAGGCTGCGAGTAAAGCTTATGCAGAAGAAGACTTGTTTGGGGCTATCTCGTTAATTGCATGTACTTTATATAGTGCATAGATGAGCGACTTGATCTATTTTTCCATTGGATTAACTTGGCTAATTCTAATTTGTTTGGTGTTGGTTGTCCTGTGGTTTACATGCAGTAAAATTTGAGATTTTTTGGTAGACGGTCTTCCGAAATGGCCGCCCCTATTGTTTTTTTTTCAGGGGCTCATTTCCGCCGGAAGTTCCTTCGAACGCGTCTCCATGATCTCCGATTACTGCTAGTATACAGCTGTTTGATTAAACGTTGTCACTGATTGGTCTTACCCCTACGCGACCAGACCGAAAGGGAGTATGGGTGAATTAAAATGCATGATTAATTATTCTATATCGCGTTTACAACGGAGAACAAAACTCATGTTTGTCTTCGCGTGTTACGCAAAGACAACCAGAGTCGCTTCGATAAGGACGTTCCGTATTTTGATAATGTGCAGTTATTGAATGTGAATTGATTTCTCCCCATAATCCTTTTCGGTCTGGTCGCGTAGGGATGAGACCGATCAATGACAACGTTTAATCAAACAGCTGTATATGCCGTTCGAACGGCAAAACGCACGGCTACTGAACGGATGAAAAACGGGTGGCCGAGCCGTTTAAAACGGTTACCATGAACCGGCTGAAGAAAAAATTTGAGAGGATAATAAAAGCTGAACGGCAGAATTTATTACATTCTGTTTGTCGCTTTGACTTGAAGGCCAGAAAATAAAGAACATGGTTTCTTTATTTAATGTAAACAAGCGGCCCCGAGTCCCTAGGGGCGTCGATAAAACCCGGAACACGGAACATTCCGAAACAATTCGGAACATTCCGGAACATCCCGGAACATGAAAAGTCAGAACAATTATTACAAAAAAAAATTATAATAACTAACTAACCAATAAAGACTGCTGGGGCGAATCCAGGAATTTCTGAAAGGGGGAGTCCGGGTGCATGTTCCTCGGTAAATTTTTCCGATTTTACTCTCTAAAATGCCATTTCCGGCATTTCTGAGAGTCGTAAAGCGTTTGTTAAGCCAAAAACTCGACAATCAGTCAATTGGTGGAAGTGAAACAGCTACGTATGAAACAATTTTATTCTACTATTTTTATGAACCGCATGGGAGACACAGGTCTGATGGGGGGGTGGGGGGTCCGCCCCCCCCCCCCCCCCCCCCACCCTACCCCTGGATCCGCCACTGAAGAGAAATAAATAAATAAAAATAAAATAAACTGGTATCATCTCCGAATAGAAAAAAAAATATAGTTGGAAGTTGGGCGGGGAAGGAGGTGTTGGATATACTGTCAAACCTGTATATAACGGTCACCCTTGGGAAATGGCCAGGTGACCGTTATATACAGGGTGGCCGATATATACAGGTTTCCTTTAAACACTACTGGAAGTTAATGAATAACGTTTTTATGTGGAAATAATCACTCAATTTACATTTTTACCACAATTGCCGCTAAACTCGCAATCTGATTGGTCGACGTGAGTGGTAAATGAGAGTCCAGACAACGGTGCTGACCCTAACATCACGCGCGCTTGAAAACAACCAATCAGATTGCGAGAAAGTTATAGACAACGCTTGCTCTTTCTTTGCTGTCACGTTTTGTAACAAGACTTCGATTTTTCCTTGTATTTTTTTCTAAATATTGTTGTAAAAAACAAATTTACACCGGTTTTCCGTGGTGTGGACTCTTATTTACCACGATTTACGTCATCACATGGTCAAAATTTGTTGCTGACTCACTCGGCTGCGCCTCGTGCGTCCACAACATTTTGACCATGTGATGACGTAAATCGTGGTAAATAAGAGTCCACACCACGGAAAACCGGTGTAAATTTGTTAATTAATTAACAATAACAATTAACAGCAACGCAATAAATACGAGAAAAATGCCCCTAAAATGTCCGTGGTGTACTTTTAATTAGGGAGGTGCAGTATACTTGAGTTTCTCCTAAGTTTCCTTGAAGGAAAGGCGTACCATAGACGCTTTTACTGTAACAGTATGGATTTCAAGACGAAAAATACTCTGTTGTGTTTTTCTGAGATTTCGGAGCGCGAAGCTTAACCCTCGGACGTACACGCAAACGTATACCCCAACCGTGGTACAAGGGGTGGGGGGTGTTGCAACCCTCCCCCCTCTTGGGTTTTGGCGATGTTGCAATATTTCGGAAATATTTTACATCTAATAGATAGCCCGCGATGTGCTCTACAAGATAAGGTAAATATTATGGGTTTGGGCGCTGCTGGGGGTCCGTGACGTCATCCAAAATGGCCGCCAAGGTGGCCACCATCTTGGAGTTTTACTAAAAATTCAAATTTATCAGAAAAATGCGGAAATTGCAAATATTGTCTGCTAGAGTTGCAAAAAAACTTACAATCAAACATTTTGATGCTTGTGGTAGCATTGTATATGTTTTTTCGCTGAAAAAAGGTGAAAAACACGCTTTTTTCTTCAAAAATGGGTTGACCACATGTTACTTATGACGTCATGTCTCGTTACCATAGCAACCGGTTGTCGCCAAACTTTACCAAAGTGTGTTTCAAGGATAAATGAACAGCTACTGAAAACGGCATGCGCTAATCTTAAATGGTCTTGAAAATATCGGAGAAAAACCTTAAAAGGGGGGGGGGGGGGAGTTGCCACCCCCTAAAGCCCCACACCCCCCACCCCCACCTTGTCCGAGGGTTAATTTCATGTAGGATTTCATTGGCTTTGCTCAGTGTAAAAGACAGTTCTGCAAGCCCCTCTGCCTGTGCTACTGTCTTGATGACATGTATTTGTAGTTGTATTCAATATATAAATGTTTGCATTTTTGTGCGTCCCCCGCCCTGGTAGCTACAATTTAATGAGCTGTTAAATAAGGCTTGTTATGATTCGCAAATGGTTTGATCGTAATCCAATATACAGGCAAAAAATAATAAAATTGTGGATTCGGCCTTTGCCTTGTTCTTGTATTTCTTGTAGAGATTTATGAACTCGAGCTTTTGTTCCCTTGTCCGTCCACTGCTTTCTCTTGTCAGGGACCTTGATATCAGTACCTTCGCTGCTACTGTTCGTCATTGTCTTAAGGGCTCCGGAGACTGCGCCGGTTGAACTTTGCACATTTTCTGTTTCAAACTGAACTGGCCTGGTTTCGTTGGAAGCCTCCATATCCTCTAAACACTTATTCATCATCGGTCTCAACACGACAGCCGGCAATGGCGGTATTGTTGCATTGGTTACAAATTCAAACCGTACTCATGGGCTTATATTCTGGCTCATCTTCAGTATTCCGAATTTCGGGAGCACTCAAGACATAAACGGTTGTCTCACATCGCGGTATACATTGATATTTTGCTGTATGGCTCTCTGCTATCATTGCTATCGGTCTAATCCGCGAATTAAAGAAGCCTGCAACTGCATTCGAATTCCCGAGCCTTCCAACGCATAATTATTCACATAACGCAATAGTGGTGAAGATGAAAAACACAAACGGCGGCGAACAAGATGTGACTACAGTTGGACACGTGCCTGATAGTCTAGCGGAGGTCCTGTACAAGCCATTGCTGGAAAAGGAAATCAAGATGACTTGCCGTTTATCTGACCAAAGCAGGAGTGCGTCTGAAGGTGTATGGGTTCAAGGGGGAGGTATCGAGATTCCTTGCGTTTATGAAATTGGCGTTAAGGAAGGACTTAGAAGTCTAAGAAAAGAACTGAGAGACAAACTAATGCAACTCGTCCCGACCACTGACAATACAATCTAGGAAGACATCCGGAGCCCACCCATGTCGCAGTTAAAACATGAAACTAGATAGACGAATTTTGTCTCATTTGTTTATTGGTGTTGATATTGATTTATTTTATTATTGCTGTATTTATCATTGTTACCTTCTTTTTATGAAACACAATCTATACATATGGAATGCAAATAAAATGTTGTTCTTTTTTTTAAAAGAACAACATTCATTTTTTATTTCGGAAAAAAGCTCGCGCCAGCTTTATTTGTAAACGATTTTTGTTCCTCGAAAGTAACGACCCCCAAAGGCTGCTAATTCCAAAAGTAAAGAGGGTCGCTACTATCGGAACTCTACGGTATGTCGTTTACTATAAAGTAAACAAAATAATGCGTGGCTGCTTGGAGGTATGAAATTTCTTTTTTCATGTTGAACTCGATATCTCACTCGTTCTGTAAATTAATTTCGGCGATAAGGAAAGTTCGTAAATGTCCGTTGGTCATCAGCAGGAGGGCCCTCCTGGCCATCAGCTAAAGTAAGAGAAGATCAGAACAGTTCTCCTGCCTCATAATAATTATTTGAAATCTGTAGTTTGTGTCCGTTTTTTTCTGGATCCGAATTCGCAAATTTGAGTGATAACATTTTAAGTCCTTTACCCTCAAGTTGCGAAGAAACACCATAAAAATTCAAGAAACAACATCAGGTAACGTTTTATTAAAGGTTTATTTAGCAACTTACCCTATTTTTACTCTTTTTTTTCTGATTGTAATCATCAGTCCGAATTATCTATACAAACTCTGACTTATATTATACTTGGACTTCTTGTGATTGTGTCAGCTAACTGAAGAAGGAAACTGCAAGTTATAAACGAACGGTAAGTGACCGGCCACATGGCCGGAACTAAACCCGATTTGGCTGTAGCATGAACAATAAACTAATGGGTATTTGAATAGCAGTTTTGATAGAAAAAAATTGGTTGTCCTTTTTCTGCGATTTTATGTAAACAAAACAAGATTTGCATTTTATAGTTCTAACTTCACTCGCGTCGCTTTGTTATACAAAATTGTCTGTGTGTTTACTATAAATATTTATATGTACTGTTTTTCAATTGTGTCTTCTAAATTTGTTTTTAGGGCAATTTTCGATACGCAACTGGTGTATTTTATTCGGAAATTAGTCATACTAGTTTTCCTTGTCTAAGAAAAAGTTGTCAGTTTACAGGTCGGGTTATTTCAAAGAGCAAGAAAATCGCCGCTAAATTCGCATGGAGGTCTAGTAAGACTTTTTCAGATGGGCCAAAACGGGGAAGAGACCAGTAACCATTGTTGTATCGGGACTACTGAAGGACTGATTTAAAGCCTGCAATGGAAGATGGGAGGGGAGGGGTGTGCATGGCAAGAAGTTCTGTCCTCCCCTCTTTTGTTTGAAATTGCTGGCTCAGAGAAGTGGCACTGAGATCAGCGTGAAAGTATTTACTAGTTCTATATCGTACCGGCTTAGCAGAACGTTGTCAATCATATATTTATTGAAAGTGAGGGGTTTGCTTCAATATGTAGAACAATGCATGGGTATTCATCTTCAACTCAGAGGAACTGAGCTCAACAAAAGCCTGAGAATTTTTGCAATGTAGAAAGCTAAGCCTGTCAAAACTAGGAAACTTTGTTGCGGACGTAAATGTTTGCCGCAGTTTAGCCCCGAGAGAAACATTTGTTGGGGACGCAAATCTTGCTTCCCGGAAGAAACGGAGATGTTATTGTATCAAGTCAAAAACATTTTTGCTTCCCGGACACAAATTTTGCTTCCGAAACAAATGTTTCCCAGTTTAACCACATTAGAAGAAAGTAGACATGCAATGTCTCCGCAAAAATGGTTTTTAGTTTAGCCAGGCACTTCTAAAAGGTATAAAAGGACTAACGCTAAACAACACTTCTAAATTACAATCACCATTTTATTTTGTTGATTTCCAACTGAATCAGCAGCTCAAAATAATGTAACTTCCATCTAGATCTTTAATGCCGCTTTTACTTATCAAGTTAGTCTCTGTTTGATTGATTAATTATAAGTTCTGTTCTAACCTTAAATGCTGACTTTTTTACGATACAAAGAGGCGCGAACCAGGCGCGAACCATTAATTTCCTTTTTTCTCGCAAAGAATAACTGGGGCATGCTTCAAATTTGCTGGGTTGATGTCGCAGCGGATGTCGTTCCACTTGCCTGCCCTCCTTTCTGCACCAAACATGTGTCCACATTTTTCTTTCAGACTGTTTGGTTCTCCTCTTGCCCAAGCAGTGTAGCCTTTCGCCAGTGGAGTATCATCAATCCAGTAGAACTTATTGTCGGCTTTGCGGACACAACCGAGCCACGCACCCCAAGCCGTCATTATTTTCTGCTTCTTTACCAGATTGAATATGAAGTTATTTTCGGCAGCTGACCTGATTACAGCGAGATCTCCTCCAAGCATCTGACATGTTCGTCGCGCATCGCTCCATTTCAGGGTTGGTATATTGATGATGAGGAAGCGGGAATTTCCATAGTGAACCCAACCGTTGTCTGGACAAACTAAAAAGAAGGAAACATCTCGTTTATATGATGAAGCATTTATCGGCCCACTAAACTTGAACAGACCTTAAAAACATTCATTGCACGCTAATGAGGTTTCTTCTTCGGCCAACACCGATGAGGAACACAATTTCAAACAGTACAGTTGAAAACGCAATTTACCTTTGCCAGTCGATTTCCCATACATAGCGTCGATTTTGTACTTCATCTCGGTTAACATATTTCTGTCAGCTTTCCCGAACCCCCAGTTGTTGATGTTAAAGGTTTGATCATTCAGCTGTCCAGGGGCTTTATCACTAAGAGCTGAATTAGAAATGGCACTTTGAGGTTTGCGGCCCGCTTTTGCAGAACCGCTGGAAACAAGAACAAAAACGATGAAGACGATGCTCGTTTTTCGAAACATGCTTGAGGCTTTTCGGATCAAATAAAGCGTTCTTCTGGACGCGTGCACCTCGAGGAAATTGCTGATGATTCATCAGTCACCGCAGTTCAAGTTGAAAGCTGACGTATCGATCAGCGAAACAAGATCAATTTTGGCGTTGCAGCTCTGAGTCAGTGATCGCTCGATGCATAATTAATATTCAATCAGCATTCAATAACAAAATAATTGCCGGACTTCGGGTTTGATGAATTTGTTACGGGTGCTGATATTTAAAGGAATAGGGTAGCCTGTGTACAGCCACCCCCCTCCCCCTCCCTCCCCCTCTCCTCCTCCCCTCTCTTGAGGGAAGGGGTTGCTGAAAACCTGTGACGTGTGTTTTGTTCTCATCTGGTGTTATGCGTTCGCAAAAGCGCCACAATATGGAAATTAATTCAGAGCTTAATTTGTTTTTAACGACAAAAATTTTTCTATATAATATGATGCATTTTTTGCCAAGATAATTACAAAACAAAGTCTTAAAACTAAATTGTGAGCTTGAAAATGTCAGAACGAATACTTGAAAAAACGCAGAATATTTCATTTCATTTCGGGTATGACTAGTAAATTACTTTGGATTGATTACATTCGCGGTTACATTATGCAAGTCTAATTGTGTTTACAATTCAGTCTGACAAACTTGTCATCAGATGACACACTCGGGGAAGGAGGTCGTGATGTTTTCGAATTGCGGCAACTTATTACGGTCCGAGGCCGGTCGCACTAACTCCCTTTTCTTCCATTTCCTGTCCTTTGTTTGAGGGCTTGTTCTTCTTACGTCAACCGACCAACGAATATTTCCACAATCAGAGTACGTTTAGTCCCGTTCTTGAAATTCCTAATGGAGAGAAAAAAACCGTCAGTAACCGAACAACCACTCTGATTAGTGGAAATAAAAAAAAAAACATTCTCATCGGTGGAAATATATTTAACGGTCAGATTGACGTCAAGAACAGACCCTCAAATAACGGACATCAGATGGGGAGAGGAAGGAGTTGAGTGTGAGCGACCTCGGAACATCTGAGAATCAAGCTATATACCCGGGGGGAGGAGGACTCACATGATTTAAAAATGACGGGGGTGCTCGTCGAAATGTTTACCCCTGAGAGGTACCAATTCTAAAACAACACATGTCATATTGTCTTATTTTTTCGGCTCAATACCCTAAAAGGTACCGCGATAATTCTAAGGGACGGACCATAATTTTTTTGACGGGGGGTGTTGGAAAATTTTGAAATAAATTGTTTGCAGAGGCTATAAACACTAAAATAAATTGTATGCAAGCAAAAAATAAAGAAAAAAATTGTTTGCGGAAAGTATGGCAGTTGGACGGAGACACAAAAAATATTGTTTGCAGCAGGTGCTGCGTATAAAGAAAATGTTTCCATGCGAAAATTTTCCAACACCCCCCGTCAAAAAAATAATGGTCCCTCCCTAACGGTGGTCATTTTAGATTTCAGCACCCTTAGCGGTACCAATCTACAAATTTTAACCCCTAAAAGGTACGACGAGCACCCCCGTCATTTTTATATGGGAGTTCCTCCCCCACCCGGAGCTATATAGGTATTTTCGGTAGGTTTAGATTGCAAAAAAAAAAAAAAAAACGGAAATTAAGTTTTTCTCAATCTAGAATAACTAGTACGACTAATTTCGGAATAAAATACACAGTTTCGTATTGAAAATTGAACGAAATACTGAGGACAAACAAACCCCCCCGGGGGGGGGGGGGGGGGACTCCCAAATAAATGGGGTGGGGATGCTCGTTGGAAATTTTGAATTAAACCCCTAAAGGAGACCAATCTAGGTGTGACCCAAGCTTTTTTTTTTTACCCTAAAAGAGGCCATTTTAAAACACAGACAAATAAAAAATACAGTGACTTTTTACCTGCAACCCTAAACTAGACCTTCACGGCTAAATATAATGGCGTTTTGCCCAGAACACCCTAAGCGAGACCAAAATCCGAAATTTACACCCCTAAGCGAGACGACGAGCATCCCCGCCCCTTTCATATGGGAGTCCCCCCCCCCCTCCCCGGGAACAAACCTTGAGGTCAAAGTTGTAAATATTTATACAGCACAGACATCTTTGCAGAAATTGACGCTAGTTAGAACTATAAAATGCAAATCTTACTTTGTTTACATAAAATCGCTTTTTACTAATGTTGTAAATGAACAAACACAGGATGTCTTTTATAACTAAACGATAAGGGTGGCAGGGGAGACTTCACGTTGTACATGCGCAAAATCATAGCCGGTTTTGGCCGGCACGGTCGTTAGTGGGAAAATCAATGGCGTCCAAATTTATAAATTTAGGTCAGGTTTTTCTTGAGTGGATACTCAGAGAGCGAAGACTTAAATATTGTTGAGAAACATTTGAATCAAAGCATATTAATTTATAATCTCATGAATCGTATGAATCGGTCGAAAGGACCCAAAGTAACGCGACACTGTGTTGCTTGAGCTGAACGCTCATCCTCGGTGTAAAAACCTGCCAACTCACGAGTGACATACAACAAAGAAAACGAACGGTACTGAAACAATAGAGTGCAAAGCAACAAAGGTAGAAAACAAAGAAAAAAGTCACAGGTTTTTAAACCGAGGTAAACCCGCTGAATGAATGAAACTCATTCTATTAAAAGGCCAAGCTCAGGAAATACACGCTGGATTGTTGAAAGAAGCGTAATTAATTGTTGACCTGTGTTATTTCTTAAAGTTCATTTAGTAAATTGAACCCATAAACCCTACTATGTATTGTTTAAAAGTACGGTTTGCAATAAAAACCAAATTGACTTCCCGTATTAAAGCGACCACCCAAAATTCAAAGCCAGGGTAGTCGCTTACAATCTAGACTGTTCACAGTATTTTCCCGTATGTTCGTCGAGTTCGATCTTTAGCCGCCATCTTGATTGTCACGGCGCGATAAAAACTGGGGAGAGTACAACAACTGCTTCCGGGGGGGTTTGGGGGCGGGGGAGGGAGGAAGCGGGACTTCACTGTTTGGAAAGTAATAGACGAGTGATTGATATCCACGATATTATGCAAATAAAACAAGACTTGAATTTTATAGTTCTATCTTCACACACGTCGCCGTACACAAAGATATCTGTGTATTTTTTGCAATTTTGATTTCCAAATCAGTTTCTCGGCAATTTTCGATGCACAACTGGTGCATTTTATTCAGAGTTGTCATGCTAGTTATTCTAGACCGAGAAAAAGTTGTTTTTGTGAGCTTTTGTGCACTCTAACAGAGTCAACAGACGGTCGGGTAATACTGTTTTTGAAAAATAGCCGTTTACTGATTTCATTGCTTTTAAAAGTGTTATATTTTTAGCCTAGCTTAAAATAATTAATTTGAGCTACGCATGTTTGTTACGCAATTTGTATTATGGTTACTGATTAACGAACATTGTACATATATATGTAGCATGTGACGATAGGAGTACCTCAGTTGATATTGTTTAGTGAACGTTGATTCCACGAGTAATTTTCTTAAGTAATTTTCTTCGAGTTTTATGTACAATTTGCGGCCACGGTTTACGCGTGTTAATTACAGGACATTACACGGACTTACTGGTAAAGATATGAGTGCTCGCAAACATAGTGAATCGGAACGCGACACCGAAGAATCACAAGTTCCCTCGGATCAGGACCACGAGAGACACGACGAGATTCCAGATGAGACCGCCGAGGAATTAGAAGTGTTAATAGCGCGGCAAGAAAGTACACTGGATAACGCCCGACAACAAGTTAAGTTAATTACGTTAAAAAAGAAGTTGAAGGAACTAGAAAAGGAAACCATGGCAGAGCAGCTCAAGCTCGCGCGTGCCACGGGTACAAGCAGACCAGGTCGAGTAAGGCGGTGCCTAAGAATATCGGTACCAAGCACAAAGAAATTTCTTCTCGCGACCTTCGGGAATTTGAGGATTTATCCCAAGCAGTGGAGAAACGCCTCAGCAAGATGGGTCTTTCTTCCTCCGCCTCTGCAGCCGCAGCAGACGATTCTACTTCAAGTGAGAGGAGAGCGATGATGATTCTTCGTCAACGGAGCGTGCATCGAGACAGAAACGAGGTAAGCGGAACTTGAAATCGGGAAAAACAGCAAAAATTGCTTCAAGTGTAGTACGGCGGCAACTATGGCCGCATAGTGAGTTGAGCATGGGTTATGTCTCTAAGAACGTTAGTTACGATGAGCTAACTTTAGAGGAATTTGTTGCCGGGTATAGTGCTATTTTACTGTTGCCACAAGTCTCTTCTCATGAACGCAAGCATCGCACGGAACACTTGGGCGCTTTAATGTATCTTGCGTCCATTTACAAATGGCCTGCAGTTCGTAGTTTTCACGCGGCGGTTTTATCAGAAATTGAGAGAGGCAGACTTGACTGGGGGGATTCGTTTCTTCACTTGGAAAATCGTACGCTCGCGGGTTTACACAAGAAGGCAAAGGATCAGAAGCGTCCCGCCCCCTCATCTTCTAATGCAGTTTTGATTTGCCGCGAGTATCAGAAGAATTCGTGTTCTCACTCCAAGGATCATTACGCCATGCTTAAAGGAGAAAAGAAATGGCTTTGTCATATTTGTGCGGCGTGTTGGGTTAAGGACAAGGTCAAGCGGATGCATTCGGAGTATTCAGATGACTGCCCAAACAAACCAAAAGAGTGACTAGAAAATACTACTTCTATTCAGGACTTTATTGTTGCCGGTTCTCAGGACTTTTGCGATCAAGACTTTCTCGATTTTAACAGGAACTCTTTTCAGGACAATTGTGTTGTTAACAGGACATCTGCTCTTTGCGGTCATTAGGACAATTCCGATCTTCACCGGACACCTTTTCAGGAATTTTATTGTACAAATATTCAAGACTTCTCCCAGACATTTTTTTCCGGGGCACTCTGGCTAATTGTAGGAACTCTTCTTCCTACAGTTGTGCGTTACCATCGACATTTTCTCAAGACCAAATTTATGGTGAGCGTGGCGCCCCCGGGGTCATTTTCAATCAGCCGAATACTGTTTCCTCTCTCGTAACTTCGCAAACACCTTCACTGGACACTAATGCCTGTTGTTATCGGACGGATTTTAGTCTCGACATGGTTGCGCTTCACAAGCGTGTTTTTGCTTCTGGTCTACCTAATTACAGAGGATTACGGATACCTTTAGTTTCCAAGCTTATCATTCCTCGGTGGAGGTATTATCTTAGTGCGCATCAGGACAATATTATCGTTGATTATCTTGAGTTCGGCTGGCCAGTTGGTTATGATTACAAACAGTTCGGTTTCCCGGTCAGTCAATTACGCAATCACTCTGGCGCCATCAACTATCCATGTGATTTAGCCCTTTATCTCGACACAGAGCTTGCGAGACATTCGGTGGCAGGCCCGTTTTCATCTCCTCCATTTTCTGGACGGCTGGTGGTGTCGCCTCTCAATTCGGTTTCAAAGAAAGATTCTACCGAACGGCGAATTATCCTTGACCTGAGTTGGCCTTTGAACACGTCTGTCAACGCGGGAATAGATAAATCGCAGCATGAAGGGGTGGAGTTTTCCCTGACACATCCTACGGTGGATCATATCTCCAGTCTAATAGCTCGGAAGGGTCCGGGTTGTTTAATTTATAAATGCGATTTGCGCAAAGCCTATCGCCAATTTTACGTTGATCCTTATGACTTCCCATTATTGGGTTTTCATTGGAATGACTGTTACTATTTTGATGTCGTGCTCCCTATGGGTTTGCGGTCGGCCGCGATGGCCTGTCAACGCATAACGAGCGGTATTTCGTACATTTGTTCACAGCAGGGCTTTGATGTGTTGAACTATCTGGATGATTTTCAAGGCGTTGACGTACCGGACAAAGCCGCAACTGCCTTTTATTTTCTCCAATCCTTGCTAGTCGAATTAGGAGTTGAGGAGTCGAAGAGTAAAGCTTGTCCGCCGACTACACGTGCGACCTATTTAGGGGTTGAGTTTGATACTTTGGCCATGACGAAATCGGTTCACCCCGAACGTTTAATCGAGATTCAAGACTTACTACGACAGTGGTTACACAAGACAAAAGCTACTAAGCGAGAGTTGCAATCATTGCTCGGGAAACTGTCCTTTGTGTCAAAATGTGTCAAGAACAGTCGAATTTTTCTCATGCGGATTATTGACCTTCTTAAGCGACTCGAACACAATCACCACCGTGTTTCCCTGAATAAAGAATTTCGGAAAGACATTTCTTGGTGGCTTGACTTTGTCGCGGTCTATAATGGCGTTTCAATTATTTGCGATGCCTCGTGGTCAGCTCCTGATTGTGTATTCGCGACGGATGCCTGTTTGCAAGGATATGATGTGGCGGCATTTGTGGTAGTTCGGTTTTTCATGCACCCTTCCCTGATTGGGTCCTGCAGCAATTTTCAGCCATTCATCAGTTAGAATTTTTAGCTCTCCTAGTCGCAATTCGTTTGTGGGGCGCGCGTTGGACTGGTTTACGAGTGCAAGTCTACTGCGATAATGCAGCCGTGGTTGCAGTTATCAACTCCGGGAAAACGAGTGACCCTTTAATGGGAACAATCCTGCGTAACACATGGCTGCAAGTTTCTTCACAAGAGTTCGAGATCAGAGCTGTTCATTTGCCGGGTGTAACCAACCGACTTGCTGACTATCTTTCCCGATGGCATTTAGATGTGGCCAAGTATTCTGGACTGTTCGCCGCAGAATGTGGGGACGCGGGTTCCTTTAGTGAGGAGACTGTCACGGATGAGTTATTTGCACTCAATAGTGATTTGTAACTTCTGTTCTTTTACAGATCTAGATGCCGAACGACTTGTATTGGAGGAAGACTTAAAGCGCACACGCCTCAATGCGTACGCACTAGGAACTCATAAGAACCATAGATCGCAGTGGAAAAGTTATTTAGCCTTTTGTTTATATTTTGACTTTACACCAGTGCCTGCCACTGCTCATGTTATTGCATTGTATTGTCAAATTCTTAGTCGATCCCTTACTCCGCAGTCTATTCGTAACTATTTAAGTGGGGTTAAACTTTTGCATTTAATAGCGGGTTTTGAATTTCCGTTTCTCCAGTCGTATCTATGAGGTTCGTTTGACTTTAAAAGGTATTCAGCGTACGATTAAGCATACCCCTAATCGGGCACCCCCCATTACAACAGATATTTTGTACAAGTTGGTTTCTGTTATTGACCTTAACGACGGCAAGGAGGTTACGTTTATATGTGCCTTTCTTTTGACCTTTTTCCTCGTCGCTCGGGTTTCAAACATTGTTCCCCAAGCCGCATCTCGTTTTGATAAGGTACAGCACCTTTGTCGAGGAGATATTTTTGAGTGCAGGGCGGGTTTGTTAGTGTTATTTAAATGGTCCAAGACAATTCAGTGTGGAGAACGTAGATTAATGTTACCTTTGGTGCGATTGGAGAATAATCCTATTTGCCCTGTTGCCATGTATTTGCGCATGATTAGTTTTTATCCTGCACCTCCCTCGGCTCCCGCGTTCACTTATTCCTCACGAAAGGGTACCTTTGTTTCAGTACACAAGGGTGAATTTATTAATTTTTTGAGGGCTAAGTTGGCTCTTGCCGGGGTTTCCCTTCCTCACTTATATCGTGGACACAGTTTTCGAAGGGGGGGCGGCTTCTTTTGCATTTCGTAGTGGGGTTCCAGGAGAACTTATCCAAAATTTTGGCGACTGGGCGTCTGATGCGTACAAGACTTATTTAGAAATTTCGTTGCCAGCCAAGGTTCAAGTCGCCGAGCAGATGAAGCTTCATATTTTGCAAAATACCTCGGTAGTGTAGTTTGATCATTTCAAGACAACCATCCTCTTTTGTTTGGGGTTCCTCGTTGGTGGGCTGAAGTTTTATTTCCGGTGTAGTTTTTCGTGTATCAGTTTCTTGACTGGAAATAAACTTCCTTTCCCAAACAAATGTTGGGTTGTTGTCTTGTGTTCTGATTAGTTTCTCTAGCGAGAATTGTTATATTTTTAGCCTAGCTTAAAATAATTAATTTGAGCTACGCATGTTTGTTACGCAATTTGTATTATGGTTACTGATTAACGAACATTGTACATATATATGTAGCATGTGACGATAGGAGTACCTCAGTTGATATTGTTTAGTGAAAGTTGATTCCACGAGTAATTTTCTTCCCTTCCCACCCACCCTATGTGGGCTGAAGTTTTATTTCCGGTGTAGTTTTTCGTGTATCAGTTTCTTGACTGGAAATAAACTTCCTTTCCCAAACAAATGTTGGGTTGTTGTCTTGTGTTCTGATTAGTTTCTCTAGCGAGAATTAATCTTTTCAAATGAAACAGAAAGAAGTCACGGTTAGGGAAATATTAGTCGAGTATGGATTTGATCGGGAATCAATAAATTAAATATTCACAGATTTTTATAACTCAAGTACATTAAATACTGGGTCAGTTAATCACTGTTAAGGTACGGTCCAAAAACAAAGGAGGGTGGTCTGCCTCATAAAGTATAGAACATATTGACACGAAACTTGGCCAAAGGCTTAAACTTGATACGAAGGTTAATTTTGATAAGTAGTTGTCACGAAAAGAGTCACGCAACTGATTAAAGTATCAAATTGCCATGTTTTTCTTTGGGCTAAGTTCTGACATAGTCGGCATTATCGTGGTCATTGTAAATGTTGTTGAGCGAACCAAAAACAAAATTGGGTTTGTTTTTAACGCAAAGATTAGAAGTACTTTTCTAAATGCAAAAAAAAAAAAAAAAAAAAAAAACGGCAAAATTATTGGTGGGGCTATAGCCCACCCAGCCCCATAGCTCCGCGGTCGCCCTATTCTTTGTTGTGGGAAAGAGCCAATACCGCAGAACAATGTAGTTTGCCGTAGTTCTTATGTGGAGCATTACTTTTAAGTAAAAAAAAATGCGTTAATACGTTAATGCATTAATGCGTTAATGCGTACCGACTTTACTGCTGATTTTTGTACGATAAAACGCAGAGGAACGAATCATTATTATTTGTTTTTTTTTTTCTCGCAAAGAATAACTGGGGCAATCTTTAAATTTGCCGAACTAACATCGCAGAATATCGTTCCACTTGCTCGCTCTGTTACCTGTACCAAACATGTTTGCACATTTTTCTTTCAGATTGTTTGGTTCCCCACTTCCCGTAAATTAGGTTTTGTTAAATATAATGCGAGTATTAAAAGGGACACTGTCCCGGCTGATATATCGTGTTTTCATGATTATGGCCAGGAGCTTGCTTTAAGCTTGCTTTATTATCTTGAAATAGGAAGAAAAAAATCGCCAAAGTGATGAACGCAAATAAATATGAATTAAAAAGACAAAATAACTTCTAAAAAACTCAAACTTAACTTTGATTTCTTGACTGACTGTCACGAAATCAAAATTGATTATAAACTGTCATCCACTTCCATATCCTTGTAATCCTGGCCCCGGTTGTTCAAAAGGTGGAGAGCGCTATCCACCGGATAAATCGCTATCCACCGGATAAACTATCCAGTGGATAACACAAAGGATTTTGTTAATTCTTATCCACTGGATAGTGATTTATCCGGTGGATGGCGCTATCCACGCTTTGAACAACCGGGGCCTGCACTTTTTCTACAACCTGCTGCTTCTGTTTTGGTCTATAGAATCTTTTTATCCAATGTGGTTATATATTTTGTGGCATTTTGCGATATAACACGGAAATCTAAAGCGAAATCATCGTTATCTCGGCGCCGGGGATAGTGCCCCTTATAATTAATCTTCGAGATACCCACAGGGTTGCATGGACAAAGATTGAAGACAAAGAAAAAGTAATGTGGGGAAGGTTTGTGTGTATATCAAGGAATCTGATCCAAAGGAAGAACCCTTGCTTTAATTAAGTTACTTTTGTGTATTTATTTTTTCTTGCTCATTATTTAACCGCTGTGCCTTTTTGCGTAACTGGGTCTGTCTCAAATGTTTTTTTCTTAGCTTACATTAGTTATCTAATCCATACACATTTATAAATTGAAACCTATGCAAATTAAAGCCAAAACAATAGAATACTTAAAAAAGGAGCACGTAAATTATGTCTGGGATGGTAATCTTGCATATTTGCTGCTGTTTGTTTGAGTTTTGTTGGGAGATTTACGGGCAAGAAAAAACGAAGACACTTTTAAACATGCATTCTTCAGTAAGTGTATTTTATATCGCGGATCGGATTCTTCGCATTTGCCGCATCGATCCAGATCGATGTCTTTTGCCAAATAGTGAACGGAAAATTTCAGTTTATATTATAAACTTTGCTGATTTAACAGCCAAACCAGCCCACATCGAAAGGGCTTTGAAACGAAGAATCATGACCCGACAATGGAATCATAACCCGACAATATGTGATACAGTACATGGAAAATTATAGAAAGTATAGTATGAACTGCATTTACCTGCTTACCTTATCGCTCAGCAATCATATCGAATAATTTCATCGCTCCCACGTGAATCAAGCTAGCAAACTTAACGCCTGGAACAGGCTAGCATCAAGCGACGTCCACGAGCATATTTTAGCACTTCAGCATCCCTTCCCTGGTAACAATGGTCAAGGAAGACACGATGACCACGCATTTTCATTGGTGACTTATAAGAACAAATCGGCTATTGGTCGACAGGTGAGAAGACATAACTGCCACGGAGGACAAAACTGCAACGCTACAGGTAGCCTGTCAACAGGCTTCTTTTTGGGGATTTGGATTATGTTTCCCTCTTCCCCGGACCGCGCTCGACTCGCTTCGCTCGCCAATTTTAACCTGGCAATTCCCCCAAAAGAAGCCTGTTCACAGGCTACGCTACAGGCGGACCACCCTCTCCCCAGTTCCCCCGCGATTTTTTCCTTATTTAAACTTCGCGCGTTCCCCACTATCTCGGAGCCTAGAACAGGCTACGCCAACAGTGCCTCCACCGCTTGAGTCTGTTCTTATTTCAGCGATATTATGCTTGGAATTTTTTTTCAGACATGCCTGAAGTTTGGTAGCATATGACAGAAACTAAAATTGTGTCGAGTGTTCATAGCGGCTTGCACGTTTTTGACAGATGCTGACAGATTGCCATGGAAGAGCCAATCAGAATTTTAAATTGTGAAAGCAACCCATAAGTTCAAAAGCTTGGGCTTTGTCTGTAGTCCCTCCTTTTTCTCTCTCCCCGCCGCGCGTCTCGCCTTTCTCGCGTGGGGTAATTTTTACGCGCGTTCGCGTTTCGCTCGCTCTGCTATCCATATTATTAAAGGAAAAAGGCGGGACTACTCGTAGTGTCATAAGGGATGGACCATTAGAAAAGTGATGGGAGGGGGGGGGGGGGGGTGGGGCAAAAGCAAAAAAAAAAAAAATTCCCCAGTAAATTATTAAGAAAAAAAAAATATTCCCACGTATTATCGCAAAAAAAAAAATCTGCCCAAGGACAATTACAAAATAAACTATTAAAAAAAAATATTCCAGCCATCGAGTGAAAAAAAAAAAATTTCCACCTTAGGTGGACAAAAAAAAATTTTCTTGCCTCTCCCAAAGTTCCCCCCCCCCCCCCCCCCCATCACTTTGCTAATGGTCCATCCCTAAACGTCGTATTAATACCCAAGTTCGTAAATTGAATTTCGTTTATTCGCCTGTGCACTATTTACACCTTTACCTTTGAAGCGATCGATTCGTTCTGAAACTGTACTAATTACTTGCGTGTAAATGTCAATCAACTAAATGTCACTGTACAAACAAAACCGATAGGTATCTCGTTTCAACTTTCCAAAATGATTATATAATACAACTTCGTCACGCGTGACGAGTCGCGTGAAGACATACACGACGATCTTGACACTTAGTCTAGTGTCGATGTCCCAAGGAATTAGTTGCGGGTGTGTCTGTTTTTGACTTTAGCCAGCGTTACAATGGCCAGCTGTGTTGTTGAACAGCAAGAAAAGCGAAACATGATCTATTGACACTTTCTCAAATCGACGTCAGTTGGTATCTGATATCAATAGCTATCCTCAAAGGAAAATTAGATACTGAAATAGGTGTGGAGCAGCAAAAAGACTTTTATAGCATTTAACACTTTTATTTCTTGTTTTCTAACCGAATCAGCAGCTCAACTAACAACAATATTGCAACAAACAAAGATTTCTTTTATCTTATGGATTAATCCTATTGTCGATGATATCAATAGCTATTAGATACTGAAATAGATGTGCAGCAGCAAAAAGACTTGCAGCATTTAACACTTTTATTTCTTGTTTTCTAACTGAATCAGCAGCTCAACTAACAATAGTATTGCAACAAACAAATATTTCTTTTATCTTATTGATTAATCCTATCTAGATGCCGTTTAAATCTCAGCTTTAAACCAACATTTGGCGCATTACTGCATATAAATTTCCACCGACTCTTTTGCAAAGAATAGCGGAGGAAATGAAACATTAATGTGCTTTCTTCTTGCAAAGAATAACTGGGGCTCGCTTCAAATATGCCGGATTGATTTCGCAGCGTATGTCGTTCCACTTGCCCGCTTTGCTTTCTATACCAAACATGTTTCCACATTTCTCCGACAGATTGTTTGGTTCCCCGCTAAACCAAGCAGTGTAGCCTTTCGCCAGTGGAGTATCATCAATCCAGTAGAACTTATTGCCGGCTTTGCGGACAAAACCGAGCCACGCACCCCAATCTGTGAATGTTTTTTGTTTCTGTACCAGGTTGTATATGAAGTTATTCTCGGTAGCTGATCTGATTATAGCGAGATCTCCTCCAAGCATCTGACATGTTCGTCGCGCATCGGTCCAATTCAGGGTTGGAATGTCAATGATTAAAAAGCTGAAATTTCCATACCGAACCCAACCGTCATCTGGACAAACTGTACAATTAAAGCAGAAAACAGGAAACATAGATTTAATGTGGAACATAGCACGTGAAGCCGATTGTGTGATCTAACTGACACTAGCTAAGACAGCGGATGAAACATTTGCCAGCCAAAACAGCATTTAACATTAATTTTAAAACTGTTTCCCTGAAATGTAATTTACCTTTAACAGATTTCTCATACAAATAGTCGATTTTGTACTTCATCTCGGTTAACAGTTTTCGGTCGGCGTTTCCGACTCCCCAGTTGTTGATGTTAATAGTCTGATCCATCGGCAGAGGCGCTTCATCACCAAGCGCTGAAATAGAGCTCGCACTTTGAGGTTTGCCTTGTGCAGAACCAATCAAAACAAGAATAAAAACGACGAAGACGCAACTCAATTTTCGAAACATTCTTGAAGTCTTCACGTCTAGTCTATGAAGTGTTCTCGTGAATGTGTGCGGTGTGAAGATTGAATTTATATTTAAAGATGGTTTTTAGATTCACGCGGAAGCGCATGCTATTGGCTATGCACGCATCGGATGTTTTTAGATTCATGCGGAAGCGCATCCTATTGGCCATGTACGCATCGGATGTTTTTAGCGGAGCACTTGCCAGGCCGAAGGCCTGGCTGCGCAGCTCCATACTCATAGAACCGATGCTCTTCATTTTTCATGGTCATGGCTAGCGGAATGTTTCGCGGGCGCGCGTGTGCCCGACGCCGCCCTCCGCCGTCGCGCAGGACTAGCTTGCCTTCGCGCAGGACTAGGTCGCGGGCGCGTATGACGTCGGAAAACATGCGCGTACGACGTCATGTTGAAACCAAAGCGAGGCTTTGTTTTTCGCGCGGTTACACGGCCGAATGTCACGTCAGCTAGAAAAACACTTTGATGTTTTACTGTGAATTTACTAAGCGGAGAAAACCGTTTAAATTAAAGGCGTTATTTCCCTGAATATTTCGCGGTTTGCTACTCAAGACAAGGATACTAATTAAGGGATACTCAGAAGCCGCTTTAGTGTAAAAAGACGAGCATTCAGGGATAAAATCTTGTTTTTTATCAATGCGGGAGATGTTTGTTTTCTACGGATTTCAGAACCAGAAGCGGAGATTTGAATTTCCAAGCAAGCGAGGGACTAAAGGTAAAACAGATTACTGTTTTCGATGAGAATTTATGTTGATATCAATCTGTGAGTGACTTTTTATTGGTGTTATTGTTAGTTTTGGAGAATTGATTTTAAAACGTGCTTGAATTCAGTTGTATCGATCTCTTGAATTTCATCGAAGAAAGCTTGAACTTGATCGATGAGCTATAATTAAGCTTAAATGGTACGCGTTTTGCTTTTAAACGTAAACTAATGGAGATTTCAATAAATTTTTTCGAAAGAAGATTGTGTTGTCCATTTTTATGTGTTTGTTCATTCATTAGATGGATTTAAAAGCGATTTTATATAAACAAAACAAGACTGATTTTATAGTACAGTTCCATCTTCACTCGCATCGCCTTATGCAAATATGTTTGTGTATTTTTGCAATTTCTGATTTTCAAATCAGTTTCTCGAGCAAGTTTTGACAAACAAAAACTGTATTTTATTCGGAAAGTAGTGGTACTAGTTATTCCAGACAGAGAAAAGTTGTTTTTGTGAACTTTTGTACGGTCTATAAAAATGTACTGTGCAGACGGTCGCGTAATACTGTTTTTGAGAATTGCTAAAATTGAAAATAGCCCGTTCGTCAATCTTAATTCTTGTGCTTCCAACCTTTCACCAGCTTGTTCAAAGTGCGACGCTGTTAGGCTTGGGCTATCTATATATATTAGATTCACGTGGAAGCGCATGCTAATGGCTATGCACGCATCGGATGTTCATGACGTTCCAGTTAGGTCACCTCTATCGCGGAGGTCACGGATTCCCCTCAGAATTATCTATTTATACACTCTGTGCCTAAACTATTGTTTTTAAATGCCTTGGGAGGACTGCATATTCCCAAGAGCATTTCAAAACAATAGTTTATGCAAATTGTTTTTTTTTTTTTTGGGGGGGGGGGGGGGGGGGAGAGGCAAACAAAGTGTTTATGGGCAATTCGAAAATAGAGAATTTTGTGTGATGGCCAAAATTTCAGACTGAAAAGCAAAGGATAACCATTTGCCTACCGAAAGTTTCAACAAATTACCCCTTCCCCTCCCCACAAACACACCCCTTACATTTTGAAAAATCGAGAAGCATTTATTTTTGTTCGGGAATATCTCCCGGCGCTGGTTCACAATCACAAGGACTGTATCTTTCTAATGGTTGCATTTAATTTTCTCACTTCGAGTTAAAAAATACAAATATGGAAAAATATAATCGATAAAAATCGACAGAAATTAACTAGTTGTATCGGAAATCGATAAAAATCGCTAAGTGTGAAAGTTCTGCATATCGATTTTTATAAATTTTGATTACACGGGCCGTTGCAATTTACTTTTACACGGCAAAATTAGGAGTAAATTATAACTTACATATGTGGTTGTCCGTATAAAGGCGGATTAATTTTAAAGAAAATATATGGGTCATCGTCTTTATACGGGTGTCCTATAAAAAGCGTCTTAATGTAAGAGAACATGTAAAACTATGGGCTTTCCGCCGTGTCCGACAAAACTGGCCGTAATGGACCTTTTTCATAAATGGCAGTCGATTTATTATTCTGCTAGCCTCGTTGTAAAAATTCCTTGAAATTTTCCCCATGCTAACGAGGCTAATCAGGCTGATTAGCATGAATACAAAAGAATAATTAATCGGTTGCCATTTATGAAAAAGACCTATGACGAGATGTAAAGGCAGGGTTGAACTGTTGTTGATAATACTGCACCTGGGCCGGGTTGTTCAAATCACGATTGAGCTAACCCAGGATTAGCATCAATTTTGAATCCAGTTAAACAACTCAATAACTGAAAATTTTCTGTTTTCTGCCATTCAGTTTCGACTTTAACTTAATGTTTTCACTACTAGCTACAAATGACCTTTTGAAAACATTTTTAAACAGAGAAATGAAATCCTCGGTTAACCTTTGATCCAGGATTAGCGTTAATCGGCTTTCGAACAACCAGGCCCTGAAGTTTAAAGCACAACTAATGTTCACGTTTTACGCTGTCGACAATCAAAATTATGGCGACAAACATTGTACCCCTGAAAACAGAAACTGACAAAATGGATCGAAATCCACCAAATACAACCCACAAACATGACCACGTGACCGTTTTGCGTAAAGGATCGGTGTTTCTTTGAGACGTCCGCTATATTTGCCGGTGGCAGTGAATAACGGAATTGCTGGTTGCGGTTTGCGTGTTATTGACATGCGCAGTAATGAATATTGCGGTTTAATTTAAAGATGGCGGAGTGGTAGACGCGAGTGTTCAAGACGCACTCCTTGGTAATTCGGCTTCAGTCAGCGCTAGCTGCTCTAAGACCATAGGATTTCCCAGAATCACGTGTCCCATGTATGAGCCCACGACTCCGCCTCAGTACGGGTCAATGAATAACGAGCCTCAACATACACCGTGCTCAATACAGGAGGATTTATGTACAAATGAAGAGAAGTCTGAAGCAAAATGTGGGCGGTAACGCTGTGGAGAGGCTGTTTCCGCTGGTGATGTGCTGGAGTAGGTTTTCAGCTCCCTCCTGGGTCAGTAGCCCGGACTGTCCGCCTTAGAAAGGCGACTACTTTAAGGCTGATGAACTAATGGAGTGATCTGCGATGTTATCATCCTTTAATCAAAGCCTGTTTTAGAAAGGTGATCGTTGCATGCTAAATGAAATTGTTGTTCCGTGTTTGGTATGACAGCTGTTCATGGAAGGACCAGACAGGAAGCGAAAAAGGAAAGAGTTTTTTCAGTTTTCCTGGATAACAAAGAGCGATAATATGACTTTTAGATGATGTTACACGAGACGATTTTTAACGATGATTTTCAACGCAGCATCGTGACGCTCGCGCCGTGTTACGCAAAACGCGGGGAGATTTTTTTTACGCAACAACATGTTGCGGCAACATGTTGCAAGAGTTTCAACCACCTTCAAAAACTTGCAACACTTTGCCGCAACAAAATATTGCGTTAAAAATCGCCCGCGCGTTGTTACATGGTGTCATCCTATGGCAATATCACCTTTATTTACTTAATCTTCTATGAAGAACCCACACAACGAAAATAAACAGGATACAGTCGAACCTCCGTAATTCAGTACCATTGTGAGGACATTTATCAATTTGCCTGCGTACGTTGTATGTACAGAAGTTCATTCGATTAGTTGAGATCAAGTGTGTACCTAGAGGAGGTGCTTCTTAATAACGCTAGCCTGACTACCTGTGTCTTCAAGGTGTGCCCTTTCATTCCCAAAAGCGGCCAAGATGGAATGAAAAGAACTGCTGATTAGCTTTCATTTGAATGTTCGCCCTTAAAGTTTCCATCCACAGACTCGGAAGAGGGAACCCACTTTTATCGCATGCTGTAAGGAATACAGCTTATCAGTAGGATGGAAAGCCGTTTTATATTCTATGGTATACCACGGGTTGTATTCAACGGTAGATTCTAGATTTTGTGGTTGACTCTGTCAATCTGAGACTGACATTGTTAATTTTTTTTTTAGGATCAGTTGAGCCCGTTTTTTAGCATAAACAAGTTGTTTCGGTCAGTGCTAATGAATATTAAAAAACCGCATCCTTTCTGAAAGAGGATCTCCGATTTTGTGAGCGTTTTCTATTGCCTCAGTTGAATGTGGCTCTCGGACGATATCACAGCCTGTAATGTCTTGTTTCAATTGGACAATTATAATCGTATCTCGATTCGAATATTTTTAATAATACAGCCGCAGAATAGGTTAATACATAAAGCAGGGTTATCTTGCAAATAGCAATCGAATCCAATTTCACCAGAGAAAAACTAGTGCCGGTAGTCTTTTTGGCGACCGTTGTTTGGGGGTTCACGCAATAGCCGGTTTTGCTAAGAAGCGTTGCATGATGGCGTCACGCAATTTTCAGTGAAGATAAGGAGCGCTGCGTGACAGCCCAAACAACGGTCTGATAGTAAAATAATCTCACTACAAACAATAGCCCTGGGCTCGGGGACTAAGTTATGGGAAGATACCCGCGACTGCCAGGACAAGATGTGAGACAAATGTAGGGGGCGAAGCCGACCGCCACCAGGGGAGGTGGGAGGGTCGAAACGTAACCGTATTCGCCCTGAACTCCGTTAAACTGACCACGAGGTGAATGAAAAGACCGATATTTGAGGCGGAGGCCGCAAAGCATCATGCCGAGAGCGCGCAAGAGCAGCCCGCCGGAATTTAGGGAACTCAGTCTCTTCCGCGCAATGGGCTAATTAAGTATGCAGTGAGAATAGCGGACTGTAAATTATCCGGGTGTGACACTGGTGTGAAATGAGTTGAAGCCGTCCTAGGGAAAACCGATTCTAGTATGGTAAGAGACGCGTTAACGTCCGAGCGTTGCATATACCTCTTCGCCACCTCCCCACTTTTCCAGCCCAAATACTGGGCCACGTCTTCCTGCGAGCAACCCAAAAGGCGAAGAGTGGTAGATAACCCAACGCGAAAACTACGCGGGGTTTCCCCCGCATGGAGTTTAGCCTCCGAAAGATACTTCTTCAAACGGTTGTATACTGCAGAGCCCGTAAAAGGCTTATCGCTCAATGATTTGTTACGCAAATGGGCGAGATTGCCCAAACTTGGGCGAGACGCCACCAATTCCGGAGGAGGCAAGGGGCCAACAAAGGGAGGGGCTCCCTGTGTGAGACAGCGAAGGGGTACGTCCCCCAAAGAGGTGAATCCCTGAGCTGCTTGCAGTCTAGTGGCGAACAAAGGGGGACCCACCTAAAGCGTAACAGACAAAACAAAAAATGAGGGGTAAAATACGCTAGAATAAAAAACAGGGAGCCCAACCCTCTGTTGACCTCAAGCTCCGAATCAGATCCGGAATAGAGACTGAGAAGGTCCCCCCAAGGTCAACTGAGGAGAGGGCAAGGTCCCACCCAAACACAAAACACAAAAGGCGTGGATGCTAAATGAACTTTATTTCAAGAGGATAACAAAACAACTCAAAACGCGTAGCTACCACAAACTGAGGTACATACGGCTTGCGCGCGCAGAAACACAGCGGGACGCAATAAGCCTAGGATAACATTACAGACTTCCCAACATGCAATAGCCCAGGTCGCTGAAAGCACGTGGCGCCTCTACGGGACGCTGGCTTCGAGCCACAAAACATAAAATTCTGAAAACATGTGACGACTATCCAGAGCACTGGCCCTCCAGGCCACGAGATATAAAACTCTGAAAAACATGTCACGCCTCTCCGGGGCGATGGCTCTCCAGGCCATGAAATACAAAACTCTGAAAAACACGTCACGCCTCTCCGGGGCACTGGCTCTCCAGGCCATGAAATATTTAACTCTGAAAAAACATATCACCCCTCACCGGGGCGCTGGCTCTCCAGGCCATGAAATGTAAAACTCTGAAAAATATGCCGCGCCTCCCCGGGGCGCTGGCCCTCCAGGTCATGAAATACAAATTTAAAAAATATGTCACGCCTCTCCGGGGCGCTGGCTCTCCAGGCCAGGAAACACAAAACTCTGAAAAACATGTCACGCCTCTCCGGGGCGCTGGCTCTTCGGGCCATGAAATATAATACTCTGAAAAACATGTCACGCCTCTCCGGGGCGTTGGCTCTAGGCCATAGCGCAAAGCAAAAAGGTGCTACAATAGAACCAAATAAGAAACGATAGCGCCTACTGATGGCGTCGCCTGTGGAACAATAAGCGCGAATGAAAAAAGCGCCGCCTGAAATAATAAGCGCGGATAAAAACAACAATACAACAGAACCAAATAAAAACAATAAGGCCTAATGAGAGCGCCGCCCAAAATAATAAGCGCGAACGAAAACAACAATACAGAAGAACCAAAAAAAAACCGAAAAACGCCTAATGAGGGCGCCGCCCGAAACAACAAGCGCGAATAAAAACAACAATACGATAGAACCAAATAGAAAACAATAGCGCCTAATCCACATCTACATTTAAAAGTCGGTAGAATCCCGAAGACATCACACCAACTACAGACAGCGAGCGCCGCCGAAACAATAAGCGCGAACAAAAACAACCATACAGAAGAACCAAAATAAAAAACAACAACGCCCAATGAGGGCGCCGCCTGAAACAATAAGCGCGAATAAAAACAACAATAACAATAGAACCAAAAAGAAACGATAACACCTAACGGGGCGCGTAGGAAGCAAATAAGCCAAAATAGAAATAGGACCAAAGCGCACTAAGCAGAAAAAATAGACAAACAAACGGGTAGCGATACGTGAGGCGAACTACAAGCGGGGAAGTGAACACGCTGAACGCAACAATGCGACAGAAACTAACCGAGGGAGGCGCATACCAAGACAAGGACAAAATATTACCTATTGCTCGGCCGCTTGAGCTGCAGGAACCGCAGGTTCAACCACTTCAACAGGTGCGGGTTCAGGAACCGCAGGAGCGGGCGGCGGAGGTAAGACTTCGTCGACATCTGCCATGAGGGCTGGTGGCGGTCAAACAAGAATAGAAACGTAACCGTATTCGCCCTGAACTCCGTTAAACTGACCACGAGGTGAATGAAAAGACCGATATTTGAGGCGGAGGCCGCAAAGCATCATGCCGAGAGCGCGCAAGAGCAGCCCGCCGGAATTTAGGGAACTCAGTCTCTTCCGCGCAATGGGCTAATTAAGTATGCAGTGAGAATAGAGAAACCGGATGCGAGTTTTTCTATCATGTCAAATATAGAAGAAAAGACGTATTTTGTAGTTTTTTATAGTCAACATTAATGCTTGAGAGTAAATGGAACAAAAAATTGCTGTTTTTATACGGAATTTGTATTTTGATATTACAAATAAGAATGAAATATTTAAGGTAGCGGATTGGAAAGAGAAGAAGTCGTTTGTCCGTTCTCTTTTACAAACTTGAGCCTCATAATACACGACTCAATGTTTCAGTTTGGGAGTGAAAGGACTAATTGACTAGTTTACTATCTGAAACAAGTTGTGTCGGTCAATGCTATTGAACATTTAAACGCATCCTCTCTGAAAGAAGGGTCTCCGATTTGGTGAGTGTTTTCTATTGGCTCATTTGAATGAGGCTGTCGGAGAATTTAACTATTCAATGTGCGTAGAGTTGATTCAGAAAATATGTATTTAATGGTTATAGGCTTGTAAATAGCGGAGAAAAAACATTTCGCGTTAGTGAGAGTAAATAAAATAAAAAAAATTTTATACGGAACTGTAAGATCAATTTGTATTTTGATATTACAAATGAGAATTAATATATTTAAGGTACCGGATTGGAAAGAGAAGAACTCTTTCGTCCGTTCTCTTTTACAAATAAATTTGCTGTACATTTTTTGGAGCTGTGTAATTCATTATCATTTTACTTAACATTAATGAGATATTCTAGATGTAAGCGAGGATGCTTCGATGCTTTACTGGTACAGTGGTGTGATAAATTACCACAAAATTGACCAAAACATGTACCGCATTTTCTTGATTAAACGCCCCCGGCGTTTATTTCAAACTTGGCCTAGTGGACCCGGCATTTCTTTGAATCAGCAGTTTTTTCTCGCTCGCCATTTTTTAAGAAAGGATTTATATTATTCGTTTTTCTTGGCAGCCGTGTACCTTGCCTTTAAATCTTAAGTTTATTATACCACAAATAAACGTTTGAGGGGCTTACTTACAACTTCCTCTATTATACCCGTCATTTATTCGGGGCCCGGCGTTTAATCGAGAAAATATGGTATATGTTGTAGCTCAAAATTTGCCTTGGTTCAAAATTTACTTTCCTTTGTTTAAAACTCATTATCATACATTTTCATACATTTTCATACCATAAAACAAAGGAAAGTAAAAGTTTGAACCAAGGCAAATTTTGATCCACAACATAGACATTATCATAAATACATTACCAAAATATATTACCAAAATGTATAAACTATAGGAAAGCTATTCCTTTCCTATAAATTAATTACTTCTGTAATTTAATATGTGTAAAGCAATATTATGAGACTAAGTAATAGAACAAGAAGAAAAAATAAAATACAATTAACTCTCTCATAAGTGGCTATACTAGGGACCTGGAAAGGTGATTGATTACTGGTATGTAAGATGGTTGCCTGTGAGTCTATAATACAGCTTTTAACTGAGAAATCAATCAATTGAGATTTCTGCTAGAAAGTTGCTGAAGGGAGATGGTCACCTGCCAGATTGGTCACTTAAGAGAGAGTTAACCATAGGATTTTACTATGGAGTAATGTAAGGCACTAACTAAACAGACTTGTTTTGTTTAACACTAGGCCTGTAAAGAAACCTCTTTGGAAGTGCAAAACATTGGTCCTTCTCCAAAAAAGAATTTTCCTCTGGATTACCCATTACACATACATGGTCAGATGGCACCTCATGACCATGTATGACATTCTGATCTGGGTAAAGTTGTCCTGCAGCAAGAACACTGAATTCTACCTAACATGTAGGCAATCAATTGATCTGAAAAAATAGAGAAGAGAACTCATTTTAGTTGGTTGAGTCGAGTCGAGTGACGTGCACACAAGCCGCAAGGAATGAGGCTGACAGCTCAAGGAAAAGTGAAAATAAGGGACTGTACTGTTTTCTTATAAAAGCCGAGCACACGCTTGACATATGGATCAATTGGCAAGTCCGCCTACTTTTGATGCCTTACCAGGTGTGCCGCGAATTCATAGTCTGCGTCAACATTTGGTTTTAAGTTTGTGGTATTTGAAGCAGCAATGTGAAATGAGTGGCTGTATGCCCAAGTAAGCTGTGCCAAGCAAGGCTAAAAATGACAGCGATCAATCTCAGAGTGATTTCTGTCATTTGTGCAGGTGTTGTTTCAAAACTGTGTACTGGAAATTTTAATAGGAGGAGAACCCCTGATGAACGATTGAGCAAGCCATCTAAAAGCTTGGAGAACATTTTTCATGTTTCAATAAACAAAGGTGAAGAACAACCTCTCTATTCGATTTTGCAACAGCTTAGTTTTTCTGTTCCTGGAAGTGATTTGCTTTTGTGCCATGTCTGCAGGACGCCTACATTGTATACAGTTTTTTTATTTCTCAAGAATTAAACAAGTTGTATCAAAAAAAATAAATCGCCTTTGTTTAATGAGGGTGATACTTTAACATTCATGAGACTGACAAACTGTGGCCCTCAAATTCCAGGTTGAATTGGAATTAGAAAAGTTAGTTTTTGTGGAGATAGGAAAAAGTGGAGGACCTGGAGAAAAAAAACCCTTGGAGCAAGGATGAGAACTAACAACAAACTCAACTCGAGTCGAGTCTGGGAATCGAACCCTGGCCAAATTAGTTTGTGGGAGGTGAGTGCTCTCACCACTACACTTGAATGACTGTGCTTTTCACTGAAGTAAAGCTGAATGATATATCAAGACTTTGTTAAAGCCCAACGGCAAAACTGCAAAAACATCTTACTCTGAAGGCAATTCCTCCCAAGTACATATGCATGTATCTTTGCAATCATGCTTCAAGATATCAACATCGTGGCAAAGAGACATTGTTTGCCTAGTTTTCTGAGGGATGTGACCTCAGATTTCTTATTAAAGTGACAAATGACAGCTCATTGAAACTTAAGGGTAATCACTTTGCAAACCAACCAATGATATTGCTGTAGTGCCAGAGTGCTGGGTGGCTTGTTTTTAGTAAGAAAACAGTGCAGTCTCTTTTTTAACTTTCTCTAGGTCTGCGTCCCCTTTCCTCACAGCTTTGCCGCTCATTTGCTTGCGTGCACCTCACTCAATGTGGCTGTGTCAAACTTTTGAAATTAATGTTCATAATACTAGAGTAATATTAAACTTGATTTTATGAAAAACCACATCTCAAAAAAGTTATATTCCACTGCTATTTAGCATAAACAGGGCAATATATAGGGGTATTAACAATAAGAATTCAGGTTACCTTTCTCTAAAATGTCTCAAACAAATATTAAATTCAGAAACATGCAAAGTAGACAACTAGTTGGCATTTCATCTGCCAGTTTGAATGGTACCTTGCTTTACAGCCAAATTCGTTGTATCGCGATGCGCAAAATGCAAACTTCGAAGAATTTTCTGCTTTTTCTGCTTTTTCTGTTCCGTCAATCATCTCAGTGGGAGGCGGGGTTATGCATTTGCTTGGGCAGTTTTAATTAAAGACTGAACATAAGATCGATTTATGAAAAATTAAACGAGCTAAATGCAAGAAATCCCTGGAAACTGTAAAATACCTGTAATCGGCGTGATTAAAAGACCAAAACGGAATTATGAACAAATTTCTGCGCCCGAGTCGAAAGAGTGTACAAACTTATAGCCGAAAATTCTGTCAATGATTTCACCTTCAAAATCATCTTCAAGATGATTTCTTTCAAATATTTAGGTCATATTCAATCACATCGCATCTTGTTTTTGTATATTTTCTTTTATTTTCCGTCGTTACTACATTCGTTTTCTACATACATACTGTCAGTTTACATTTGCATATTATTACCGTTGATGCATGACCGGTCAACCGTAACTGTAAACAACAGGAAAAGCTCAAACTTCTCGGCTCGCCAGCGGAGTTGATTTTGCCAGCATATAAATGAAATATTCCATGGAAGTTGAAGAAGGTTTTCCCCATCTCTAGTCGTCGAATTTTTTTAGATGCAAACTTTTGAAGCCGATAAAACGTACAACGCCAGCGGAGCTCACTAATTTAATATGCCCGATGCAAATCAGATTTACAAGCGAAGACTCAAATTCTAAGGTAAAAATCAACGGATAAAATTAACTTTCTGAATTCCTCTCCTGTATCCATCTTCTTCGATTAAGCATCCTTTCTCTTTCTCGTCAGCTCTTCGAATAAAATTTATCGCCATTGAACTCTCCGAATCAAACTTGCGGGAATCTCTCATCACGCTAAAAACTCGCTCCGTGTTAACCCCGCCTCCCACTGAGATGATTGACGGAACAGAAAAAGCAGAAAATTCTTCGAAGTTTGCATTTTGCGCATCGCGATACAACGAATTTGGCTGTAAGTTGGTTTGTAACCTTTTATTAAATTTTGAAATTCTTGCAGGACTTTCCATGACCTTTTCCAATCCATGACCGGTCATTGTAATTTATTGTCAAACTGTGGTTGTTTCTTACATGTAAGCTTACAGCTGTACATGTAGCTTGCTTATTGTATCTTCTTCCTTTTTGTTTCGCAAAAACTTAACTGCCATATTCCATGAGCAACACTTTTCCAGGAATTTTATGACCCAGCATACAAATGCTCCACTAATCAATTGTGATCTCGTACAATAGAACAGAACCAAAATCTCTATTCATATAAGCTTATATTCAGAAATATTTCTGGTATTCGTATATATTGTCGTACAGTATATATTGTCGTACAGTCGAGAAAAAGTCACATTTTTATCCCCTCGTAAAGTTAAACAACAACATTTTCGGTTATCAATGAAGTAAACATGTGACAAAGATTGTCAAATGAGTGTTCTTTAATACTTGCAAAAGGAAAAGAAAACGAAAAAAAAAGTCTTCTCTACCTGTAGCGGAAGATGGCGCGTGAAATACACTTTGAAATTTCCGTGCGTCTGAAGAAAAAATTCTTCAAAACATTGAAAACAAACTCTGATTGTTTTGCAAACTTGTCCTTCGTAAACTTGTATCCGCCATCTTGTGTCCCAGAAGTCAAATGGTCTACATTCACTCAGTTGCCGCTGCCCTTTAGCGATTTTCATGAGCCTGTTAGTCAAATATTGACCTCGTACAGCGACGTACGGCCTAGACTTGCCACAAGTCGACCTCACGAGTTTCACAGTATTAAAAGCGAGCGAAGCGAGCTTTTGAGGCCGCGAAGCGGCCGAGCGAGCGACGAAGTCGCGAGAGGTCGACTTGTCTCGCTTGAAGGGTTTTCATTTGCGTTTCGCGCCAAAAATGGGGAGTGGCGTGCCTTGTCAATGTCATCAATTATTGTTTCGAAACCGAAACAAAACAAAGCCGTTACCGCAAGTCACGTTTCATTGCGCCTAATACCTTGTGATTGACAGTTCTGTCCCCAAGGGCTACTCTCGGCTACTCTGATTGGTCTAAGCGCAGCGACCCGTTTTTGGGTCGCTAAAAATGGCGCCAATCAAGTGTGAAAAGTCCTTCGTCCGGCGGGCTATAAATATAAGACGAAGGACTTTATTGAAAGTCTACGTACGACCATACAAAGTCTTGTAAACAAGCTACAATTTGATTAAATCGCACGAAAATCCGCGCGTACTCGCTTGAAGATAAGCTGGTCTTCCTCTTCTTCTCCAAGACACATTTAGTTCGTTTCAATCGAGAGGAGATGAATTTACGTTCATTTTCTAAAACAGGTTAGGCTTCAAAACTACGTACAAAGCACACAAGATTCTGTGTGTTCAAGTGTACGACAATATATTGCTGTGTACGAGATCAGAACAGAAAGGTTGGTCATTCTATGCAAGTTTTTGGCAAGATTTATCAAGTTTTAAAAACAACTGATATTTTTAGACAAATGGTTGAAGTTTTTAGTGGAAGAATAATTTAGAGTTTTGACTTTATCAAGCGCACGAGATAGAACTATAAACGTAAAGTGTACGACATTATATACGAATACCTTCAACAGTTCTGAGCCATCGAAGGAAACTTCCTTTTAGGAAGTCGAAATTCTGTGATATAAATTGATCCAACAAGAGAAGGTGATTAAGAAAGGATTACAAAGCAAATGTAACCCCTCGAGTAAAAAATAAGTCGAAAATTGATTCTAAAAAGTCTAAAAAAGCACTCCTGCCTTCGCCTCCGTCGACCCTCTGTCCGCCATTTTGAATACAGCAGAGCGGCCCGAGACAAACTCGACCCCAGGAATTACTCTTTCTCCATAATGTGTCGGGCGTTAATGATAATCATTATTTCAAAGCGATTTAAGATTTAATGATAATCGTTATTCTGGTCTCGAGATCATGTTGTTCCTTTATTAGCAAGACCAACCTCGTCCCCAGGGTCTTCTCCGCTTCTACAAATTCAAAATGGCGACCCACCATTTTGAATTTGTAGAAGCGGAGAAGGCCCTGGGGACGAGGTTGCATTGCCGCCATTTTGTTTCGAAAGGTGATGGTCGTGACTAGAATGGATACTCCAAAATCAGGTTGGATCACCTCGGACACTTATTGAGAATTATATAACGTAATGTCGACACTTAGAATTTATTTTCAATACATTTTTAAGTGTAAAAAAGAAAATCTAAAATCCCCACTCAGGATTGAACCTGTGACCTCAGCTAGGCTTAGCCACTTAGGCTTACATAGCCTACCGTACCACTGTACCACCTTGCAACTTCTCGGGTTGCTTAGTCCTAAATTTAACTATATAAACTGCTGCTCCTAACCTCAACTGAAAGCTAACCAGTTACTCCGTTATATAAGTCTCAATAAGGTGTCCAACCTGATTTTGAAGTATCCATTCTAGTCACCACCAAAGGTGATAGCCCACTTGGTATCCACGCCTTCACAAACTCAGCCCTTGATTTACTGATTATTGGTAATACAAGCCTGATAGCCACTTACTCATTATTGGTAATTCTAGAGGGAGGATATGTTGGCCAACAGTAGCCTGTTCCAGGCTCCGAGATAGTGGGGAACGCGCGAAGTAAAAAAAAGGTAAAAATCGCGGGGGAACTGGGAGAGGGGCGGACCACCCTCTCTCCAGTTCCCCCGCGATTTTTTTCTTTTTTTAACTTCGCGCGTTCCCCACTATCTCGGAGCCTGGAACAGGCTACGCCAACAGTGCCTCCACCGCTTGAGTCTGTTCTTATTTCAGCGATATTATGTTTGGAATTTTTTTTCAGACATGCCTGAAGTTTGGCAGTAAATGACAGAAACTAAAATTGTGTCGAGTGTTGATAGCGGCTGGCACGTTTTTGACAGATGCTGACAGATTGCCATGGAAGAGCCAATCAGAATTTTAAGTTGTGAAAGCAACCCATAAGTTCAAAAGCTTGGGCCTCCTTTTTCTTTCTCCCCGCCGCGCGTGTCGCCTTTCTCGCGTGGAGTAATTTTCACGCGCGCTCGCGTTTCGCTCGCTCTACTATCCCTAAGGAAAAAGGCGGGACTACTCGTAGTGTCATAAACGTCGTATTAATACCCAAGTTCGTAAATTGAATTTCGTTTATTCGGTTTGTGCACTATTTACACCTTTACCTTTGAAGCGATCGATTCGTTCTGAAACTGCACTAATTACTTGCGTGTATATACAAGTTAGATTGAAAGGTTCAAATGTCAATCAACTAAATGTAACTGTACAAACAAAACCGATAGGTATCTCGTTTCAACTATCCAAAATGATTATATAATACAACTTCGTCACGCGTGACGAGTCGCGTGAAGATCTTGATCTTGACACGTCGTCTAGTGTCCCAGAATTATGACTTCCGTTGCGGGTGTGTCTGTTTAATTGACTTTAGCCAGCGTTACAATGGTTAGCCTGTTCCAGGCGTTCAGTTAGTGGGAAAAGCGTGAAAAGCTGGGGAAGGCGCGAAGAAAAGCGAGCGAAATAAATGAAGGCGTTCAGATAGTGGGGAAAGCGCGAATAGTTGGGGAAGGCGCGAAGAAAAGCGAGCGAAAAAAGGCGGGGAGATTGGGGAGAAGAAGCGAGGGAACGCCTGTAAACAAACTTAACAAAAGGTTGTTCTGGTATACCGGATTCCGGAATACCCTCTGATTGGTCAATTATGACACTTCTGTTCACACTCGAACACTGCGGAAGAAAAACAGCTATCATCGAGTCACGCTGAGATCGAAATCGTTGTAAACAACGTACTCAAAGACTTCCCGAATATCGTATCTCTTCGCGAAGAACAGAAAGATTGCTTGAATAACCTTGTTCCCTCGTCGCCCCACATTTTTTCGCTATTGCATCGTTAATAAGGGCCACTCCAAGCGAATTTTGGTCCTCACCAGAGCTTGAAAAAGCGAGAGAACGTCGCGATTTCGCAGCGCTGTCAGCCGTCGGCGCACGCTTCACTGAGGGAGTATGTCCTATCGGCGACCTTGTGTAGGTTTGCTAACATTATATTTCTGTTCACTTTTATCCAGTTTGTGGCCTACCGAGCGAGCAATGTCGGCCAACACCAAACTCTTCGCTCCAAAATATCCAACAATATCCTTATTTTTAACTGCACTAAAAAGGGACACACGCGGAACTTTGGTTCATGCCAAAACTTCACACTTTTTTTTAGCAAAACCTACAACACGTTGAAGGATGGACTGGCAATTCATTTGCAGAAGAACGTGACAACGATCGGACATCGAAACGCAGACCGAGATCATATTTCCCGGAAAATCTAATCCCGAGAAATCTTATCCGGTTGTAATTGACATATGATTGACAACTGAGCTGGCGGTCTAAAATTGGGCGGAAGGACCTTTTGTTGAGTTTGTCTACAGGCGTTCCCTCGTCTCCCCGCATTTTTTTCACTCGCTTTTCTTCGCGCCTTCCCCAACTATTAGCGCTTTTCCCACTATCTGAACGCCTGGAACAGGCTATTCTTGGTTTTCACTGTCACGCCATAAAATTTTAAAATCGAAACGAATTAGTGAAAGAAGCCAATAATTTGTAATGTTATAAAAGAGTAACAAATAAACAACTTCGCTAAGTCTCAGATCTGTGCAGTATCCCGTTGTTGAATTATTCGCCGAAGCATTCGACTCAAATTTACAGAGCTTTGTATGGAAATGCCATCCCTGAGGGACACCAAGATATATTTTTTTTAGAATCGAAACTATTTAGTGAAAGAAGCCAATAATTTGTAATGTTATAAAAGAGTAACAAATAAACAACTTCACTAAGTCTCAGATCTGTGCCGTATCCCGTTGTTAAATTATTCGCCGAAGCACTCGGCTCAAATTTACAGAGCTTTGTATGGAAAAGCCATCTTGGTGCCCCTCGGAGGGGCACCAAGATGGACGCCGGAAATCAATAAAAACATCTGGACTTCACTTTCGCTCTGAAAGCGATTACTTTTCTCTCGTGAACTACTATTCGTTCGCATAAACTGCCTTCCTAATACTTTAACTGCCCAAAGTGCTAAAAATCACGAGGAGAGGCCCTTGTTACGTAGGAAAAAGCTTTGTCACGGACGCCATGTTGGTGTCACGTAGGGTGAAAAGCCAGAAATTGAAAATGCTGTATTTTCAAAACGAAAGACGCTACCGGGTTGGAAACTTGTGAAAAGGTTTATTTTTAAGTCATCTTCAACCTGGTGGACATATAAATTCAGAAGGCATTACGATTTATGATTTTCGAATTTGATGACGTCACGTGAAAACCAAGAATACAATGGTCAGCTGTGTTGTTGAACAGCAAGAAAAGCGAAACATGATCTATTGACACTTTCTCAAATCGACGTCAGTTGGTATCTGATATCAATAGCTATCCTCAAAGGAAATAGGTGTGGAGCAGCAAAGAGACTTTTATAGCATTTAACACTTTTATTTCTTGTTTTCTAACCGAATCAGCAGCTCAACTAACAATAGTATTGCAACAAACAAATTATTTCTTTTATCTTATGGATTAATCCTATCTAGATGATATCAATTGAAATAGGTGTGCAGCAGCAAAAAGACCTACAGCATTTAACACTTTTATTTCTTGTTTTCTAACTGAATCAGCAGCTCAACTAACAATAGTATTGCAACAAACAAATATTTCTTTTATCTTATGGATTAATCATATCTAGATGCCGTTTAAATCTACTGCATATAAATTTCCACCGACTCTTTTGCAAGGAATAGCGGAGGAAATGAAACATTAATGTGCTTTCTTCTTGCAAAGAATAACTGGGGCTCGCTTCAAATGCCGTGCCGGATTGAAATCGCAGAATAAGTCGTTCCACTTGCCTGCTTTGCCAGAAGTGTCTGTACCAAACATGCTTCCACAATTCTCCGACAGACTGTTTGGTTCCCAGCTAGACCAAGCAGTGTAGCCTTTCGCCAGTGGAGTATCATCAATCCAGTAGAACTTATTGCCGGCTTTGCGGACAAAACCAAGCCACGCACCCAACTGTGTGACTGTTTTTTGTTTCTTTACCAGGTTGAATATGAAGTTATTCTCGGCAGCTGATCTGATTATAGCGAGATCTCCTCCAAGCATCTGACATGTTCGTCGCGCATCGGTCCAATTCGGGGTTGGAATGTCAATGATTAAAAAGCTGAAATTTCCATACCGAACCCAACCGTCATCTGGACAAACTGTACAATTAAAGCAGAAAACAGGAAACATAGATTTAATGTGGAACATAGCACGTGAAGCCTATTGTGTGATTTAACTGACACTAGCTAAGACAGTGGATGAAACATTTGCCAGCCAAAACAGCATTTAACATTAATTTTGAAACTGTTTTCCTGAAATGTAATTTACCTTTAACAGATTTCTCATACAAATAGTCGATTTTGTACTTCATCTCGGTTAACAGTTTTCGGTTGGCCTTCCCGAGTCCCCGGTTGTTGATGTTAATAGTTTGATCCATCGCAGCGGGCAGAGGCGCTTCATCACCAAGCGCTGAAAGAGAGCTCGCACTTTGAGGTTTGCCTTGTGCAGAACCAATCAAAACAAGAATAAAAACGATTAAGACGTAACTCAATTTTCGAAACATTCTTGAAGTCTTCATGTCTATGAAGTGTTCTCGTAAATGTGTGGGCCGTGAAGATGGAATTTATATTTAAAGATGGTTTTTAGATTCACGCGGAAGCGCATGCTATTGGCTAGGCACGCATCGGATGTTTTTAGATTCATGCGGAAGCGCATCCTATTGGCCATGCACGCATCGGATGTTTTTAGATTCACGCGGAAGCGCATGCTATTGGCTATGCACGCATCGGATGTTTTTAGATTCACGCGGAAGCGCATGCTATTGGCTATGCACGCATCGGATGTTTTTAGATTCATGTGGAAGCGCATCCTATTGTCCATGCACGCATCGGATGTTTTTAGATTCACGCGGAAGCGCATGCTATTGGCTATGCACGCATCGGATGTTCATGACGTTCCAGTTAGGTCACCTCTATCGCGGAGGTCACGGATTCCCCTCAGAGTTCTCTATTTATACACTTTGTGCCTAAACTTTTGTTTTTAAATACTCTTGGGAGGACTGCGTATTCCCAAGAGCATTTCAAAACAATAGTTTATGCAAAATTTGGGGGGGGGGGGGGGGGGGCAAACAAAGTGTATTATGGGCAATTCGAAAATAGAGAATTCTGTGCGATGGCCAAAATTTCAGACTGAAAAGCAAAGGATAACCATTTCATGGCCTACCGAAAGTTTCAACAAATTACCCCGTCCCCCTCCCCACAAACACACACCTTACATTTTGAAAAATCGAGAAGCATTTATTTTTGTTCGGGAATATCTCCCGGCGCTTGTTCACAATCACAAGGACTGTATCTTTCCTTTTGTTGCGTTTAATTTTCTCACAATCTCGTTTACAATGTTACACTCTCAATAGCTATTCCGTTCTGAATTAAAGCTTTTACATCAATGGCTTATACATTCCACGTACTGCGGTTAATTCTTGGCTTGCTATACCCTATTGTAATACATAACCCTATATTTAGCTCATAATTTTTCTTTGGTACCCTTAAATCAGTACGTGATCTCTGTAAGTGAAAGACACGCTGTGACGTAACAGAAACAATTCGAGTAGCGTGATATGAAAATACAATTGACTATTATCAGACAATTTTCGATCACTCACATCTAGCTCTGTTTTGAACAAAGAGGAATCGTGAGGGAATGGTTTGTGTGTACGTCATAAACATGACAAAGGAATCTGTACCAGAGTAAAGTGAGACAACCGGCAAAGAGCCCTCCCTTGTTTGAAAAGTGAAGTATCAATATCAAGATATCAATATTACGTTAACATATATTAATAGCCATTTTGTTTAAACAAGGTCGCTAAGTAACATCCGCCGGATGCACGTGTGGCCAACAGCTTCCGCATGAATCTTTAAACCATCTTTAAAGAACCCTTGTTTGAAGGGGAATCCCGAAACGTCGAATTGGACATCGATCGCGAGTTCGAGTTCGAGTTGGATTTCGAGTTGGACTTCAAGTTGGATTTCGAGTTGGACTTCGAGTTGGACTTCAAATTAAAAAAAAAAAAATACAAATACGAAAAAATATAATCAATAAAACTCGACTCGAGTTGGACTTAGAGTTAAAAAATACAAATATGGAAAAATATAATCGATAAAAATCGACAGAAATTAACTAGTTGTATCAGAAATCGATAAAAATCGCTAAGTGTGAAAGTTCTGCATATCGATTTTTATAAATTTTGATTACACGGGCCGTTGCAATTTACTTTTACACGGCAAAATTAGGAGTAAATTATAACTTACATATGTGGTTGTCCGTATAAAGGCGGATTAATTTTAAAGAAAATATATGGGTCATCGTCTTTATACGGGTGTCCTATAAAAAGCGTCTTAATGTAAGAGAACATGTAAAACTATGGGCTTTCCGCCGTGTCCGACAAAACTGGCCGTAATGGACCTTTTTCATAAATGGCAGTCGATTTATTATTCTGCTAGCCTCGTTGTAAAAATTCCTTGAAATTTTCCCCATGCTAACGAGGCTAATCAGGCTGATTGGCATGAATACAAAAGAATAATTAATCGGTTGCCATTTATGAAAAAGACCTATGACGAGATGTAAAGGCAGGGTTGAACTGTTGTTGATAATACTGCACCTGGGCCGGGTTGTTCAAATCACGATTGAGCTAACCCAGGATTAGCATCAATTTTGAATCCAGTTAAACAACTCAATAACTGAAAATTTTCTGTTTTCTGCCATTCAGTTTCGACTTTAACTTAATGTCTTCACTACTAGCTACAAATGACCTTTTGAAAACATTTTTAAACAGAGAAATGAAATCCTCGGTTAACCTTTGATCCAGGATTAGCGTTAATCGGCTTTCGAACAACCACGTTTTACGCTGTCGACAATCAAAATTATGGCGACAAACATTGTACCCCTGAAAACAGAAACTGACAAAATGGATGGAAATCCACCAATCACAACCCACAAACATGACCACGTGACCGTTTTGCGTAAAGGATCGGTGTTTCTTTGAGACGTCCGCTATATTTGCCGGCGGCAGTGAATAACGGAATTGCTGGTTGCGGTTTGCGTGTTATTGACATGCGCAGTAATGAATATTGCGGTTTAATTTAAAGATGGCGGAGTGGTAGACGCGAGTGTTCAAGAAGCACTCCTTGGTAATTCGGCTTCAGTCAGCGCTAGCTGCTCTAAGACCTTAGGATTTCCCAGAATCACGTGTCCCATGTATGAGCCCACGACTCCGCCTCAGTACGGGTCAATGAATAACGAGCCTCAACATACACCGTGCTCAATACAGGAGGATTTATGTACAAATGAAGAGAAGTCTGAAGCAAAATGTGGGCGGTAACGCAGTGGAGAGGCTGTTTCCGCTGGTGATGTGCTGGAGTAGGTTTTCAGCTCCCTCCTGGATCAGTAGCCCGGACTGTCCGCCTTAGAAAGGCGACTACTTTAAGGCTGATGAACTAATGGACTGATCTGCGATCAACACGTTCTAAAAGCAAACGGGGTATTCTAAAAGGGCCAAATTCTGGCAAATAATCGCAGTTTTGGTGTGTTTTTGCCAAAATGTGCAGAAATGTTGGCAAAATATCGATTTCTAGGGCTTTTTTTACCGTGGCCACTGTACATCGGATACAAAATAATTCTTTTTTATTGTTTTTTGCCCAGACTGTCAGGTCACAAAAGTCATGAATCCATGCCCATATTGCCATATTTTTGGATTTGTGTAGTTACATGGCAAAAAACATTTAAAACTCTCAATTTTTGCCCTAAGGAAGCTGGACTAAATTAGAGAATTAAGCGAGTTCTTGCCATGAAATAAAAAATGTGGCAAAATTTCAAAAGAAGGTAAGTAATTTTCCAACACCAATGAAATGTTTCACCTCATTAGAGAAAAAATACTTTAAAACACCCTATTTTTGACGGATTTAAATATTTTTGTCAAGAAATGCATGAAATAACAAAATTTTACCAAACACCCTTAACTTATGACGATGGAAATTTCCGAGGCTTTTTGCTTCAGTGAGTAAAATGACGGCGGAAATTTCAGCAGGTTTTTTTGCTTCAGCTAATAAAATGACAGCGGAAATTTCCGCGTATTTTTGGCTTCACCGAGTAAAATGACGGCGGAAATTTCCACGGGTTTTATGCTTCAGTGAGTAAGATGACGGCAGAAATTTCCGCGGGTTTTTTTGCTTCAGTGAGTAAAATGACGGCGGAAATTTCCCCAGGTTTTTTTCTTTAATGAGTAAAATTCCGCAGGGACCAGTTAAAATAATAAGCTAGAAACTACAGAATTGTTACGCCAACAGATACAAGTAATAAACTGTATTTCAAACATTTCAGAAGCCCTTGCGTTCGAAGTTGAGCCTTGAAATGACACCTCTTCGGGAAGACAGACGCAGTGTCTTTGTCGACTTTGTTCATACTAACAACTTTCCAATAAACGGCTTTTTATCTTAGCTGGCCAAAAACAATGCAACGATATGACCCTATTTAAGTAGGTTTCCTTGTACATTTTCTTCAGTAAGCGTTCCCTTTCCAGAACGGCATTTGAAAACCTGTTAGAGGAAAAGAAAAGTAACAAATAAGTGTTGTTTTTTGTTATTACTTCACTTTATAATATAATTAACAGATTGGGCACAAATCAATTATATGAAAGTGTACTACATGTATATTTCCCAGGAAAGCATCCGACGAATTTCTTTTAAATCTAAGGCTAGATGAAATGGGAAAAGGGGAATAACTTTAGTAATCTCGCGTCAAAAAAGTCTCTAATCGCATTCTTTGGCTCAGCGCCTGTGGTAAAATGGTCAAAACAATTACCAGACTGCGATGAGCGAACTACTGGTGATAATTCATTGATTTAGTGCGCGATTTGTTTCAAAATAACTTTTGTCTATTGCTTCAGGTAAATTTCTATAAAATGACCGAGTAACACACACTGAACTGGCCGAGTCTGAATACACACAACCGATCGAGCAATACCTACAACAGACCGAGTAATACCACAAGCACCCCAAGCTCAGTGTGAGAGTCAGTTACGTGTGGTACCGTATTTCGTAATATCAACATGGCTGCAAATATAAGATGGCAGTTTCTTTTGCAAACATCTTTATGTCGGCGGTTGAGACAGAAATAATCAGTTTAAGCAGAGTTAAAAAGTGTTGACGGGCCTGCTCGACTCTGATCCTGCAGTTCACAAATAAGGCAGTTTTTTGTTTGGCCAAGTTTTCAGAGAAATTAATGATATCACGTAAACAAGTGCTGCTAAGTGCATCATCTTGCAAAGTTTGAGTGTTTTTGGTTAAACGGTTGCAAAGTTATGGCTCACTGAAATTTTAAGCATTTGTATGAAAAAAGACATTTTAGCCTCACTAGCCTCACTTTCATGTTTTTCCCAAAATTTGATTGCCTATAACTTCTCCTAAAATAAGAGTATGGCCTTGAAAATGCACACAATGACTTATTTTGACCTGATCTTTATTGTTATCCAATTGCTTTTCTTTTCTTGAGAACCTGTCCAAACAAAAAATTGTTGGTCGGCCATATTTGCATTCGGTGTATAGCATTGCTAAACTCTGCTTAATCATTTCTAATAACATGGCTCAAGAAAATAAAACAGGTTTGATTAATAAAATTAATTCTTTCTGTACAAACTTCAATATTGACAAGACTGCAATAAACTTAAGCAACCAGTCTTTTTTCTTGTCAAATGCAAAAAAGAATATTTTTGGCGAGTCTAAAAAATCACCAACTCAATCAGATTAAAGCAAATAAAAAACTTAAATTTTATTCGGTCTTTAAAAATGAAACGAAATACTCTGATTTTATTAACCATTATCAAAAATCCTGAACATAGACAAATGATTTCTAAATTTAGGATAGGGAATCACACCTTAAGAATTGAAAATGGGCGATTTACAATCCATAAAACTCCAGAACACCTTAGAATTTGCCCTCACTGAACACTTAATTCAGTTGAAGATGAAATGCACTTTTTATTTCACTGTATGTTATATGAAGAATCACGAAATACCCTTTTTGAGAAAATTATTAAACAAAATAGATTATTTCAAAAATTGAATTATCATGAGAAGGTTTTATTTCTTTTCAACAATAGCAGGTTGACTGCTGCCTTTGTCACACAAGCAATGAAAACGAGAGCAAAACATAGTCAGTAATACTCGTCATTGTTTTAAAAATACATGAATATACATTTTATTCTACTTAGATTTCTTTATTGTAATTATACTAATTTTAATTTCCTTATTGTAATTGATTCGGTAATACCATGTACAGAAATGGGAATACTGAAATAAAGTTGTTGTTGTTGTTGTTGAGTTTCGGTTCTAAGGTGAACCTCATCAGTTGCTCCTATAAGTGAATGTCTCGCGGAATAATATGAAATTATTCCGTTGTACATGAAATCTTTGCCGCTCTTGGGGAAACTAGGATCGAATGTTTCGTTTTCTCATTGGCTCGTATAATTGAACCAATGGCATTAGTGTAGTTTCGATCCAACGTTAGACACAAAGAACAGCTCTTTTAGTGTCGTAGAGAGGAGGTCTCGTGTATGTCTCAATGTATCCGAGATACATTGCGTATTTTTTCTAAAACAAGCGTGTTATCCTGGTGTCAAGTCGCAAAATCTATAAAGAAGCCTTTAGAATAGTTTTCCCAAGAAGAAAGTCTTTGAGAAATTTGTTCCCTTAGATCACCAAAATAGAATTGTGACAAGTCACTATTATCAATTTGTTTTGCATGCTCGATATGTTTTGTGTGACACTTTGGTTCTTTGATCTTTGGGATATAAATCTCTTTAATGACAGGAGGTTTTCATGCTGTGTTTAGCCATTTATAGAATTATTATTTCTCTATGCCTTTGTTATGCTAGCTCTCTTGGCATATGTTAAGGCTTCTTTGGCTAACTTTTGTTGCAAGATAAATAGTGATCGGCTGCAAGTTTTGTAATTGCTATGAAAATGCTAGGATAAGTCAATCTCAGCCCATGATTTAGTGTTGAAGTCTGCGGTGTGCTAGACTTGTGAGAAAGTAGATCTTTATCACGGATGTAAGCGTCTAAGATTTATATGTTTTAGCTCCTTGTTGTAATTCTGAGAGTTGTGTTTCATGGAGCTAGAAGGACCTCCGTTGTTTCATAATGGCGTTATCGCATCCAACATGCCTTTTACAGATATAGTGATCTGTTTTGAAAATCTCACGGATGCTAGTGATTACTTACATTCTTTCTTAAGCTACGTTTCCGGTCACAGGCCAATGTTTGGCTTCCCAGATATTTTTTAAAGTATGTTTTTGTGCAGGCAAGAGGATTTCGATAAGTCAGTTCTTTGAACATGTAAATCATCTGCTCTCAATGGTGTGGGAGAAACGTGGGAAGCGCAGTAGTCTTATACGAGAAAGAATGTAAAGGCTAAGCTATGAAGGTTTTCAAATTTATTTGTGAACTGCAGGAGTCGTGCAGGCCAGTCAACACATTTTAACGCGAAATGGTTGGACATATGTTTGATTGGTATGACGTGTTAGTTTCTAAAAGTGAAAAACTGGTAACTGTGTTCCTAATCGATCTGCCATTACGTTCTCTTTTTCAAGACGATAGTCAACTTGAGGGGACAATCTAGTTAAATGCTGTTTTCTTTATATATATATATATATATATATATATATATATATATATATATATATATATATATATTTTTTTTTTCTCTATTTTCTTATGATTTAAAAAGTTAATAATCAATAAATGGGATCAATTTATAACAAACGCAAGGCTTTGTTATTTTCCTACTAACTCGAAATCCAACTGGAAGTCTTACTCTAACTCGAACTCGGACTCCAACTCGAGGTTTCATTACTCCCGGTTTTACTTAACCACTAGTCACAAACGTTCATAGTTTTGCTCGATTCGCGCGGTGACATTAATAGAATTTACAGCGTTTACCGCCACATTTGACATTTGGGTTACAAAATGCACTGTCCACGCTCTCCCAATTTTGCAGCAATTGGAGAATGAACATTAATACCAAGAAAACAAAAACCATTATATTTGAAAAGAAACATAGAAAATCTACCCTTTTAAAGCACAATTTCTTTATTAACGGAGAAAACATTGAAATTACCAATAGTTACACATATCTCGGGGTCAGGTTCTCAACAAATGGCAGCTTTAAAGAGAACAAATCGATCTTAAAAGAGAAAACTAGAAGATCATTCTTTGCAACTCGTCGATATCTTGATTTCTTAAAATTACCAGTTGATGTTATAAACAAAATATTTAACTCTCTATACCTCCCTATCCTCATGTATGGCTCTGAGGTTTGGAGTATTTATGATAAAGATGACTATAACTCGTGGGAGAAAGATATTATTGAAAAAGCACATGTTTCTCTTTGCAAACAAGTTTTAGGTGTAAACAAACAATGCCCAAACGTAGCCTGTAGAAATGAACTTGGTCGATTACCACTAAAAGAACTTATTGATTTAAATGTCTTAAAATTTTGGATTCACTTAGAAAATCAACCAGAAGATAGTATTGCCAGACAATGTTTCACAATATCAAAAGAACTTGCCATCAAAAATCAGGTCTGTCTTGCCCAAAAAGTAAACAAGCTATGTGAAACGTACAATTTAAATACAGCAAATTTAACCAAAAATGACCCTTCTGCATTCCTTTCTCAAATACGTCCATCTTTAAGCAAGAAAATTTCCGAACATCAATTAAATTTGATTAAATGTAACAAAAAGCTTAAGTTTTACTCGCAATTCAGAACAGATTGCCACAAAGCTGATTTCTTGAAGACAATCAATAATCCCATCCATAAAAAGACCTTGAATAAATTCCGACTTGGAAATCACCAATTATTGATCGAGACTGGCAGACATACAATTCCTAAAACGCCAGAAAATCTCAGAATTTGTCCTTTCTGTCAATTAAATGAAGTTGAACATGAATTACACTTTATACTTTCTTGTCCACTTTACAATAATCTACGTTCCAAGTTTTTTGACGATATAAATAAGAGATATCCCAATTTTAATAACTTAGATAATAATTCAAAAATCATATTTCTCTTTAATAATGTTGACCCTTTTATATGCCGACTTACGGCTGCTTATGTTCATTTATGTATGGAATTAAGAAAATCTTTTGTAATTTGATGTAATACATACACACATTTATTTATTTCTCTTATTTCTATTGTAATTTTATTAGGTAATACCATGTATTTATATGGGAATACTGAAATAAATTGTTGTTGTTGTTGTTGTTGACTCCTCTGATGCGCTCTGTGTCTAGTTCTTATTTGATCCCGGCTTTATAAAACGCTAAAGTGGGATTCAAATGGCACAACTGCACAATATTTTAACGTTTTCTTGCCCTCTAAAATAAACTCAAGACAAATACTAACATGTCAATTGTATTTTGCAAACTACAGTATATACTCATATACATACCAGCGGCTGTTTTCATTGCTCTGGATTACTCTGCCTAATCATTTTCCATTTCCAATGTTTTAAATCGTTCCTTGTTTCCATACTTGAACCATAAACGTAACCTACGATATACACTAGGTAGCTCCGCAAGGATTCAACCGGTAGAAAGGCGGGCAAACGTTGAAATGTAACGACCATCATTTGTAATCAGAAACAAAAATGTCAAACATTTGACCACAAGCAAATGGGGTGTCAAATTAGGTATGTCAATGCAATTAATTTTCCCTCAAAATTGAACAAAAATAGGATATAACAGTTTTATTTCGATATAAAAGCAGCAGATTTTAGTTACATTTAAACAGCTATAAAAGCAAAGGAATCGGCCCTAGCGTTGAAAAATATTTTGGTGTAAGATACGTGACATTTCATCGATCACCTGACCATGGTATGTTTCCGAAAAACGCTCACTCATTCAAACCGGTTCAAACTGCTTCCTGTGGCGGTTTGTTATAAGATTATATTATAATTCTTTGAGCTAGTAAGAGCGTCTTCGGAAATGTGATGAATCACTCCGTTCGATCAGCTGTATGAAAAGTCTGTTTGCGGCTATAACATGAGTGGAAACGGCGAAAATAGCTCTGAACTCACCGAGAACTAGTGTTAAAATTATATGATGTGCCCCCAAAGGCCGCGGGTCTGACGTTCATTAGCCTACGCGTAGCCGTTAACGCTCATGCTCCAGGTAAGCTTTACAACACTGTATTCAAATCTAACACAATACATAACAAGGCTCGAGTAATTACTGAGTCGGTAATTTAAGTGTAATTTAGTCGTACAGTCGTGTATAGTATCTAAATCTATCTAATTCCATAGATTGCGCGCCACTTTAATATTTCCCCCGCTGCAAGCACTATTAAAATGTATGTCGCCCTATCATCCGAACGCTTTTGCATTTATCAAAATATCTTACCCCAGATCACGCGTGAAAGGAGCTTAAAATTTAACACCACGTAGCTTTTTCCTTTTATACATGTAAGTACGTACTAAAGTTTCGTGAAGCCAGATTTTTTCATTTTTTATGGTTTCTCCCACTGTTCAAGTTCGTTGCCCAATTTCCGGACAGGTCATCCAAATAACTGATCTTCGCTTTTTGAAAATATTTCTAGCTATAATGACAAGATATCTCACAGGGGGCCCACACAAACTGTGTGACCGTTGTTCGTATTTTTAAATTTAGAGGAAATGTATGGGAATATCGAAAAGGTTCACTTATAGTAATATACTGCGATGAATATTTACATACAAGATCAAACTAAACGTATTTTAACCTGAAATGTTGTGTGGTGTCATTCTTGTAGCTGAAAACGGCGAATTTTAGCGATTTGATGGGTTTTGCATCGGACGTTTACCTGAGCGTATAGTAGAGAGACTCTACTATATATATATATATATATATATATATATATATATATATATATAAACAGAGAAACAACATAAATAGTGTTTCACGCAGTCGTAGGAGTGCTCGATGCAAATACATGCAGAGCGAAATACAATTTTAGATAGAAAATTTCTAGAGACAGTTACTCGAGTTTCACGCACTAAGCGATCATCAGACTGTGCCGTTGGAGGCGGTAGAAATAAAATTTAAACTAAATTAAGGAGGGCGGTTGGAATGATCCCGCTTCTGATTGGCTGCATAGAACTTATTTTCATGCCGGCATTTCGTAATCAACTCAGATCTCTTGTTGAGGAGTGATGACCTGTCGGCAGTTAAGATGCATAGCTTCTCAGACAAACATAGATTGCATCGGGAAGGATGACCCTTGTAAGCACTTGCTCGTTTAATAATGGACCATTTGATGGAGTAATCGGTGCCATTGTCCTTTAGATCCCAGATGTATTTTGAGAGAACTGTGTCGTGCGAGTGTTTGCGGTGGTTGAACGAAAGCTTGTGGTTGTTGTACCTTGTTTTGAAACTATGTTCTGTCATCCCGATATAAACCTTTGTATCACCGGAAGTAGTGGTGACATCGGCTTGATAGACGATACTACCGGTAAGACACGCGCCATCGAGAGGGCAAAGGTCCTTGTTTCTGCAGTTACATTTGTTAGTTTCCATGTTAGTGTTAGTATTGTTATTTGCTAGGATTTTTGCGTTGTGGCGTTTGATGATGTTTTCCATGTTACTTGTGCAGCTATAGCTGACTTTCACATTGTTTCTGTTAAACAGCTTGTGGAGAGTGTGTGTTTTAGGAAAATGTTTATCAATCAAGCAAAGGAACGATCTAGCAACATTCGTCTGGACATTTTCGCTGAAAGGTGGGTTAAACCAAATGATGTTTCTTGGTCTGTTTCTGTTTCTGGCCCTTGTTCGGTTCCCGCTTCTCGTATATTGGATACTCTCACGGTAGCCGCTGGTCTTGAGGGCATCATTGTAGATCTTTGAGGCCTTGTTGAACTCATCAGAGTCGTACGATAAGCTTGAGATTCTAGTGCTTATAGTCGCTGGTAAGTGCTTGATGATAGAAGGGGGGTGATTCGACTTAGCATTAATATCGAGTGGGTTGTTGTCTGGCTTTCTATATGGGTAAAACTTTCCAGTAGCGAGATTTAATGTCACATCCAGGTAGTTCACAATTTTCAGATTTGATTGGGCTGTGATTTGTAAACCGAGTTCGCTGAGGATTTTTGAAAAATCCTTTCTCGTTTTGTCAAGAGATCTTGCACCCATATTCTTGAACACTGCCAAGCCGTCATCTCTGTAGAGGCCGATGTTTCCTCTAGGGTAGGCGGATGTTAGTTTGTGCAGGATATATAGACCTACTAGCTCACACACTTCTGCACCATCATAACAGCCCATTGCAACGTCGAACATAGGGGAATCGCCATTCTTGACCCACGGTTCATTGTTGTTGAACAGCAAGGTTTTCCTAGAGTGCATGATGATCTCCACATCCTCATCCGAAACGGTGGTGTGTTGTCTCGCATAATTTAGCGATTCTAATAGGAGGGCTTCAGATATAGACGGATAAAAATCAACTATATCAAACACCAGGAAGGAATGCTTGTTCTTGTCCTTTATTTTGGAGAACCAATCGATTACTGAATGTGTGTTCTTCCACTGATTGACGTTAGATTTGGATTTGATGCTGTTGTTAATTCTGTCCAGTATTTGCTTGCTGATAAGTCCAAGGTTGTTTTTAGCTGGGTTAATTAGTCTGCACTTTGGGTTATTTAGGAAGTTGTCTTTGTGATCTTTAAGGGATATAAAAGCCTGCCTTCTTGCCATTGTTTCGACTCTATCGCCAATGTCGAGTTTGGTGGTGATGTCTTTCAGTTCCTGAAAATTGTGAACTACCTGGATGTGACATTAAATCTCGCTACTGGAAAGTTTTACCCATATAGAAAGCCAGACAACAACCCACTCTATATTAATGCTAAGTCGAATCACCCCCTTCTATCATCAAGCACTTACCAGCGACTATAAGCACTAGAATCTCAAGCTTATCGTACGACTCTGATGAGTTCAACAAGGCCTCAAAGATCTACAATGATGCCCTCAAGACCAGCGGCTACCGTGAGAGTATCCAATATACGAGAAGCGGGAACCGAACAAGGGCCAGAAACAGAAACAGACCAAGAAACATCATTTGGTTTAACCCACCTTTCAGCGAAAATGTCCAGACGAATGTTGCTAGATCGTTCCTTTGCTTGATTGATAAACATTTTCCTAAAACACACACTCTCCACAAGCTGTTTAACAGAAACAATGTGAAAGTCAGCTATAGCTGCACAAGTAACATGGAAAACATCATCAAACGCCACAACGCAAAAATCCTAGCAAATAACAATACTAACACTAACATGGAAACTAACAAATGTAACTGCAGAAACAAGGACCTTTGCCCTCTCGATGGCGCGTGTCTTACCGGTAGTATCGTCTATCAAGCCGATGTCACCACTACTTCCGGTGATACAAAGGTTTATATCGGGATGACAGAACATAGTTTCAAAACAAGGTACAACAACCACAAGCTTTCGTTCAACCACCGCAAACACTCGCACGACACAGTTCTCTCAAAATACATCTGGGATCTAAAGGACAATGGCACCGATTACTCCATCAAATGGTCCATTATTAAACGAGCAAGTGCTTACAAGGGTCATCCTTCCCGATGCAATCTATGTTTGTCTGAGAAGCTATGCATCTTAACTGCCGACAGGTCATCACTCCTCAACAAGAGATCTGAGTTGATTACGAAATGCCGGCATGAAAATAAGTTCTATGCAGCCAATCAGAACGGGATCATTCCAACCGCCCTCCTTAATTTAGTTTAAATTTTATTTCTACCGCCTCCAACGGCACAGTCTGATGATCGCTTAGTGCGTGAAACTCGAGTAACTGTCTCTAGAAATTTTCTATCTAAAATTGTATTATATATATATATATATATATATATATATATATATATTTATATATATATATATAGACAGTTAAAGTGAGAACAGAAATTTTCACAACAAAGATTATGAGTGAAAAAGTGCCTCAGCCGGGAGTTGAACCCGGGTCTGCTGATGACCGGACAGATGCCTTACCACTAGGCCACTGAGACAACCACAATTACACAAACACAAACACTAACAACACATTTGTGGCTTCATAGTGGAAAGCTCTTGGGAGACATTTTTACACAAATTCTGCAATTAGGATCGCGTCACTTTACCCAGTCGTTCAGCGATTCACAGTCCACTCCCCTTGGAAATTAAAAAAATTGGAAAAAAAAAAAAAAAAAAAAAAAATATATATATATATATATATATATATATATATATATATATATATATATATATATATATATATATATATATATATAAACAAATATGTATACAATGTGCCCTCCCGGTTATTACCATAATGGCTTTATGGCAACTCCTGAACTTGGGCACAGGATGTACGGTTACACATTGTTGGATTGCATTGTGGAGTCACGAGAGTGCTCTAGTCTCTCAACTATACGCTCAGGTAAACGTTCGATGCAAAACCCTTCAAATCGCTAAAATTCGCCGTTTTCAGCTACAAGAATGACACCACACAACATTTCAGGTTAAAATACGTTTAGTTTGATCTTGTATGTAAATATTCATCGCAGTATATTACTATAAGTGAACCTTTTCGATATTCCCATACATTTCCTCTAAATTTAAAAATACGAACAACGGTCACACAGTTTGTGTGGGCCCCCTGTGGATATCTCACATTAAAAATGAACAGAGATGATCCTGCTAAATATCCTTTTTTCCAATAATTAAATATTTTTTCACTTAGTGTTTACACGAAGAAATGTAAATGTTTCAGTCCGGTTTCGGCTATTTGTTGATGTCTGATGACTGACAGCAAATAAATAGTTTGAACGTTTTCACGTTCGCGCTCTTAGAAATGCTGAAATCAAAGCTCTGAGACTGCTACTAAACGGTACAGCGCGAAATTGGCCATTTTTAACAAGTTATTTCAGTTTTTCTTATAAATTTGCTATAAATTGTGGCTATCTTCAATGTTCGAATATAGGCATACCTCACAAAAATCAAAATGCGATAGGATTACAGTGAAATCCCGATAACTCGATCCCTCGATAACTCGAACCTCTCGCCAACTCGAACCAAACTTTTTTCCCTTGGCTAAAGATTGCTTGCAAATTTACCCTCGTGTTGACTCGAACCTTCGATATCTCGACCCAAATTTCCCTCTCCCCCGGAGGTTCGAGTTGCCGGGATTCTACTGTATATATTCCTTATGGTCTGTTAATAACCTCTGTTGATTATTTTGCGAGAACCGCCCGCATAATCGGAAACCATAAAATTCATGGCGCATTGACATTTTGCAGGAAACAAAAATAATTCAACTTCCTCGACAAGACCGCACAAACCCCACAAGATCAGCCAAAAAGTGGGTAAAGAGTGTATTTTTTCTTACGCTGTGCCACAGCCGGGCACGGTTTTACCCGGGCACGGTTTTACCCCCGGCAGTCTGAAAATTTTATAGAATTTCTACGAAATTTCTTGTCCCAACCTCCTGAAAGTATTATATCTTCGTTTAGAATTGCCAAGCTATTAGGAAAACGAGAGTGGCTTCGCTGCTGACTAGTTCTGCTTGCTCGGGCATAGAGTGAAATCGCCGTGAGTTTGACACTTAGAAACATTTCGTGTGGAGCCTGTGTGACTCACAGGCACGGTTTTACACCCAGGCTAAATGCTCGGCAGTCTGAAATTTTACAGAATTTCTACGAAATGTCGTTATTAGCCTGTTCCAGGCGTTCAGATAGTGGGGAAAGTTTTCGCTCGCTTTTCTTCGCGCCCTCCCCAACAATTCGTGCTTTCCCCACAAATGGGGTTGACAGACCAACGCGACTCCTGTTGTGTGACCATTTGTAAGCCTTTACAGTTTGGCTTTCACAAGCATCTCTTTTAGCAACTCTCTTTAAATATAGACAGGCTTAATACTAGTACCACTCATCGCTAAAAAGCATTTAAAAAGCATAAAGCTTTCCCAGCAAGACCGCCTTTAGATCACCGACAGTTGTGAATTTGTTCTCAAGCAAGCAGAACTAGTCAGCAGCGAAGCCACTCTCGTTTTCCTAATCGCTTGGCAATTCTAAACGAAGATAGAATACTTTCAGGAGGTTGAGACAAGGCATTTCGTAGAAATTCTATAAAATTTTCAGTCTGCCGGGCATCTAGCCTCGGTAAACCCCCCGGGGGGGGGGGGGGGGTTACCCAACAAAGTTTTGTACGGGGATGCTCCGCCCCAAGGTCCAAACCCTTACCCTTTCACATACCGATTTTGACAGGAAAAGGTACCCCTTTCATATACCTTTCAATGAAAATGGTACCCCTTTCATATACCTTTCATTGAAAATGGTACCCCTTTCATAAAGCCTTTACTTGCGTCTGTTTGATGTCTGGCAGATTTCCTACCCTTTTTTACACTTCAACTTGTGTTTTCCCTACCTTTTCCTATACTTCGTGAAATCCCTACCCTTTCATATACTTCAACCCGTGAAATCCCTACCCTTTCATATACCTCCAGCCTAAAAAAGGTACCCCTTTCGGGCGGAGCATCCCCGTATAGCCCATTATAGGGAGTACCCCCCCCCCCCCGGGTAAAACCGTGTCCGGCTGTCGGGCATTTTGCGACAGCATTTTTTCTAAGTATTTGTTTAAGGCGGTGTCACACAGTCGAGACCTAAACTCACGATCAGCTCACGACCTTCACGATCTAAATTTGTAAAATATCGCGAAAAGAACGTAGGAAATGTGGCGTCAAAATAAAAAAATAGCACAAGGTGAAGTCCAACTCACGTTTGTCAAGAGCTATACACGAGTTACAAACGAGCTATACACGATCAACAGACGTGCCGTAACAGAGCAATCCACGTTCATTCGCGTCCTACTCGCGATCTGTTGGCGACCTATCAGTGGGACTGGCGATCAATTAGAGCGGCTCACGAGCAACTCCCGACCGTCAAGAGCATTGTTTTGAGCATGGTCAAAATGTTCGTGAGAGTTTGCCGACTTATCACGTCCTTCAAGACACACTGAAGACCACTTAAGTCCTATATCAGAGCCCGTCAAATGCTCTAAGACCTCTCGCGAGGGACTCATGATTTTTGTCACTTTTCGCATCGTCAGGTAATCGTGAACCAAAATCGCGACTGTGTGACACCCGCATTACAGACCGACTTTTACTAGTGGAATCCTTCTAGTCAGAAATCCTTTTCTATTCAGCAGCGAAGCCACTCTCGTTTTCCTAATCGCTTGGCAATTCTAAACGAAGATAGAATACTTTCAGGAGGTTGAGAGAAGGCATTTCGTAGAAATTCTATAAAATTTTTAGACTGCCGGACATTTAACACATAGCATGAGTAAAACCGTTCCCGGCTGCCGAGCATATAGCCACAGCGTTATTTCTAGGTATTTGTTTACAGACCGACTTTTACTAGTGAAACCCTTCAAGTCAGCAGCGAAGCCACTCTCGTTTTCCTAATCGCTTGGCAATTCTAAACGAAGATAGAATACTTTTAGGAGGTTGGGACAAGGCATTTCGTAGAAATTCTGTAAAATTTTTAGACTGCTGGTCATTTAGACTGGGTAAAACCGTGCCCTGCTGCCCCGGGCATATAGCCACAGCGTTTTTTCTAAGGGCCTTTTTTTTATGGTCTCGGGTACCCGAGCCGACAGACTTTTACTATTGAAATCCTTCTAACTCATCGGCAAAAAAGCCCGCAAATTCAAAAAATTGCAGGAGACGAAGGGCTTATGATGACTTCTATTGTCGTGATTCTGGCTTTATTCCTGCTAAGGAGAAGTCGTTTTTTCAGAGGAAGCGTTTCTGAGTGTATCTACAGACAAGGAGGATCGGACAAAATGTTCTAAAGAAGCGTGAAGTATTGTTGAACCCGTCTTCCATTTTAAAAGCTCAGATCAAGAACCACGAGAGACCAGCGGCTGGCAAATTATAGTGGTAGCTAAATAAATAATATTGCAATGTGCACAATACACATGGCTACGGCATTTAGCAGGACGAGTTATACCATCTCGCGAGATGGTATAACTTCGCAGGAATTTCCGGTGATAAAGGCGGGATAAACCTTTGTTTTGTCTCGTGAAAACAGTTTGCATTTTTAACTCCCTAAACGCGAAACGAAGTGTTTTCACTATATTTCCGGTCTTTTTTGGCTTTAACTAGTCAAAATTGTCCTAGTAAAAACACAACCAAAATAAAGTAGATTAACCATAAAATCATCAGATAGTATGGTTCGGATTTTATCTGTTGCTTCCGAAGATTAACCGAGAAGAAAAAAATAAAGTGTCCAGGGAATAAAGGCGTCCGGGAACTGAATAGGGCGGCAGAACATTGCAGTGGTATTAAATATACATATTAAAACATTTTAGACCTATTAATAATTGTACGTTATATTTAACACTGACTTCAGGCTTTAAAATGCATTGTTTACCAAATTAGTGAGCATGATGTTGAGAATAATGTGTTTTATTCTAGAGACTCCATACATTATCATCCACTGGCAAAGTATGATAAAAGATGTTTCCCGAGCTTCTCACGTCCGAATGCCGAACAGGAGAGATGTTGGAGGTTGCAGATTAGTGGTGATTTGGTACCCCAATGGAAGTTTTTACGCTGGAATCAATGTCAGAAGTGCTTCGCATTTTATTCACATACACCGAAAGAATTATAATAAGAGTTAACAAAAACCGATAGTGATTAAAAGCAAGTTTAACTTCAGTTGAAGGAGTTCTTTGTTGATAGAGACGTTAAACCTTCCACCGACATTTTACTCACTGACTCGAAATAATGCCCAGTGCACTTGCAAGTATTTCTGTGTATAATTATTTTTTCTTGCACATTATTCAACTGCTGTGCCTTTTTGCGAGTGCCTTTTTGCGTACCTGGGTCTGTCTGTTTATTTGACTTTACCCAGCGTTACAATGGTCAGCTGTGTTGTTGAACAGCAAGAAAAGCGAGCCGCAAATGATCTATTGACAAGTCTTTCTCAAATAGGGTATAGAATGGTAAATTTGAGACTGCGAGACTGCGAGACCCTTTTTAAGCGATGACGAAGTCATCGGGTTATTGCCGTCGTGCCGTGGTGTCCGGATTACACCCGAGAAACATTGGGAACTAGCCTTGGAAGATAAGGTCACGTGACCACCTCGTCTTTGCTCCGCCATTTTGTTTTGAAGTGTGGAGAAAAGGTGTGTTTGTCTGTTTCAAATTTTACACCGCCGTGCTTTATTTATCGTGAATATGTTTGCGCTCACTTGCAAACAAACAGACACGAAGTGATATACATACATCAGCAGTACATACTCGCACTCGCGATAGACAAAAGGTCTACACTAAATTATCGAGTCTGTCTGGGCGCTGAACTTTCGGAGCGGATCTTTGCCTGTCTCAGAAAGAACTTGTCAGAACTGAACGCCAGAAATAGCATCGATTTACTGAACTTTACTTACAACTGAGTATCCTACGAGACCTGTAGTGTGCGGTGGTTCACGCGGATAAGTTGTTTATAGAATATCGGAGCAACTTCATTGTATCGAAGGAAGAGAAGTAAATTAAACTTAAACAGTTTATCTCGGATTCAAGCTATTAATAAAGGTGAGGCATCATACCAGCATATTGTGTATACAGTTATGGTATCTTTGGTGCAATATAGGGCAAGATTTCCGTATAACCCATACATTAAATATGCATACGCGCTATTATAAAAGAGAACAATAGAGAAAACAATGGACTGCCTTTGGGAATACATGTAGCATATATTATACAGGTTTATTTTTTTTAGGTCTAAAATGAGCATTTTCATCAGGGCAATGTCTCGCTGTTTGTAAGTAATTGTGGTAAACAGTGTGTAGCTACATGTATGTGCTTGACGGCCGTTGTTTACAATTTTAGAACGAATGCATCGACTTGGATTAGAAACAATTTAAATGAAATATTGTTGCTTGGTAATTCACTTTATTCCCATTTATGTAAGTTTGCAGGAAAGGACTATGGGCGTTTTCCATTTACCAAAAAATTCCGGAAATTTCGGTTGCGCTGTAAATGGAACACGACTTTTTGGTTCGTTCCACTGGAAATTTTCCGGAATAAACGGAATTCCTGAAAAGGTAGTCCCGTTTTCCCGGTGGAAACTTTCCAATGGAAAATTCGTGTTCCATTTACAGATTTCTCTACTTCATCACCAGTTCCATGCCTTTCGCGGTCTTTTACGCGGCCAGGCCTCTCGGCTCCTAATCTGGGCTACGATTTTCCGGATCGGAAAACTTCCGCGTTTGAAATAAACCACACGAAAGCTAATACTTGTTTGTGTAGCGGAATTGGCGGTCTTCCGAATGAATGCCGTTGTGGCACTCTTCCTGTAGCGTGGACGACTCTACACAGAGCTTCCATTGTGCCTCTTGTCATTCGAAAATGACTTTTAAATTCATCGAGTGATTATCTTGGCAACGTGTGTTCAAAATAACCTTCACTTCGTTGCAAATTCCGTCTCATAAACGTGGAGGCCACTGCAAAGATATATACTTCGCCATCATCTTCTGAATTAATCAAACTTTCTTCTTCTATAGAGACTTCCAACATTTCGCACAAAAACAACATCTGAACCTCATTGGCCTCCATTTTGAATTTTCGCGGGAGATTAGAGAAGCGACAAAGAGGGGCCTGTGAACGAATGGGACTTGGGTCAAATGGAACACGCTCTTCCCTACCGGAAAATTCCGATGGAAATTTTTCGAAATTTTTTGTAAATGGAAAACGCCCTATTTGTTGCTGTCTCCGAGATTACATATGTCTCATATAAGAGATTGTCATTTACCATTACAGCAATTGCCCAACCTCCCCCTCAAAAATAGAATGGTCCATCCCTAAATGTGACCAGCCACATGTAATAGTTTTTTCTATACATAAAATGAAATCTCTCAGCTCCCAAATTGAATTCTTCACCATCCCCTGATTGTATCTCTAAATGAAGCACTTTAATTCCTCTTTTAAGTCCCCATAAAGCCATTTTGATTTTAAACTTTCGTATGACAAAACACTTAAAAAATGAACTGAATCTCAAGGTATACTTCATTTATTTTCTTTTAAAGGGACTCAATCACCTCCAGTCAATGCATCTGCAAACATTAAGCACATCAGCTAATGCTGGTAACAATGATGAAAAGTCTCAAGTGCTGAAGAAACTGGTGACCTGCTGTATGTGCATTAATGAAACCACAAGATGTCAAACTACCAAAAATAATAATCAGAGCTGACAAAGTCTTTTCAATTTGTGAAGTGCAAACATGGAAGCAATTTCCAGTTGTTGTCATTTAGCATTGTAACAGTTTTAACGATGTACATTGTACAGTTCAAATTGTGCTGCCTGTATTAACACGTCATAATAAGGCTGTAAGGAAATTTATCAGGAAAACAGCCGTCCGGACAACAATGGACTGATTATCATGTAACTTGCAAAATGTACAAATATTGAATAATTGCACACAAGTGAAACTAACTCAGAAAATGAAAATGTTACCTGTGCTTAACGGGTGTGTGACATATATTAAGCCTGATCAGCATAAAATTATACCAACCAAATATGTCACAAATATGAAGGAAAAAGGATGAATTGTTTTGATTTTGCACACACGTTTGTGCAATATGGTTTAAATAAAATGTGCCATCACCAGTGCAGCAACCACAATTGTGTGATATATTTCTCATGCATATCACGATTATTGGTGTCAGCCAGTAATGACCATTACGCTCCACGCGCCTCTGTTATTGTTATTTATTTGAACACAGGATCGAGACTGCATAATGGTCACTACTGGGTCTTCAACAGGAGGTTCTGGTATAAAAAGGGCTTAGCCCGGGGCCTGAAAAGGCCATTCTCACCTTCAGTTTTCAATCCAATATAAAAGAGTCAACAACTGACAAACATACGTTATTCCTACGACCATTAGTAGAAAAATTGAAAATGTTTGGAAAAAACGTCATTGTACCAATGAAAGTTCTATCACAAGTCCTTGGCTACTTCTGATATTATTTGCTGGGGCGATGAGCTTTTTAAAGCAAATTTCATTTATAGGATGCTCTGGTCAACAGCATACATTGACTGAAGGACGCCGAAATTTGCATTTCACACCGACCCTTTTCTAGTGGAACTTCGCATTTAAATCGAGTGATTCACTGATTTTATCAGAGCATCCCAGACCTATTGATTTAAAACGAAGTTGAAACTCGTCGTCGCTTCTGTACGCATTGCGTACCTATTTTTTAAAAATTAGAGACCATGACTTTAGCGTTTCTATTAAATCCGAGCCTGAGACTTGACCTCTAAAAAATCCGAGCCCGAGACTCCAATTGCTAGAAAATGTCGGGCCGATAACACTAAAACAGCTTAAAACGTGACTGAAATCTTCAACGGAAGCTGAGATTTACAAGAAAAATTTACGAGCGACCGATATCCAAATTATCAAAATTCGAGACTTCGAAAATTATAGCGAGCCCGAGATTCCGAGACTCCATTTTAAATGCCGAGAATTCGAGACTCGGTGAATATTTTCCGAGACGCATCATTTCCGATAGACCATTCTATACCCTATACCCCTTCAAATCGACGTCAGTTGGTATCTGATATCAATAGCTATCCTCAAAGGAAAATTAGATACTGAAATAGGTGTGGAGCAGCAAAAAGACTTGCAGCATTTAACACTTTTATTTCTTATTTTCTAACTGAATCAGCAGCTCAACTAACAATAGTATTGCAACAAACAAATACTTCTATCTTATGGATTCATCCTAGTAGATGCCTTTTAAATCTGAGCTTAAACCAACATTTTGCGCATTACTGCATAATTTACACCGACTCTTTTGCGACGAATAGCGGAGGAAATGAAACATTAATGTGCTTTCTTCTTGCAAAGAATAACTGGTGCTTTCTTCAAATGTACCGGATTGATATCGCAGAATATGTCGTTCCACTTGCCCGCTCGGCTACTTGCACCAAACATATTTCCACATTTCTCTAACACATTGTTTGGTTCCTCTCTTGCCCAAGCAGAATATCCTTTCGCCAGTGGAGCATCATCAATCCAGTGGAACTTATTGTCGGCTTTGCGGACAAAACCGAGCCACGCACCCCAGGATGTTATCGTTTTCTGTTTTTTTTTTACAAGGGTGAATATGAAGTTAAACGGATTAGTGTGGACGGGGCCTTAAGGACGTTGAAATATTTCTGCTTTGTACTTTCAATGGTCGTCAAGACCAAAAGAACATTACTTCTACTAGAAAAAATAGTTTTCTTCGCGGGGGGGGGGGGGGGGGGGGGGGGGGGGGAGGGGGAGAGGACAGCCCATGCCTTAACATGCTTGAGAATAGTTTGATCCATCGGCAGAGGCGCTTCATCACCAAGCGATGAAATAGAGCTCGCACTTTGAGGTTTGCCTTGTGCAGAACCACTCAAGACAAGGATAAAAATAGGTACGCAATGCGTACAGAAGCGACGACGAGTTTCAACTTGGCGTTAAATCAATAGGTCTGGGGTGCTCTGATAAAATCAGTGAATCACTCGATTTAAATGCGAAGTTCCACTAGAAAAGGGTCGGTGTAGAACTTTCATTGCTACAATGACGTTTTTTCCAAACATTTTCAATTTTTGTACTTATGGTCGTAGGAATAACATATGTTTGTCAGTTGTTGATTCTTTTGTGTTTGATTGAAAACTGAACATGAGAATGGCCAGGTCAGGCCCCGGGCTAAGCCCTTTTTATACCAAAACCTCCTGTTGAACACCCAGTAGTGACCATTATGCATTGCATGATAAAAACAATGTAAGTCTCGATCCCGTGTTCAAATAAATTACGATAATGAGCGTAATGGTCATTACTGGGCCTTTAAGGCCCTGGCTGACACCGATACTCATGGTATGCATGAGAAAGTATATCACACAATTGTGGTTGCTGCATTGGTAATTGTACATTTTATTTAAACCATATTGCACAAACTCGTGCGCAAAATCAAAACAATTCATCATTTTCCCTTCATATTTGTGACACTTGGTTGGTATAATTTTATGCTGATCAGGCTTAATATATGTCACACACCCATTACGCACAGGTAACATTTTCATTTTCAAATTACATCTGAGTTAGTTTCACTTGTGTGCAATTCAATATTTGTACATTTTGCAAGTTACATGATAGTCAGTCCATTGTTGTCCGGATGGTTGTTTTCTGATAAATTTCCTTACAGCCTTACTATGAAGTGTTAATACAGGAAGCACAATTCGAACTGTACAATGTACATCGTTAAAACTGTTACAGTTGATAAATGACAACAACTGGAAATTGTTTCCATGTTTGTGCTTCACAAAATTAATTGAAAAGACTTTGTCAGCTCTGAACATGTTTTCAGAGATTATTGGTAGACACCTTGTGGTTACATTAATGCACATACAGCAGGTCACCAGTTTCTTCAGCACTTGAGACTTTTCATCATTATTACCAGCATTAGTTAATGTGCTAAATGTTTGCAGATGCACTGAGTGGAGGTGATTGAGTCCCTTTAAAAAGAAAATAAATGAAGTACCTTAAGATTCAGTTCATTTTTTAAGTGTTTTGTCATACTAAAGTTTAAAATCAAAATGGCTTTATGGGGACTTAAAAGAGGAATTAAAGTGCTTCATTCAGAGATAAAATGGATGGTGAAGAATTCAATTTGGGAACTGAGAGATGTCATTTTATGTATAGAAAAAACTATTACATGTGGCTAGTCACATTTAGGGATGGACCATTCTTTCTATTTTTGAGGGGGAGGTTGGGCAATTGTTGTAATGGTAAATGACAATCTCTTATATGAGACATATGTAAGTTAATAGCTACACACTGTTTACCAGAATTACTTCCAAACAGCGAGACATTGCCCTGATGAAAATCAGCTGTAACTATCTTTGAGGTATCCACAAAATAGCTGAAAATAGCATGCGCAAGCACCAGGATTCATTTCTACATCGTTAGCTAGTCGAATCAAAAGTGGAAAAAACAACCGTACGATACATGCAGATTTGTGTGAACCAAAGCTTAGTGTACACTCTTAAACCAAATTTGTTAAAACAAATCGACAGGTAAGAACTTTTTTGTTGTTAAATTAAATTTCTCAGTTATTTTAAGAATTTAATTCTTATTTTAAGAAAACTTTCTTCCTTAAAATCAATTTCTTAAGACTTAAAGTAAGAATTAAATTCTTAAAATAAGAAATTTAATTTAACAACAAAAAAGTTCTTACCTGTCGATTTGTTTTAACAAATTTGGTTCTTAAAATAACAATTCGAGTTTAAGAGTGGTAGTCACTCATTTGCCACGCATAAACAACATTTCTCATCGTTGAAAGGTATACAGCTTCTAGATAAAACACAAACAACAACATAGACCAGAATTTTCCTTTGACACGATTTAAACATTCTCTGGCTTTGAGATGAGCATTAATCAACCCCACAGCGGCTCAAAATTGCATTAAAGATACCATAACTGTATACACAATATGCTGGTAATGATGGCTTACCTTTAAGCTTACACTCTTAAACTCGAATTGTTATTTTAAGAACCAAATTTGTTAAAACAAATCGACAGGTAAGAACTTTTTTGTTGTTAAATTAAATTTCTTATTTTAAGAATTTAATTCTTACTTTAATTCTTAAGAAATTGATTTTAAGGAAGAAAGTTTTCTTAAAATAAGAAGTAAATTCTTGAAATAAGAAATTTAATTTAACAACAAAAAAGTTCTTACCTGTCGATTTGGTTTAAGAGTGTTATTTTTTTAGCTTGAATCCAGTTGCTCCGATATTCTGTACACAACTTATCGTGAATCACCGCACACTACAGCTCTCGTAGGATACTCAGTTATAAGTCAAGTTCAGTAAATCAATGCTATTTCAGTGCTATTTGTGGCCTTAGTTCTGACAAGTTCTTTCTGAGACAGGCAAAGATTTGTTCCGAAAGTTCAGCGCCCAGACTCGATAATTTAGTGTAGACCTTTTGTCTATCGCGAGTGCGAGTATGTACTGCTGATGTATGTATATCACTTCGTGTCTGTTTGTTTGCAAGTGAGCGAAAATATATTCACGATACGGCGGTGTTAAATTTGAAACAGACAAACAAACCTTTTCTCCACACTTCAAAACAAAATGGCGGAGCAAAGACGAGGTGGTCGCGTGACCTTATCTTCCAAGGCTAGTTCCCAATGTTTCTCGGGTGTAATCCGGACAGACATCCGGACATCACGGCACGATGGCAATAACGCGATGACTTCGTCATCGCTTAAAAACGATGCAGACGTAACTCAATTTTCGAAACATTCTTGAAGTCTTCAAGTCTATGAAGTGTTCTCGTGAATGTGTGCGTCGTGAAGATTATTGAAATTAATTTTAAAGATGGTTTTTAGATTCATGCGGAAGCGCATGCTATTGGCCATGCATGCATCGGATGTTCGTGACGTTTCCGTTTAGGTCACCTCTATCGCGCGGAGGTTACGGATTCCCCTCAGAATTCAAAATTTCAGACTGAAAAGCAAAGGATACCCATTTGCCGACCGAAAGTTTCAACAAATTATCCCCTGCCCCTCCCCACAAACACACACCTTACATTTTGAAAAATCGAGAAGCGTTTATTTTCGATCACTCACATCTAGCTCTGTTTTGAACAAAGAAGAATCGTTAGGGAATGGTTTGTGTGTAGGTCATAAACATGATAAAGGAATCTGTTCCAAAGTAAATTGAGACAACAAAAAACCCTTGTTTGAAGAGTGAAGATATCAATATTTTACGTTAGCTTTTTTTACCCTTATCAAATCTGATTAAATGTCAAACGAGCTAAAAGGTGTTGCTGTACAGTTGAAACATCTTTGGATCTTCCACGAAAATCTTCGGAAATCTTCGAGAACTTTCGGATAAAACGCCGGTTCCTAACTTTCGGGAGATATTCGGAAAATTGCTAAAAATTTCGCCATATGTCGTTTACTATAAAATAAACAAAATAATACATGGCCGCTCGGAGGTATGAAATTTCTGTTCTCGTATTGAACTCGATATCTCACTCGTTCTGTAAATTAATTTCGGCGATAAGGAAAGATCGTAAAATGTCCGTTGGCCATCAGCAGGAGGGCCCTCCTGGCCATCCGCTAAAGTAAGAGAATATCAGAACAGTTCCCCTGCCTCATTTGAGTGATAACGTTTTAAGGCCTTTACGTGTTAGATAAACACGTGTCTATCGTAGTTTAAAATCTAGGTGTGCCTGCGTGCACGTAATTGACGTCACATTTTGAGTACTGTTATATTGTATTGCCATTTAGCAAGCAGAGTGAGATCATTTAGTGAGCGAGGTCGCAGCGAGCACGCGATCTTGTACTATTGTTACCCTCCCTCCCTCCCTCCCGAGGGGCATTAGCTTGGTTTCGAATAAAGCCCAATTATTTACCCCCATCGTGTGGTGATTTTAACTTACATTAATCACTCAAGGTTGCGAAGAAACACCATAAAAATTCAAGAAACAACATCAGGTAACGTTTTATTGAGTTTTATTTAGCGACTTACCCTATCTGTACTCGTTTATTTTCTGATTGTAATTATCAGTCCGAATTCTCTATACAAACTCTTATATTATGCTTGGGCTTCCTATGATTGTGCTAGCTTACTGAAGAAGGAAACTGCAAGGTACACGAGCGATAAGTGACCGGCCCACATGGCCGGAACTAAACCGGTTTTGGCTGTAGCATGAACAATAAACTAATGGGTATTTGAATAAAAGTTTTGATAAAAAGGAATTGGTTGTCCTTTTTTCTGCGAGTTTATGTACAAGATTTGCATTTTATAGTTCTAACTTCACTCGCGTCGCTTCAGTTGTTATATATACGAAAATGTCTGTGTTTAAATAATTACAATTGCATCTTCCAAATTTGTTTTTCGGGAAATATTGGATACGCATCTGGTGTATTTTATACGGAAAATTAGTCATACTAGTTTTTCTAGTCTAAGAAAAAGTTGCCAGTTTACACTGATTATTTCAAAGCCCAGGAGAATCGCCGCTAAATTCGCATGGAGGTTTTTTCAGATGGCGCGAAACGGGGAAGAGCCCAACCGTTTGCATCGGGACTACTAAACGGAAGGACTGATTTAAGCCTGGAATGGAAGAGGGGAGGGGCGTGCATGGAAGGATATGGCAAACAAGAAGTTCTGTCCTCCCCCCCCCCCCCCCCCCCCCCGCCCATTTGTTTGAAATTGCTGGCGGATCAGAGAAGTGACACTGGGATCAGCGTGTTAGTTTTTTAGTTCTATATCTAACCGGCTTAAGACGAATGTCGCCAATCATATCCTTATTGAAAGTGAGGGTTTGCCTCAATATGTAGAACAGTGGGTAGCCATCTTTAATTCAGTGAACTGAGTCAACAAAAGCCTGAGAATTTTTGCATTATAGAGAGCTTTGCCTGGCTAAACTAGGAAACTTTGTTGCGGACGCAAATGTTTGCCAGTTTAGCCGCGAGAGAAACATCTGTTGTTGTTTCTTCACAGACGGAAGAAAATCTTATTAAATCAAGTAAAAAAAAATTTTGCTTCCCTGGGACGCAAATGTTTCTTCCGAAACAAATGTTTCCTAGTTTAGCCACATTAGAAGAAACCATATTTCGCAAAAAGGTTTCCGAGTTTTAGCCAGGCTTTTGTGTAAAAGGACTTGAACAACACTTCTCAATTACAACCACCATTTTATTTAACTGTAAATCAGCAGCTCAATTAACAATATTGAAACAAGCGTATGCCCCTTCTCGTATTTTGTAACTTCATCTAGATCGTAAATGCCGTTTTTAGTCAAGTTAGTCTCTGTTTGATTAATTAATTATAAGTTCTGTTTTAACCTTAACTGCTGACTTTTTTTACAATACAAAGAGGCGCGAACCATTAATTTGCTTTTTTCTCGCAAAGAATAACTGGGGCAATCTTCAAATGTACCGGACTGACGTCGCAGAGTAAGTCGTTCCACTTGCCCGCTCTCCTTTTTTCACCAAACATGTTTCCACATTTTTCTTTCCGATTGTTTGGTTCCCCGCTAAACCAAGCAGTGTAGCCTTTCGCCAGTGGAGTATCGTCAATCCAGTAGAACTTATTGTCGGCTTTGCGGACAAAACCGAGCCACACACCCAAATCTCCGACTTTTTTTTGTTTCCTTACCAGGTTGAATATGAAGTTATTCTCGGCAGCTGATCTGATTATAGCGAGATCTCCTCCAAGCATCTGACATGTTCGTCGCGCATCGCTCCATTTCAGGGCTGGTATATTGATGACGAGGAAGCGGGAATTTCCATAGTGAACCCAACCGTTGTCTGGACAAACTAAAAAGAAGGAAACATCTCGTTTATATGATGAAGCATTTATCGGCCCACTAAACTTGAACAGACCTTAAAAACATTCACGCTAATGAGGTTTCTTCTTCGGCCAACACCGATGAGGAGCACAATTTCAAACAGTACAGTTGAAAACGCAATTTACCTTTGTCAGTCGATTTCCCATACATAGCGTCGATTTTGTACTTCATCTCGGTTAACATATTTCTGTCGGCTTTTCCAAACCCCCAGTTGTTGATGTTAAAGGTTTGATCATTCAGCTGTCCAGGAGCTTTATCACTAAGAGCTGAATTAGAAATGGCACTTTGAGGTTTGCGGCCCGCTTTTGCAGAACCGCTGGAAACAAGAACAAAAACGATGAAGACGATGCTCGTTTTTCGAAACATGCTTGAGGCTTTTCGGATCAAATAAAGCGTTCTTCTGGACGTGTGCACCTCGAGGAAATTGCTGATGATTCATCAGTCACCGCAGTTCAAGTTGAAAGCTGACGTATCGATCAGCGAAACAAGATCAATTTTCGCGTTGCAGCTCTGAGTCAGTGATCGCTCGAAGCATAATTAATATTCAATCAGCATTCAATAACAAAATAATTGCCGGACTTTGGGTTTGATGAATTTGTTACGGGTGCTGATATTTCAAGGAATCGGGTAGCCTGTGTACAGCCACCCCCCTCCCCCTCCCTCCCCCTCTCCGATTTTTCTTGAGGAAGGGGTTGCTGAAAACCTGTGACGTGTGTTTTGTTCTCATCTGGTGTTATGCGTTCGCAAAAGCGCCACAATATGCAAATTAATTCAGAGCTTAATTTGTTTTAAACGACAAAAATTTTTCTATATAATATGATGCATTATTTGCCAAGATAATTACAAAACAAACTCTTAAAACTAAATTGTGAGCTTGAAAAAGTCAGAACGAATACTTGAAAAAACGCAGAATATTTCATTTCATTTCGGGTATGACTAGTAAATTACTTTGGATTAATTACATTCGCGGTTACATTATGCAAGTCTAAATTGTGTTTACAATTCAGTCTGACAAACTTGTCATCAGATGACACACTCGGGGAAGGAGGTCGTAATATTTTCGAATTGCAACTTATTACGGTCCGAGGCCGGTCGCACTAACTCCCTTTTCTTCCATTTCCTGTCCTTTGTTTGAGGGCTTGTTCTTTTTACGTCAACCGACCAACGAATATTTCCACAATCAGAGTACGTTTAGTCCCGTTCTTGAAATTCATAATGGAGAGAAAAAAACCGTCAGTAACCAAACAACCACTCTGATTGGTGGAAATAAAAAAAAACATTCTCATCGGTGGAAATATATTTAACGGTCAGATTGACGTCAAGAACAGACCCTCAAATAACGGACATCAGATGGGGAGAGGAAGGAGTTGAGTGTGAGCGACCTCGGAACATCTGAGAATCAAGCTATATACCCGGGGGGAGGAGGACTCACATGATTTAAAAATGACGGGGGTGCTCGTCGAAATGTTAACCCCTGAGAGGTACCAATTCTAAAACAACACATGTCATATTGTCTTATTTTTTCGGCTCAATACCCTAAAAGGTACCGCGATAATTCTAAGGGACGGACCATTATTTTTTTGACGGGGGGTGTTGGAAAATTTTGAAATAAATTGTTTGCAGAGGCTATAAACACTAAAATAAATTGTATTGCGGAAAGTATGGCAGTTGGACGGAGACACAAAAAATATTGTTTGCAGCAGGTGCTGCATATAAAAAAAAAATGTTTCCATGCGAAAATTTTCCAACACCCCCCGTCAAAAAAATAATGGTCCCTCCCTAACGGTGGTCATTTTAGATTTCAGCACCCTAAGCGGTACCAATATACAAATTTTAACCCCTAAAAGGTACGACGAGCACCCCCGTCATTTTTATATGGGAGTTCCTCCCCCACCCGGAGCTATATAGGTATTTTCGGTAGGTTTAGATTGCAAAAAAAAAAAAAAAAACGGAAAGTAAGTTTTTCTCAATCTAGAATAACTAGTACGACTAATTTTGGAATAAAATACACAGTTTCGTATTGAAAATTGAACGAAAAACTGAGGACAAACAAACCCCCCCCCGGGGGGGGGAACTCCCATATAAAAGGGGTGGGGATGCTCGTTGGAAATTTTGAGGCGTGACCCAAGCTTTTTTTTTACCCTAAAAAGAGGCCATTTTAAAACACAGACAAATAAAAAATACAGTGAGAGAATCAAAATCCAAAATCCGAGATTTACACCCCTAAGCGAGACGACGAGCATCCCCGCCCCTTTCATATGGGAGTCCCCCCCTCCCCGGGAACAAACCTTGAGGTCAAAGTTATAAATATTTATACAGCACAGACATCTTTGCAGAAATTGACGCTAGTTAGAACTATAAAATGCAAATCTTACTTTGTTTACATAAAATCGCTTTTTACTAATGTTGTAAATGAACAAACACAGGAAGCCTTTTATAACTAAACGATAAGGGTGGCAGGGGAGACTTCACGTTGTACATGCGCAAAATCATAGCCGGTTTTGGCCGGCACGGTCGTTAGTGGGAAAATCAATGGCGTCCAAATTTATAAATTTAGGTCAGGTTTTTCTTGAGTGGATACTCAGAGAGCGAAGACTTGAATATTGTTGAGAAAAATTTGAATCAAAGCATATTAATTTATAATCTCATGAATCGTATGAATCGGTCGAAAGGACCCAAAGTAACGCGACACTGTGTTGCTTGAGCTGAATGCTCATCCTCGGTGTAAAAACCTGCCAACTCACGAGTGACATACAACAAAGAAAACGAACGGTACTGAAACAATAGAGTGCAAAGCAACAAAGGTAGAAAACAAAGAAAAAAGTCACAGGTTTTTACACCGAGGTAAACCCGCTGAATGAATGAAACTCATTCTATTAAAAGGCCAAGCTCAGGAAATACACGCTGGATTGTTGAAAGAAGCGTAATTAATTGTTGACCTGTATTATTTCTTAAAGTTCATTTAGTAAATTGAACCCATAAACCCTACTATGTATTGTTTAAAAGTACGGTTTGCAATAAAAACCAAATTGACTTCCCGTATTAAAGCGACCACCCAAAATTCAAAGCCAGGGTAGTCGCTTACAATCTAGACTGTTCACAGTATTTTCCCGTATGTTCGTCGAGTTCGATCTTTAGCCGCCATCTTGATTGTCACGGCGCGATAAAAACTGGGGAGAGTACAACAACTGCTTCCGGGGGGTTTGGGGGCGGGGGAGGGAGGAAGCGGGACTTCACGGTTTGGGAAGTAATAGACGAGTGATTGATATCCACGATATTATGCAAATAAAACAAGACTTGAATTTTATAGTTTTATCTTCACACACGTCGGTGTACACAAAGATATCTGTGTATTTTTTGCAATTTTGATTTCCAAATCAGTTTCTCGGGCAATTTTCGGTGCACAACTGGTGTATTTTATTTGGAGTTGTCATGCTAGTTATTCTAGACCGAGAAAAAGTTGTTTTTGTGAGCTTTTGTGCACTCTAACAGAGTCAACAGACGGTCGGGTAATACTGTTTTTGAGAATTGCTAAAATTGAAAAATAGCCGTTTACTGATTTCATTGTTTTTAAAAGTAATCTTTTCAAATGAAACAGAAAGAAGTCACGGTTAGGGAAATATTAGTCGAGTATGCATTTGATCGGGAATCAATAAATTAAATATTCACAGATTTTTATAACTCAAGTACATTAAATACTGGGTCAGTTAATCACAGTTAAGGTACGGTCCAAAAACTAAGGAGGGTGGTCTGCCTCATAAAGTATAGAACATATTGACACGAAACTTGGCCAAAGGCTTAAACTTGATACGAAGGTTAATTTTGATAAGTAGTTGTCACGAAAAGAGTCACGCAACTGATTAAAGTATCAAATTGCCATGTTTTTCTTTGGGCTAAGTTCTGACATAGTCGGCATTATCGTGGTCATTGTAAATGTTGTTGAGCGAACCAAAAACAAAATTGGGTTTGCTTTTAAAACAAAGATTAGAAGTACTTTTCTAAATGCAAAAAAAAAAAAAAAAAAAAAAAAAAAAACGGCAATATTATTGGTGGGGCTATAGCCCACCCAGCCCCATAGCTCCGCGGTCGCCCTATTCTTTGTTGTGGGAAAGAGCCAATACCGCAGAACAATGTAGTTTGCCGTAGTTCTTATGTGGAGCATTACTTTTAAGTAAAAAAAATGCGTTAATACGTTAATGCATTAATGCGTTAATGCGTACCGACTTTACTGCTGATTTTTGTACGATAAAACGCAGAGGAACGAATCATTATTATTTGTTTTTTTTTTTTTCTCGCAAAGAATAACTGGGGCAATCTTCAAATTTGCCGAACTAACATCGCAGAATATCGTTCCACTTGCCCGCTCTGTTACCTGTACCAAACATGTTTGCACATTTTTCTTTCAGATTGTTTGGTTCCCCACTTCCCGTAAATTAGGTTTTGTTAAATATAATGTTTATTAAAAGGGACACTGTCCCGGCTGATATATCATGTTTTCATGATTATGGCCAGGAGCTTGCTTTATTATCTTGAAATAGGAAGAAAAAAATCGCCAAAGTGATGAACGCAAATAAATATGAATTAAAAAGACAAAATAACTACTAAAAAACTCAAACTTCCACCAAATTGGAAACTTCGATTTTTTGACTGACTGTCACGAAATCAAAATTGATTATAAACTGTAATCCACTTCCATATCCTTGTAATCCTGGCCCCGGTTGTTCAAAAGGTGGAGAGCGCTATCCACCGGATAAATCGCTATCCACGCTTTGAACAACCGGGGCCTGCACTTTTTCTCCAACCTGCTGCTTCTGTTTTGATCTATAGAATCTTTTTATCCAATGTGGTTATATATTTTGTGGCATTTTGCGATATAACACGGAAATCTAAAGCGAAATTTCGTTATCTCGGCGCCGGGGATAGTGCCCCTTATAATTAATCTTCGAGATACCCACAGGGTTGCATGGACAAAGATTGAAGACAAAGAAAAAATAATGTGGGGAAGGTTTGTGTGTATATCAAGGAATCTGATCCAAAGGAAGAACCCTTGCTTTAATTAAGTTAGTTCTGTGTATTTATTTTTTCTTGCTCATTATTTAACCGCTGTGCCTTTTTGCGTAACTGGGTCTGTCTCAAATGTTTTTTTTTCTTAGCTTACATTAGTTATCTAATCCATACACATTTATAAATTGAAACCTATGCAAATTAAAGCCAAAACAATAGAATACTTAAAAAAGGAGCACGTAAATTATGTCTGGGATGGTAATCTTGCATATTTGCTGATGTTTGTTTGAGTTTTGTTGGGAGATTTATGGGCAAGAAAAAACGAAGACACTTTTAAACATTCTTCATTAAGTGTATTTTATATCGCGGATCGGATTCTTCCCATTTGCCGCATCGATCCAGATCGATGTCTTTTGCCAAATAGTGAACGGAAAATTTCAGTTTATATTATAAACTTTGCTGATTTAACAGCCAAACCAGCCCACATCGAAAGAGCTTTGAAACGAAGAATCATGACCCGACAATGGAATCATAACCCGACAATACCTGATACAGTACATAGAAAATAATAGAAAGTATAGTATGAACTGCATTTACCTGCTTACCTTATCGCTCAGCAATCATATCGAATAATTTCATCGCTCCCACGCGAATCAAGCTAGCAAACTTAACGCCTGGAACACGCTAGCATCAAGTGACGTCCACGAGCATATTTTAGCACTTCAGCATCCCTTCCCTGGTAACAATGGTCAAGGAAGACACGATGACCACGCATTTTCATTGGTGACTTATAAGAACAAATCGGCTATTGGTCGACAGGTGAGAAGACATAACTGCCACGGAGGACAAAACTGCAACGCTAGAGGCGGACCACCCTCTCCCCAGTTCCCCCGCGATTTTTTCCTTTTTTAAACTTCGCGCGTTCCCCACTATCTCGGAGCCTGGAACAGGCTACGTCAACAGTGCCCAACCTGGCTTGAGTCTGTTCTTATTTCAGCGATATTATGTTGGAATTTTTTTTCAGACATGCCTGAAGTTTGGCAGCATATGACAGAAACTAAAATTGTGTCGAGTGTTGATAGCGGCTTGCACGTTTTTGACAGATGCTGACAGATTGCCATGGAAGAGTCAATCAGAATTTTAAGTTGTGAAAGCAACCCATAAGTTCAAAAGCTTGGGCTTTGTCTATAGTCCCTCCTTTTTCTCTCTCCCCGCCGCGCGTCTCGCCTTTCTCGCGTGGGGTAATTTTTACGCGCGCACGCGTTTCGCTTGCTCTACTATCCCTAAGGAAAAAGGCGGGACTACTCGTAGTGTCATAAACGTCGTATTAATACTCAAGTTCGTAAATTGAATTTTGTTTATTCGGTTTGTGCACTATTTACACCTTTACCTTTAGCCCGGTTTCCATATGATCGCTACGATCGCTACGATCGCTACGATCGTTGCGATCGCTGCGATCGCTGAAAAAAATAGTTCAGCGATCGCAGCGATTGATGGTTTCCATATGATCGCTGCGATCGCTACGATCGCTGAGAAAGTGAATGAAGATCGAGGGGACCTGGGTCTGACAATATCGTTTCGCCTCATTCTTGAAATTCAACATAGCGGCTGTGAATTGTTTTTAAAATTTGTTGTAAAGACAGTCGTATCTTTGCACTTCTTCCATAAAAAGGGCCAAATTGCACCCTTTGAGTGAGCTTACGCAGTGCATCATGGTATTTTTGCCGTCGCTGCGATCGCTGCGATCGCTGCGATCGCTGGAGAGTGGTTTCCATATGATCGCTACGATCGCTACGATCGCTGAGATAGAATCACAGCGATCGCAGCGACAACGATCGCTGCGATCGCTGTGATCGCTACGATCGCTGGAGAGTGGTTTCCATATGATCGCTACGATCGCTGAACTTTTTTTCCAGCGATCGCAGCGATCGTAGCGATCGTAGCGATCATATGGAAACCGGGCTTTTGAAGCGATCGATTCGTTCTGAAACTGTACTAATTACTTGCGTGTAAATGTCAATCAACTAAATGTCACTGTACAAACAAAACCGATAGGTATCTCGTTTGAACTATCCAAAATGATCATACAATACAACTTCGTCACGCGTGACGAGTCGCGTGAAGACATACACGACGATCTTGACACGTAGTCTAGTGTCGATGTATTAGTTAGTTATCAAGGTATTAGTTGCGGGTGTGTCTGTTTTTGACTTTAGACAGCGTTACAATGGCCAGCTGTGTTGTTGAACAGCACGAAAAGCGAAACATGATCTATTGACACTTTCTCAAATCGACGTCAGTTGGTATCTGATATCAATAACTATCCTCAAAGGAAATTAGATACTGAAATAGGTGTGGAGCAGCAACGAGACTTTTATAGCATTTAACACTTTTATTTCTTATTTTCTAACCGAATCAGCAGCTCAACTAACAACAATATTGCAACAAACAAATATTTCTTTTATCTTATGGATTAATCCTATCTCGATGATATCAATAGCTATTAGATACTGAAATAGGTGTGCAGCAGCAAAAAGACTTACAGCATTTAACACTTTTATTTCTTGTTTTCTAACTGAATCAGCAGCTCAACTAACAATAGTATTGCAACAAACAAATATTTCTTTTATCTTATTGATTAATCCTATCTAGATGCCGTTTAAATCTCAGCTTTAAACCAACATTTGGCGCATTACTGCATATAAATTTCCACCGACTCTTTTGCAAAGAATAGCGGAGGAATTGAAACATTAATGTGCTTTCTTCTTGCAAAGAATAACTGGTGCTTTCTTCAAATGTACCGGATTGATATTGCAGAATATGTCGTTCCACTTGCCCGCTCGGCTACTTGCACCAAATATATTTCCACATTTCTCTAACACATTGTTTGGTTCCTCTCTTGCCCAAGCAGAATATCCTTTCGCCAGTGGAGTATCATCAATCCAGTAGAACTTATTGCCGGCTTTGCGGACAAAACCGAGCCACGCACCCCAATCTGTGAATGTTTTTTGTTTCTGTACCAGGTTGTATATGAAGGTATTCTCGGTAGCTGATCTGATTATAGCGAGATCTCCTCCAAGCATCTGACATGTTCGTCGCGCATCGGTCCAATTCAGGGTTGGAATGTCAATGATTAAAAAGCTGAAATTTCCATACCGAACCCAACCGTCATCTGGACAAACTGTACAATTAAAGCAGAAAACAGGAAACATAGATTTAATGTGGAACATAGCACGTGAAGCCGATTGTGTGATCTAACTGACACTAGCTAAGACAGCGGATGAAACATTTGCCAGCCAAAACAGCATTTAACATTAATTTTAAAACTGTTTCCCTGAAATGTAATTTACCTTTAACAGATTTCTCATACAAATAGTCGATTTTGTACTTCATCTCGGTTAACAGTTTTCGGTTGGCCTTCCCAAGTCCCCAGTTGTTGATGTTAATAGTTTGATCCATCGGCAGAGGCGCTTCATCACCAAGCGCTGAAATAGAGCTCGCACTTTGAGGTTTGCCTTGTGCAGAACCACTCAAAACAACGATAAAGACGATGAAGACGTAACTCAATTTTCGAAACATTCTTGAAGTCTCTACGTCTAGTCTATGAAGTGTTCTCGTGAATGTGTGCGCCGTGAAGATTGAAATTAATTTTAAAGATGGTTTTTAGATTCATGCGGAAGCGCATCCTATTGGCCATGCATGCATCGGATGTTCATGACGTTTCAGTTAGGTCACCTCTATCGCGCGGAGGTCACGGAATCCCCTCAGAATTCTATGCGATGGCCAAAATTTTAGACTGAAAAGCAAATGATACCCATTTGCCGACCGAAAGTTTCAACAAAATTATCCCCTCCCCCTCCCCACTGACAAACACACACCTTACATTTTGAAAAGCCGAGAAGCGTTTATTTTCGGTCACTCACATCTAACTCTGTTTTAAACAAAGAAGAATCGTTAGGGAATGGTTTGTGTGTACGTCATAAACATTGTAAAGGGTCATAAAGGAATCTGTTCCAAAGTAAATAGAGACAACAAAAAACCCTTGTTTGAAGAGTGAGGATATCAATATCTTACTTTAGCTTTTTTTACCCTTATCAAATCTGATTTAAATGTCAAACGAGCTAAAAGGTGTTGATCTACAGTCGGAAACATCTTTGGATCTTCCACGAAAATCTTCGGAAATCTTCGAGAATTTTCGGAAAAAACGTCGGTTCCTACAACTTTCGGGAAGTATTCGGAAAATTGCTAAAAATTTCGCTTTATGTCGTTTGCTATAAAATAAACAAAATAATACATGACTGCTTGGAGGTATGAAATTTCTGTTCTCGTGTTCAACTCGAGGTCTCACCAGAGTCGTTCTGTAAATTAATTTCGGTGACAAGGAACGATCGTAAAATGCCCGTTGGCCATCACAGCATGAAAATTCAAATTTACGGAAAATTGAAGTTTGCTTTAATCCGCGTAAAGTTGGTAAACAAACTTTACACCAACTTTGCATGCCCGTAAAGGTGTATAAAGGTATATTTACGTAATTTGAACGTAAAGCCTGTTTAAAGGGAGCGTAAAGTTGGTTACTCAGCTTTACGCTAATTTACGTAGGATGGAAAGTTTGCGTAAAGTTGCGTTTTACTTAGCTGTTGTAAAGCTAGCGTAAATGTGTTTAGTCACACTTACGATTGTTAACGTTTTACGTACATTAAAGTTGCTTTAACCGCTCTCTTCAGAAACGAACGTAAAGTGAAGCTTGAATAGTGTGTGGCGCTTTGGCCGCAGCTACTGTACACTCGCGACGATACGTGACCGTCACGTAAGATCTTTCCCCCTTCTGTTCTTCCGCTGAAGACCATCCCTCATGACGGCTGACAAGTTAAAATTTAATAACAGACGGTGAAATGCGAGACGATTCAAAAAATTACAGACACTATCGTTCCGAAATTGATCGGACCGTTGTAGCTGCTAAAAATCCCGGCAGAAACTGATTTCAGTTATTCAACACCGGTTATTCAACAGCACAAAAGTAACGGCACATTTGGAATGAAACACTACGTCACGCGTGGGTTCCCTATGTAGTGGGGTCAATTCATTATAGTGCACGCAAAAATAAAACGCCAGTGTCCTCCTGTGTTCGCACCCTGGATCCAGAGGTCCGTTCTCTGAATATCATGAGTGAAATTAACCGCATAAACGGTTAGAAGAAGCTCGCGAGACGGACCTCTGGTCACTCGAATATACAACCTCATTTCCATGCGAGGATCTAGTTCAGAATCTGAACTAGGTCGCTGATTGGTTCTCCTACTTGTTTCCAGACTCTACCGGGAGTTAACGATGCAACAGCAACTTCGATTGGCTGGACCGAAACAATTCGCAACGGGCGCGTGAAAAACCGGTTTCCCAAAGTGAAGCCACACAAACAACAATGGCGGACGTAAATAGAGATCGGGGCTTTTTGCGATCTTTAAGAAACGCTGTGGATTACTCTTTAGTATTATCAGAGAACTAATTTATTCAGCGCAAGGAGGTCTTGAAAAGAGGTGTTGACAGGCCAGACACGACTTATTAATTCGTGTTATCGTGGAGTGTGACCTTTAGAGTTTTGTTTGAACAAGGAAAATTTTTATCTCTAGCACGGAGGCGTGCTTTGGAGTTGCAGGTATTCTCGCTGAACGATTTCGCTGACCACTGGTAGGTGACAGGAAGAGAAATAGGTGTACTGGATTAATTGCGTGCGGATATCAAGGATTCTTTGTTTGTTAAATCTCTCGCCTTTGAAAACGGTTGTATCCAGAAAGTTTACTTCTTTGTCTGAGATTAGTGTTTGTTTGCAAGGACAATAAAATCTTCTATCTCCTTTTTCTCGACACTCTACAGTGAAAAAATGTCATCGATGTATCTTTTGTGATTTAATATTTCTGTCTCGACCGCGTTTTAAACATGTCAGCTGTTAGATTTAATGTAAAGGTTTAAAACCGGTTTGGTGAGATATCCGATCCACAAATCGCATGGAAATGAGGTTGTGTACTCGAGTGCCCAGAGGTTTTTGTGTCTAGTGCGTAGCACGTAGACACTATGTTAGAGTAAAATTCGATAAATACTTCATATACGGTAAGATATGATGTAATGTTCATATGGTTTCACCGAAGTTTCTCTTACGTGACTTGTTACATGAAGTATAAGATCAATGCGTAATGTAACCACGTCGATATTTTGTCGTTTACAACAGTCGGACTATTCGGAATTGGGGCTCGATCACCGGAGCAGACGCGGAGCAAGCAAAGGGATATTCGGGACCAATTGAATCCAGGGAATTGAGTCCGAGCGAAAGGTCTCGAGTAAGCTTATCTTCGTAAAAAATCATCTGCTTTTGCCTGATGCGAACGACGCGAAACATCATGCGAAGGACGCGAAAGGCAGTGAGTTTGGTGAGTAAACCAAGTTCTTTCTCACTTTTATGATGAATTTCTTTAAAGTTACTTTCCCAATATGCCACAGCTTTCGAAGTATGTGTCAATCTGGGGGAACGAAAAGCTTTAAAAGATGCTTTCAAGTTTTAAATCGATATAAGCTTAAGCTTACTCGGCTACAACGGAATAACGATGCTGCAATGTTGAGAGTGATCACTCCGGTGCTTCGAAAGAAAGAAATCAAGCTTCATGAGCCCCATTTGGGAAAAAAAGCCCTTCAAAGGAACAAATGAGCCCCGTTTGGGGATGATCGAGCCCCGTTTGGGGATTACAAAACCTGTTGAGGAATTAAATAAGGGCTATGTGGGAAATGTATTTCATGTATTTCAGAGATATAGAAACTCAGCCGCCGCTGAAATGAAAACATCTTTCGTCGACCAAACATCTACGAAAGCTGTGGCCTGTTTATATGGAGAAAGTCATACTAGACCCATACTAGAAATACAATTAGTTCCCAGTTTGAAAACCATGTAAGCATCAATCAAATGAAACCTTTCCATGCAATATTATAAATCAACATTGATGTAAGAGATTTTATATTTTGTGGGCTTGCTGTGAACATTGTGTAAGTAACACCAGCAGGTATTTCTCCTTCATCCTCACTCCACTGATCTTCAGTCTCAAGAACTTCATCACAATTACTATTGGTTTCAATATTACCACTACTGTTAACATTAAGTGTATTTTGTGACTGTGCATTTTGATTTTCAACAGTACTACCATCTAATATACAGTTGTCACTATATTTTACTCCCCAGTCTTGATTAATTGTTATTCCTTCTTGTCTATACAGACTGCTGATAAGCCAGTTGGCTGCCTGGACAACTTTTTGCGGTCTTATGTTGAAACAGTGCTGTGCTTTTGTATTGCAATCTTATCTTTAAATTCACCTTAATTGTCCCTGTTTCAGTGGGTAACCTTAAGTAACATATTGACAGTATCAGATACTTCTGCTGGTACATATACAATAATGCGTGGGAATGTTTTTTTTTTCTTAAGAATTTACTGGGATTCTTTTCTTTTGCCCCATCCCTATCAGTTTTCTAATGGTGCATCTCTTAAATTTATATTATTAATTTTGTTGCAATTCATTGCTTTTTTATAGCATCAGTGATTCAATCGTAAATATAACGTGAAAATAAGTTTAAGATTTTTAATACAAGTATCTTGCATAAGATGTACATCAAGTTCAGATGTAAGTAATTCTATGACAGTTAATATTGTATAACTCATTCTGTTCCCGTTCTGTTACACTTCATGGATAATCAGTGAAACTAAACACTTCAGTTTGTCTTAATAAAGCATTAATTTTGAATTATTCAACCGTGTCTGCTGGTCCTTTACGTGTTTTCTGCTACATGTGAAGTACCGTATTTTCTCAATTAAATGCCCCTGGTGTTTATTTCAAACTTGGCCTCGTGGACCCAGCGTTTCTTTGAATCAGCAGTTATTTCTCGGCCGCCATTTTTGAAGGGTTAATTCAAAATGCTATAATAACTGCTGCATACACTAAATACAATTACAAAACCAAACAATAGATAGCCTACATCACAGACGAACTGTAAACCGCTGGACTTAACCGGCGATGCAAGCTACACCAGAGATGGTTACACAAATTCACATCATATCAACCTTGCACTAGACACATGTTCGCATTGCGGACCTATTTTTATTTTTTCTCGGCGCGTTGCGCCTCGTTGTCGCGGCTTCGCCTCTCAAATTCGCCGTTTTCACTAAAAAATAAAAACCTCTGGCACCCAGGGTACTGTGTTCGCGTTCGCATTCACATTTGATCTAAGAGTATATATGGAAGACCATGGAACAGGTTAACAGTTTAAGTGAACTGTTTGTTCAGGGCTCAATCGAGATACGAACTGCAAGGCCCTGTATAGAGATCTGGTGACGATCAGTCACTGCATTGTGTCGAGCCAGCGGTTTCTCATTTGAGAGAGCGTGCCGCGGTGCCGCCGTATTAGAATTTGAACGAATTTCAAAGGTGCGATATTTTGTCCGTTGCTGGCCGTGATCTCTTTTGCTTTTATCCTTCGCTAGAGAAAGTAGTTGATAAGACCGAAACTTCCATTTCTTCGCCTTACTTTGCATCATGCATATTTGATCGGATGACTTTGGTGCTTATGCATCATCTCGATCGTGCTTCAGATGGAAACGTTCTGCCCTAGCTGGAATTCAGCTCTTGAAGCTGTTTTGAGATGCATGGAGTCAAGTAGTCGAAGAAACGTTAGAGGTAACCTATACTCTTTGTTTACGGGGTAGGGTCTTAAGTTGTCTTCGTTATGTCAAGTTATTAGGTTCTAATACTGAGCTGATAATGGTTTGTATACTTTTTGAAAATGAAGCTTTCATGATCAGGGACGTTCCATTTATAATCCGACCCCCCCCCCCCCCCCACCCCCTTATGGATGAGGGTTTTGTGAAACTTTTCACATGACTAGTAGGAATCTGCACTATTTTTTGCGAGACCAGTAGGAATCTGCACTATCTTATTACCAGACCTGTAGGAATCTGCTTGTAGGCGAATACAACTGGTAGGAATCAGTTATTTGTTCATACTCAACTAGTAGGAATCAGGTATTTGTCCATCCCGACTGGTAGGAATCAGTTATTTTTCTATACTGGGCTGGTAGGAATCATTATTTGTCCATACTCAACTGGTAGGAATCAGTTATTTGTCCATACTCGACTGGTAGGAATCAGTTATTTATCCATACTCGACTGGTAGGAATCAGTTATTTTTCAATACTCGACTGGTAGGAATCCGCTCATCCACAGGGAGGGATCGGATTAAAAATGGAACGTCCCTCACAATTTTCAAATTTAACGGCAGTTCAAGGCAGAAGTTCTGTGGGAATTACAAGGGCTTTTAGTTCATCCTATAACATTATTTAGGTTTCAAAATTCTATGAAAACACATACTGGTATATACTAATTGAAAATTTGTATCGGTATATACCGGAATACTGGGTGTGTAGTTTTTGGTAACGTTCAAAATAAATTATGCTAGTGGATGAGTGCAGCTGAATTCACTCTGTAATCATGTGAGTGATTGAACAAAATTGCAGGAATCCAATTTGTTTAATCACAAGTATGATTACAGACAGAATTGGATGACACAAAGTCCTTTTACCAATAATTTAATGTCTTTAACAAAATTTGAGAGTGAAAAAGCAAAAGATCTGGCCCCGGTTGTTCAAAATAATTATGGATAGCGCTCTCCACTGGATAAATATGGAATGCCGGGGCGAACTGGCTCTGAGATAGTGGGGTAAATTCATTATAGTGCACGCAAAAATAAAACGCCAGTGTCCTCCTGTGTTCGCGTTCGCATTCACATTTGATCTAAGAGTATGGAAGATCATTGAGCAGGTTAACAGTTCAAGTGAACTGTTTGTTCAGGTCTCAATCGAGATACGAACTGTAAGGAATCCAATTTGTTTAATCACAAGTATGATTACAGACAGAATTGAATGACACAAAGTCCTTTTACCAATAATTTAATGTCTTTAACAAAATTTGAGAGTGAAAAAGCAAAAGATCTGGCCCTGGTTGTTCAAAAGATGGATAGCCCTCTCCACCAGATAAATCACTATCCAGTGCATAACACAATTGGTTTTGTTTATGCTTATCCGCTGGATATTGATTTATTCGGTGGATAGTGCTATCCATCTTTTGAACAACTGGGGCCAGACTTTCAGGTGAATGAAAGGGTTGTATGCAAAATAATGTGGACCTGGGTCCATGGACTACCCTTGTGAACTTGGTCCATGGACCACCTGATGGACTACCCCTGATTTTTACCAATTTTAATTTTTTTTACCAAATTTTTCTGTCAGTATAAAGAATGGACTGTGGACTGGAGACAGGGTATTTAAAAACACAGTCTTACGTTGAAATAAATATGGCTTTCAACATCAATATTTGACTTCCTACTATCAATATAATTGCAATTTTACACTTTTGCCGACATTGTAATTTATACACAGTTGATTCCAGACTGGTCTGTTGGAACAGGAGCACGTCAAGTTTTAGTGCTCTTGTGACAGATTTCACTTGACAAACTTAGAACAAGAAGGACCGGGCCAAGTCCCAAGCTACTATTATTGTGGGATGCAAACAATCCCATGTACTTTTCTTTTGGGTTCGTTGTGCATGTGCAGTCAAGAAATACTGTGTCCATCCATCCAGTCCATTCTTTTCACTGACAGAAAAATTCGGAAAAATTAAATTAAAATTGATGAAAATTAAGGGGTGGTCCATCTGGTGGTCTGTGGAGCGGGTCCACATTATACTGAATTATGTCAAAGTACATTACTTTAGCTGTTAAAATGGCTATGCTTGTATTTTGCTTGACTTAATGTATGCTCTAACTTTGCACCAGCTTTTTTGTTAAACTTTTTGGCATTCCTTTACTTTATACAGTAGCCTCAGCCCATTCATGTATTTTGCCCCCTTGGATCCAATTCATGCTAGCAGATATAACGGTAGTCCCCTGGTCCAAATCTGCTAGCAGCTACATGTATACGTTGTGGTTCAATTTTATCCTTGGTTCAAAATTTTTTTTCTTTTGTTTTTGGCTATGGTAATGCATTATAATGAGTTTTAAACAAAGGAAAATAAAATTTTAACCAAGGATAAAATTGAACCACAACATAATATATCCATGGAACCATCTCACAGATTTGGACCCCCAATAATATGCAGTTGAGCAAACGTTTATTTTCATTTGCTTGTGAACAGCAAGACATTTGACGCATTTAACATCATTATTGTTTCCTGTTAGTACTTCTGGGAATGAAGAACATAAATGTCCATGTTGATATATTTACTACAATAAGTACACTTGTTTGGCATTGTTATCAAAGCTAAGGGGATATTTTTTTGTAATGTAATTTGTGCTGTTTTCATGGTGATGCAGCATGTTGAAAACAAATAATTTGTGGTTAGAAATACATTTAACAGGGGTCGAAAGGGAGTCCAAATCTGCTATTGGATTCAGACTACCAGACATCTTCATTGGCTATGGTATTTGGACTGGGAGGTTCACACTTTCAGGGGTCCAAATCAGCTAAAACACTTGAGATTCTCTGTAAGCTTGAAAAGTAGTTTTTTGGATGGTATTATTAACCCATTTTCTCCATTATTAAAGAAATAAAAAACGTGCCAAGTGCATTATTGAGTTATATAAGCACACAGCAATTTTTAAGAACACGAGAGAAGTGCAGAGAAGCACGAGCCAAAGGAGAGTGCTTCTCGCACTTCTCGAGTGTTTTTAAAAATTCCCAAGTGCTTATATAACTCAACAATGCTCGAGGAACAAGTTTTTTATTTCTTTTATAAAATAAAACGCGGTTATGATGAACCTTACATCACGTGCATGCTTTATCGAGTTATAATGAACTCGGTTTAACCAATCATAGCGCGTGCATTTCCTTGAGCATTTTATAATAAAATATATATTCTCCTTCCTAATGTCACCATATATTATTTCATTGTAGCAGTAGTGGGGAGAAACTGTTCAAATATCAAGATAACTTATCTTGGGTGATCATATCCTTAATTCTCATGACCTCTTTGATTAATTAAGCATTGATATCACAAGAAGAAATGTGATGCTGATCAGTGTAAGTGTGGAAAGTTGAAAATTGAAATCAATGTGTATTGCTGATTGCTATCAGTTGGCAATGACAATAACATTTGTGACCATCAAAACAAATACTTAGCTACAAAATAAACCTTGTTTGACAAGGTTAGAACTTTACTGTCACCTGTGGCCCAATGAGCTGTATTAACTTTTTGCCAAATAGAACCTTAAAAAGGTTTTAGTGTTGTCAGTTACACCCCTAAACTATGCCCTGTAACGCCTGTGAGGGTTTTCACTAATGCATGTTAGTATCAAGGCTGTGGCGTAAGTGTTGTAACTACATGTATATAACTTTAGTAAGGTCTGTTGATGATATGTCCCCTTGTTACATGTGTACATGTACCTGTGTGGAGAAATGGAACAGTTGTTGAAAAAGGTTTTTGGAATCATGTGTTTCCTCTAATGAATTTTAGCACTTCCTCAAATAATCCAACTTGAATTAAGGAAACCATTCTAAATTAGTGCCCCTAAAATCTACCTTTTCCTTGAATTATACAGTAGTCTCCATTCAGTTTGGGTAGTACAGGTGCTTCCCGATCTTGATTACATTTAATAATTAATATCTGTTTGGGATGTTCAAACCACCCTCAGATTTTCGGATTACAATTTAATGAAAAGTTAAGTAAGGTTCTCAAACCGGATTTTTTTTTTTCTTTTGCAGTTTTGAATTCTTAACAGGGATTTCTTCTTTTAAAGTGGTAGTGTAGGTTCTTCAGCCGGTTTCTTTACTATTACCACAAAAAGTACCGCAACTATGAAATTCATCATGTCTGGTTGAGATTAGGGGATCGGTTTTCATGTTGACATAAGTTCTAGCAGACTACAGGTTCATGAACAATAAGTGTAAGACTTAAACTACACAACATGTACGTTGTAATAATCAACAAAATAAAGTATGTCAAGTACCATATGTATACATCTTGTTATAAAAGATAAAGAAAAAAGAAAGTAGATCTAGTCAAACTTTACATATAAGCGTAATGGTGGCGTAAATGTGGACTTAACAACAGATTTACACTAACTTTACGCCAAGTTAACTGTTTAAAGATGCTTCTTTACTCCAGCTTTTCACAGACAGCGCAAAGATAGCCAAAAGATTGTCTTTACATCATGTAAATGATACGTAAAAATTGTGTAAAGTTAAACTTTACGCCATCTTTATGCGTCCAATACGTAGATTTAAATCTTGACTTTACAGCACATTTACGCCAGCTTTACGACCAGCTTAAAATGTTCTTTTACTTAAGCTTTACGCCTTCGCGTAAAGATAGCGTAAAGGTCAACTTTACAAAATGTAAATGTAACGTAAAGTTGTGTAAATTAGAACTTTACGCAAGCTTTAAGCTACCATTACGCCAACTTAAATTTGCCTTTTCGTGCTGTGCATCAGCTAAAGTAAGAGAAGATCAGAGCAGTTCTCGTGCCTCAATAATTACTTGAAATCTGTAGTTTGTGTCCGTTTTGTTCAGGTTCCGAAGTGGCAAATTTGAGTGATAACATTTTAAGATCCTGTCCAGTGATTCTAGATATTTACAGTCACAGGCCCCCAAAATCGAAAATCCTGATAATTTGCCAAAAAGACACTTTTGGGGAGCTATGTTCAAAAATACTACTGAAAGTTTTTAGAAATTTATAGTTTTCGAGAAAAAGGGGAAAAACGAAAATTAATTTTGAAAAAATCACAGCTAAATTGACCAACTTCAGTACGCTTGTGCTGAAACAAGGTGCAACACTAGAAAACAGGGGTACGTTTTTCCTTTAGTATAAATCATCTACTTTCTACTTTCTTTACGGTTTCTTTAAAAAGTACCATCTCAAGCATTTTGTGAAAAGGCAAAAATTGAGCAACTTCAGTGGCACGGAATCCATCTTGGTGTGTCCGATATCAAATCAAAATATATACAAAGATAAAATTCGACCCTTATACTGAAACAACATGAAATACAAAATCTGGGCAATTCAGATTCGTGTTGACAAAACGAAAACTTCGCGACGCGCTGTTGTCAAATTTGCATAAATTAGCAAAATTATAACTACTATAAGACTATACATTCTGAGGAAATACGATAGACTGCCGAATCGACCCGCGAAAATATGTCTTATCTATTCTTAGATGGTTTATTTGTTTTATCTTAGCAGTTATCTATAATCAGGGTGTCAAGTTCCTATTTTTTCCTCTTTTATCCTATTTTTGGGAGTCATTCCTATTTTCTCCTATTTTTTCTATTTTTTGGTTCATGGTGCACAAAGAATGAAGATTTTTATGCCAGTCAGTAAGAAGATTTAAAGGATAGTCTCAATCTAAGTAAACCCTACTACACATTCTCTCTAGGCTTGATTTTTGCAGAAAAATGTACTAAGGGATATGGGAACTAGCCATCCAGTCTGGTCTTTTTCAAAATGGCTGCCAGTGTAGGTAGATGCTCCTTCTTTTTGCCTTCTTTTGTAAAATTTTTTCCCTGTAAAATGTGGAGTAATAAGAGCATTTTTTGCACGATTTTGGTTACCTTTCTAGTGGGAAAAACCTCTTGGAAAACGCTGGAAATGGCATTTCCGAGCGTCTAGATTTCAAAATTTTCTGGCGGAGCATGCCCCCATACCCCCTAGAGGCCTGCGCCTCCAGCGCTCGCTTTCACGGCCGTCTACTATTTCTAAACAGCCTGCCACTCAAAAACTTAGTGAAAGCACTGCAAAAAACTGCAAACTTGCAAATTCCATTTCTTCAGTGGTGTAGATCAGCAAGGGGTCAAAGTAGCATCCTTGATGATTGAAACAGCCAAAGCAAATCTGGAAAAGGCCAAGACCAAACTAGCTTCTGTGAGCTAGCAACTTATTGAAAAAGCTTTCGGCTGGTTTGCCTTCCAGGAAACGTAATGCTCCTACTCAGCGTAACATCTCCAGGAAAAAAAAGAAAACTCATTAGGATTTCTTGACTGATGACTGTAGTTTGCAGTATTTATTCCAGTCTGCCTGGGAGAGAGGCAATTTCTTTTTTACACTGAAATACAGATTAGTTTGTGAGCTTTCTATTGTTCATGTTTATTTGAAGAAAACGTAAGTTGTGTTGAGTTCTTGGAAACCTCGAGTAAAGTGTTGGGGAGCTGAAATAGATAAATTAAATGTAAAATGCTGTTGCATTTGAAGCAATCATAGTTTCGTTGTTAATGCTGCACCTGTCGGGTCTTATAAAGGTGAATGTTATGCTGATATGCAGTGTAAGCTACTTGTGAAACGTACTATTTTTCTCCTATTTTTTCATGATTTTTTCTATTTTTTCCCATTTTTCGTGTTCAAATTTCCTATTTTCTTGAGCCTATGTGCTGCTTGACACCTTGCTATATCATTTTCGGCTTTGAGATATCTCAAATATACAGGAAATCTGTTAAATTTATAGGCGCTTATTATTAAATAGTCGACTGTCGGAGTTGGGAGGCAAACGTAAGTCAACTACATTTTTTAATTGCAGTTTCTTCATAAAATGTTAATTCTCCTTTAAAAAAAAACCCGATTTTTTCTTCAAATTTATTCTTAAACACGAAGTTCCGGTATAAAAGGCCAGGCTCCTCCCCCAATTCGTTTCAAATTTGAATTGAAGGTGGCCGTTACGGCCCGCGTTACGGCCGGTTGGGAAGATATGGACTAAAATAATTGCCTAATCAAATATATTATTATATCTATTTCTATTTTTTTTTTCTTGTATTCATAAGAGACATATCAAATGCTGTTTATTGGCGTAAATCCGCGAGTGAACAAGTCCGCGGTTTGAATTAACCGCCACTATCGTTCCAGATCTTTGCAGGATCCTAGTTCTCGAACATTTATAAACTTGCTCAACTCGCGCCTTCGTTAAATGTTAAAAAGCAGGTTATTCTCTTTGCTATATGCGTGCGGGTCGTCGATAAAACCCGAAACACGGAACATTCCGGAACATTCCGGAACCGTCCCGGAACATGAAAAGTTACAACAATTATTATAAAAAAAATTAAAATAACTAACTAACCAATAAAGAGAAATAAATCTTAAAAAATAAAATAAACTGGTATCATCTCCGAATATGAAAAAAAAAGTACAGTAAAACCCCGCTAACTCGAACTTCCGATAACTCGAACTTGCGCTCATTCGAACTTCCGCTAACTCGAACTTCCGCTAACTCGAACTTCCGCTAACTCGAAGTAAGTCAATTTCCCTTGGATTTGGCCCTATTTTGAGTCATTTTTACTCGGATACATTTTTGCTCGGGTTACTCGAATTCCCCGCTAACTCGAACTATTTTTCGTTCCCCTTGGCCTACATTTTGTTATCACTTCTCAAAATACAGTATCAAGAAAATAGGCTGCTTGGTATCCTATTGTAACTTCGGACTGAACACGTATTTAACATTCATGTCATGATCTTATCAGTCGCTACTGGATGCGGTGTCTTTTCTATTGACACAAAACCTAAAACCCGACAGTGCGTATGTAACTGTATTTAGGTATCTCTGATCTCATTCACTACTCTTCTGGGGAGTTCAATTTACACTACTTCAGTGGCTGAGTGTGTAAAAATCGATGTTACTTGCCTACAGGTCTTACAGCTGAAGGTGTTCCAATTCTTTCTGTAAGATGTTAACAAAGTTCTCTTGTCCAGCAAGCCTCAGCCAACATTGCACTTGCATTCCTTCGCCATCCCCCAAGTTAGAGACAAGTTAATGGCCTTGTCCGCTTTTATTATCACACTGCATGAAATTTATCACAGAAGTAGATAATAAAACTATGTTCACGGCGCTATATATCATCACTATTATTAATAATTAACAAAAATAAATAAATTTTTCACCGACCCCGATAACTCGAACCCCCGCTAACTCGAGCCGATTTTCGTTTCCCTTCATTGTTCGAGTTAGCAGGGTTCCACTGTATATCTATTCAGTTAGAAGTTGGGCGGGGGAGGAGGTGTTGGATACAGTTCATGCAACTGATCGCAACTAGTGAAGGCTCGCCTCATTGAAATAATTTTTTAATGGAGACGACGGGAGAGGGGTGTTCTAGCTATCAACACCCAGCCACCCCTGTTGTTCGCCGTGGGTTTAATCACGTAACGGTCATCCATCTATGGCTCTGTGATCGAGATACGGAGCTTAATCAAGCTTTGGATTTTTGTCGACAAGATTCTCACTCACGGTGTAGATTGTTAGAGCAGTTTTCAATTGAGTGTCGTAAAACCAAAACCAAGGTAATTACTCTGACCAATCACAGCAGTCGTAAACAATCCACCAAACCAATCAGAGCTCGAAGCAATTGCATGTCGGCGGCGCCAAGCGCGGGAAAACGCGTGCGAGCAAGTCACGATTGGTTTAGGTTTTACTTCTGATTGGTCAAGAAAGTGGCGCGAGATTTTTTAGCCAATCCCAAAGCGTAGCAATGCAAAACCAAAGCAATTGTGTAATTACTTTCGACACTCAATTGAAAACTGCTCCAACAGCCCAATATTTTTCCGTCTGGTGGAGGAGACCGCTGACCGAAAAAAACCTTTTTTGGACCGCGGGCTCAGGAAAGACCGCTTACCGGAAATAACCTTTTTTGGATCGCGGGCACAGGCCTCGGATGTGGGTCCCAGATCCCGCTCGGTCAGAGAGACAAAAAAACTAGAAAACAACACAAAAAAATGCCTTTTTATTAGCAACGTAACGAAAACAAAAAGCTAGTTTTACAAGCGGGGACATGGGTTCCATCCCCGACTGGGAGAACGCCCCTTTTTAATCGGTGAGATCCTCGTCGGGTCGAAGCCAACTGTAGCTGTAAGGGAGAGTCTTGAAGGTGAATTCGTCGCCGATGACGCGTTTGTCGTAGACCACCCCCCAGAGTTTGTCCCTGCGAACCGTGGTCAATGTCTTGGTGCGCTTGTCTCTTTTGATGAAATGGGGGTTGGGTACGTTGGCGGTGCGCGGTTTGGGGAGGGGCGATTGCAGTTCGAGGAACAGGATGTCTTTCATGGCTTGAAAAATGAAGATGTTCTTGCCCGCGCACGTTCAAGGTGAACCCGCGAATTTTCTCTTACATCTTTCCCAAACGTGTCTTGTAAGCATAGTTTTTCGGGTCGCAGGATAAGAATTCGACGATGACGTCACCATTGCCTTTCTTGTCATCCAATTCGTCCGTCATCTCGCCGAGAAAATTGCCCAGGGGGATCTCTGGGTGACCGGGTTTCCATTTGTAGACCACGGAATCCGTGTCGAAATACAGGGCATTGTCTCCCACGCGATCCAGGTGATGGTAGAGGCGTAACCGGGCCCAACACGTGGTGAAAGCGGCCACGAAGACGTTGGTGGTTTGACAGCCGGGGACGTCGTCGTCGACTTTGTCGTAGACGATCTCGAGGCACTCGTCGTTCAGGATGCGGAGATCGTCTCGTCTTTCATGAATTCGTACAGGGAGGCGAGCGCGGTGATTTGTTGGATTTTCCGTTTGTTTTCTCGTTCTCCGAATTTTCCCCAGAAAGAATTGAGGGCCAGCTTGCTGGTGGCTTTTTTCCCCATGTTGGATTTCATGTTGGCCCGATTGAGACGGATCCTTTCCCGTCCTAAATAATCATTCAGGAAGAACGTTTGCTGCTCGGGTGTTTTGAGACTGCCGTCGGCGTTTGGCGGCCATCCAGAGGCTTCCGTTTTTCCTTTCAGCCACGTGTTGACGTAGTCCTCGAACAACCCGGTACGTCGTTGCGCGGGGGGAAAGTGGTACACTTCGTGAATTTGGAGAATGCGGTACCTTTTTTCGACGGCTTTAACGAGTTCGGGGGTGCGCCACGTCCCTCGGATACTCCGTTGACTCGCCGTATGTTCGCACACCCAGGTTCGCTCGGTCATCCGTTTGGAGATCTCTTCTTCCACGCAAGCTCGACAGAGGGGAAACGTGATTTTGCCATGGAAACGGTACGGCAGCACCGGATGAAACAACCCCTCGGGTGGTAACGCGGTGCAGTCTGCGATGTCTTGGGCGATTGGGCGATGTCTTGCACCGGCTGGGTGACGATGACGGGATGTCCTATGGGGTATTGGTCGTACTTGTTGACGGTGGGGTACAGTGACGTCACATCCACTTACCGAATTTCTTCCCCTTGCGTTTCGTCGATCTCGTCCCAAAGTCGCACGGCACTGGTGCGACTCCCGAAGAACGCGTCGCGCGGGTTCAGCGAAGGGACGGTGAACGGGTGCGACTCGAGAAAGGCGGCGACGTCGACTCGTTCACACAAAATCTTCCAACCGCATTCCCAGATGACGACCACGCGGTAGCCACCGGCTTCCAATTGCCCCTTTTTTTGCAACGTGGCTTCGTACATTTCCCTCTTGGTGCGATCAGGGTGGAGACGGGTGGTCTTGTTCATGCTCCCCTGGAAACATACGGGACATCCGTGCCACAAGCACCCGTGAAATTCGTACACGGTGCGGGTCGTCTCGTTGAATCCGTCCACTTGATACCGACGGCCATCGACTAGGAGAGTGCGTTCGCCCCCGTTGAACGCGTGCGCAATGATCCCTTGGGTTTGTTGGGAATTCTGCCACTCCAACCATTGGTAGGCTTTCAGGGATTGACGCCCCCTTTTCCTATTCCATCCGCTGGGGGGTTCCAAGGCCAGGGTGCGGGGACGTAAATGTTTTTTGCGGTAATACCGCATGCAGGCCGAGGCGATGGTGACGCATTTCTCCATGGGATTGAAATCGGCTTTGGCGGCAAATTCCCGTTGAAAAATTTCGCAGCCGGCTTTGAGCACTTGCACATCCGATTGACAGTAGGCCACGATTTCCTCTTGCAAATTGAATTCGAGATGTTGCACGGTTTTGTACCATTTGTCAAAGTCTTTTCGCAGGCCCGGTTTCATGCCATCGGGGTCGTAATAGCGCGCCTCGGGCCAATGAAACCTGATATTATTGTTGGCACTGAGTCATGGCTCCATCTCGACATCAAGGATAATGAGATATTCCCAACCAATTTTAATGTTTACCGTCGAGACAGAAACTCAACTGGTGGTGGTGTATTTACAGCAGTTTCTAATGAGTTCCTTTCGACACGCCAATCGTAGTTAGAGACAGAAAGTGAGATGACCTGGGCGAAACTTAGTGTCAAGGGTTCAAAGGATCTGTACATCTGCTCATATTATAGACCTAACGTCAGCGATGAAGAAAGTCTTGACCACCTTAACAATTCCCTTGACAAGATTTGCAACACTAAAAACTGTCATATATGGCTAGCTGGAGATTATAATCTATCAGGCTTTGATTGGTCTACAAACACCATTAAACCCTACTGCCCTTATCCTGCACTACACGATAAGTTTTTGGAAATCTTAAATGATTACGGCCTAACACAACATGTCAACAAGCCAACAAGGCTTAATAACGCCCTTGACCTATTTGTCACAAACAATCCCACACTAATCAATAAGGTTGAAGTGCTACCTGGCCTGGCGGATCATAACGCTGTTCTGATTGAAGGTGATATATCTCCTATCTCCAACAAACAGAGGCCTAGAAGGATCCCACTTTTCAGAAAAGCAGATTGGGATGGCCTCGCGGCTTGTATGCAAGTGTTTAGTGATGCAGCAAGCAACCAAATCCCACACTCTGAAACAGATGACGACGATGATGACGATGTAGAATCCTTGTGGCAAAGCTTCAAACACCACCTAAATAGGGGTATTGACAAGTTTATCCCATCAAAGACTGCTAAGGAGAAAAATCGCTTATCCTGGATTAATGCTGACTTGAAACATCTGATCAGAAAGCGAAACAAATGCTTCAGAACTAAGAACAGAACACATAATCCGAGGGATATTGAACAGCATAAATCCTTGAGACGTGAAGTTCAAAAGAAGATCCGCCAATCCTACTGGAACTATATAAACAGCATCTTTGAAGATTCAAATGATGCAAACGAACACACACTTAGTAAACGCTTTTGGTCCTTCATCAAACATGCTCGCACTGATAAAACCGGCATCTCCTCTCTTAAATCAGGGGGATCTGTCCTGACTAACCCAAACGACAAAGCAGCATTGCTAAATAAGCAATTTAAAAATGCTTTTTCAACACCAGAGCCAATGAAACTCAAACATATTGCCAAGGCTGCACTAAATCTTCAGTCACCAGTTCAGGCCTGCTCCTCCAATATGCCACCAATTTGCATTACAGTGGAAGGTGTCAGGAAACTTTTATCAACTCTAAACCCATACAAAGCTACTGGCCCAGATAGCATCCACCCCCGTGTTTTGAGAGAACTAAGCACACAGATTGCCCCAGTCCTATGTAAAATCTTCAGATCTTCCCTACAGTCCGGAAATGTCCCTTCTGATTGGAAGTCAGCATACGTATCACCGATCTACAAGAAAGGATCAAAGCAGCAGGCTGAAAACTACAGGCCTATATCACTTACGTGTATCTGCAGCAAAGTCTTGGAACATATCTTAGTGTCTAATATCATGAAACACTTTGAAAAACACAATATTCTATATATCTTCCAACATGGCTTTCGCCAGTCACGGTCTTGTGAGACACAGCTGATTGGTCTTGTTCAGGATCTTGCTAAGGAAATGCAAGGTGGTGGCCAAATTGACATTATAGTCATGGATTTCTCCAAAGCATTTGATAAAGTGCCCCATAATGAGTTGCTGCTGAAGCTGTCAAATTATGGTGTTGACACCTACACGTTAAACTGGATAAAAAACTTCCTTAAGAACAGGAAACAGTGTGTGGTCTTAGAAGGTGTGAAGTCAAACTACACGCCAGTATTATCGGGTGTTCCACAAGGATCGGTATTGGGGCCAACCCTGTTTCTAGCCTTTATTAACGACCTACCACTTTACGTGAAGTCTAATGTACGTCTCTTCGCGGATGATACTGTAATCTATCTGACTGTTAAATCAGTAGATGATTGCGTGCAGTTGCAACAGGATCTACATCTAGAAATATGGGAGTCGGACTGGAATTGAAATTTAACATCTCAAAATGTAATGTCCTCCGGTTCACTAGACGTCGACACCCTGTGCTCTAAAACTACAAGCTTCATGGTCATTATCTCGATACAGTAGACTCTACTAAATATCTTGGGGTTCATCTATTTAATGATCTTCGCTGGAATGAGCATGTGAAAAATATCTCATCCAAGGCAAATAAAACACTGGGTTTTCTAAAACGTAACCTACGGCAATGTCCTTCCAAAAACTAAGGAGACGGCATATAGAACTTTAATCCGGCCTACAATCGAATACTGCTCTACTGTGTGGGATCCGTTTACAGCTAAAAACATAAAGTCTGTAGGAATGGTACAAAGGAGGGCAGCGCGTTGGGTCCTTAACCGTTACGATCACCTTGACAGTGTTAATGACAAGCTATACTGCTTTAACTGGAAAACCTTGCAATCTCGAAGATCAATAGCTCGCCTGTCGATGCTATATAAAATGTGGAATAACTTAACCTATGCCGACAAAAACATGCTTTAGCCAGTTACTTATAAGTCTACTCGTTCCTCTGAGCATGCATACAAGCTCCCAACTGCCAGTTGTGATTATTTCAAATTTTCATTTTACCCCAGAACACTACTTGCTTGGAACCAGCTCCCTAGGGATATTGCATTAAGCAAATCTCTGTTACTTTTCAAGGAAGCAAATTCCAATTTTTATTAATTTATATTTAAGTACTTAGCTAACAGTCTAAATGCTCATCATTGAGTGAAGACTTACGTGGTAAATAAATAAGGTCCCACGTACTCTTGATGGGCCTCGGTGTTGAAGAAATGCGGAAAGAAGCCTTTCTTGCTTTCCGTCAGATTGAACGTGGCGTTAAAGTCGGAGAGGGGATAGGGGAGGAAACACAAACTGTCCTTGAACGTCAACCGTCCGGCTCTCAGGCTCAAGATTTTGGATCCCACGCAAATTTGATCTTTGACCTCGATGCGATGGTCGTAGAGGTACTGGAGGATGAACATCCCGTCGTAACCTTTGAAATTGTGAAAGATCACAATGACTTCCCGCGGTTCGCCCAGCACCTCCGTTTTGGTCAGCAGCCAATCGTAAAATTGCCCGGTGCAATCGCGACCGTAAAACACCAGGGCGGGGACGGTGTCGAGATGATCCTCCCCTTTGGCGCAGATGAGGATGGGCACGTGCAATTGGTCGTCCTGCGTGCATTCGTAATCCGCATACACAAAATAGGGCGGACATTTGGGCCGAGTTTCCTCCTCTTGTCCACGTCAGGATTTGAATGTGATGAGTACGACACACCCATTTATCGATATTTGTCTTCTTTTTATACGCTGAAAACGTTTTCTTCGTATTACTTGCCACTCAATCAATACACTGTGCTTTTCTTTGTCTTGTCAATTAAGTCTCAAATAGTCCCAATGTCTCTCTTGAATCAAAACGCTGAAATCGCTTATAAAATGATTCTTAAAATGCTTGCTTTGTCATTCAATTCACAGCAGCAAAATTTTACTTGTAAACGAATGCAATTATAGAGTGAATTGCACCAAATAAAACCTTGTACATTTGCACAAAATGATAAACTTTAGTTTAGTGTAGCTAAATCAGAAACATTATGACGACTCTTGCATACTATTGCATAATCAAACCGTAATAGCAATGATTCAGTATTCCAAAATAGAACAAAACCTAAAATTCATTGTATCTTGCTCTTCCATACTCTTGTATAATCAAACCGAAAGTTTCCACTTACTATAGCTAAATCAGCAAAATTTGACCTCTCTCTGACCCTACTAATGGAAACACTAATGGCTTTACGACAAATCATTGACAAGAAAAACACAAATTTCTTGAGCCTTTGAAGATCAATTAACCCGTCTCGAACAAAATTTGTAGAGTCGCGACAAAGCAACCGCATATTTGTAAAGCGTTGATGATAACAGAAAATTTGTCTAAATAAACAGTCGGGATGCAGGTTAAAAGAAAATGAAAGAATATCAATGACAAAAAAGACTCAATAAAACGCACGCAGCTTTAACTCATGAAACAAGATGATGAGCTTTCTGTTGCGTTCAGAAATATGTGTCGATTCAAGAGGTACTTTCGGGCTCTTTTAGTCACTGCAACACACCAACTTCATAGAAAGCCACCTCGACTCTATCAATTTGTCACACGCCGAAAATCTAACCAAGCTTGGCCTTTTTGATTTGGACAAATATACTGGTATACGCCAACCGTAGCCCCACTTATTAAATTATATGGCAAATTCTGGCGAACGGGAATAGCAAGCTAGTATTACACCAAAGGACGAGCCAATATTCAGTCAATCTAGAGATGTCAATAAAGGACCCATTCAGGCCGGCGAAAAAATCTCGGCACTGTTCCCGGAAACGGGCACTTCTCGCCCTTTACCTCCATGTTTCCCTGCGATTTCGTCAATAACATGGCAGACCCAAACGGGAAGAACGAAAAACCTATTCCTTTGTTCAATGCCTAAAGCATACTTTGCACATGGCGAACCATAAACTGTTTTTACGCACTAATCCTCATGGCTCGATTGTAAACATGCTTGGCCCAGGGCACCGTGATGTCTGAACAATGCCCATTCTGTCATCGTGTATGCGGAAATCAAGTCAGTTCAGTTCAGCTTTTTTTTTTACCTAAGACCGGTTACACAACTTACTATTAATCCTGCCGAAAGAACTTACGCCGGTATTGTTTTTTTTTTGCCCAAGATACTCGTCTTGTTTTAAACGGAACAGAAGGGTTGCCCAAATACTTTATTTCAGTCAGTAAAAAGATTGTGGAAAAATGAGATACAGAAGATGGCGTCATATGAGGTAAAATGGCCTCGCCATTGTTCAAAGTCGCTATTTTGATCAGCCAACTTGATTTTTTTGACTCTGGCAAGAAATCACCTCTATTGATTTAGTCGAAAACGATAACAGGACGCTAAAATTGACTAGAATTACCCAACTCAACATTTCCTCAACGTGCCTATTAACCTGGTTGACAAGTCGTGCTTAACAGTGTCCCATTATAAGTACATCATGTAATCATGGAATGAATGCGCAAGTCATGGAGGAGTGAGGACGCGTCTTGAAACGCTCCGCGGAATTTTCCCAAATTTTGAGTTATTGTACCGCCTATGGAAAAACTGATTTCCACTGTTAAAAGAAAAACAAGATCCTCAGCTTCCTCTGACGATTCCTTGCGTTCGCCAGAAGACAAGAGGCAGAAGGACAGTTTCAGCTCTGAAGACAACTTCATCGAAACTTTCAACATGGCGGAAGGCTTGGCAGAGAAAGTTGACCTTATTTTATCCAAGCTATCCAAGCTTGATAAGCTTGATTCCATCGAACAGCGTCTTAATAATCTTACCACTACTGTCTCCAGCATTGAAGAATCTGTGAGCAAACTAGAGAGGGAAGTCTGCGTCTTAGATTCCAAATTCAAGACCACTGATTTTTCAGTTCGCGAAGTCAAAGAAAGTCTGAGCTTTTGCGAGGAAGAGATTGTTGACATTAAGAAAAATGCTTATGACATGAAAGAGAATCACTTATCAACATTTGAAGACTTACGCAAGCAAATTCTATATCTGGAAACCTACAGCAGAAGGGAAAACTTAAAATTTATCGGTATTCCAGAGAGTTTCGCGACTGGAAATAGCAGGCTTGATGAAAACGTAGAAACAAGCGAACACACCAAAGCAGTTATCCACAAGTTCTTGGAAAACGAATTAGAGATCAAAGATTCATGTTCCAAGATCGAATTTCACCGTTCATCGCTTGGGTAAACAGGGTGATAGAAATGGTCCACGTCCAATCTTAGCCAGATTTCTCCGCTACGCCGATCGCGAAGATGTTTTGCAGAAAGCACGCAGGAAGCTCAGAGGCACTAACTTTGCCGTTTATGAAGACATTCCTAAGAACTTTACAACATCCGGAAAGGGCAGATGAGTAAGTTAAAAGCAGCCAAAAAACAGGGTTTAAATGCTTTCTTCAGTAAAGCGCAGCCAGATCGTTTATTCATTGATGGTAAATTTATTCCTGCAAATCAACCGTTTCCCTAAGTTGTTTTTTTTTTTTCCTTTTCTCTTGTTATCTAAACTTAAATTTAAATTATGCAAAAATAGTTCTCTTATAACAATAGGCGGTATTACTTATTAGCATTTGGTTAATTTTTTTTTTCCTTTTTCTGCGGAGCGTGTAAATAACGCTTGACGCCCGGTGATATATGGCGTCGCCCATACAACTCGTCTTAGAGGTATGGGTATCATGTATATTGTTATATGTAGTCTTTTGTTATGTGTTGTGTGTGAGTGTCATTTTTGCAGATGCCTTAGTTTTCAATCTGTGTAATTTCAGGTCATTCATTGTTCAATTGTCCACCAAAGCTAAATGTTGCAATCATTTCTGTTGTTCTGCAAATATTATGGTCTGTATCTCGCATGAGGAATCGATCTCATATTATTCACTCTTGACGCCTGTGCTGACTGCTCTTGGTATATATACAAACACCTAGAATAAACACAACCAATGCTCTGAATTTAAAATGCCTGTCGCTAAACGTCAGAGGTTTGAACAAATCTCTCAAACGCCGTTTGGTTTTCCGATGGTTGCACAAACAGAAACAAGACTTTGTTTTTCTGCAGGAATGTTATAGCACTAATTCATGTTCATCCGCATGGGAAAATGAATGGGGTGGGAAGGTTTTCTTTAGTCACGGTACAAATCACAGTAAAGGTGTCATGATACTAATTAACCCTTCTTTGGATTTCAAAGTAGAAAAGTTCACTGCTGATACAAAAGGAAGGTTAATTATTTTAGAAATGTCAATTCACGGAATCCCTTTTGTTCTCGTTAATATTTACGCGCCAAATGACGCTAATCAACAAGTAAATTTTTTTTCGAAACTTAACAACCATTTACAAGATGTTACACAAGAAAATCTGATAATTGGTGGCGATTTCAATTGTGCACTCTCGCCTAAAGATAAAACAGGTGGAAATCCTGTCACAAAAAAAGCGTTGGTCATTAAAGAAATTATAAAGTTTTGTAATTCGTATAATCTTTGTGACATTTGGCGAACTTCAAACCCAGACTTATCCCGTTTCACTTGGAGAAACAAATCCTTAAAAATACAAAGCCGTTTAGATTACTTTTTAATTTCAAAAGAATTTTGCAACCTTGCAAATATAAAATGTGAAATTATTGTAGCACCCGAAAGTGATCATTCAGCTGTTTCAATTCATCTACAATCCGATGTCTCAGCTCAGAAAAAGGGCCAGGTTTTTGGAAGTTTAATACCTCACTTCTTGAAGATGAAAAATATATTGCAGCTTTACGAGAAAATATTTCTGATTTTAAATTAAAATACAATAATATCACAAACTTAGGGTTGAAGTGGGATCTTATAAAAATGGAAATTAGAGGTTTTACAGTTAAATACTCTAAAAGAAAGGCAAAAATATTTAGGGACAAGGAAAAAGATATACAAGCAAAATAGACAAGTTACAAGCACAAGCTGAGAAACATCCACACAATAAAAACTTATACTTGAACTCGAAATTGAAAAATCGCGTCTTAAAAAACTAATGACATATAAAACGAAAGGTGCGATTTTGAGAAGTAAAGTAAGATGGCACAACAAGGTGAACGTAACACGAAATACTTTTACGGCCTAGAAAAACGAAATCACGCCAAGAAGACAGTGACAAGATTAAAATTAGCTGAAAATGTTTACACTGATGATCAATTCAAAATTCTAGAAGAAGAAAAACGTTTTTATGAATCTCTTTACAAATCAAAGGTCACAATCACCGAATCTGAACTCAAAGAATCAGCTTTCTTCAACCAAGAAAACGTAACCACTTTAAATGAGGAAGAAATGAATTCTTGTGAAGGCCTAATCACCGTAGAAGAATGCTTTAATGCACAAAAAGACTTCAAAAAACACAAAACACCCGGTACTGATGGTTTTCCTGTTGAAATTCTATCGCTTTTTTGGCCTGAAATCAGTAAAGAAATGACAGATAGTTTCAACTTTGCTTTTCAATCGGGGATGCTATCTATTAGCCAAAGGAGAGGTATAATCTCGCTTATTCCAAAAAAGTCTAAAGACACCACTATTTTAGAAAATTTAAGGCCTATATCACTCCTTAATGTCGACTACAAAATTCTTACTAAAGCTATAGCAAAAAGACTTGAAAAAGTGCTCCCTAGCATTATAAATCCTGACCAAACTGGTTATGTGAAAGGCCGTTACATTGGTGAAAACATTCGGCTTATTCAAGACATAATACAATATACCAACCAGACAAACAAAAAAAGGCATTGCAATATTTCTTGATTTTAAAAAAGCATTTGATTCGATTGAATGGCCATACCTTAACGCCGCTCTTAAATCTTTTAATTTCGGACCTGACATTATAAACTGGTTCAACATATTCTACAATAACGTTTCTAGCTGTGTTTTAAATAATGGGCATGCTTCAAATTTCTTCTCTTTGCAGCGAGGTGTTCGACAAGGTTGCCCTCTATCGGGTCTCCTATTTGTCCTGGGGATTGAACTTCTAGCGAGAGCCTTAAAAAGCAACAGATCTATAAAAGGCATCCAAGTAGATAATCAAGAAATAAAAGTATCACAATACGCTGACGACACTACTGTCTTTGTCCGCGACCAAGAATCCGTTTCCGAACTACTTAAATTTCTAAATGATTTTAACTCTCTCTCTGGGCTGGAAATAAACACTGCTAAAACTGAAGCAATGTGGCTAGGACAATGGAAAAACAATCAAGACACCCCTTTTGGTTTCAAATGGCCAAAAGAACCGATACTATCTCTCGGAATATTTTTCTCACAAAATCAAACAGATGCGGAAGAACTCAACTTTGGAACCAAAATTCGAGATTTAGAGAAAACTTTAAATACCTGGCAAAAAAGAAAACTTGCGTTGTACGGAAAAATCAATATCGTAAAAACATTAGGACTCTCTAAACTGACTTTTAACGCTTCTGTTTTAAATGTGCCAAAACATTTTATAAAACAAATAAATAAAATTATTTTCAGTTTCATTTGGGACGGCAAACCCCCAAAAATTAAAAAAAGAACGATCATCGCAGAAAAAAAAGAAGGTGGCCTCAAAATGTGCGATTTTGAAATTATGGAAAAAGCTTTGAAAATTGCTTGGATTAGTAGAATTCAAAGTCAATCTTCTCCTTCTTGGAAAATTATTCCTAACCAGTGTGTAAATCACCTCGGAAATTTCTCTTTTCTGACAAAATGTAACTACAAAACCGAATTACTTAAGCTAGAGAGCCTCCCTATTTTTTATCGCATGATTCTCGATTATTGGCGCGACTTCAAAAACTTACCTGATCGTACTACTACCAATATAAAAAATGAAATTATATGGAACAACTGTAATATTTTAATTGATAAGAAGCAAGTTTTTTATAGAAAATGGTTTGCAAAAAATGTTATTCATGTGCAAGATTTACTGAATGAACAAGGCAACCTCTGTAGTTTTTTAGAATTCAAAACAAAGTTTAATTTAGATGTACCCTTTACGAAGTTTTATGGTCTTATCAACGCCATTCCTCGCGCGTGGAAAAATGCTTTAAAACCGCATGGTCAAAACAACCTCAACGATACTTCTACCACACCCCTAATCACAAGTTCTATTTATTCTGCAATCTTAAAAAACACTTTCGTACCACCAACCTCTCAAACCAAAATTTTACGACACGGCTTTTTAGAAAATAATGTTCATAAAGTTTACCAAATGCCTTTCATAGTTACAAAAGAAGTTAAACTGATAATGTTTCAATACAAAATTATACACAACATACTCCCTACTCAAACGAGCCTTTTCCGTGACGGTATCTCTGAAAAAGATCTTTGTCCGTTATGTGGGTGGGAGAAGCAAACTTTAAAACATATGTTAATCCAATGTAGTAAATCACTCTCCTTCTGGAATACGTTTCAAGAGTGGTGGTTTGAAAAAGCAGGTGAAAGACTTTCTTTAAAACACGGTAGCATATTATACGGCTATTTTGACAATACAAAATACTGGCAGGCATTAAACTACTCAATTCTAATAGCAAAATACTATATATTCTGCACGTCAAACAGGCGCCAAGGTGAACTATACTTCTGTAACTTCCTGCTGCGAATCCAAGAAAAAATTGAAATAATTAAAGAAACTGAAATTGCAAAGAAATGCTTGCCTGCTTTTCGCCGAAAGTGGATAGTTCTTCTATAATTAGTTGTTCTTTAATTAATATTGGTAAATTTGTAAATGTAACCCTACGTTTGCGTAGTTCGTGTAGTATCATATTGTAATGCAGTAATGTAAAAAATGTAGTATCATATTGTAATGCAGTGATGTAAAAATGTAGTATCATATTGTAATGCAGTGATGTAAAAATGTAGTATCATATTGTAATGCAGTGATGTAACAAATGTATTGTTCAAAATAAAATAAAATCAAATCAAATCAAAAAAAAAAAAAAAAAATGTAATCATGGTAATGAACCAACTGAGGGCAAAATTAGAAGGGTTTGTATGGAGCCATCAGGGCATAACGATGCCAATATCTCACCCCCCAAATTGCAATAAGATGCTGATTTTTGGCAAGCGGGCATTTTTCGTCATGCCCTTTCCGAATATTTAATCAAATCCCATAATCTCACAAATTTACGTTTTTGTGACGTCACACTTTAGTACTCTATTGAACGGACAAATGTCACTGATTGTCGAATTCAATGTACAATTAACAACATTCCCTATTTTAAAGCTAATAAAACCGATTTATCGTCATCAAGCTTCAATACCTAAAACCACAAAACGCTTTTGTACAGTATACTATTTTGTGTTTTTAAAATCTTTAACAGAAAAAAATCAAGATTAGTTAAAAATGTTTCATGTCACCGGACTAACTTTTGAAGACAACGTAATTTTCATAATATTTCACCACATTTTCCAAAAGGAACCAAAGATCGGGACTCGATAATTAGCTAGTATATCCATTAAACCATTGAAAACGTGTATTTGTGTGTTCTCTACTGTATTTATAAATAAAAATTGCGAAATATAAATATATAAAACGGTTCTCTTTAAGGTGGCTCCAAGTAGTATTTTTTTTGGGTCACACTTCCCTGTTTGAATGAGCTTATAACTAATCTTACTTTAGCTCAATGAATCTGAATTTGATACCAGATGTTAGGCTTGGATGAAAGTTTTGAGTGATGCTCTTTTTATACCGATCGACGTTTCCATAGCAACAGTTAACAAACATGGCGAAAAACAGTTATTCCTAATTATCTTTCGATTTTGGGGCTACCCTCGACAAGCGAATAAATGCGCTATAATCTACACAGTCTAGCACACTAAATGGGAAAATTTCGAACAAATTAAACTGTTCGATTTCGAATAAATCGCTGAAACATTTTTAACACGTGTTTTTTCATGTTTGAAATGTAAGTGGTAAAAACATTTCGTAGGTCTCACAAATTATCATCAAATTACACAGAAAGTTTCCTCAGACTTAAATTATTACTCCCTGCAAATATGTCTGACTAACTCCTCGGCAATAAAGAGATCGAGCTTTTCATTCAAATGCAGTTTTGCTTGATGTTTTCAGTCTTTTTAAACTACATTTGAATGAAAAGCTCGATCTCTTTATTGCCGAGGAATTAGTCAGAGCTATTCGCAGGGAGTAATAATTTTAGTCTGAGGAAACTTTCTGTGGTAATTTAATGACAATTTGTGAAACCTATGGAATGTTGTGACCGCTTATATTTCAAACATGAAAAAACACGTGTTAAAAATGTTTTAACGAATTATTCAAAATCGAACAGTTTAATTTGCTTGAATTTTCCCATTTAGTGTGCTAGACTGTGTAGATTATAGCGCATTTATTCGCTTGTCGAGGGTAGCCGCAAAAATCGAAAGATATTTTGGAAAAACTGTTTTTCGCCATATTTGTTTTTTAATACCGTTGTTATGGAAACGCTGATTAGCATAAAGAGAGCATCTTCCAAAACCTTCATCCAAGCCTAACATCTGGTATCAAATTCAGATTTATTGAGCTAAAGTAAGATTAAGTATAATCGCATTCAAAAAGGGAAGTGTGACCCAAACAAACTACTTGGAGCCACCTTACAGCACTCTGAATTTGTTCATCGACCTTATTTGCATAAATGCGCGTTTCGTATTCACAAAAGCACAAAAATTTCAAAGTCGCTGTCGAAAAGGAAGACAAAAAGCGCAAAGTATTTTTATATTTCTATATGCTAACTAACATTTGTTCAGCAGAAATCAAAAGAAATTTAAAGCGGTCCGGCCTGGACTTGGGAAATATATAAAAGCCAGCAAAGACAGGGTACTTTCGCATGTTTTCAAAAAACGATTAAACGGGTGCAAATGTAATAATTTTCTTGAACCTCCAATTCAAGAAATATCAAAATTAATTTGCGTTTCACACCTTTGAAGGAAAACTAAACTTAGGAATATTAACAATTTTGTGTTGTGTTTGGTGGTTTCCAAGCAGCGAGCTCGTCAAATAATGCAATTTTCGATTCTGGCCAAGCGCAAATTTCCTAGGCTTTTTGCTGCTTTGACTGTTGCGAGCTCAAAATATATATTTTAACGTATTTCAAAAAACTAAAGTCGTTTCATTTACTTATGACCCAAGACAGTTTACATGGCAAAGTTTGAGGGAAAACTTTTTTTCCCACCCGAAATGCAGTGGACCGATTTTACAGACACTGCCTCTTAAGAGGCGAAGTTCCTTGAAGTAAGTTTTCCACCATATATCGTGGCAACTGAGTATTCTTCGAAAACCTTTTCTTTCCATTAGGAATGTTTTAAATTTGTGTTATTATTACGATAGCGAAAACCAAGCACATGGCGAGTGCAGCAGCCATTTTGTTTAAGTAACAGCTAAAATTTGATAATCTTGTCCGTGTGACAAACCGCTCTCTCCTAGTACCTCTAAAAGTACTAAATATATGCATAGTAGACGGATTTTGATTAGTTTAACTTCTCTGTGCAGACAACAAGTAGTCCCTCTTTTCTCTCTCAGGAAGCCTTTTATAAATTAACAATAAGGGACTTTCTTGGGGTGGCAGGGGAGGCTTGGTGTACATGCGCAAAATCATGGCCGGTTTTTGCCGGCACGGGCATTAATAGGTAAATCAATGGCGACCAAATTTATAAGTTTAGGTCGGGTTTTTTCCTGATGTACATTTGCGCGTAATGCGTATTTGCGCTTTGCTTTTTTTGTGAGATTCACTGCGCGATACTGATTGTTGTTTAGTTGTTGTGCCTGGGTCTCATATATTTCTCTGTATCAGATTTGACTTATTCAATGAACGATTCGAGTGGCTTTTAATTATTTCATTTTCTAACAATATCCTCATACTTTCTCGCTCCTTACGCATTATTTTCGCAATCATCCAACCATGTAGTAGTGCCTATAACGATTTTTGTTTTATTTTGTTATCTAAAGCTACACATTATGATTTCAGCAAAACGTGATTTTTTTATGATTTTTTTAAAGTCTTCGAAATTTGCCGCCATTTTGGTCCACCATTCGCATTAGTCTCCTCTCGGTCCCTCTCGGTTAACAAAGGATCCGTGACGTAGATTAAGGAACACGTAACTTCAAACAAAGGAACACGTGACTTCAAACAAAGGAACTGTGACGTAGATTAAGGAACATGTGAGCCCGTTAGCTAAAAATACTAATCGAATTCAGGAAGTCAGAAACTCCTGAGAAGCGCTAGCTTGCGTGGCAGGCGCTAAAAACGGGATGGGAAAGGAGGTTATGGGAGGGGGTGGGGGACGGTGTGAAGCGCGGAGAGAGGGTTTACCTTACGCGCTTCGCACGCACCCTAAATCCGCCCTTCCCCTCCCCTGTCTTGTGCCTGACCCGCAGGCAAGAGAAGCGCCGTCGCATCAAACGGAAAAAGGAAAACAAAGTGTTTAGCCAGCATTACAGTGGTCAGCTGTGTCCTTGAAAAGGATAAAGCGAGGTAAAATGATCTACTGACACTTTTTCTCAAATCGACTTTAGTTGGTATCTGGTATCAATAGCTATACACAAAGAAAAATTAAATATTGGAATAGGTGTGCAGCGAGCGCGGCCAGCAGCAAAAAGACTTTTGAAATGTTTTACAGTTGCAACCACTATTTTATTTCTTATTTTCTAACTGAATCAGCAGCTCAACTAACAACAGCATTGCAACAAACAAATGCTCCTTCTTGTATCTTTATCCTAGATGCCGTTTTAAATGAGGTTTTGATTAAACCCAACATTTGGCACATTACTTGTTAATTTACAACGACTGTTATGTGATGTAAAGCAGAGAAAATGAAGCATTAATTTGCCTTCTTCTGGCAAAGAATAACTGGGGCGGCATGCTTCGGAAATAGTGGTTTGGTATCGCAGAGTAAGTCGTTCCACTTGCCCGCTCTGCTTTCTGCACCAAACATGTTTCCACATTTTTCTTTCAGATTGTTTGGTTCCCCTCTAAACCAAGCAGTGTATCCTTTCGCCAGTAGAGTATCATCAATCCAGTAGAACTTATGGTCGGCTTTGCGGACAAAACCGAGCCACACACCCAAATCTCCGATATCTGTGACTTTTTTTTGTTTCTTTACCAGGTTGAATATGAAGTTATTCTCGCCTGCTGATCTGATTATAGCGAGATCTCCTCCAAGCATCTGACATGTTCGTCGAGCATCGCTCCATTTCATGGTTGGGATGTTGATGAGGAGGAAGCGGGAATTTCCATAGCGGTGAACCCAACCGTTGTCTGGACAAACTAAAACGAATGAAACATCCAGTTTATGATAAACCATTCATTTACCCACAATAAAAGTTAACCATGCTTAACACATTCACGCTAATGAGGTTTTTGTCTTTCAACACCGAAGAGGAACGTAATTTTAATTTGAAACTTTTGAAAACGCAATTTACCTTTGAACCCCCAGTTGTTGATGTTAAAGGTTTGATCCCGCATCGGCTGATGGGTTTTGTCGCGAAGGACTGAATTAGCGCTGGTATTGTTGCCTTTAACAGAACTGCTCAAACCAAGGATAATAATAATGAAGAAGAAATTCGGCATTTTTTGAAACATTCGTCTTCTTGTGAGCCTCGAGGATTGAAAGTGTTCTCTTGATGATCCTTGGTGATTAATGAGTTACCGCTGCGGCAGTTCAAGTTGGAAGCTGACGTATAGAATCTGTGAAACAAGAACAATTTTCACGTTATGGCTTACTCGACAGACTAATGACTGACTATTCTGAAAGGTTAACATTGACTCCTGCATAACAGGTTGTTTTAACTTTGTGGTGTTAAGTTTTTGCAATTCCTACGTTTTTATTTATTTCATCCCAGACATTCTAAAGCTTTCTAAAATTTAAACAGCTTTTTCTACACGGCCCTTCTTTAACAGTCAGGAGGGAGGCGTCTCTAGGCAAAACATTTGTCGAATCATCACAGTGTGACGTCACGTCATAGATAATTGATTTTCAAAATGGCGGGCAAATTTGTTGAACATTATCTCAGTGTTCCAAAAACTATGGAATTTCCTACGGTTTGGATGATTCATTTACTTTATTCCAGATGTTCCTCAGGATTCTAAAAATATAAGAGACCTGTTTCGCTCCAGGGGGCGGGAAGATGAGAGACCCTGGGAACGAGGTTGGATAGTTTCTAGTAGTACAGAGCACAGGCAGACCAATCGTGATGTGTGAATCACATCAAGCACAGTAATGAAATATATACGATTTTTCACGGAATTGAGAAGCGATAGAAAAAATCGAAAATATTACACAATAAAGTCTTCTCACCTTTACTTTATTGTCTCTTGATGTATCCTGACCGGTTTAAATGCATTTTTACCACTTTTGTCACTCGCCCCACTATCCACTATAAAACCCGGCATAGTAAATCGAACCCAATCGAACTAAATTTCAATCGAACGCAATCGAACTCAATCGAACTCAATTCATGGATTGAGTTCGATTGAGTTCGGCAATCGAACGAAATCGAACTCACCGAAAGGAAAAAAAATCAATCGAACCCAATCGAACGTGTTTTCAATTCGTAAACGAAGAAATTCCGCAGAAATGGCTTCAGATGCGCTGTGGATTGTAAACTTCAAATGCGTAGTAAAAGGCTACCAGGAATGCCGCTTTGACGTCAAGGATGACGAAGTTTTCAAGGTTTTAAAGAAAATAGGCGAGAAAGGCCATGCATTCCGAATTGCAAACGAGCGCAGACAATTAGGTCACCTTCATCCATCTACTGTATGCCGTTGCGTGTGTCGCGGTTAGTAATTTGCTTGTATTTTTGCATAAAAGTAACCCTTCGAGTTGTCTTGCCGCAATTGTAAGTTAGCTAAAAAGGAAAGGGTACAACAATTTCGGAATACGCCCGCGGGAGTAATGATAGCTTTGCTCAGTCTGTTCTGTTCTTTTCTGTTCTCTTAACTGCCGTGGACAGTTTATAAATGGGGTTTCTTTTATTGAATAAATTGTAAAAAAGCACAAGAAAAACCTGCTTTGATAGGCTTGCTTTGTATAGGTTTACCAGAGCCAATCGAACGCAATCCAGTGTTCGATTGAGTTCAGTTTCCGAACTCGGTCGAACACAATCAGATGGATTGAATTGGATTGAGTTCGATTTGTTCGATTGAATTCGATTTGTGCGGAAATCGAACTCGCTGAAAGTCCGGTGTTCGATTTCGTTCGATTGCCGAACTCAATCGAACTCAATCCACGGATTGAGTTCGATTGAGTTCGATTGAGTTCCATTTCCGAACGTTCGATTTACTATGCCGGGACAAAAGAAGGGAAGGCTAGAGACCTTTGAGCGAACCCTCGACACGCGAAAGCCAATAAATTCTAAACAATTCAACTCAAGCTCCCCGAATTGCCACCAGTGAGGCCGCAGGTTAAATGTCTACCCGTGCGATTCGTGCTAGCTTCCAAATTCCCTTTCACGGGCTCTAAAAGGGCTCCGTTTTGGAGCGATTCTGGCCATCTTCGCTTCGCCATTGTCCGCGATCCCAACGGCTTTACTACGAAATTCGAACACTTAAGCTTAGCGACCGCGTCACAGAGACAAAATAACATTCACCCGAGGGGAGGGTCGTTACTTTTGCCCTCGCGCAAATTTTCGGGGGAGCTGGTGTGTGTAATAGAGCGTATGCACATGACGTCACGGCGGCCATATTGGTGTACCAAAACAATAGAACGGCGGCCATGTTGGTGTACCAAAATAATCCTGTGGGATTTGAACGCTTTTCTTATGTTAACACTTTCTTTTGTTCCAATAAATTTGCATAGCTGCTTGCCACGTGAGTGCATACGCTCTATTCGAACGGAAACCACATAGCGTGACTCTTTAGAATGGAACGGTCCGATTTATGACGATTTCCCATCCGTGCGCTAAAACGGGCGGACAAATCGTCACTTATATAAAATCGTCCATTACAAAAATACAGTTTCAAACGACTAGTTCTTCTAGATATAACAATAAAATAACTTTCGCACTACATAGAGAAAGGTGCAACAAGAAAGAACGGGTGCTTTCCATTATGCCAAAATTTCCGGAAATTTCGGTTGGAAATTTAATGGAACGGTCCGGACCAAGCGAAAAATTACCGGTCCAAGTGGACCACCTCCAGAGGTGGTCCACTTGGACCGGTTGGACCGGTCGGACCAAAATTTACCGTTCCATTTTCAAATTCTCGTTTCTAGTACCGCTCTTCTGTCTCCAGCACTGAATTGACCATCATGGCCGCCATAACGAACAAGGTAATTTGTTATCAGTGTTCTATTTGTGACTATAAAACTACAGATTTGACAGTTCTGCTCATGCATCCTTGTTCGACGATTTCCGGTACGTGACTGTATTATGAAATGTTCAAAGTTTTTGCGATTTTAAAGTTGAATCTTTAACCATTGCTCATGACATTTTCCCGCGTGAAATTCGCTCGACCTATAAGTGGGTATGGTGGCCTCAAAATAGCCAAACAGTCGATTTAAATTTCTCCGGACAAAGTACCAAGCGGCACCTAAAATCGGAAAATCGTCACCTTCATCTAAAAGGTCATCCACGATTTCTGATTCTTCCGATTCAGCCGATTCTTCCGCACACATAAGCACAACCATCATGTCCTTCATGATGTTTGAGAAAATCAGCGGGAGAACGCGCAGGAGAGAACCAGCATTCAATTCGGTCGGTCGCTTCGATTGGAAAATGTCGTTCCATTATTCAGCGGTTGGTCCGAGCAGTCCCTGAGCGGGTCGGTCTCATATAATGGAAAGTACCCAAGAATTCTTCACGGCAGATTTTGATCACGTGCTAGGCAACGAGATCTGTCAACAGAACGAATTTCATTTGAACGCCTGAACAATTATTTTGAACGGCTTGCAGTGAACGGCCGAAACAGAACAAAAATTTCGAACGGCTGGCTGTGAACGGCTTTGAAAAACTGTCGAGTGGAGTGAGTTTTCAGACAGAAAGCGAACGAAACCAAAATAGGTCACTTTATGTAAACAACGGCTCCAAGTGCCAGCGTCACGCAAAATTCATGTTTAAAATTCTTTCTGAACTTCATGTTTACCAATTGTGACGATAAATCTTGAATGAAACTAAATATAATAATCGATGTCATACAGCGGGGAAAGGTACGTAGCAGAAAAGACAGAAAACAAATTTAGCCCTTTTAAGTTTGTTGTAGTTGTCAGGAATAAGTGCACCGAATTTGCATATGCCAAAAGGGTGATTTGAAACCTAAATACAGAATATGCGCTGCCATGAATTCTCTGTTTTCCTTGCAGTTTCGCTGGCCACAATTAAGCTTTTCCAAATTCTACAAGCGTTAAATATAATCCTTGCACCCGCACTTCACGTAAGTGTTCACGTGTTCCACTTTACAAATGTGCACCAACAGTGAACGTATCAGTGCACTCCCTATCATCAAATCCTAAACTGACGTGCATGAAGATTTTCCAAGATGTTTTCATTCCAATACGCCTAATACAACGACGCCCAAGTATACGCTCCCACAGCGTCTTGTTATTTTAAAAAAGATACTTTTCTTTTGATCTTGATGAAAAATTGCACTTTATCAAAGCGCTTTGCATCAGGCAATAAATTAAAAACCGAGATCAACATTTTTAAAATGTTTCAACTGACAGATCACGTGTTTCCTAAATCCGTGACAAACAAATAAAACTTTTGCGGTTTCAAGTTTCAAAAGTTTCAAGTTTCAAAAGTTTCAAGTTTCAAGTTTAAAACTTTTGCGGTTTCAAGTTTCCGTTCGAATCACATGCACCGGCTCCCCCGACGGTGTCAATTTGCGCGAGGGCAAAAGTAACGACCCTCCCCTCGGGTGAATGTCATTTTGTCTCTGTGACGCGGTCGCTAAGCTTTAGTGTTCGAATTTCGTAGTACAGCCGTTGGGATCGCGGACAATGGCGAAGCGAAGATGGCCAGAATCGCTCCAAAACGGAGCCCTTTTAGAGCCCGTGAAAGGGAATTTGGAAGCTAGCACGAATCGCACGGGTAGACATTTAACCTGCGGCCTCACTGGTGGCAATTCGGGGAGCTTGAGTTGAATTGTTTAGAATTTATTGGCTTTCTCGTGTCGAGGGTTCGCTCAGAGGTCTCCAGCCTTCCCTTCTTTCATAGTGGATAGTGGGCGAGTGACAAAAGTGGTAAAAATGCATTTAAACCGGTCAGGATACATCAAGAGACAATAAAGTAAAGGTGAGAAGACTTTATTGTGTAATATTTTCGATTTTCCTATCGCTTCTCAATTCCGTGACAAATCGTATATATTTCATTACTGTGCTTGATGTGACTCACACATCACGATTGGTCTGCCTGTGCACAGAGTATTCAAAAGCGTCATATTTGGATTGGAAACCCATTAGGGACGGACCATTTAATAATTGTGGGGTGGGGATTGGGCAATTTCTTCTGAGCATGAATTTTTTTTTTCAGCATCATTATTTGCAAGAATTTTTTTACCTTAATGCTTGAATTTTTTTTTCAGGTGCTTTCTTGTGCACATATTGTTTTCTCTTAAACTTCTTCTGCAGGACTTTTTTTTTGGTAATTGCCCAACCCCCCCCCCCCCCCCCCCCCCCCACAAAAATTAAATGGTCCGGCCCTTATCAAGTTGCTAACAAGTCGACGGAGTTCGTTCTTCTGTTAACGTTTTCGGGGAGCTCGTGCAGTGATGCGAAGATATTCTGATTCCAGAATAGGAGGTTTAGCACATGGTATATTAAGCTTGGTGTGTGCCGAGTTTCAATCCTTCCGTGTTTGTGGTTCGTCTCATCAATCCCTTCAAAGTCAATGGATTTGCATGTGGAGAAGACACGTACCACTAAAAGCTTGATTAACATTACTGAAGTCCTAGTTGGCACCAGAGGTCATTAGTGGTAAGTGTTGGAATTTTTTACTTACATGCAAGTACTAACAGATACCTTATATAACATTTGTTCCTGAATTACCGTCAGTGAACACTCCTTGAGTCGAAAATCAACAATACTTTTGAAATTTTGGATCTGCCATACAGGTCTCAGTGTACAACAGTACTGTACATCTGTACATCATGTCCACGTGGTTAAGTTTGGTTAATCTCCCTCTTTTATGAAACAAAAACTGGGTTAAGCTTAAAAACTTTTGATTGTTGGGTTAATGATTCAGTCTGGAAACCATGAATTTGCATATGGACCGTTTGCTAGCAATAGTTTTCATGGTACTTCTTGTGCTAAATGTTTACTCATAAGTATATTATTGCACATAGCACTAGTCGTGGAAACTGAAATAAGTGACATGTAAATACCTTCATATGAATCGATAAGGTTCCTCAAAAAACTGATACAATAATAATAATAATAATAATAATAATAATATAATTGTTGTTACTATACAATACAATATGAATATTTTGAAATTCAGTTTATGCAACAATTAATCCCAAATGTTCTGGAAGAATCATTTGCTTGAACTGTAATTTGAAAAATGAATATCAAGGATTTTGTGTGAGACGTTTGGTGGCAACCAGTGAGGAATTACAAAACAAGGTATAAATGGTATTCCTTCCTAGAGGGCTACTCAACGACTACGGTTTCCTTCAGTGATATCAGTAAGCTTTACCAGTTTGGAGATCACATGAGAGTACTGGTTCCTAAAAAACACTTTTCAAAATGAAACGTCTCACTTGTTCAAGGTGATCATGGTCATTTCCAAATTTTGATGTTAGTGATCTGTCAAATTTTTTATATTTCCAAAGACCTTGTGTTCTTACCATTTGAAATTCATGTGAGTAATCAAATGAATCAGACATATAAGTATTTTTAAGATTTGGTCTACATAGATTGCTTTTCACTTTCTGTAGGTTCATCAAGTGTATTTATTACTACAAATCTGTGTTGTTCAATGGTTTAAATTCTTGGTCAAAAGCACTGTCATCATCACTGTCACTATTCACATAGGCATTATAAATAATCCATTGAAGCATTAGAATTTTTAAACCTGGACAAAATCAAACGATTAAATCATCTTGCTTCTTCAACAGAAATGCTTCGTTGTACGAACCATCTCTACGGTTATTCCAAAGGAAAGAATGTATTGAATGGACAAAAATTGCTAGGAAGCTAAACGTGCACTAAAATACGATCCATTTTAAGACATTTAAGAGAAATTGTCAAAAATTTAACTATTATTAGCAAGGACGATGAACTTACTTTCTTTAAGATCTTTGAACTTCTTGCTCAGTCGCTGGAGATGCTCGAATGAATCATTTCTTTCCAGTGAATATCTCTTAAGCCAAGTTGCATATTTTATTGATCACCTCATTAACTAAATTGTCTCACTTCATTATGTTAACACAAAAACATCTCGGGGACTTAAATAATTAAAAAGCCAAACAACTAAATTTTTTTGAAATCCAGAAATATCAAAAATATCACGCTGGTTTTTGTCATTTTGCCAGGAGCGAACGGTAACAGATCCAAACTCGGTTTCGTCCTTCCATTGATCCTCAGTTTACCAACTACCTTCTTCGCCTTGCCTCTTGTCGCTTTATATTTGCATATTGCATTTCAACATTCGTCTTTAATCATGATTCAATACCAATACCAATATTCAAAAGTAAATATTTCGAGCATCACCTGATAACTAAAACGGAGTCCATTTCTAGATTATCTGAGCAGAGGAATACAAAAGAATCACGATTGTTATATCTGCGTGTGTATTTTGGAAGTTTAGAGCCTTTAATTTTGATCAAAATAAAGAAACAAAAGGCAATTAAGTTTGTCTCCGATGGTTTCTTAATGTCACATTTCGTCCGAAGCTTGCTATAGTTCATGACAGTAGTCACTATTTGCCGTTATTCAGAAAAGAAGGGTAAGTATGAAAATAAAGCGAAACTGAATAGCCTGGAAAATCCAAAGAACCTCAATCAGTAATATATGTTGCAATATATTTCTTTAATTCACGCCCTTAAACGAAATCCTGTTAAAACGAAAGTGGAAACAACTCTCCTTAGAAGATGGTCAATTTCAACCACGATAATATTTTTTAACTTTTTCGTTTCATATTATTTTTCTTCCTTTTTCGCTTCTCACGTTACGAATTAAACAATGGAGGCGTTACGTATTCTCGTCCATTAGACACAGCCGCTAATGGACCCATTAACTGTTCAGCGGTTTTAAATTAACCAAATGACAGCTAACTAATTTCAAATGCATTTGTAATGTAACAACACCTGAATATACTAGAGGCTTAAACGAAATTATAAAAATGTGCAATGGAAGAAAAGAGCTTACTATATAGATTAAAAATAAAAACAGTCTGAAATAGGACAGTGTAACAGGGATTAGGTGTCATTTCTAAAACCAAAAATGTTTTTGTATTAACAGGAATCTAAAAGTATAGTCCTTAACTGCCATAGTGATCAAAACTATGGACGAGTGTCTCTGTCATAGATGGACTGGGTCCGAATGGAAGTGATAGAAGCAAAGAATTATGAACTAAACAGTCAAGTTTTTGCCTTCCCAAAATTTCCTTAAACTGTTTGTACTATAGTTTAATTTACCCTTACTTAATATATTGTGTTTCAGTGTGGGAATCGACATATCAGAGTAAATCGCGTTATTATTCTGTAAAAGAAGATAATAAGAATGATATCGAAAGCTTCTTTCGATTTCGGCGGGACAGTGTATCTTTAACGGTGCGTTTCTTTTTTCTTTATCTTCTTTTTCTGCGGTATCGGTATAAAAATTTCCTTAAACCGAACGAAACATGTACTGTATGCGAGAAGGAAAACTTCGGTTCGTAATTAAAATGTTCTTTATATTTTCTAGACTTTGAAATCTCCGCATAAAGGTACATTTTCCTTTTTCAAAACTTCTCCAATACATGTTGCGTTTCAAGCAAATTATTCGAGCGACAGAACACAAAAGCAGAGTATTGTATAAGCGTGTTCTATTTGGCACCAAACGGAACTTTAGATTGTGTTGTGTATGTTTCGTATTCCAAAGATCAAAATCATGAATGAGAATCATGAAAGGTCAGGAGGAACGAAACAGAGCTTATCCAGATCTCAAGGTCTTTCTAGAATGGTTTTAAATTGGATATGATCCTCGGCGTTATCTGCTACATTACTTTGGGTCTCTGAATTTCATATTATGTCCGCTCGCTGATTTTGTCTGTGATTATCTATTATTCCGAGGAGAAAGAAAGTTCAGACGAAAAGCTAAATTTGAAAAAGTTAAGTCTATTAGGAATCTCAATTTGTAAATTCGATTTACACGAATCATGTCTTGTTTGTTTGCGTTAGCCAGGGTCTATTTTAACGTGCAGTGAAAAAATCAGGTGTGCTAAACACAAAGATTTGTAAATAGGTAGCAAACACGCTCATGGATTATTCAAACGTGTCTAACAATAAGCTGAAAATGACCTTTTATTAACTTTTTGCCTGATGTTCTTTAAAAGAAGGACTCAGACGAATCGGTTTTTTTTTTCATTTGTTTGAATAGCGGCAATGCCAGAGAAATATCGAGAAATATAATGTTTGTGAAGCCTAGTATTATTAATATGTTATATTTCCCTTTTCCTGAAGGAATCAATAACGATTTCAAAACATTTTGCCAAAAAGCGAATTAAAGTGAAATCATTGTGAAATTACAGGTACCAGTGAGGAAACCTTTTAGTTCAATATTTCGTCCCATTACGCTTCTCATGTTATGTTACGAATCGTATAATGGAGGCGTTACTCGTTGTTAGACACAGAGGACTGCCCAATGGATCCATAATTTTGAAACAAAACAAAGGATCCTGTAGTGGTTTCTTCCTATTCAGTTTTTCTAACTTGAAGTTTCTTAAACTTGCAAATGCATCTATATATGTGACTAGACTGAATAAACTGAATCTGTAAAGATATCGGCGATCGTGCATTTATGTTTGCAACACCAAAGCTTTAGAATGACTTGCCAAGACAGATAAGAGAATCTAATTGAGTTAGAATATTATTTTTGTTTTTTTAAATTTATCGCATTTATATTTATGATATATTTTTTGTTTGTTATTTCCATTTTATTGTAAGTTATTGTGTTAAGGCGCATTTGAATATATTTATATAGAATTTGCGCCATATAAGTCAATAAATTATTCAGTTACTAGTAGTAATTGGAAATTAGGGGAGTGCGTTCGACAGGGTGGGGTGATGGTACGAGGGGTGAGGGGTGGTGAGGGCCAGTAGGCGGTGGTGGTGGTGGTGGTTGTAGTGGGGGGGGGGGGGGGTCCAAGGAGTGGCAGTTGTTATATCGTTGTCATATTCTCTGGATATTTTCAGTTTAGAACTATAAAATCCAAGTCTTGTTTTGTTTACATAAAATCGCTATGAAATTAATGAACAAACCCATAAAAATGGACAACAAAATCTTTTTTTAAAAAAATGTTCAAATATTCGTTAGTTTATGTTTTAAGCAAAAATAAATAATCTGATTTGCCAATAGCAGTTATTGTAAAATTTGACGTCTACAGAGGTCCATCTCTCAGTCACAGTCTTCCATCTTGTGTACCCATATGTCCAGTCACTGCCTCAGCTCAATTATCAATTATCAGATGGCTTCCATGAAAGACAGCAGCTTCCTCTTGCACTTGCATGGGCAATAACAATTCACAAAAGTCAAGGACTTACCTTGCCTAAGGCGTGGGTAGATAACCTGAGAAAAGAACAAGATAAGAGCAAAAAAACTTGAAGCGAGGGACAATTAAACTAAGAGTAAATCACCTTTAACACATGTTTGTCCTACTTACCTAATTGACAAAAATTATATTATTGCAAGTATTACGATAACTATTAATCGGGGGAAGCCCATTCACTCTCCTAGCTGTAAAACCATCTATAAATACGTTGGTTGGATTATAACAGAACTAATAATGGTGTTTAGCGTTATGAAATCTACTGTGCTAATGCCATTCGGTCTAGTCTGTCTTTCTCAGTCAGTCGATACTGCAAAGTATTTGATGATTTTAAACTTGTTAACCGCTCATAGGTCATTGGCTCAATAACACATGACGATATTGTTTTTGTTTTCCTGCTAAGAGCTACATATAAGAATCCTGGAGTTTTATATTGGTCGAGTCTCACAAGTCTGAGCGCAGAGAGAAGTTGAATCTCCTAAGAAAAGCAGCTGAATTGACACATCACAACCGACGCTATCGTAGCCGGGGCGAATCGCAGCGTCTGTTTCCTAGAAAACACACCACTGCACAGTTTTCTGATATTCTGATAAGTAGCTCCAGTCATATTTTCAAGTGTAAGTTCGAATAAATCTACAAAACTTCATTTACCTTAGGGAAAACTGCGAAAAACAGCAAAGGCAGAAGAAAGCACGAAGGACGGCACGAACAAAAACAGAAAAACATGGTCTCAAGTGTCGTCTCAAGTAATTTCACTGCACTTGTAAATACCAGTTCCCGGCGGCCGAGAAAAATGATCACATGAGATCGAGGCCATCTGTGCCAGCCAGCCAGCCAGCCAGCCAGTCCAAGATGGCGTCCAAACCCTAAAATCATATGGAATCGTGATCGATACCCGCGGGACATCGTAAATCTCGCGAGAAAAAGGACTGGAATAGTGTGCGTTCTCCTTCGTCGAACGCAATTATTATTATTAGCGGAGTACTTGCCAGGCCGAAGGCCTGGCTGCGCAGCTCCATACTCATAGAACCTGTGCCGTGATTTTTCATGGTCATGGCTAGCGGAATGTTTCGCGGGCGCGTGTTTGCCCGCCCGCCCGCCGTGTTGGAACAACATCCGGGATCTTGAAAGCAAGGCTTTGTTTTTCGCGCGGCCACACAGCCGTGAGCTCGGTAAACACTTTAGTTGTTTTGTTGTGTCTAGCGGAAAATTAAAGTCGTTATTTTCCTGCATTTTTTCGCGGTTTGCTACTCAAGAGAGGGATACTAATTAAGGTATACTCAGAAGCCGCTTTAGTGGAAAAAGACGAGCTTCCAGGGATAAAATCTTGCTTCGAGGAACTTCATGTAATGCGGGAGATGTTTGTTTTCTACGGATTTCAGAACCAGAAGTGGAGCTTTGAATTTCCAAGCATGCGAGGGACTTAAAGGTAAAACAGATTACAGTTTTCGATGAGAATTTATGTTGATATCAATCTGTGAGTGACTTTTTATTAGTGTTATTGTTAGTTTTGGAGAATTGATTTTAAAACGTGCTTAAATTCAGTTGTATCGATCTCTTGAATTTCATCGAAGAAAGCTTGAACTCGATGAGCTATAATTAAATGGTACGCATTTTGCTTTTAAACGTAAACTAATGGAGATTTGAATAAATTTTTTCGAAAGAAGATTGTGTTGTCCATTTTTGTGTTTGTTCATTCATTAGATAGATTGAAAAGCGATTTTATGTAAACAAAACAAGACTTTGATTTTATAGTACAGTTCTATCTTCACTCGCATCGCCTTATGCAAATATGTTTGTGCATTTTTGCAATTTTTGATTTTCAAATCAGTTTCTCGGGCAATTTTTGACAAACAAAAACTGTATTTTATTCGGAAACTAGTGGTACTAGTTATTCTAGACAGAGAAAAGTTGTTTTGTGAACTTTTGTACGGCCTATAAAAATGTACTGTGCAGACGGTCGCGTAATACTGTTTTTGAGAATTGCTATAATTGAAAATAGTCCGTTCGTCAATCTTAATTCTTGTGCTTCCAACCTTTCACCTTAGTTAAGTTTCACCTTAGTTACGCTTGTTCAAAGTGTGACGCTGTTAGGCTTGGGCTATGTATATATATTATTATTATTGTCTCTTTTATCACAGTCTTTGCTGGTGTTCTTTTTGTGCATCAGCCGGGCGCAAACCATGCACCTAGAGCGTCAGTCACTCAAGTCAATCATTCTGTTCATACACTGAGCACCTTTATGAGGATTCCTGCAGATCCCAGCATGCAGATCTTTTGAATCTCTGTCATAGCAGCTCTCTCTGATACTTTGTTGATGTTTTCTACCATACCCTTCTTCACTGTACAATTATTGTTATTTTTATTTTTTTTATTATTATTATTATTATTATTATTATTATTATTATTATTATTATTATTATTACAAGTGAAACCGGAAATAATATATTATAATTAAGTGATAGATAAAATATGAGCGGGAGATCTGTATGGGCATTTACAATGGCGAGCCGAAGGCGAGCCATTGTAAACGCCCATACAGATCGGACGCGAATATTTTGTCTGACTTACGAAATGAAACAATGAGTAGAGATCTGTATGAAAAGTTAATGCATACTAATTAGCTCAGCAGAGATCTGTATCAAAAGTTAATGCTACTGTTTAATAATTCATCAACTCAGTTGATCTGTATTGGGCTTTACAAACCTTCATTAAACATTCATTTCTTTTGTATTTTCCTTATGAATTATTAATGAATTTTATAAATAATTTTAACATATTCCGTAGACTATAGTCCAGAAAAGAACTTCAACAACGTTGAAGAAAAATCTGCGCCGTTCAAGTAAATCCTGTAAATAAACATGTGTACACCACATGGCCTGCTTTTCAAAGGTGCTACGTGTGATTGTGGTGTTGGGAGGGTTCATACTAACTATATAGAGTTTGAGGGGGCACCAAAAAAAAATGCGCTGACCCTTAAGAGTAAATAGAGGTTATTCAGCGTGAAGTTGTGTAATACGGCTGAGTATTTACTGACGAGTAAAAATGCCCAGCCGTATTGCACAACTTTTCATTGAATAATGAACGATTATCCTTCTGGTAGTAATCTGTAGGAAAGCAAGCGGGGGGTAGTAGGAATCCTACAAGATTAAACCAATCAAATTACTGATCTCTTGGTACGTCATCGTAACGCAATGACAATCGCTCACATGTCCGTGGACCATTTTGTTTGATAAGCGACGATATGCCGAGAAAAAACAAAGGTCGTAGTTCTAGTTTACTGTAGATTGAGAGCTGTAGAACGAGGGGGATATAGGGAGCCTCTTTCTTCCAATCTTGCTGCGGGCGCAAGGCTTGTAGCAGAAAACGAAAGCCAGGCCCATGACGAGAAAACTAGCCGGACCTACGAGCTCCGACTCGTGTCGTTGGAAGAGTTTGCACCAAAAAATGGCGACGATGCTGTGCTGTTTGGCCCCAACAAAGACCCCTTTTGGCAGCAACAATCCAGACCTATATGCGTAAGTTTGTCTTCAAATGTTTGTTATTTAAGGGCTAAACTTTACAATACCCGTCCACTCTGAAAGTGTGAGGTAAAACAAGTGTCACCGCGGACCGCGGTCCGCGGTCCCGTAGTCAATGAATTGAAAACACTAAGATTTGCCAACGCGGTCCGCAGCTAGATGAATGCATATAAGCTTAAGCTTATATAAAAAAAGAATTATGTTATCAATGAATTGCGTTTTTGGAGTTTAGCGCTGATAGTTAGCTTTTATTTAGTGTTAAGCTTAACATATATGTACATGTAGTGTTACCATAACTTAAGCTTATACATGTTAGGAAGGCTTGAAATAAATCGTCCTCTTTGTGAATGTGTCGCCACATTCATTCAGCCAAATCAGAGGAAAAATGGTGTTTTCATACACCAAATGGAGGCAGCTTAACCTTTGTTTGACACCATTGCCCTTCCACATACCCGTCCACTTATTTGCATCTCATTGAATAAGAATGGATCCTTTTGTTTTCATGTGCTTCGTTCTTTAAAACGTTCAGGGATATGTAAATAAGTGGACGGTTATTGTAAAATCACTCCCACTTTATTCATATTATCACCATCACTGTTAACAAACTCAACTGAACGATTGACTGTTCGGTGCTCATAACCATGTATGGACAAATTGGAATAAGCCATCCAGCAATCAGATACAATCATTCAGACCATGGACTATGGACCGCGGTGATGGCACTATAAAGTGTTTACATCATTTTTTAATATATTCATCAACTGCGGACCACGGATCGCGGACCACGGTGACAGGCAAATACATACATCTACATATTATATAAAGTGTTAACATCACTCATTAGTATATTCAAGATCAACGACCATGGACCATGGACTGCAGTGATGCCAAATACATACAAATACATGCACGTACATGAGGCCCTCCAAGGGGGGTCCCATGTTGGTTCTCTGAATTTTAAAATGTCTCGTGTCGGTGTTTTATCAATGTTTCACGTTGCTGTCGGAAATTGAACAAACATTTGTCTTTTGTCGCGATTTCATTTTACGTGCTGTTGCTACTTTTTGGGTCATGTCGCCTGTTGGAATTTACACTGGCAGTACCTCATACATATGTACATACATACAAATACATACCCATACGTGTACATACAAATACAAATACATACACATACATACAAACAAATACATACATGCAAATACATACATACATACATACATACAAACATACATACATACATACATAAATACATACATACAAATACATACACTGTACCGCAGTTTCCTGACTGCAGGAGGGTGGACTGCGTTGCCACGAATCTTATGCTTTCAGAGTGGACGGTTATTGTAAAATTACTTCATTAATTGTACGTTGGCCCTTGTAAGATGAGTGAGAATTTAAGCTTTTGCTGAGCCAAGTGGTACACTTGCCGCTTTAACATTACAATGTGCAAGAACTTGCTTTTCCTGTTTAAAGGAAGCTTAGCAAGATAACCACAAAAAATCGTGAAATATATTTTAAAGAGAGGCATCATTTTAAGTTTTATGTACCGAAACTACCAAACCGAAGTTTAACTGACTCGACGTACCGTTCAAGGTGCGTAGACAAATTGATGTTTTTAAGATTATAAGCCTGCGTGACCACAGGCAGCCCAAGCTCAGTACGTATGTGATGGTTCTTTATTATTACGCAACAAACAATTTATAGACTTTGTATGGGAAATTCATTTTAGTCTTATATATGCTAAAATAAAGCTTTAATGTAGAAGTAGACTTCACTTACTGCAACATTGTGTTTTCATTGTGTCTTTTATGCAATTTGGGTGCAACTGAATAATGTCCATTTTAGATGGTTTTGTGGCTTACAAGTTTTTGCGATGTCGTTGGTTGTCGTTTCCACTCTTAAAGCGAAACAAGGCCGGTTACTCTCGGCGACCTTGTCCCCATATCACTCTCGCATCACAAAGAACGGACCGAATTGCCATAAAAACAACACTTGTCAGTCATAAGGCCACATACGTTTCCCATCACATTGATTTGTCTCAGTGATCACACTGCAATTTTAGGGGGAGAAATTTCAAATAATAATATATTTGGTTTTCTACAATCTTTCCGTGCGCTTGGCTGTTTGTGTGGCCACGGTCGTTAGAGCATTGCCACGATCATATGACATTCTGCACTCTCACTGGCCAATTCAAAACAACAACCACGCGCAATACAAATTTTGTTGCCACTTTGGCCCCCATGAGTCGAAATTGTGTGAATGCTGATTGGTTTGTTATTGACATCAGGTGAATGTTCACTTGCAAAACAGGTGACAGTTGGCAGCTTGAAACATCTGACCTATTTCTGTTCACTCAACAAAAATTCATCACTGAGTATTTTTTTGACATAAAGAAGCTCTGCATTTACAAAACTCCGAAAAAGAATTCTTAAAATGGTAGGGTGCTGGTACTGAAGGAGAAATTTTCACCGAAAGTGAAGAAAATTTCCCATGAATTCTCTGAAACCAAAAATGACCAACAGTTGCGTATTTCGCCTGTGAACTTTTACCGATGTCAGTAAATAAACTAATCAACATTCGTTATGTCTAATACACGTATGGCTACTGTTGGAAGATTAGAATAATCAATTTAAAACCTGAATTTTGATTTCAATAAATCAGTCTGTTCCCGATTGATGAAAGTCATTCCCAACTGCTTTCATACAAGCCTATCTGTGGTCAAGGTATGACAAAATCTTAACTGAATCTTAACTGTGGACAAAATCTTAAATGAAAGATTTTCTATATCCACCAAAGTCTCTGCATACGTGCTACATACATACATACACGCATACATACATACATACATACATACATACATACATAAGCTTTATTTTCACTCAAATTTTAGAGTAGCTTACAGAAGCTAATATTTTCGAGAACATAAAAGTTAAAACTGTGTAGCGTTTACAAATAAATTTATATCATTAAGAAGAAAAAAAAAATCACATAGCTAAGCAAGCCAGGGACTACACAAAGTTACTTCACTGAATTTTTCTTCTAAAGTCTTCAAACACACACTAGTGCGGATAAAATCAGGCAGCGCATTCCATAGTTTAGCTGAAAAATAAGAAAACGAATTAAGGCCATAGCTAGTTGTTCTAGGTTTTTTAAGTGACAGAATGTAATTGAGGCCAGGTTGAAGATCGAAGAAATTGCAATTGAGGAATCACTTTGAAACTCATAATTTCTTTAAAGCCACATCTTTCAACGTAGATTAGATAATCAAGGGAAGATTCAGAGACTTGTATTTTCTAGCGCGACGCAATTTTGACTCACAGGGGCCAGTGTGTGTATTGACTGGCGACAAAATTTGCCTTTTGCCTCCCTTGACAGTCTACTTATTGCGCGTGGTTGTTGTTTTGAATTGGCCAATGAGAGTGCAGAATGTCATGATCGTGGTAATGCTGTAACTGCCATGGCCACACGAACAGCCGAGCGCACAGGAAGATTGCAGAAAACGGAATATTGAAATTTCTCCCCCTAAAATCGCAGTGCGATCGCCGAGAGGAGTCAATGTGATAGGAAATGTACGTGGCCTTATGGCTGTGGTGTTTTTATGGCGATTTGGTCCACCCTTTGTGATGCGAGAGAGATTTGTGGGACAAGGTCACCGGGAGTAACCGGCCTTGCTTCGCTTTATGAGTGGAAGCGACATCCAATGACATCACAAAAACTTGTAAGCCACAAAACCGTCTAAAATGGACATCATTTGCACTCAAATTGCATAAAAGACAACGAAAACACAATGTTGAGGTAAGTGAACTTTATTTATACATTGAAGCTTTATTTGTGTAATAACAACGAACCATCACGTACTAAGCTTGGGCTGCCTGTCGCCTGACATGTCTCGCAGCACAGCCCATTAAGCTATAGCTTTATAGCTTTAAAAGTTTGAAGAGCCCAGATGGTTTAGCTTGATTGGACTGAAAAGAATGGAGTAATTGATTCATAAATGCTTGACCGAATGATTCAGCAGATCATCGTCATATACATAACTGTCATATTCTTCTTAAATCATCCAGGCTAGGGCAATATTCCCTGTCATTTCAGGGTCCAAAAATATGGAACAGCATTGACAAAAAGACAAAAGATATTAAGTTAATTTTCTCTTTTAAAAAATGTATCAAGCAAAACATTCTACATGTATCAAAGCACAGCAATGATGGTAGTGGCAAATAATTCTCCAGTAAACAAATTTTTCACCCTTTATTGCTTCTATACAATGTTTTATTGTTATCTTCAATTGAATTGTAAAACAAGCATTCAACCTAAAGTTATGTAATGTCTGTTGAAGGGGGTCTATTACAGTGTACTTCAAGCATTTCTGCTTTTGTATAGACTCCTTGTCACTTTTAATTTTAAGCTTGTTACTGAGAATCCGATCATGCTTACTCTGGGCAAAATCATTGTCCAATTTAAGTTAAAATCAAATAGTATTAATGTATCAAAAATATAAGTAGATCCCATTTTTGCTTTTCTCACACAGCATTTGTATGTATGCATTTTGACACGAAGGTGTGAAAATCTACTTTTATTAACTTCAACTTTTATTACTTCCATCACTTTTTACTACAATGTATATTATAAATAGAAAACAACAGTACTTTCATTCAGGTTGCAAAGTTTTTTTATGACTTTCCAACCTTGTGTTCACAGTCTGTCATGCATGATAAATGCCATGCTATTCTTCAATTGTTAAAACTGAATGGCATCATTTATGTTCAAAATTAAGAATGGGCAATAAAGTTATAAACAGAATTTATGAGGCAGAAATATATGAACTTTAGCCTTGCTTTATTAATACATCTAGCTGTCTCTGGAAAAATATTCTCCCTTTTGAGGCACAAATTAATTTCCATTAAAATGCTTTAAAATTTGGTGTGAATATTTATTAATAATTGGCACCTTTTGAAGCAGATAAAAGTGACAATAAAGTATTTCCCTTGTTATAATTCAAAGAAATACAGTATTTGTGCCATTTCATAAGGGTTGAACTAAAACTTATGCCTGATTCCTACTTGTGAAATAAACTCGAGTATATGTGTAGGGTTTACTTTAAACTATCAAATTAATTTCAGAAACGTTGAGTGAGACCAAAGGCAAGAGGCTGGGAACACTCTGCTGCCGTGGCGTTAAGCCCCCAGTAGTTAGAGGCCATGCCGCAGCCTTCAACTACATGCACATGTACTGGTTCAAAGCTTTTGGTCATACAGGCTATTACAGCCAGTCTGTTGAAGTTTCAAACATAGATGTGTCCCAAAAGGTCATTTCTAAGGGCAATCCCATGAATTCACTAGGTAAATGAAGTCTTGGTTGTTGAATTGCTTTGTTGATATATGTGCACTTTAGGTCTACATGTGAACATGGTCAACTCTCTTTAAGACTGACACTGTCGGGACCAGCCCCAACTGTCTGTCTTAGAGAGGTTTCCGGCTTATAGAGAATCGAGGTAACGTGACACCAGTAAATCTGAGACAATAAAGTTTGACCTATGCACAATGAATACACAAAATCAAATCAAATCAATTTATTTAAGTGTCAGAGTTCTAGCACATGAGTGCTAAATTGTGGACACTTTCCAGATTTAATTGCAATTTGGAAATGTTGGTTTTTGTTGGTTCTGTTTAAAGTTGTTTACTTAAGCAAAACCTACAAACTGAAATAAAAGTAATATTAGAAAAGTCGACTCATTTGTTCATAATTATTCAGCACTTACATTTCCGTTTTGAAGTATTTTCCTCTAAAAAAGCACTTCTCAAGTGTCAGTTGTCCTTCTTAGAGAGGTGTCCGTCTTATAGAGAGGTTACAGTTACAGAAAAATGACTGAAAAACAGCAGGGACCAACACCAGATATTAAGAGAGAGTTGGTTTATTATGAACAAATGAGTTGACAAGTGATCAGTAAGGAAATACATGTAAATTGTAAATTAAATGGCAGTTTTTAGTCTTTTAATCGTGATGGTGAAATGTACTACATACCATAAAAAATAAGGGTGCTTGTTGCCTTGCAAAGTCAAAAATGTTTCCTTGAAGATGTCCTTTTTTATTACATTATTACCTTTAGTAAGCATTAACTGCTTTGTTCTGTATTTCACCTACAGGAATCAAAACAGGTCAAAAAAATTAAAACCCTTCCTAACTGTGCTTGTGGTGTCACACCATGCAGGAAAACCTTTTTGGAGGAAAATGTGCTCTTTTTATTGTAATATAGAATAATATAGAATAAAAAACAAACTTATAGTTAGTGAGTTTAGAGTTGTTGATGCAATTAAATGGTAAAATGTCGTGCCAAACTCACATCTCATCACATGGAAAAGTAGAATTGGGTCTTAAATATTGGCATGTAAGGATGTAAGATAGAGGATATGTGGGGATGCAAGGTTATTAGGGCACCAAAATTTACTTTCTCTGAGACAGTATATACTTGTTAAGTAGTCATTCTGGATAAGAATAATTGATTGCAGTATTCTTTTTGTATTCTTTCAGATGTCAAAGACTCTTTTTAATAAAGAGTTATCTACTCACAGCATAAGAAGGTCTGCAACCTGATGGGCTGCCAGGTGTGGAGCAAATGACAGCTCTATCAAAAGGGCAGGCAGATGGTATGTAAGATAATGTAGATTTTAACATTGCAACAATAAAATCTTTCATTTTGTCTATCTACATTTAACAATGATTATTGTTTCATGATTATTGTCTCAAGATCAAGTGTTTAGGGCAGCGTTTGTTTATTTTTAAAATTATTTACTGGTAAATTATAACAATCCAACCGATAGCTGTTTTGCTTGATTCTTTTTTGCCTTTTAGCTGAAATCAGTGAAATGATTTATAATAAAAATAAGCGAAAAGAAACAACGTTTCAAAGTCATCCTGGCTTCATTTACAAGTCAAAAGATCACTGTTCAGGTGGAGTTAATTTATACTACTGTATTCAAAGTGTCAAAACTTCTTATTAAGCCAGGATGTCTTCGAAACGTCGTTTCTTTTCGCTAAATATTTTTTATTATAATTTATAAATTGTTTCTCTATACCTTTACTCATTAGAATCAGTGAAATGGACTAAATTTAGTGTTCCATTTTATTTTTCAGGAAGTCTAACAGTTTCATACTCTATATGCAAGATGCCGGGGCAGAAATGACCAAAGAACACCTCAATGGCCAGCCAGTGTCAGTCCACAAAATGTGGATGTTCAAACCCCTGAGATAACGTCTGATAGTTGTGTCTTAACATGTACAAGTTGCAAATGATGACGATGATGGCTACAGTGTATAATATAATGGACACACAAAACTAGGCAACTAACCCCTTATATGCGTGTATAACAGTATCTCAGGGGCATACATGAACATTCACATTTTGTAAACATATATTGTTCAATTTTGACTTGACCAGTCCAAGTTTCAGACGTGAAATGCCCCACCGTTAGGCTCAAGAAAGGTTTTTCGAAAGTTTACAGGAGTATTAATGTGATCTATGTAATAGCTGTTTGTGTTGCATCGATCCTGGTTGCTGTGAACATTTGGTGTTGCACACCAGCTGAGTTTGCCAGATTATCCACTGAGACAGTTTTGGGCCAGCTTAGTTTTTTACTGCAAGTGTTGTACTTGTCTATTAAGTTCAAAGAGACCAACAAATATGAGAGTAGAGTATTTTCCTCAGACTGTGAAACAGTTTCTAGTAGTTAGTGTAAGATAGTCAAATAGACACAAGAAAACAATGGAAATACTGTAAGATCTACTAAGTTCTGTTAGTGTACTTTTTCACGGTCTGAGGAAAATCACTCTATAATAATATTACTAGCAGTAATCACAGATTATGGAGACGCGTTCGAAGGAATTTCCGGCGGAAATGAGCCCCTGAAAAAAACCAATAGGGGCGGCCATTTGGAAGACCGTCTACCAAAAAATCTCAAATTTTACTGCACATAAACCACAGGACAACCAACACGAATTAGGATTGCGTTCTTCAAACGCGATTAGGCTCTTAATTAGAAATTAATTAAAATCACCTGAGAATCTGACAAATATTTCCAACCTGTTTGAAATGCTGAAAGCAATACAAGAGTACAAAAAAAAATCTGCAATTATTTATTTCAATCTTGTTGTTAAAGTTTTGTTTAGGATTTCAAAGAATATAGTGAATATTTATGACTAGAGACACTAGTCAAAAGTTTTGGTACCAGGGGTGGTAATTTATCACAAATGCGACCTTTTTTAAGGTTTCTAGTTATACAAAAACGTTGTTGTGTTTTTTGAAATGCTACCAAATCCTTGTGACCCTGTCATGAAACTTAGAGGCAATTTTCCATTTCACTAATTACTTATATTTATTTACTTGATTACTTGGGTTATTGGAGGGGGGGGGGGGGGGGGGAGCGAGGGAGGAACTCACTCATGGAATCACCCGTGTAAATATTACGGTGATTATTTTTGTTAATGTTGTTTATTATTTGTACAATAAAATGTCAGTTTTGTTTCATTTTGGCTGTTTCATTTTACTTCAAAGGAAAGAGTGGGAGATACCGTTATTTATTTAAACGAAGTTCACACGGTGTTTAGCAAAACCGCGGTCTAAACCAATTCCAATTCTGGCCAACCCTATAAACGATATTTACCTAAGCAGTGTCTGGAAGGCATATAACACAGACTAGCAAAACATTTACTTCAAATGACCTGCTTATAAACCGACATGGAGGTCCATTGTCTTAAGTTAGATTTCGTTTCATTAACCGGCCCTTTGTTTCTTTCCTGTACATGTTAAGGCATTTTGCGTCAACTTAATTGAACTTGTGATGCGAGAGATTAAAAATATGGTCTTATAAATAAGCCATAGTTCATATCAAACACGTCCATCGGTGTATGCCATGTTTTGCGTTAACTCAATCTGTGGTGTCGTAGACGTGGGCTATAGCCCATGACCGTGATGCCATATATCGAGTTGACGCAAAATATGGTCTTAACCAGTAAGTCGTGTTTTGAGTTCAATTCCAATCATGGCATATCGGTGTATGCCATGTTTTGCGTCAACTCAATCTGTGGTATCGTAGACGTGGGCTATAGCCCATGACCGTGATGCCATAGATTGAGTTAACGCAAAATATGGTCTTAACCAGTAAGTCGTGTTTTGAGTTCAATTCCAACCATGGCGTATCGGTGTATGCCATGTTTTGCGTCAACTCAATCTGTGGTATCGTTGACGTGGGCTATAGCCCATGACCGTGATGCCATAGATTGAGTTGACGCAAAATATGGTCTTACAGGGCCGTAGCAAGCCTTAAAAAACTGGAGGGGGGGGGGGGGGGGCACAAATGTTTCGGACCCAATGGACGGGCTTCTGCCCGTCCCTTCTAGAGGGGTCAGGTGGCATGCACCCCCGAAATTTTTGAACATGAAACACCGGAAACTGCATTTTCCAGCATTATGGGCTTTTAAATTTCAATTTTTTGATAGACGAAAACTCTTTCTAAACTGACACTTATTTATTCAAAGCACAGCACATTTCCATGATCCAAAAGGCTTACGCAGTGAAATAATTACACATGATCACACAAACATCAATATCTATTTCCATAGATTTTTCTTATAATCCCAATAAAATTCTAATAATAGTTGCAAAAAAACAATCATTGAGAAGCACAACAGTTGAACAGAGTCAATTCAGTGGTACTTTCTCTGGGGCGGATCCAGAGGATTTGTAAAATTTAGAGAAATAAGAAATATTGAAGATTTAGTGAAGTTTTAAAATTAGAATTTGTAGTTAATAATTAATAGGCGGACACCAAGTTAGTCCACTAGCAACCTGGGGTGCTCTTGCGTGGGTATCAACTGTCTGTTGGTGTTCCAAAAACCATTTTTTTTCCTTCTATCCCTTCTCTAAACCTCTTCAAATTTAATCCAATTCATGTTTTATATCCCCCCGTTAAGGCGGAGAAGAAGCGCTCGCTGATGGCGTTGGTAGCTGACATGACAAGCAGAAGCGTACCAAGGGTGCAAATCTCACTCAGTAGGAGTTTGCGACCATTTCCGAGTGACTGAAATCAGTTTTATTTTCAACATTTCAAATGTTGAAAATAATAATAATAATAATAATAATAATAATAATAATAATAATAATAATAATAATAATAATAATAATAAAATAAACTTAAAAAAAAAACTGGGGGAGCACGGACCCCCGGCCCCTCCCCTAGCTTGCTATGGTCCTGTCTTAACCGGTAAGACTTGTTTTGAGTTAAATTCAAATGTGGTGCGAACTTTTCTTTTGAACTTAAGAAAAAGATGTTAGTCGGGCTACATAATTGAAATAATGAATAGATGTGATTGTTACGCGGCTAACAAGATAACGAAAGAAGTCTAAGAAAACTACTACTGTTGCTATTATTGAGGTAGAAATAATCGATTCATATTCAAACTATGGCATTTTCATGGGGACGTGATTTGCGATAACTCAAACTATGTCATCATCAATAAAACACAGTTTGAGATAGAAATAATGACTCAAAATGTGTCATTCAGCGTGAAGTCATAGTTAGCAATAACGCAAAACACGTCTAAATCCAGAAACCTTATTTTGCGATAACTCATACTATGGTATTAATTCTTCGCGAAAGTTCATGATTCATCCCTCACGTAATACTATTAGTGGAAAGGGATGATACACAGGCTAATTTTACAAAAGTTCGCTGCTAGATATGACCATATTTTGCGTCAACTCAATCTATGGCATCACGGCCACGTTCACGATACCACAGATTGAGTTGACGCAATACATGGCATACACCAATATGCCATGATTTGAATTGAACTCAAAACACGACTTACTGGTTAAGACCATATTTTGCGTCAACTCAATCTATGGCATCACGGTCTTGGGGTCCACGTCCACGATACCACAGATTGAGTTGACGCAATACATGGCATACACCGATATGACATGATTTGAATTGAACTCAAAACACGTCTTACTGGTTAAGACCATATTTTGCATCAACAATATCTATGGCATCACGGCTTGGCCTATAGCCCATAACAGTGATACCACAGCTCCATTAATAGCTTGATGCAACTAGTATAAATGCTGGAGAGGGTAATCAGCCGTCTGGACAAAGTTGGAAAGGTTGGTAACGCATCTGTCTAAATACGGGCTAACGATCGGATTATCTGTCTACACGATTATCCACTTCAGTTCGTCTGCCAATAGGAAAGAAAAGTGAACTGATCGTCTATACGGATCATCCGTCTATATGTCCGTATTGTAGACAGTTGCTTTACTTTGCTTTTTGTAGACAGTTGTGGAAGCGGCGCTCTTTTTTATGCCTTATATTTATTCACTAAAACGAGAAAGGTGTATGAGCACTCAAAACAAAAGAAAACAATGGAACTGTTATCTGTTGTCAAAAGCCCAGTCATTTCCTTATTTTGAAACCACATTAATCCGACCACCCAGTTATTGCAACCAATTTTTCATGGCCCAACAGTGGTCGTATGATCGGGGTTGCACACTTGTAGTACCTTCGTTATCTAATTTCTATTTTATGGGTAAAGTTTTAAATAGGCCATTTGCACGATGACGTCATTTGATTACTACTACCAGAATTTATTTCGTTTTTCCTTTCTTATTTAAATTTTGTAATCCCAGAGCGGTTTAAATAATAATAGCCCTAATTTGCACTACAAAACAAAAAACTGAAGGATTCTGGTAGTAGTAGTCAAATGACGTCATCGTGCAAATGGCCTATTAAAAGCCACTCTTTACGGAGACAAAATGAAAAGCACATCTTTTAATAATTAACTTAAAGAAATGATACAGAATGAAATTGACGATACTTAAATCCTAATTTCTGACAGTAATTTATTCATTATTAAGTTGATTAAATTCAGTGATTAATAATAATTATCTAGTAATTACCAAAATTAATGACTAAGTTCCTTTCCTGGAACCTATCCTCAATTCTAATTGTATAGACAACGACACACTTTGCATAGTGATTTTCCTCAGACTGTGAAATAGTTGGTACACTAATTGAAGTTAGTAGATCTTATTCCCATTGTTTTCTTTTGTGTCTATTTGACTATTATACACTAACTACTAGAAACTGTTTCACGGTCTGAGAAAAATCACTATCACACTTACTGAATACTGAATTGACTGAATGCTTTCAATTGAGCAGATGGCACAACATGGATGTACATGTACCTATTGTATAACCAAATGACTACTGTGCTACACACTCAAAGGCTAAAGAAGGAATCCCAAACAGTGTAAACCAAGTTTGAAAGCAAAATTCATAGCACAAGCTTGTAAAAAGTAAAACCAACAAATTTGGCAGTTATCCTCATAGATAATGCTTTTGAAATAAATTGAAGAAACAAACCTTCAAAGTATACCAAGATAAAATTGATAAGGGTTTTGGATAAAGCAGGGACACAGGGATCACAACTTTCCCATTCAATACTTTGTCCCAGCTACCTTTACTTTTCAGAGCATATCTATGATCCTTGCTAAATCAAATTCGGTCTCTAGCAAAAACGAAGTTTGATTCCTTCTCTAATATCAGCGTTTTTGTAATAAACTAAGTGGTCTTGCATTTGTGATTCCTCCCATTGAATAAATTTCCTACTGTAACTTAATAAAATATAACTACATGTATGAAATGACTAAGCCTTGTCCCAGAAGATAACTGTCCCAAGAGATAACTGTCAAATACAAGATCACATGACCGTATTAAATTATTAACCAATCATGAGCCTAGTGCCACTTCGAATAGTCATGTGATGATCTGTCTGCAATTATTTTGTCTGCTTGTGTCATGTTGCTATTTTTAAAACTGATACATGTAGGTACCAACGACAAGGTTGGAAATGGCCAATAACATATGCTGTTATGAATACATGTATCTCCTTTTTTCTTTATCAGTCAAAATTCCACCTAGATTAGATTAGCCTAGATTAGCTATGCTATAAGCGGGTTTGTAGATATTTAAATTTTTATTTCTTTAAATTTAGATCAATTAATTAATGTAACAGTGTTGAAAACCAATAAACCAATAGTCAATAGTCAATTGCACAAAGGAAAACAACCAACTAAAAGCTACAGGGATACACTAAACCCAAAACATTTTGGACGCTTTCAATTTTGGGCAATTGAAATAATTATTGTAGATTTGCTAGTCTACATTGTGTAGTAGTAAGAACTCCAGGACTGCTAAAAGAGGTCAAGCTTTCAATCCAGAGAAACCTGAAAACCCTGCAAGTGTCCTATAACGTTCCAGACGACGTAATTCTGAACTTTGACCAAACCCCATTGTCTTGGAATTGACAAAGCAATTAATGCAGAAATTGATGCTGAAGATCCCTTTGAGGATTTACATTAATGCAGGGAATTGATGCATCTCTTATTTTGAGCATCTTTTTTAACCTTAAAGTAAATTGTTCCCAGTCCAAAAATTGTCCATTCAAAATATAAAGTCCAAAATGTTTGGGGTTAAATGTATGACAATTTTTTATCATTTTGTTTGGCTTTATTGTGGTTTCTACTTTCATTTGAAACACAATAGAAGTGACAAATTAACCATATAATGACCATTTAATCAAAGAATTAAGTTAATTCTTGCTGTACATATTACAGTTTTTCTTGTTTTATGATGTTCGCTTCTGTCAAATTGCCTCATTATAAGAGTTCACCAAACCTCTCCTCTTCATTGGATTCTGACTCTACAGATGAATCCTAAAACAAAATAACAAAAATTGTAGGTACAACTGACAAGATACCAATAGCAAAAGGGATCCTCTACAACATTGTCTGTGTACACAGCTTCCCTATTTACAGTATGTTATCAAGCTGCCTTACTTAAGTGGAAGGTCAGTGCCTGGGACATCCAGGGGCTTCCTACACTGTGGCCAGCCAGTAACTTACTAGAACACTGCCCCTGTGGCTGGAAAATCCACACAACCCAGCCATGAGCCTCCAATCCAGGCGCCCATGGCACTGAACAGAAGATGGAAGAAAAATGTGGGGTATCGCATATTTTTATCTTCTTTTTTGAAAGAAAATTGCCCAGTTAAGTGGCCATATTGAGTTTATGGGCAGCAAAAGAAAAAAAAATGTTATTGATGGGCTATGAGTGAGGTGCAGGATTGCAGAAAATTTCAACTTATAGTCTAAACCCGAGGTCTAAATTTACGGGATTCGACTTGCATAACCCATCAAAAGTATTAATAATCCCACAGAGTTACACGATGTTATAATCCTTCTCTTCAAAAACGTTCGAAGAATTATATCGCGACGACACGATATTGAAAATGCTGATCAAAGTGAGATGCGATAAGCAACTAAGATTATGAGGTATTTGGAGTTAATTCTGTAAAATAAGGGGTGGAAAAAATTCGTCAACGATAACTTACGGCAGTATGGTCGATTGAAGAGTCGCTAGTTGATGCAACGGCCTCCAACGAGGTAAAACCAGCCGAAGAAACGGAAGAAACCCTTCGCGCACTTTCCGCCATTGTTAAAAAATAACAACATGGACAAGTACTGCCTTAGTAACCAGGTCTTTATCCTTGTAGGAAAATGTGACGTCACTGTAGGAATCTGTAGGAATTGGTAGGAATCCACCACCATATATGGCGCCCGGAAAAATATAATAATTCTGTTACGCTTTTCGCGGTACGTCCGATAATAATAATTATTGTTTATTATACTGATTACAACAGAAGTCTCCTCCTAAAACTAAATTTTTGAAGCTGTTTTTGCTAGTGCACGGTCAGAAGAATGTCATATTTGCACTCGTTTTGATGCATATTTGCACTCTAGAATGCTGTCAAATAATAATGTATCATACATTGTATTTGCATTGTCTTGGTGCATATTTGCAATGTCAAATGCTACATGTATGTTGCATAATAACACCATTTACATTGATTTATAATACAGCAGTATTTGAAAAAATAAATATTTATTTAAATTTAAATAATACATTAAAAAGACTTTCTCATACATATAAAAGGTTATTGATTTGACAAAATGTACTGGTCATTATAAAAACTATTGTCACTTTCCATATCTTCCCCATATCAACCAGTGTACATTCACTTGGAAGATGACAAAGCTTTTGAAAAAAGTAAGAACGTTGTCATGATGCTTAAATTCTCTATTCTGTATGATCTGGAGATGATCAAACAGTACATGTACATGTATATAACCAATTCACTAAGAAGAATGTCCTATCCATCAAGTGATCTAAATCACTTTAAAAGCTCTTCAATTTTTTTTGTTTGGAATCCAGTTTGCCAATGTTTCAATGTACACTGTACATGTACCTCAATACAACCTTAAATTTTTGCAATAATCGCTGGGTGGCCATTTTCCCAGCACCCAAAAATGGCCAAAAACAGAACTTCAGAAAGCAATGTACCCTGGTTGAGAATGACCCTTTTAATGATTTAAAGGGATGGTCAGATAATTACATTACAACGCTTTTTACAAACAGACAGTATCAGTATTAACTGAAAATATTTTAGTCATTGTAAAAAATTCCATTCACTGTGCCAAGGAAGGCCTCTTCAGCAGTCTGATGAAAATAATAGAAAACTTAATTTAAGCATGTTCGCACTTATTGTCTATGTGCATCCTTACTGCACATACAGTTTATGTCACAATGCCATGATACATCATGCAACTCAGACCGCGCACAGAGGAAGAAAACTAACCACATGAACAGCTGTGAGCCACTGCATTCACTTTGCTAAATAAAAGTTGGTGTCACCTCCATTTTTTTGCATTCATTTTTTTTTAAGTCATTTATTTATCCGGGGACATCTGACATGAGTTACTTATTACCAAGCTATAGCAAAAGCATTATATGGGAGGACAGAGGGAATCCCCTAATGCACAGTCCAATGAAAGGGCTCTAAGAGCCATGCATCTCCTGCAACATCACTGTGGTAATTAACACATCTTAGGATGACAGAAATATCCATTGTGTGAACAACAAAACTGGATGAGCCGAGTAAGCAAGCAATGACAGCAATACAGTGACATTTCCCCTAAATGCTACAAAGCCATTATTTTGAAATCCACAGATCAGTTATACATGTAATTTTCCATCACACTTAGTTTGAAGTCCAAGAATTGAAGAGCAAACAGATTTTATAATATTTTAAACATTTTTGCATGACATAAATATGCACCAAATCATATGAACTCACAAGTAACATAGATTATATAACATCTGCTCACATGTACACTCTGCTATAAAATTATTTACCGGGTAACTCACGTGCAGCATGTGTTATACTCAAAGTCACACCATTTATTCAATAACAGCAATTATCTTTGAACACATAATTGACTGAACAGTGGAAGTGAAAAGTTGACGACTGAGGGACATCTGTACCCATATATTAAATCTCATATATTAAAGCTGAACCCGGTAGGTGAATGTTGAGCATTTCAGGAACCCCGCAATGGGAGCCATATTATTCAGCAAGACAAAACATAACTATAACAAAAATTTAGACTACATTGCAAGTTAAGCTTAGCTTGGTTTTGTTTAATTTATATAAGTTACATAATTGTCTAAACCATCTTGAAATACACTGTGTATGAAGTCAGCAATCAGTGTCACCCTTTTTATTTACCTTGAGTCAATTTAACAAATTTACACCGGTTTATCGTGGTGTGGACTCTTATTTACCATGATTTACGTCATCACATGGTCAAAATGTTGTGGACTCACGAGGCGCAGCCAAGTGAGTCAGCAACAAATTTTGACCATGTGATGACGTAAATCGTGGTAAATAAGAGTCCACACCACAGAAAACCGGTGTAAATTTGTTTTTTACTCTTTCAATCCATGATTACTACTAGTTTTATTTTATTTTTTTACTTTTGTTACACAAGTAATAACAAAAGAGAATGAACAAAGGTGATGATCACATTCTCTCAGATGATATTAATTCATTCATTGTACACATTATCATAAGGGTGAAAATGTTTGGCACAAACTTCCTATCACATATGCTTACATCTGGCTGTAAATTGTACAGAAAACTAGTGAGCATAATGCTCAATTTGTCGACACTACTGGTGCTTGTAGCATTATATTACCATTAGGAAAAGTACCATTAGGAAAATACAAGATGGAGCGAAACGACTGCATGAAACATTGTTAAAAATATGGCATTCAGTGAATTATTATCGACGCTACTGGTGCTATCATTATATTACCATTAGGAAAAGTTACAGCACAACACAAGATGTAGCGAAACGACTGCATGAAATATGGCATGCAGTGAATTAACGTGCAGCGAAACCACTTTGTAAAACCGGTAAACGAATAAACATGCTGGCGGCAAGCTTATTAGCTTACTACTATCTAGAGGTCTATCTATGGATTAACTTCGGAAATTGCCACTAAATTATAAAGCGACTATAAACCGCTCGTTAATCTTAAATATTAACCGTTTTAAATGCTTTAATTAACATAAGCTCAAGCTTAAAGAGGTCCTTAAACTTACCGAGCTGATAATTTAGTCCACCGCTCTAGGTCCGCTTGAGTCTTTGATGGTCCTCACCGCTTGCTCGCTCTGTTTGTAAACAAATATAGGCTCAGCTAATTACGTCTAAAATTACGCTTAATTGTAAATCAGTTCAAATTGTAAATCAGTTCTGCACACGTACTACACAGTTTTAAATAAGCTTACAAAATGTTAATCAATCGCCTAGAAGGCAAAAGCCACTCTTGGACTTTTAAAGTACAATAACAAATCACTTAGCTTTTGTTGTTGGCTTTCTCCGCAACAGGAGTTGCGGACTACGGAGTTTCGCGGCCACAAATGTGACCTAATGTTAACTCTGAGACCTTCTTTCCGCTATTCCATATGTTGACAACGAAAAGAGCAGTTTGCAAGACAGCAAACCACGTACTTTTCGCTAAACACGAAAATGAAAGTTTTCGAAGCTGACGCGGGCTGACGTGACTGACGTGACCACGTTTTCAAACTCGAACCAGTCTTCCCGCTGACCATGTCCTGCAAACCCGAGCGGGGGACTGGGGAGGGTAGGGGAAGAAAAATCTAATCCCTGATCGGTATGAAAGAAAAATGCTACAGAAAAACTGCCAACGCCATTGGTAAGAAGTAAGATAAAAACCACTTATGCAGATTTGTTTATAGTTTTAAACTGAAAAGTCGCTGAACAGGATCAGGAAAGGATGGATTTCCAAGGTCTTCCAACTTGTAAAACTTTTTTTCGTCACCTTCATTTTTACTAGAGGAGTAATAATCGCCTTTTTTATACACAAAAATAAAATAATTTTAACCTGGGCGGAAAAACGGGGATTTATTTAAGTTAATAAAAATGTTTGATGGTTCCAAAAATCAGTCAATTTCCGTGCGTTCTGGTCACGTGATTCATGACGTCATGCTAATGACGTTGATAAAGAACTGATATTTATACTTATATCTACCAACCTACAAAATTTGTTAACTTTGCATTTCACCTTTATAAAGATACATGCATTCAAAGATACTTGTCCCCAGACCCCTATTTGCTCATGTGTATAGCCCCCTTAATTTTCAAAATCCAGAACCAAACCGGGCATGACGAAATGATGCAAGTGAATGCCTTCCTTGCCACGTTGACTGTATTTGCATTTATCATAGCATGTTCCTAAAAAACGTTAAAAGGCACTTGGGGGCATAGTCACGTGACTGATGACGTCATCGCACTTAGTCAATAAAAATAGGTATTTTATGGTAGGTGCAAATAGCACGTGGTGTAGTATCCTCATTCACTCAAAATTGACAGAGTTATTTGGCTTGGAAATTTTTTCTGGTGCAAAGGGTGCTGGGAAGGTTTTTATTATAATTATAATATATTATTTAATTATTATTATTACTTGGGCGGAGAAGCCCAAGTTATAAAATGCTGTTTGGTAGTGCATAAATTTGCAATCGGGCTCTAATTCGCGTGCGTAATCCATCAAAACACAGTCAAGCGTAACGACGAGAAGAATACTGGTCTGCTGGCGTCTCGGCTAGCTTCAACGCTTTCTTCATAGGCTCGCCGGCGAAAATTAAATTCTAGTGGCAGATATATTCGGAATCTTGATCGCTTGCTCTTTATCCGTAATTCAGTCTTTAATCCAATTCAATTGATGGAATGTTAGCGGAGCACTCGCCGGGCCGGCCATACTAATAGAACCTATGCCCGTCATTTTTCATGGTCACGGCTAGCGGAATGTTTCGCGGGCGCGCCTCCGTGACATGTTTCAGTCAGCAGTCAAGTCGGTCGCGCAAGGCAAACTCGCGGGCGCGTTTGACGTCGCAAAACATGCGCGTATGACGCCACACGCGCGGCTACACAGCCGTCAGCTCTGTAAACACTTTTTTGGTGAACAATGGCCACGCGCAATTTTTTTTTAATTAAAAAAAAACTTCCGTTTTTTTTTTTTTCATTTTACTTTCTTTTTCTTTTTATTATTTTTTTGGCGAAATAATTACAGTTAGAAAAATAAATATAAAATAAAAAATGAAAATGCGGCAAAACAGAAATAAAAAAAAAACGAAAAAAAAAAAACAACATTTTGAAGGAAGAAAAAAAACTACGAAAGATTTAAAACTCTATGGTCCGATTAAAAAATGGGTCGCCATACTCGTCTTGTGATCAAGCGGAACGGAAGAGTTGCCCAAATACTTTATGTCAGTCACTATTTTGGATAAGCCATCTTGATTTTATGAATCTGGCAAGAAATCACCTCTATTGATTGATTTAGTCGAAAACGATAACAGGATGCTAAAATTGACTAGAATTACCCAACTCAACATTTCGTCAACGTGCCTATGAACCTGGTTGCCGTGGAAAACATAACAAGTCGTGCTAAACAGTGTTGCATTACATTATGTAACTGAAGGCAAAATTAGAAGGGTTTGTATGGAGCCATCAGGGCATAACGATGCCAATATCTCACCCCCCAAATTGCAATAAGATGCTGATTTTTGGCAAGCGGGCATTTTTCGTCATGCCCTTTCCGAATATTTAATCAAATCCCATAATCTCACAAATTTACGTTTTTGTGACGTTACACTTTAGTACTCTATTGAACGGACAAATGTCACTGATTGTCGAATTCAATGTACAATTAACAACATCCCCTATTTTAAAGCTAATAAAACCGATATATCGTCATCAAGCTTCAATACCTAAAACCACAAAACGCTTTTGTACATTATATTATTTTGTGTTTTTAAAATCTTTAACAGAAAAAAAATCAAGATTAGTTAGAAATGTTTCATGTCACCGGACTAACTTTTGAAGACAACGTAATTGTCATAATATTTCACCACATTTTCCAAAAGGAACCAAAGATTGGGACTCAATAATTAACTAGTATAGCCATTAAACCATTGAAAACGTGTATTTGCGTGTCCTCTACTGTATTACTGTATTTCATCGACCATATTTGCATCCTGCGCGTTTCATATTCACAAAAGTACAAAAATTTCAAAGTCGCTGTCGTAAAGGAAGACAAAAAGCGCAAAGTATTTTTATATTTCTATGCTAACTAACATTTGTTCAGCAGAAATCAAAAGAAATTCAAAGCGGCCGGTCTGGACTTGGCAAATAAAAGCCAGCGAAAACAGGGTACTTTCGCATGTTTTCAAAAAGCGATTAAACGGGTGCTAATGTAATAATTTTCTTGAACCTCCAATTCAAGAAATATCAAAATTAATTTGCGTTTCACACCTTTGAAGGAAAACTAAACTTAGGAATATTAACAATTTTGTGTTGTGTTTGGTGGTTTCCAAGCAGCGAGCTCGTCAAATAATGCAATTTTCGATTCTGGCCAAGCGCAAATTTCCTAGGCTTTTTGCCACTTTGACTGTTGCAAGCTCTAAAAATACATTTTAATGTAATTCCAAAAACTAAAGTCGTTTCATTTACTTATGACCCAAGACAGTTTACATGGCAAAGTTTGAGGGAAAACTTTTTTTCCCACCCGAAATGCAGTGGACCGCTTTTACAGACACTGCCTCTTAACAGGCGAAGTTCCTTGAAGTAAGTTTTCATCGCTTAAAGCTCTTCTTTTTCCACCATATATCGTGGCAACTGAGTATTCTTCGAAAACCTTTTCCTTCCATTCGGAATCTTTTAAATTTGTGTTATTATTACGATAACGAAAACCAAGCACATGGCGAGTGCAGCAGCCATTTTGTTTAGGTAACAGCTAAAATTTTATATTCTTGTCCGTGTGACAAACCGCTCTCTCATAGTACCTCTAAAAATACTAAATATATGCATAGTAGACGGATTTTGATTAGTTTAACTTTTCTGTGCAGACAACAAGTAGTCCCTCTTTTCTCTCTCAGGAAGCTTTTTATAAATTAACAATAAGGGACTTTCTAGGTGTGGCAGGGGAGGCTTGGTGTACATGCGCAAAATCATGGCCGGTTTTTGCCGGCACGGGCATTAATAGGTAAATCAATGGCGTCCAAATTTATAAGTTTAGGTCGGGTTTTTTCCTGATGTACCTTTGCGCGTATTGCGTATTTGCGCTTTGTTTTTTTTGTGAGATTCACTGCGCGATACTGATTGTTGTTTAGTTGTTGTGCCCGGGTCTCATGTATTTCTCTGTATTAGATTTGACTTATTCAATGAACGATTCGAGTGGCTTTTAATTATTTCATTTTCTAACAATATCCTCATACTTTCTCGCTCCTTACGCATTATTTTCGCAATCATCCAACGATGTAGTAGTGCCTATAACGATTTTTGTTTTATTTTGTTATCTAAAGCTACACATCATGTATTGAACGTCTGCGAAAAAAATTTATGATTTCAGCAAAACGTGATTTTTTTATGATTTTTTTAAAGTCTTCGAAATTTGCCGCCATTTTGGTCCACCATTCGCATTAGTCTTCTCTCGGTCCCTCTCGGTTAACAAAGGATCCGTGACGTAGATTAAGGAACACGTAACTTCAAACAAAGGAACACGTGACTTCAAACAAAGGAACTGTGACGTAGATTAAGGAACATGTGAGCCCGTTAGCCTTCTTAACAGCGGGACGGGTATACCGCAAAAATTTCGATTTTGAAGATTTGAAATATTCATAAAAAATTCGCGTTTTGGGCAAAGCGCGAAATTATTTCGCAGAGGTTCCTTGCGTCATGTTTGCATTCAGATGAGAAAATAAAAAATTAAACGTTATGGGCACTTAAAAAAAACAATCGAACAATCGCTTTCAGTGTCACTGCAGTAGAGGAAATCAATAGGAAAAATACTAATCGAATTCAGGAAGTCAGAAACTCCTGAGAAGCGCTAGCTTGCGTGGCAGGCGCTAAAAACGGGATGGGAAAGGAGGTTATGGGAGGGGGAGGGGGACGGCGTGAAGCGCGGAGAGAGGGTTTACCTTACGCGCTTCGCACGCACCCCAAATCCGCCCTTCCCCTCCCCTGTCTTGTGCCTGACCCGCAGGCAAGAGAAGCGCCGTCGCATCAAAAGGAAAAAGGAAAACAAAGTGTTTAGCCAGCATTACAATGGTCAGCTGTGTTCTTGAAAAGCATAAAGCGAGGTAAAATGATCTACTGACACCTTTTCTCAAATCGACTTTAGTTGGTATCTGGTATCAATAGCTATACACAAAGAAAAATTAAATATTGGAGCCAGACGCTCTTAGCAACCAAAAATATAGCTAGACCTCCCTCTGAGATATAGGGCAATTTGCCCTATATCTCAGAGGGAGGTCTTGTAACTTCCAGCATGCCAATGTAATGAAATCCCTTCTGAACACTATTTCTGTTCCACGTAAAGCGTGAACTTTTGCACCAAGGCGTTATAATCTTTAGGCGTGAAAATTCATTTCATGCACGTTTTTAATTATCTTTATGAGGGTTTTAGAGATCTTGCTGCGGTTTGACAGGAAATTGCTTGTGAGATGTAGCTTTGAAACAAAAACTCTTTATGGTTTTTATGAAGTATCTTCATGATGGGCACAATAAATTTAATGAAGGGTCCTGGCATTAGAAACAGCACAATAACAGAAAAAGTCAGCCGCCTAGATATCTGCAAAACAAGAAATTTAGATTTTCGTTGGTTTTGTACGACTGAATATTAAACAGCGCGGACGAGTATGAAAGTCAACTCTGTCCGGAAATTTTCACGGTATATTCAAGCTAAGCGAAATGTAGCGATTCGGTAATTATGATTGTAGTCACAACATTCATAAGTAGCTCAGAACTGAAACACCGCGACCTGGGTACGAATATAAACATTGTTTTGCGGTAAACAGGACAACCATGTCGGCGTTGTATAATTATTGAACTTGAAGTTCGGTGTAACACGTAGTTCGTATTAAAGACGGCTATTGCTAAATGTGGATTTCCTCTGTTTACCTGTCTGTTACAGCTCACACAAAGAAAATAGGAAGCGAAATTATTGTTGACAGCATTTTTTGGATAACAGCTGTAATAATTTTATTGTAATGTTTGCTTTGTTGCACACAACAAATACTCCAACCTGGGTGAACCAGAGAGAATATATAACAATTTGCCTAGATTTCACGTAAGTCACAAAATATTGATTAATGTTATATATCCCTTGAGCGCTCAGGCATACGGGGATGCCAGGACTCAAACCTGGGAGAACCAGAGAGAATATATAACAATTTGCCTAGATTTCACGTAAGTCACAAAATATTGATTAATGTTATATATCCCTTGAGCGCTCAGGCATACGGCGATGCCAGGACTCAAACCTGGGTGAACCAGAGAGGATATATAACATTTGCCTAGATTTCACGTGTGTCTCAAAATATTGATTAATGTTATATATCCCTTGAGCGCTCAGGCATACGGCGATGCCAGGACTCAAACCTGCATGGGTGAACCAGAGAGGATATATAACATTTGCCCACATTTCACGTGCGCCACAAAATATTGATTAATGTTGTATATCCCTTGAGCGCTCAGACATACGGCGATGCCAGGACTCAAACCTGGGTGAACCAGAGAGGATATATAACATTTGCTTAGATTTCACGTAAGTCACAAAATATTGATTAATGTTATATATCCCTTGAGCACTCAGGCATCAATTCGCGGCGATGCCAGGACTCAAACCTGGGAGAACCAGAGAGGATATATAACATTTGCTTAGATTACACGTACGTCTCAAAATATTGATTAATGTTATATATCCCTTGAGCGCTCAGGCATACGGGGATGCCAGGACTCAAACCTGGGTGAACCAGAGAGGATATATAACATTTGCCCAGATTTCACGTGCGCCACAAAATATTGATTAATGTTGTATATCCCTTGAGCGCTCAGACATACGGCGATGCCAGGACTCAAACTTGGGTGAACCAGAGAGGATATATAACATTTGCCTAGATTCTATGTGCGTCTCAAACTATTGATTAATGTTATATATCCCTTGAGCGCTCAGGCATACGGCGATGCCAGGACTCAAACCTGGGTGAACCAGAAAGGATATATAACATTTGCCTAGATTTCACGTGCGTCTCAAAATATTGGTTATTTAATTTCCAAAATTAATTTTCATCATATTCCTGAGTGACACAGAAGGGATATAGAACGTTACCTGAATGGCGAATTAAGCCGAGCAACAGCAACATCCAGATCGTCCTTGTAAACTCTCCGATCAAAAAACCCGCCATTGTTTTACGCTGCAAGCTGAACCGTGGTAGAAGAGTCGTAGAAACGCCGCATATCTTCGAATTTAGAACAAACCAGTCTCTCAAATCTCTTACCGTAGGCAGCTCAAATCGTCGAATGTCAAAGACATCCATCGATGCACTCGCGGGAAGGATGACCCAATTTTCTCGCTCTTCTCATATATATATATATATTTTTATTGAAATCCAACCTCCTAAAATGTCAAAAAGCAATCGAACCCCTCAAAAATGACAGGCTGACCTCCACAGGAGTTTGTACACAATCTGATAACGTACAAGGTTTAATTGTCAAACGCTGCAGCTATCCGGAAACCGCAAATCATATACGATGACGGCTGCTAAGCAGGCCTATGATGTCACTTCATAGCAACCAGACCTTACGTTTTTTTTAACTTCCGGATCACTCTGGCTCGTTATGGGTGTGCAGCGAGCGCGGCCAGCAGCAAAAAGACTTTTGAAATGTTTTACAGTTGCAACCACTATTTTATTTCTTACTTTCTAACTGAATCAGCAGCTCAACTAACAACAGCATTGCAACAAACAAATGCTCCTTCTTGTATCTTTATCCTAGATGCCGTTTTAAATTAGGTTCTGTTTTAAACCAACATTTGGCACATTACTTGTTAATTTACAACGACTGTTATGTGATGTAAAGCAGAGAAAATGAAGCATTAATTTGCCTTCTTCTGGCAAAGAATAACTGGGGCGGCATGCTTCGGAAATAGTGGTTTGGTATCGCAGAGTAAGTCGTTCCACTTGCCCGCTCTGCTTTCTGCACCAAACATGTTTCCACATTTTTCTTTCAGATCGTTTGGTTCCCCTCTAAACCAAGCAGTGTATCCTTTCGCCAGTAGAGTATCATCAATCCAGTAGAACTTATGGTCGGCTTTGCGGACAAAACCGAGCCACACACCCAAATCTCCGATATCTGTGACTTTTTTTTGTTTCTTTACCAGGTTGAATATGAAGTTATTCTCGGCAGCTGATCTGATTATAGCGAGATCTCCTCCAAGCATCTGACATGTTCGTCGCGCATCGCTCCATTTCATGGTTGGAATATTGATGATGAGGAAGCGGGAATTTCCATAGCGGTGAACCCAACCGTTGTCTGGACAAACTGAAACGAAGGAAACATCCAGTTTATGATAAACCATTCATTTACCCACAATAAAACTTAACCATGCTTAACACATTCACGCTAATGAGGTTTTCGTCTTTCAACACCGAAGAGGAACGTAATTTAAATTTGAAACTTTTGAAAACGCAATTTACCTTTGAACCCCCAGTTGTTGATGTTAAAGGTTTGATCCCGCATCGGCTGAGGGGTTTTGTCGCGAAGGGCTGAATTAGCGGTGGTATTATTGCCTTTAACAGAACTGCTCAAACCAAGGATAAAAAAAATGAAGAAGAAATTCGGCATTTTTTGAAACATTCGTCTTCTTGTGAGCCTCGAGGATTGAAAGTGTTCTCTTGATGATCCTTGGTGATTAATGAGTTGCCGCTGCGGCAGTTCAAGTTTCTAAAATTTAAACAGCTTTTTCTTCACGGCCCTTCTTTAACAATCAGGAGGGAGGCGTCTCTAGGCAAAACATTTGTCGAATCATCACAGTGTGACGTCAAGTCATAGATAATTGATTTTCAAAATGGCGGGTACATTTGTGTTACGTTATCTCAGTGTTCCAAAAACTATGGAATTTCCAACGGTTTGGATGATTCATTTACTTTATTCCAGATGTTCCTCAGGATTCTAAAAATATAAGAGACCTGTTTCGCTCCAGGGGGCGGGAAGATGATAGACCCTGGGAACGAGGTTGGATAGTTTCTAGTAGCACAGAGCACAGGCAGGAGGCAGACCAATCGTGATGTGTGAATCACATCAAGCACAGTAATGAAATATATACGATTTGTCACGGAATTGAGAAGCGATAGAAAAATCGAAAATATTACACAATAAAGTCTTCTCACCTTTACTTTATTGTCTCTTGATGTATCCTGAGCGGTTTAAATGCATTTTTACCACTTTTGTCACTCGCCCCACTATCCACTATAAAAGAAGGGAAGGCTGGAGACCTTTGAGCGAACCCTCGACACGAGAAAGCCAATAAATTCTAAACAATTCAACTCAAGCTCCCCGAATTGCCACCAGTGAGGCCGCAGGTTAAATGTCTACCCGTGCGATTCGTGCTAGCTTCCAAATTCCCTTTCACGGGCTCTAAAAGGGCTCCGTTTTGGAGCGATTCTGGCCATCTTCGCTTCGCCATTGTTCGAACACTAAAGCTTAGCGACCGCGTCACAGAGACAAAATGACATTCACCCGAGGGGAGGGTCGTTACTTTTGCCCTCGCGCAAATTTTCGGGGGAGCTGGTGTGTGTAATTCGAACGGAAACCACACGCGTGACTCTTTAGAATGGAAAGGTCCGATTTATGACAATTTCCCATCCGTGCGCTAAAAGGGGCGGACAAATCGTCACTTATATAAAATCGTCCATTACAAAAATACAGTTTCAAACGACTAGTTCTTCTAGATATAACAATAAAATAACATTCGCACTACATCGAGAAAGGTGCAACAAGAAAGAACAATTCTTCACGGCAGATTTTTGATCACGTGCTAGGCAACGAGATCTGTCAACAGAACGAATTTCATTTGAACGCCTGAACAATTATTTTGAACGGCTTGCAGTGAACGGCCGAAACAGAACAAAAATTTCGAACGGCTGGCTGTGAACGGCTTTGGAAAAATGTCGAGTGGAGTGAGTTAGAAAGCGGACGAAACCAAAATAGGTCACTTTATGTAAACAACGGCTCCAAGTGCCAGCGTCACGCAAAATTCATGTTTCAAATTCTTTCTGAACTTCATGTTTACCAATTGTGAAGATAAATCTTGAATGAAACTAAATATAATAATCGATGTCATACAGCGGGGAAACGTACGTAGCAGAAAAGATAGAAAACAAATTTAGCCCTTTTAAGTTTGTTGTAGTTGTCAGGAATAAGTGCACCGAATTTGCATATGTCAAAAGGGTGATTTGAAACCTGAATACAGAATATGCGCTGCCATGAATTCTCTGTTTTCCTTGCAGTTTCGCTGGCCACAATTAAGGTTTTCCAAATTCTACAAGCGTTAAATATAATCCTCGCACCCGCACTTCACGTAAGTCTTCACGTGTTCCACTTTACAAATGTGCACCAACAGTCAACGACATACAAGACTATCCCAATACTCAGTGCACTCCCTATCATCAAACCCTAAACTGACGTGCATGAAGATTTTCCAAGATATTTTCATTCCAATACGCCTAATACAACGACGCCCAAGTATACGCTCCCACAGCGTCTTGTTATTTTAAAAAGAGACTTTTCTTTTGATCTTGATGAAAAATTGCACTTTATCAAAGCGCTTTGCATCAGGCAATAAATTAAAAACCGAGATCTACAGTTTTAAAATGTTTCAACGGACAGATCACGCGTTTCCTAAATCCGTGACAAACAAATAAAACTTTTGCGGTTTCAAGTTTCAAAAGTTTCAAGTTTCAAGTTTAAAACTTTTGCGGTTTCAAGTTTCCGTTCGAATTACACGCACCGGCTCCCTCGACGGTGTCAATTTGCGCGAGGGCAAAAGTAACGACCCTCCCCTCGGGTGAATGTCATTTTGTCTCTGTGACGCGGTCGCTAAGCTTTAGTGTACAGCCGTTAGGATCGCGGACAATGGCGAAGCGAAGATGGCCAGAATCGCTCCAAACGGAGCCCTTTTAGAGCCCGTGAAAGGGAATTTGGAAGCTAGCACGAATCGCATGGGCAGACATTTAACCTGCGGCCTCACTGGTGGCAATTCGGGAGCTTGAGTTGAATTGTTTAGAATTTATTGGCTTTCGCGTGTCGAGGGTTCGCTCAAAGGTCTCCAGCCTTCCCTTCTTTTATAGTGGATAGTGGGGCGAGTGACAAAAGTGGTAAAAATGCATTTAAACCGGTCAGGATACATCAAGAGACAATGAAGTAAAGGTGAGAAGACTTTATTGTGTAATATCTTCGATTTTCCTATCGCTTCTCAATTCCGTGACAAATCGTATATATTTCATTACTGTGCTTGATGTGACTCACACATCACGATTGGTCTGCCTGTGCACAGAGTATTCAAAAGCGTCATATTTGGATTGGAAACCCATTAGGGACGGACCATTTAATAATTGTGGGGTGGGGGTTGGGCAATTTCTTCTGAGCATGAATTTTTTTTTCAGCATCACTATTTGCAAGAATTTTTTTACCTTAATGCTTGAATTTTTTTTTTTCAGGTGCTTTCTTGTGCACATATTGTTTTCTCTTAAATTTCTTCTGCAGGAATTTTTTTTTTGGTAATTGCCCAACCCCCCCCCCCCCCCCCCCCCGCACAAAAATTAAATGGTCCGGCCCTTATCAAGTTGCTAACAAGTCGACGGAGTTCGTTCTTCTGTTAACGTTTTCGGGGAGCTCGTGCAGTGATGCGAAGATATTCTGATTCCAGAGTAGGAGGCTTAGCACATGGTATATTAAGCTTGGTGTGTGCCGAGTTTCAATCCTTCCGTGCTTGTGGTTCGTCTCATCAATCCCTTCAAAGTCAATGGATTTGCATGTGGAGAAGACACGTACCACTAAAAGCTTGATTAACATTACTGGTCCTAGTTGGCACCAGAGGTCGTTAGCGGTAAGTGTTGAAATTTTTTACTTACATGTATGTAATAGCAGATACTTTATATAACATTTGTTCCTGAATTACCGTCAGTGAACACTCCTTGAGTCAAAAATCAACAATACTTTTGAAATTTTGGATCTGCTATACAGGTCTCAGTGTACAACAGTACTGTACATCTGTACATCATGTCCACGTGGTTAAGTTTGGTTAATCTACCTCTTTTATGAAACAAAAACTGATGTTAAGCTTAAAAACTTTTGATTGTTGGGTTAATGATTCAGTCTGGAAACCATGAATTTGCATATGGACCGTTTGCTAGCAATAGATTTCATGGTACTTCTTGTGCTAAATATTTACTTATAAGTATATTATTGCACATAGCACTAGTCGTGGAAACTGAAATAAGTGACATGTAAATACCTTCATATGAATCGATAAGGTTCCTCAGAAAACTGATACAATAATAATAATAATATAATTGTTGTTACTATACAATACAATATGAATATTTTGAAATTCAGTTTATGCAACAATTAATCCCAAATGTTCTGGAAGAATCATTTGCTTGAACTGTAATATCAAGGTTTTTGTATGAGACGTTGGGTGGCAACCAGTGAGTAATTACAAAACAGGGTATAAATGGTATTCGTTCCTAGAGGGCTACTCAACGACTACGGTTTCCTTCAGTGATATCAGTAAGCTTTACCAGTTTGGAGATCACATGAGAGTACTCGTTCCTAAAAACCACTTTTCAAAATGAAACGTCTCACTTGTTCAAGGTGATCATGGTCATTTCCAAATTTTGATGTTAGTGATCTGTCAAATTCTTTATATTTCCAAAGACCTTGTGTTCTTACCATTTGAAATTCATGTGAGTAATCAAATGAATCAGACATATAAGTCTTTTTAAGATTTGGTCTACATAGATTGCTTTTCACTTTCTGTAGGTTCATCAAGTGTATTTATTACTACAAATCTGTGTTGTTCAATGGTTTAAATGCTTGGTCAAAAGCACTGTCATCATCACTGTCACTATTCATTATAGGCATTATAAATAATCCATTAAAGCATTAGAATGTTTAAACCTGGACAAAATCAAACGATTAAATCATCTTGCTTCTTCAACAGAAATGCTTCGTTGTACGAACCATCTCTACGGTTATTCCAAAGGAAAGAATGTATTGAATGGACAAAAATTGTTAGGAAGCTAAACGTGCACTAAAATACGATCCATTTTAAGACATTTAAGAGAAATTGTCAAAAATTTAACTATTATTAGCAAGGACGATGAACTTACTTTCTTTAAGATCTTTGAACTTCTTGCTCAGTCGCAGGAGATGCTCGAATGAATCATTTCTTTCCAGTGAATATCTCTTAAGCCAAATTGCATATTTTATTGATCACCTCATTAACTAAATTGTCTCACTTTATTATGTTAACACAAAAACATCTCGGGGACTTAAATGATTAAAAAGCCAAACAACTAAAATTTTTTGAAATCCAGGAATATCAAAAATATCACGCTGGTTTTTGCCATTTTGCCAGGAGCGAACGGTAACAGATCCAATCTCGGTTTCGTCCTTCCATTGATCCTCAGTTTACCAACTACCTTCTTGAACTTCCCCTTGCCTCTTGTCGTTTTATACTTGCATATTGCATTTCAACATTCGTGTTGAATCATGATTCAACACCAGAGTCTTCAAGTAAATATTTCGAGCATTACCTGATAACTAAAACGGAGTCCATTTCTAGATTATCTGAGCAGAGGAAAACAAAAGAATCACGATTGTTATATCTGCGTGTGGATTTTGGAAGTTTAGAGCCTTTAATTTTGATCAAAATAAACAAACAAAAGGCAATTAAGTTTGTCTCTGATGGTTTCTTAATCTCACATTTCGTCCGAAGCTTGCTATAGTTCATGACAGTAGTCACTATTTGCCGTTATTCAGAAAAGAAGGGTAAGTATAACTGCAGAATAGCCTGGAAAATCCAAGGAACCTCAATCAGTAATATATGTTGCAATATATTTCTTTAATTCACGCCCTTAAACGGAATCCTGTTAAAACGAAAGTGGAAACAACTCTCCTTAGAAGATGGTCAATTTCAACCACGATAATATTTTTTAACTTTTTCTTTTCACATTATTTTTCTTCCTTTTTCGCTTCTCACGTTACGAATTGAACAATGGAGGCGTTACGTATTCTCGTCCATTAGACACAGCCGCTAATGGACCCATTAACTGTTCAGCGGTTTTAAATTAACCAAATGACAGCTAACTAATTTCAAATTCATTTGTAATGTTTCAACACCTGAATAATGTGCAATGGAAGAAAAGAGCTTACTATATAGATTAAAAATAAAAACAGCCTGAAATAGGACAGTGTAACAGGGATTTGGTGTCATTTCTAAAACCAAAAATGTTTTTGTATTAACAGGAATCTAAAAATATAGTCCTTAACTGCCCTAGTGTATCAAAAGTGAGGACGAGAGTCTCTGTCATAGATGGACTGGGTCCGAATGGAACTCAACTTTTATTTTGTTGCGTGTTAGTTGGATTTTAAAGGGCACTGTCCCAGCTGAAATATAGTGTTTTCATGATAATGGTCACGAGCTTACTTTAAGCTTTCATTATTATCTTGAAATTGGAAGAAACCATCGCCAAAAGTGATAGAAGCAAAGAATTATGAACTAAACAGTCAAGTTTTTGCCTTCCCAAAACTTCCTTAAACTGTTTGTACTATAGTTTAATTTACCTTTACTTAATATATTGTGTTTCAGTGTGGGGATCGACATATTAGAGTAAATCGTGTTATTATTCTGTAAAAGAAGATAATAAAAATGATATCGAAAGCTTCTTTCGATTCTCACACTGATGTTGCTTTCAAAGAACAGGATATTTTGAAATTCTCTGAAATTTATTTATGTCAAATAGGTAAATTTATGTATCTACTTAAAAGAGGTTTACTTCCTAATTATTTTCGTGATATGTTTACTCTTGCAAGCCAGTTACATTCTCATTATACTAGAAATTGGAAGCCTTTTTACATACCTCCCTGTGGAACTAATATTCGAAACTTCTCAATTCGGTTTCAAGGACCTAAGTTTTTCAACTCGTTAAGTCATGAAATTCAAAACAGTGAAAGCATCCGTTTGTTTGGCAAAAGACTTAAAAAATTCCTTCTTTCCTAGTCAAAAATACTCTTTTAGAGCTACACACTTCTTTTTTCCTTTCCTTATTTTTTTAAAATAATACGTTTTATATTTCATGCTGTCCCCATAATTCGTATGATGTACGTATTACCCTATAATATTGTCAGGAAGCCTATAGTTCATAAGCCCCCGGCTTCTATATAGGCTTCCTTGTCAATACCACCTTAAACATTTTGTAGTCTATCGTCTTTAAGTTATTATAAATTTCTAGTGAATTGTATTATTATTATTATTATTATTATTATTATTATTATTATTATTATTATTATTATTTTATATTTTATATGTGGTCAATGGCAAATAAATGAATGAATGAATGAATGAATGAATGAATGAATAACGACTAGAAAAGTCAAAATGTCACAAGAATGGCAAGTTTGATTTCTTGACCGCCTGTCAATAAATCAAATTGCATGAACTGTTAAATCCACTTCAATCCTTGCGATCCTGCACTTTATCTCCAAACTACTGCTTTTGGTTTGCTCTATAGAAACGTTTATCCCACTATATAAGTTGTATATTTGGTGGCATTTAGCGATGTAGCGTGGAAAAGACTAGTAAGCGAAATTCTGATATTTCGGCGGGACAGTGTACCTTTAACTGTGCGTTTCTTTTTTCTTTATCTTCTTTTTCTGCGGTATAAAAATTTCCTTAAACCGAACGAAACATGTACTGTATGCGAGAAGGAAAACTTCGGTTCGTAATTAAAATGTTCTTTATATTTTCTAGACTTTGAAATCTCCGCATAAAGGTATATTTTCCTTTTTCAAAACTTATCCAATACATGTTGCGTTTCAAGCAAATTATTCGAGCGACAGAACACAAAAGCAGAGTATTGTATAAGCGTGTTCTATTTGGCACCAAACGGAACTTTAGATTGTGTTGTGTATGTTTCGTATTCCAAAGATCAAAATCATGAATGAGAATCATGAAAGGTCAGGAGGAACGAAACAGAGCTTATCCAGATCTCAAGGTCTTTCTAGAATGGTTTTAAATTGGATATGATCCTCGGCGTTATCTGCTACATTACTTTGGGTCTCTGAATTTCATATTATGTCCGCTCGCTGATTTTGTCTGTGATTATCTATTATTCCGAGGAGAAAGAAAGTTCAGACGAAAAGCTAAATTTGAAAAAGTTAAGTCTATTAGGAATCTCAATTTGTAAATTCGATTTACACGAATCATGTCTTGTTTGTTTGCGTTAGCCAGGGTCTATTTTAACGTGAAAAAATCAGGTGTGCTAAACACAAAGATTTGTAAATAGGTAGCAAACACGCTCATGGATTATTCAAACGTGTCTAACAATAAGCTGAAAATGACCTTTTATTAACTTTTTGCTTGATGTTCTTTAAAAGAAGGACTCAGACGAATCGTTTTTTTTTTTTTTCATTTGTTTGAATAGCGGCAATGGCAGAGAAATATCGAGAAATATATATTTGTGAAGCCTAGTATTATTAATATGTTATATTTCCCTTTTCCTTAAGGAATCAATAACGATTTCAAAAAATTTTGCCAAAAAGCGAATTAAAGTGAAATCATTGTGAAATTACAGGTACCAGTGAGGAAACCTTTTAGTTCAATATTTCGTCCCATAACGCTTCTCATCTTATGTTACGAATCGTATAATGAAGACGTTACTCGTTGTTAGACACAGAGGACTGCCCAATGGATCCATAATTTTGAAACAAAACAAAGGATCCTGTAGTGGTTTCTTCCTATTCAGTTTTTCTAACTTGAAGTTTCTTAAACTTGCAAATGCATTTATTTATGTGACTAGACTGAATAAACTGAATCTGTAAAAATATCGGCGATCGTGCATTTATGTTTGCAACACCAAAGCTTTAGAATGACTTGCCAAGACAGATAAGAGAATCTATTCTCACTGGGGCCATCTCGCACAAACGCCCCAAATCTCTTCGGAATTCAAGGATAAAAATTCCCGCGCGCTCGTAGTCCCCCGGGTGTTCTGTTTCACACAGGTTTTGTATAAATAGGCCTGTTTTGGCCTGTTTAATTCCCCTTTCGTTAAACGTTCGCCAGTCGTTAGCTTGGCGTGTTTTCTCTTGCCCGGTCATCGCTGCGCCATCTTCGAAGGTTTTCTTCGTTCTTCGTTCTTCGTTCTCCACGCTGGACCAAGTCCCTGCAGCGGCCGTCGAGCCTCCAGCTGTCGTGCCTCCAGCTCCAGCCAACGCTGCCGGTGATAACAACGCACAGAACGCTAACGACAACGTGGTTCCTGTGCCCCAACCTGCGGCTCTGGTGGTTAGTGTTCAGTCAGTTGTCCTTGTATCCGTCCACTTCGCCCGTTTTTCGGGCTAGGCGTTGTTGGTCTTTTAGCTTGGTTCTCGCTTCTGTATTAGGTTAGTTCTCGTTTTTGTACTACTAGTTTGGTTTTCGCATCTGTGTACAAGCTTACAGTTTTCGCGTCGGTGTTACAATTTTATTTTCGCGTCTGAGTTACAACTTTAGTTTTGGCGTCTGTGTACAAATTTGGTTTTCGCGTCCGTGTACAATTTTAGTTTCTCGTCTGTGTGGCAAGTTTAGTTTTCGCGTCTATGCTACCAATTTAGTTTTCGCATCTTTGTTACAACTTAATTTTCCGTCTGTGTGACAACTTAAGTTTTCCGTCTGTGCGGCAAGTCTGTGTGACATATTTAATTTTCGCGTCTGTGTGACAAAATTTTGTTTTCCGTCTGTGTGACAAGTCTGTGTGACAAATTTGGTTTTCGCGTCTACGTGACAAATTTAGCTTTCGCGTCTGTGTGCCAACTGTAGTTTTCTGTCTGTGTTACAAGTCTGTGTGGCAAACTTAGTATTCGCGTCTGCGTGACAAATTTAGTTTTCCGTCTGTGTGACAAGTTTGAGTTTCGCGTCTGTGTGACAAATTTAGTTTTCGCGTCTGTGTGTCAACTTAAGCTCTCCGTCTGTGTGACAAGTCTGTGTGACGTATTTTATTTTCGCGTCTGTGTGACAAATTTAGTTCTTCGTCTGTGTGACAAGTCTGTGTGACCAATTTAGTTTTCGCGTCTGTGTGACAAATTTAGCTTTCGCGTCTGTGTGACAACCTTAGTTTTCCGTCTGTGTGACAAGTCTGTGTGACATATTTTAGTTTTCCGTCTGTGTGACAAATTTAGCTTTCGCGTCTGTGTGACAACTTAAGTTCTCCGTCTGTGTGACAAGTCTGTGTGACATATTTTAGTTTTGCGTCTGTGTGACAAATTTAGTTCTTCGTCTGTGTGACAAGTCTGTGTGACAAATTTAGCTTTCGCGCGTCTGTGTGACAACTTTAGTTTTCCGTCTGTGTGGCGAGTCTGTGTGACAAATATAGCTTTCGCGTCTGTGTGACAACTTTAGTTTTCCGTCTCTGTGGCGAGTCTGTGTGACAAATTTAGTTTTCACGTCAAGTCTGTGTGACAAATTTAGTTTTCGCGTCTGCGTGACAAATTTAGCTTTCGCGTCTGTGTGCCAACTGTAGTTTTCTGTCTGTGTTACAAGTCTGTGTGGCAAACTTAGTTTTCGCGTCTGCGTGACAAATTTAGTTTTCCGTCTGTGTGACAAGTTTGAGTTTCGCGTCTGTGTGACAAATTTAGTTTTCGCGTCTGTGTGTCAACTTAAGCTCTCCGTCTGTGTGACAAGTCTGTGTGACGTATTTTATTTTCGCGTCTGTGTGACAAATTTAGTTCTTCGTCTGTGTGACAAGTCTGTGTGACCAATTTAGTTTTCGCGTCTGTGTGACAAATTTAGCTTTCGCGTCTGTGTGACAACTTTAGTTTTCCGTCTGTGTGACAAGTCTGTGTGACATATTTTAGTTTTGCATCTGTGTGACAAATTTAGCTTTCGCGTCTGTGTGACAACTTAAGTTCTCCGTCTGTGTGACAAGTCTGTGTGACATATTTTAGTTTTGCGTCTGTGTGACAAATTTAGTCCTTCGTCTGTGTGACAAGTCTGTGTGACAAATTTAGCTTTCGCGCCTGTGTGACAACTTTAGTTTTCCGTCTGTGTGGCGAGTCTGTGTGACAAATATAGCTTTCGCGTCTGTGTGACAACTTTAGTTTTCCGTCTGTGTGGCGAGTCTGTGTGACAAATTTAGTTTTCGCGTCAGTGTGACAGATTTAGCCTTCCGTCTGTGTCACAAGTTTGGGTTTCCCGTCTGTGTGTCAGCTTAGTTTTCGCGTCTGTGTGACAACTTTAGTTTTCCGTCTGTGTGACAAGTTTAGTTTTTGAGTCTGTGTGACGAATTTAGTTCCCGCGTCTGCTTGTCAACTTTGGTTCCCCGTTCGTGTGACAAGTCTGTGTGACAAGTTTAGTTTTCCCGTCAGTGTGACAAGCTTTAGTTATCGCGTCTGTGTTTTAGTCTTCCCGTTCCTGTTTGTGTGACGGTTTTTGGGCCTCCCCGTTAGTTTTTACGGGGGTCGACAATACCGTCGTCCCGCGTCCAGGCCCCTATCCTGGAGGTCCATCTGGTCGCGATGGACGTTTCAGGCCACAGCACTACCGGCCAGGAACCTTTGCCCGACGCTGTTTTAATTGTAGAAGAGTTGGTCATTTTGCTAGGGATTGCCCATTAGTCTCCAAGGCTGTTTAAAAGTTACGTTTCTTTGCCATATATTGGAGTTTCAGTGCCTTTGATCGTTTGCCTTGTTAGATATTTCTGTGTTCTTCTGTATGAAGTCCACGCCTCATTTAAGTTTGCTTCGTCTATTATTTTGTGTTTGTTTCGCTTGCCTTAAGCTAACCGCTGGTATGCCTTCGATGGGGTCTTCTTATACCCTTAATTGCTCTGTCCCTGGACGGGGTATTTCGGGGCTGCTTCGCGGTTGGCTTTTCCCCTTTTCTATATCATGTTTCATTGGCGCCTTTTTTCGTTGTCCTTTTGTTTTAGGCGCCCCCGTGCAAAACCTCGTTATGATTTTCGCCCGGACGAAGTCCCGTCAAATTTTGTTCAGTGGTGCAATTTAAAAGGGGAAGAGCCTCGCGTTGCAGGCCCTAACCCCTCGCTCTATATGGTTTCCAAGGGAATCGTTCATGCCACTCCTCAAGGTGTTATTTTCCGAGATCCCAGTAGTTTTGTGGCTGGGAAACTGACTCGATCGGCACCAGTCTTACTGGAAGTTCATTCTGTCAGAACACCCAAAGAAAGATGAGATTTTATCCTACATCGTCCGGGGGGTCGACATTTCATTCCGGTTTTCCATAGTTTGTATTAGTTTTGCCTTTCACTGTTTTGTGGCTTCATATCTTTAAGGTCGTAAAGTTTGCAATAGAGCTTTTTGAGTTATGGGGAGAGATACGGTCATCTGTGTATTTTGTTGGGACCTTACCACCCTGCCTAGCTTTCGGGAGTAGCAGCCGTAGGGCTCGCTTCTTCCCATATCTTATCCTTGCCTGGGGCGTTTGGGAGTGAGGGCTCCCAGTGTGAATATATTATTATTCTCACTGGGCCATCTCGCACAAACGCCCCAAATCTCTTCGGAATTCAAGGATAAAAATTCCCGCGCGCTCGTAGTCCCCCGGGTGTTCTGTTTCACACAGGTTTTGTATAAATAGGCCTGTTTTGGCCTGTTTAATTCCCCTTTCGTTAAACGTTCGCCAGTCGTTAGCTTGGCGTCCCTCCCTCCTCCCCGCAGCGATGACCATTGTTCCCATCCTAGCTAGCTCCCGCTCCTTTACGCCTCCGGGCTCGCTTCTTCCGATATCTTATCCTTGCCTGGGGCGTTTGGGAGTGAGGGCTCCCAGTGTGAATATATTACTAATTGAGTTAGAATATTATTTTTGTTCTTTTAAATTTATCGCATTTATATTTATGATATATTTTTTGTATGTTATTTCCATTTTATTGTAAGTTATTGTGTTAAGGCGCATTTGAATATATTTATATAGAATTTGCGCCATATAAGTCAGTAAATTATTATTACTAGTAGTAATTGGAAATTAGGGAAGTGCGTTCGACAGGGTGGGGTGATGGTACGAGGGGTGAGGGGTGGTGAGGGCCAGTAGGCGGTGGTGGTGGTGGTGGTGGTGGTGGTGGTGGTGGTGGTGGTGGGGTGGGGGGGGGGGGGGTCCAAGGAGTGGCAGTTGTTATATCGTTGTCATATTCTCTGGATATTTTCAGTTTAGAACTATAAAATCCAAGTCTTGTTTTGTTTACATAAAATCGCTATGAAATTAATGAGCAAACACATAAAAATGGACAACAAAATCTTCTTTTTTAAAAAAAAAATATTCAAATATTCGTTAGTTTATGTTTTAAGCAAAAATAAATAATCTGATTTGCCAATAGCAGTTATTGTAAAATTTGACATCTACAGAGGTCCATCTCTCAGTCACAGTCTTCCATCTTGTGTACCCATATGCCCAGTCACTGCCTCAGCTCAATTATCAATTATCAGATGGCTTCCATGAAAGACAGCAGCTTCCTCTTGCACTTGCATGGGCAATAACAATTCACAAAAGTCAAGGACTTACCTTGCCTAAGGCGTGGGTAGATAACCTGAGAAAAGAACAAGATAAGAGCAAAAAAAAACTTGAAGCGAGGGACAATTAAACTAAGAGTAAATCACCTTTAACACATGTTTGTCCTACTTACCTAATTGACAAAAATTATATTATTGCAAGTATTACGATAACTATTAATCGGGGGAAGCCCATTCATTCTCCTAGCTGTAAAACCATCTATAAACACGTTGGTTGGATTATAACAGAACTAATGATGGTGTTTAGCGTTATGAAATCTACTGTGCTAATGCCATTCGGTCTAGTCTGTCTTCCTCAGTCAGTCGATACTGCAAAGTATTCGATGATTTTAAACTTGTTAACCGCTCATAGGTCAGTGGCTCAATAACACATGACGATATTGTTTTTGTTTTCCTGCTAAGAGCTACATATAAGAATCCTGGAGTTTTATATTGGTCGAGTCTCACAAGTCTGAGCGCAGAGAGAAGTTGAATCTCCTAAGAAAAGCAGCTGAATTGACACATCACAACCGACGCTATCGTAGCCGGGGCGAATCGCAGCGTCTGTTTCCTAGAAAACACACCACTGCACAGTTTTCTGATATTCTGATAAGTAGCTCCAGTCATATTTTCAAGTGTAAGTTCGAATAAATCTACAAAACTTCACTTACCTTAGGGAAAACTGCGAAAAACAGCAAAGGCAGAAGAAAGCACGAAGGACGGCACGAACAAAAACAGAAAAACATGGTCTCAAGTGTCGTCTCAAGTAATTTCACTGCACTTGTAAATACCAGTTCCCGGCGGCCGAGAAAAATGATCACATGAAATCGAGGCCATCTGTGCCAGCCAGCCAGCCAGCCAGCCAGTCCAAGATGGCGTCCAAACCCTGAAATCATATGGAATCGTGATCGATACCCGCGGGACATCGTAAATCTCGCGAGAAAAAGGACTGGAATAGTGTGCGTTCTCCTTCGTCGAACGCAATTATTATTATTAGCGGAGCACTTGCCAGGCCGAAGGCCTGGCTGCGCAGCGACATACTCATAGAACCTGTGCCGTGATTTTTCATGGTCATGGCTAGCGGAATGTTTCGCGGGCGCGTGTTTGCCCGCCCGCCCGCCCGCCGTGTTGGAACAACATCCGGGATCTTGAAAGCAAGGCTTTGTTTTTCGCGCGGCCACACAGCCGTGAGCTCGGTAAACACTTTAGTTGTTTTGTTGTGTCTAGCGGAAAATTAAAGTCGTTATTTTCCTGCATTTTTTCGCGGTTTGCTACTCAAGATAGGGATACTAATTAAGGTATACTCAGAAGCCGCTTTAGTGGAAAAAGACGAGCTTCCAGGGATAAAATCTTGCTTCGAGGAACTTCATGTAATGTGGGAGATGTTTGTTTTCTACGGATTTCAGAACCAGAAGTGGAGCTTTGAATTTCCAAGCAAGCGAGGGACTTAAAGGTAAAACAGATTACAGTTGTGAGTGACTTTTTATTAGTGTTATTGTTAGTTTTGGAGAATTGATTTTAAAACGTGCTTAAATTCAGTTGTATCGATCTCTTGAATTTCATCGAAGAAAGCTCGATGAGCTATAATTAAATGGTACGCGTTTTGCTTTTAAACGTAAACTAATGGAGATTTGAATAAATTTTTTCGAAAGAAGATTGTGTTGTCCATTTTTATGTGTTTGTTCATTCATTAGATAGATTGAAAAGCGATTTTATGTAAACAAAACAAGACTTTGATTTTATAGTACAGTTCTATCTTCACTCGCATCGCCTTATGCAAATATGTTTATGCATTTTTGCAATTTTTGATTTTCAAATCAGTTTCTCGGGCAATTTTTGACAAACAAAAACTGTATTTTATTCGGAAACTAGTGGTACTAGTTATTCTAGACAGAGAAAAGTTGTTTTGTGAACTTTTGTACGGTCTATAAAAATGTACTGTGCAGACGGTCGCGTAATACTGTTTTTGAGAATTGCTATAATTGAAAATAGTCCGTTCGTCAATCTTAATTCTTGTGCTTCCAACCTTTCACCTTAGTTAAGTTTCACCTTAGTTAAGCTTGTTCAAAGTGCGACGCTGTTAGGCTTGGGCTATGTATATATATTATTATTATTGTCTCTTTTATCACAGTCTTTGCTGGTGTTCTTTTTGTGCATCAGCCGGGCGCAAACCATGCACCTAGAGCGTCAGTCACTCAAGTCAATCATTCTGTTCATACACTGAGCACCTTTATGAGGATTCGTGCAGATCCCAGCATGCAGATCTTTTGGATCTCTGTCATAGCAGCTCTCTCTGATACTTTGTTGATGTTTTCTACCATACCCTTCTTCACTGTACAATTATTGTTATTTTTATTATTATTATTATTATTATTATTATTATTATTATTATTATTATTATTATTATTACTTGGGCGGAGAAGCCCAAGTTATAAAATGCTGTTTGTTAGTGCATAAATTTGCAATCGGGCTCTAATTCGCGTGCGTAATCCATCAAACACAGTCAAGCGTAACGACGAGAAGAATACTGGTCTGCTGGCGTCTCGGCTAGCTTCAACGCTTTCTTCATAAGCTCGCCGGCGAAAATTAAATTCTAGTGGCAGATATATTCGGAATCTTGATCGCTTGCTCTTTATCCGTAATTCAGTCTTTAATCCAATTCAATTGATGGAATGTTAGCGGAGCACTCGCCGGGCCGGCCATACTAATAGAACCTATGCCCGTCATTTTTCATGGTCACGGCTAGCGGAATGTTTCGCGGGCGCGCCTCCGTGACATGTTTCAGTCAGCAGTCAAGTCGGTCGCGCAAGGCAAACTCGCGGGCGCGTTTGACGTCGCAAAACATGCGCGTATGACGCCACACGCGCGGCTACACAGCCGTCAGCTCTGTAGACACTTTTTTGGTGAACAATGGCCACGCGCAATTTTTTTTTTAATTAAAAAAAAATTCCGTTTTTTTTTTCATTTTACTTTCTTTTTCTTTTTATTATTTTTTTGGCGAAATAATTACAGTTAGAAAAATAAATATAAAATAAAAAATAAAAAATGAAAATGCGACAAAACAGAAATAAAAAAAAACCAAAAAAAAAAACATTTTGAAGGAAGAAAAAAAACTACGAAAGATTTAAAACTCTATGGTCCGATTAAAAAATGGGTCGCCATACTCGTCTTGTGATCAAGCGGAACGGAAGGGTTGCCCAAATACTTTATGTCAGTCACTATTTTGGATCAGCCATCTTGATTTTATGAATCTGGCAAGAAATCACCTCTATTGATTGATTTAGTCGAAAACGATAACAGGATGCTAAAATTGACTAGAATTACCCAACTCAACATTCCGTCGACGTGCCTATGAACCTGGTTGACAAGTCGTGCTAAACAGTGTCCCATTATATTATGTAATGAACCAACTGAAGGCAAAATTAAATAGAAGGGTTTGTATGGAGCCACCACCATCAGGGCATAACGATGCTAATATCTCACCCCCAAATTGCAATAAGATGCTGATTTTTGGCAAGCGGGCATTTTTCGTCATGCCCTTTCCGAATATTTAATCAAATCCCATAATCTCACAAATTTACGTTTTTGTGACGTCACACTTTAGTACTCTATTGAACGGGCAAATGTCACTGATTGTCGATTTCAATGTACAATCTGATTAACAACATCCCCTATTTTAAAGCTAATAAAACCGATATATCGTCATCAAGCTTCAATACCTAAAACCATAAAACGCTTTTGTACATTATATTGTTTTGTGTTTTTAAAATCTTTAACAGAAAAAATTCAAGATTAGTTAGAAATGTTTCATGTCACCGGACTAACTTTTGAAGACGACCTAATTTTCATAATATTTCATCACATTTTCCAAAAGGAACCAAAGATCGGGACTCAATAATTAACTAGTATAGTCATTAAACCATTGAAAACGTGTATTTGCGTGTTCTCTACTGTATTTATTAAGATATATAAAACGGTTCTCTTTGAAGCACTCTGAATTTGTTCATGACCATATTTGCATCCTGCGCGTTTCATATTCACAAAAGTACAAAAATTTCAAAGTCGCTGCGAAAAGGAAGACAAAAAGCGCAAAGTATTTTTATATTTTTATGAAATTAAAAGAAATTCAAAGCGGTCCAGCCTGGACTTGGCAAATAAAAGCCAGCGAAGACATGGTACTTTCGCATGTCTTCAAAAAGCGATTAAACGGGTGCTAATGTAATAATTTTCTTGAGCCTCCAATTCAAAAAAAATATCAAAATTAACTTGCGTTTCACACCTTTGAAGGAACACTAAACTTAGGAATAATAATAATGTTGTGTTGTGTTTGTTGGTTTCCGAGCAGCGAGCTCGTCAAATAATGCAATTTTCGATTCTGGCCAAGCGCAAATTTCCTAGGCTTTTTGCCACTTTGACTGTTGCAAGCTCTAAAAATACATTTTAACGTATTTCCAAAAACTAAAGTCGTTTCATTTACTTATGACCCAAGATAGTTTATATGGCAAAGTTTGAGGGAAAACTTTTTTCCGACCCGAAATGCAGTGGCCCGCTTTTACAGACACTGCCTCGAGCTCTTAACAGGTGAAGTTCCTTGAAGTAAGTTTTCATCGCTTAAAGCTCTTCTTTTTCCACCATATATTGTGGCAACTGAGTATTCTTCGAAAACCTTTCCTTTCCATTCGGAATCTTTTAAATTTGTGCTATTATTACGATAACGAAAACCAAGCACATGGCGAGTGCAGCAGCCATTTTGTTTAAGTAACAGCTAAAATTTGATATTCTTGTCCGTGTGACAAAACGCTCTCTCCTAGTACCTCTAAAAGAATTAAATATATGCATAGTAGACGGATTTTGATTAGTTTAACTTCTCTGTGCAGACAACAAGTAGACCCTCTTTTCTCTCTCAGGAAGCCTTTTATAAATTAACAATAAGGGACGTTCTAGGGGTAGCAGGGGAGGCTTGGTGTACATGCGCAAAATCATGGCCGGTTTTTGCCGGCACGGGCATTAATAGCTAAATCAATGGCGTCCAAATTTATAAGTTTAGGTCGGGTTTTTTTCCTGATGTACCTTTGCGCGTAATGCGTATTTGAGCTTTGCTTTTTTGTGAGATTCACTGCGCGATACTGATTGTTGTTTAGTTGTTGTGCCTGGGTCTCATGTATTTCTCTGTATCAGATTTGACTTATTCAATGAACGATTCGAGTGGCTTTTAATTATGTCATTTTCTAACAATATCCTCATACTTTCTCGCTCCTTACGCATTATTTTCGAAATCATCCAACGATGTAGTAGTGCCTATAACGATTTTTGTTTTATTTTGTTATCTAAAGCTACACATCATGTATTGAACGTCTGCGAAAAAAAATTATGATTTCAGCAAAACGTGATTTTTTTATGATTTTTTTAAAGTCTTCGAAATTTGCCGCCATTTTGGTCCACCATTCGCATTAGTCTCCTCTCGGTCCCTCTCGGTTAACAAAGGATCCATGACGTAGATTAAGGAACACGTAACTTCAAACAAAGGAACACGTGACTTCAAACAAAGGAACTGTGACGTAGATTAAGGAACATGTGAGCCCGTTAGCTAAAAATACTAATCGAATTCAGGAAGTCAGAAACTCCTGAGAAGCGCTAGCTTGCGTGGCAGGCGCTAAAAACGGGATGGGAAAGGAGGTTATGGGAGGGGGAGGGGGACGGTGTGAAGCGCGGAGAGAGGGTTTACCTTACGCGCTTCGCACGCACCCCAAATCCGCCCTTCCCCTCCCCTGTCTTGTGCCTGACCCGCAGGCAAGAGAAGCGCCGTCGCATCAAACGGAAAAAGGAAAACAAAGTGTTTAGCCAGCATTACAGTGGTCAGCTGTGTTCTTGAAAAAGATAAAGCGAGGTAAAATGATCTACTGACACTTTTTCTCAAATCGACTTTAGTTGGTATCTGGTATCAATAGCTATACACAAAGAAAAATTAAATATTGGAATAGGTGTGCAGCGAGCGCGGCCAGCAGCAAAAAGACTTTTGAAATGTTTTACAGTTGCAACCACTATTTTATTTCTTATTTTCTAACTGAATCAGCAGCTCAACTAACAACAGCATTGCAACAAACAAATGCTCCTTCTTGTATCTTTATCCTAGATGCCGTTTTAAATGAGGTTTTGTTTAAACCCAACATTTGGCACATTACTTGTTAATTTACAACGACTGTTATGTGATGTAAAGCAGAGAAAATGAAGCATTAATTTGCCTTCTTCTGGCAAAGAATAACTGGGGCGGCATGCTTCGGAAATAGTGGTTTGGTATCGCAGAGTAAGTCGTTCCACTTGCCCGCTCTGCTTTCTGCACCAAACATGTTTCCACATTTTTCTTTCAGATTGTTTGGTTCCCCTCTAAACCAAGCAGTGTATCCTTTCGCCAGTAGAGTATCATCAATCCAGTAGAACTTATGGTCGGCTTTGCGGACAAAACCGAGCCACACACCCAAATCTCCGATATCTGTGACTTTTTTTTGTTTCTTTACCAGGTTGAATATGAAGTTATTCTCGGCAGCTGATCTGATTATAGCGAGATCTCCTCCAAGCATCTGACATGTTCGTCGCGCATCGCTCCATTTCATGGTTGGGATGTTAATGAGGAGGAAGCGGGAATTTCCATAGCGGTGAACCCAACCGTTGTCTGGACAAACTAAAACGAATGAAACATCCAGTTTATGATAAACCATTCATTTACCCACAATAAAACTTAACCATGCTTAACACATTCACGCTAATGAGGTTTTCGTCTTTCAACACCGAAGAGGAACGTAATTTAAATTTGAAACTTTTGAAAACGCAATTTACCTTTGAACCCCCAGTTGTTGATGTTAAAGGTTTGATCCCGCATCGGCTGATGGGTTTTGTCGCGAAGGACTGAATTAGCGCTGGTATTATTGCCTTTAACAGAACTGCTCAAACCAAGGATAATAATAATGAAGAAGAAATTCGGCATTTTTTGAAACATTCGTCTTCTTGTGAGCCTCGAGGATTGAAAGTGTTCTCTTGATGATCCTTGGTGATTAATGAGTTACCGCTGTGGCAGTTCAAGTTGGAAGCTGACGTATAGAATCTGTGAAACAAGAACAATTTTCACGTTATGGCTTACTCGACAGACTACTGACTGACTTTTCTGAGAGGTTAACATTGACTCCTGCATAACAAGTTGTTTAACTTTGTGGTGTTTAGTTTTTGCCATTCCTACGTTTTTATTTGTTTCATCCCAGACATTCTAAAGCTTTCTAAAATTTAAACAGCTTTTTCTACACGGCCCTTCTTTAACAGTCGGGAGGGAGGCGTCTCTAGGCAAAACAATTGTCGAATCATCACAGTGTGACGTCACGTCATAGATAATTGATTTTCAAAATGGCGGGCACATTTGTTGTACGTTATCTCAGTGTTCCAAAAACTATGGAATTTCCTACGGTTTGGATGATTCATTTACTTTATTCCAGATGTTACTCAGGATTCTAAAAATATAAGAGACCTGTTTGCGATAGTTTCTAGTAGCATAGAGTATTCAAAAGCGTCATATTTGAATTGGAAACCCATTATCAAGTTGCTAACAAGTCGACGGAGTTTGTTCTTCTGTTAACGGTTTCGGGGAGCTCGTGCAGTGATGCGAAGATATTCTGATTCCAGAATAGGAGGTTTAGCACATGGTATATTAAGCTTGGTGTGTGCCGAGTTTCAATCCTTCAATGCTTGTGGTTCGTCTCATCAATCTCTTCAAAGTGAATGGATTTGCATGTGGAAAAGACACGTACCACTGCAAGCTTGATTATTAACATTACTGCTTCTGGTTGGCACCAGAGGTCATTAGCGGTAAGTGTAAGTGTCATGGTATATTAAGCTTGTTGAGTGTGCCGAGTTTCAATCCTTCAATGCTTGTGGTTCGTCTCATCAATCTCTTCAAAGTCAATGGATTTGCATGTAGAAAAGACACGTACCACTGCAAGCTTGATTATTAACATTACTGCTTCTGGTTGGCACCAGAGGTCATTACCGGTAAGTGTTGGAATTTTTTACTTACATGCAAGTACTAGCAGATACCTTATATAACATTTGTTCCTGAATTACCGTCAGTGAACACTCCTTGAGTCGAAAATCAACAATACAGTTTTGAAATTTTGGATCTGCTATACAGGTCTCAGTATACAACAGTACTGTACATCTGTACATCATGTCCACGTGGTTAAGTTTGGCTATAATCTACCTCTTTTATAAAACAAAAACTGATGTTAAGCTTGAAAACTTTTGATTGTTGGGTTTATGATTCAGTCTCTGGAAACAATGAATTTGCATATGGGCCGTCTGCTAGCAGTAGTTTTCATGGCACTTCTTGTGCTAAATGTTTACTTATCAGCATGATATTATGGCACATAGCACTAGTTATGGAAACAAATAAGTGACATGTAAATACTTTCATGTGAATCGATAAGGTTCCTCAGAAAACTGATACAACAATAATATTAATAGTAATAATAATAGTAATAATAATAATAATAATAATAATAATAATAATAATAATAATAATATATAATAAAATTGATATTACTTTACAGTACAATATTAATATTCTGAAATCCAGTTTGTGCAACAATTAATCCCAGATGTTCTGGAAGAATCATTTGCTTGAACTGTAATTTGAAAAGTGAATATCAAGGTTTTTGTATGAGACGTTGGGTGGCAACCAGTGAGAAAATACAAAACAGGGTATAAATGGTATTCTTTCCTAGAGGGCTACCTCAAAGACTATGGTTTCCTTCAGTGATATAAGCTTTACCAGTTTGGAGATCACATGAGAGAATTGGTTCCTAAAAACTATTTTTCAAAATGAAACGTCTTACTTGTTCAAGATGATTACGGTTATTTCCAGATTTTGGTGTTAGTGATCTGTCAAATTCTTCATATTTCCAAAGACCTTGTGTTCTTACCATTTGAAATTCATGATCATGTGACTAATTAAATGAATCAGACATATAAGTCCTTTTAAGATTTGGACTGCATAGATTGTTTTTCACTTTCTGTAGGTTCATCAAGTGTATTTGTTACTACAAATCTGTGTTGTTCAATGGTTTAAATGCTTGGTCAAAAGCACTGTCGTCATCACTGTCACTATTCACATAGGCATTATAAATAATCCATTAAAGCATTAGAATTTTTAAACCTGGACAAAATTAAACGATTAAATCATCTTATTCTTCAACAGAAATGCTTCGTTCTACGAACCATCTCTACGGTGATTCCAAAGGAAAGAATGTATTGAATGGACAAAAATTGTTAGGAAGCTAAACGAGCACTAAAATACGATCCATTTTAAGACATTTAAGAGAAATTGTCAAAAACTGAACTATAATTATTAGCAAGGACGATGAACTTACTTTCTTTAAGATCTTTGAACTTCTTGCTCAGTCGCTAGAGATGCTCGAATGAATCATCTCATTCCAGTGAATATCTCTTAAGCCAAGTTGCATATATTTTATTGATCACCTCATTAACTAAATTGCCTCACTTTATGTTAACAGAAAAACATCTCGGGGACTTAAATAATTAAAAGGCCAAACAACTAACATTTTTTTTTGCAATCCTGGAATATTAAAAATATCAGGCCGGTTTTTGCCATTTCGCCAGGAGCCAACGGTGACAGATCAAAACTCGGTTTCGTCCTTCCATTGAGCCTCAGTTTACCAACTACCTTATTCCCCTTGCCTCTTGTCGCTTTATACTTCCATATTGCATTTCAAAGTTTGTGTTGAATCATGGTTGAACACCAGAGTCTTCAAGTAAATATATATTTCCTTATTCAGAACAGTTCAAATACAATTTGCGTTTCCAGTATTACATGATAACTAAATTAAAGCGGAGTCGATTTCTAGATTATCTGAGCAGAGGAAAACAAAACAATCACGGTTGTTATATCTGCGTGGGGATTTTAGAAGTTTAGAGCCCTTAATTTTGTTATAACTTTCCCCTTTCAACATGAGATCAAAATAAACAAACAAAAGGCAATTAAGTTTGTCTCCGATGGTTTCTTAATCTCACATTTCGTCAGAAGCTTGCTATAGTTCATGACAGTTGTCACAATTTGCCGCTATTCAGAAAAGACAGGTTAGTATGAAAATAGAGCGAAACTGAATTAATAGCCTGGAAAATCCAAGGAACCTCAATCAGTAATATATCTTGCATTGTATTTCAATCTTTAATTCACGTCCTTAAACGGAATCCTGTTAAAACGAAAGTGGAAACAACGCTCCTTAGAAGATGGTCAATTTCAACCACGATAATCTTTTTTAACTTTTTCTTTTCCTATTATTCTTTGGTTTAAAACAATGAATTGCAAAACTTCTCAGAAAATCTGACAAAAAAAAAAAGACATTTGTAAAACAAACAGTATCAAGTCGGAATCTTCCTAGCTATAGTTTTCTTCCTTGTTCGCTTCTCACGTTACGAATTGAACAATGGAGGCGTTACGTATTCTCGTCGGTTAGACACGGCCGCTAATGGACCCATTAACTGTTGGGCGGTTTTAAATGAGCCAAATGACTGCTAACTAATTTCAAATTCATTTGTAATATTACAACACCTGAAATATACTAGAGGTTTAAATGAAAATGTAAAAACGTGCAATGGAAAATAAAGAGCTTAGATGAAAAATAAAAATAGCCTGAAATAGGACAGGGTACCAGGGATTTGGTGTCATTTCTAAGACCAAAAAAATGTTTTTGTATTAACAGGAATCTAAAAATATAGTCCTACTTCCATAGTGTACCAAAACTATGGACGAGTGTCTATCACAGATGGACTGGGTCCGAATGAAATGCAACTTAAAACTATCCTAGCCTAACTTAACGTTTTTCAAGTTGTTGGTTCATTTTACGTGGTCATTTTTTCTCTTTTTGTTTCCCGTGTTAATTGGGTTTTAAAGGGACATTGTTGTGTTTTCGAAATTGGAAGAAACCATCGCCAAAACTGATAGAAGCAAAGAAATATGAACTAAACAGACAAAATAACGGCTAGAAAAGTCAAAATTTCACAAGAATATTAATGGAAAGTTTGATTTCTTGAGCACCTGTCTGTAAATCAAATGGCATGAACTATTATCCATTTCATTCCTTGCAATCCTGCACTTTATCTCCAAACTACTGCTTTTGTTTTGCTCTATAGAAACGTGATGAAATAAAGATTGTAGTAGTAGTAGTATCCCACTAAGTTGTATATTTGGTAGCATTTGGCGATAAAGCGTGGAAAAGACTAGTAAGCGAAATTTTGCTATTTAGGTGTTTAAAAATTTCCTTAAACCGAACAAAACATGTATGCGAGAAGGAAAACTTTGGTTCCTAATTTAAACGTTCTTTTTATTTTCTAGATATTGAAATCTCCGCCTAGAGATATATTTTCCTTTTTCAAAACTTCTCCAGGACATGTTGCGTTTCAAGCGAATTATTCGAGCGACAGAACACAAAAGTAGAGTGTTGTATAAGCGTGTACTTTTTGGCACCAAACGGAACTTTAGATTGTGTATGTTTCGTATTCTAAAGATCAAAATCATGAATGAGAATCATGAAAGGTCAGGAGGAACGAAACAGAGCTTATCCAGATCTCAAGGGTTTTCTAGAATGTTTTTAAATTAGTTGTGTTCCTCGGCGTTATCTGCTACATTACTTTAGGTCTCTGAATTTCATATTATGTCCGCTCGCTGATTTTGTCTGTGATTACCTATTATTCGGAGAAGAAAGAAAGTTCAGAAGAAAAGCTAAATTTGAAAAAGTTAAGCCTATTAGGAATCTCAATTTGTAAATTCGATTCACACGAATTTATGTCTTGTTTGTTTGAGTTAGCCAGGGTCTATTTTAACGTGAAAAAAACAGGTGTGCTAAACACAAAGATTTTTAAATAGGTAGCAAACACGCTCCTGCATAGATTGTTCAAGCGTGTCTACCAATAAGCTGAAACTAACCTTTTCTTAACGTTTGCCTTGATGTTCTTTAAAAGAAGGACTCAGACGAATTGTTTTTTTCATTTGTTTGAACAGCGGCAATGCCAGAGAAATGTCGCTAAACAACGCTACTGAGATTTGTGAAACCAGTATTAATATGTTATATTTCCCTTTTCCTTAAGGAATCAATAACGACTTCAAAGCATCTTACCAAAAAGGGAATTAAAGTGAAATCATTGTGAAATTACAGGTACCAGTGAGGAAACCTTTTAGTTTAATTTTTAGTCCCATTACGCTTCTCACGTTACGAATCGAATGATGGAGGCGTTTCTCGTTATTAGACACAGAGGACTGCCCAATGGATTCATAATTTTGAAACAAAACAAAAGATCCTGTAGTGGTTTCTTCCTATTCAGTTTTTCTAACTTGAAAATTCTTAAACTTGCAAATGCATTTATATATGTGACTAGACTGAATAAACTGAATCTGTAAAGATATCGGCCATTGTGCATTTATGTTTGCAGCACCTAAGATTCGGAATGACTTGCCAAGACAGATAAGAGAATCTAATTCAATTGATTGTTTTAAGTCTAAGCTGAAGACGTTTATTTTTAAAAGAGCATTTTATAATTGGATGTTATTCTGAGTTTACAACTTTGTTTTAGATTGTGATTTCAAGATTTTATATTTTAAGTAACATTGAGTTAGAATATTAGTTTTTCCTTTAATATTTATCGCATTTATAATTATGATATATATTTTGTATGTTATTTCCATTTTATTGTAAGTTACTGTGTTAAGGTGCATTTGAATATATTTATATAGAATTTGCGCCATATAAGTCAATAAATTATTATTATTATTATTATTATTATTATTATTATTACTTATGTTAAAATGAATTGGGTGTTGAAAATTTCTTTCTTATTTCTCTTCAGTGGCCTTTTGTTCCTCGAAATCTACGAAACAATCGACATAATCGTGATAACTAAACGGGGGTCCTAAATCATCCTCCTGACAGTTAAATATAAATAACACGTGTATTAAATAACTCGTTGAAAACTGTTCAGACCTCTTGCTATCATGTATTCGTTAAGGATAAAACCTCGCCAGAAATGTGACTATCAATAAATCCATAAATTTTAAATACTGTTAAATAACACAATACAACACTGACTTTCCTATTATCTATTTCACCTTTCGTATTTCTTTTAGGTCACTGGAATGACCATTAAAGACAATCTCTCTCACCATGGTACTAAAAGGCAAATCCATGATATGATGAAAATAATAAAATCGTTTGTAAATCCGTGGCGAATTTAGGGCTTTCTTGACTTAGCAGGTACCAGTAAATTGGTTTCATTAACTTGTTTTCTCATCACCCTAATCATGAACAAAAATAAGTGCTAACATTGCTATGTCTATCCATTTTACATTCTCATCTTAAAATATCAAAATATGGGGAGATAATTCTGGAATATTGAAGGTCGATCAGTAAATATCTAATCTACCTCGACTTCGCATATTTGTGCTTCCCGCTAGATCCGCCAAGAGTTCTGTGGTATTTGCTCTTCGTTGCTTTCTGTGCTTGGAAACATTAACCAAAATATAACAAGGAATATTGTAAAAAAGTCGTTTGCATATGTTTCATTGTAGTATGACGGCGTTCATCAGAATACTTCTACAGTCAGCTTCCGCGTCAGTGCGATGTGGAAAAATTCAAGGTCCATTGAAATATATAAGCGGATGACCAATTCTTTCACAGTTCTTTTTGTTTCTCAATATTTTGCAAGGAGAGAGTTAATTCGTGAAGGGGCTTAAAGACGGTTAAGGAGGCTCGACTCAGTTTTTCTGTGGTCGTGGGGTGTATGTTTTGAAATCACAGGGAGGGTATCCTTCAATTGTTATACTTCACCAAGTTTATGGAATATGATTAAAAGGTTTATGTTTCGCTGGTTTCCAATCGACAGCGGTTACCATAGCAACAGCAGCTTATTGCTCTTTTTGTTAAACAATTTCGTTTTCCTCAATATCTAGTTCGGGACACTTAACAATGAAAAATCTTAATTTTGTAGTAGTCGCGTATCACTAACTGCAGACGAAGTTTCAATAAGAATTTATAAGACGGTTTTCGAATAATTCAAAAATCATTTTTTTAGGACATGTAAGGCAAAACAGCAATAAAGTAAATAACAAACAACAACAACAAACTAAAACTTTATTCAGATGTAATAAGCCTAAAATACAGTTTCACTGCACATTAGCAAAGAAACGCTATTCGAGGCAGGGAAAAGCAATCTAATTGAAATTAATGAAATTGAGTCAACATAACAGTACAGAAGCTGATCTGCAGAGTGACAGATTTATTTTAAAGCTTTAGATTAGATCGTAATATTGGTGTTGGTGTTGCATAAATCAAAATATTCCAAAATTGCCCAACATATTATGTTAAAACGACAAGGACAATCATTGTGTTTGTTTTGTTAAAACAAAACAAACAAACAAAAGATTAGTGATTCTTCCCATCCAGTTTATATTATTTTAACTTTCTTACACTTGAAATGCATTTAAGTGACAAGACCAGATAGACCGAATGTGTAAACATACCAAGTGGCTTGTGTTAAAATGACTGAGTGGGGAAAGGTAAGTAACCCAAAGGCAAGAACAGCAAAAATTTCACCTGACGTCAAGCTTGTGTACGAAACAAAAGATCTCTCATTAGCATCTATTACTTTCTTTTGTTCCGTCCACCAGCATGGCCACTGGGCTTTTGTCTTTTAAATCGTCGGGGAATGGTCGCAAACCACCTATTGTTTTATTTGTTTCCTATTCGCCCACAGGCTATATAAGCAATAGAACACATTTTCTATGAGTTTACCGGCGTTATAAACCCACGCGGGATGTTGGGAGAACACGAGAAAAGCTTGTAAATCACTCGCCTGCGGCTCGTGATTTACAAGCTTTTCTCGTGTTCTCCCAACATCCCAAGTGGGTTTATAACGCCGGTAAACTCATAGAAAATGTGTTCTATTGCTTTTATGAAATAACTATGAAAAGCGTTTGGAAAGAGAGAAATTTGTTGTAGTTTTGCTGCCGATCAAGTAGCTTGTTCTCATAACATTCACCATATGACCGGGAAAACCAATCAGAGCGGCTGAAAGAATGAACTTTACACGATGCCACTGACAAAGCTGCACTGACAAATTCACGGGTTCAACGAAAGTGATGAAAAGTTTTAGCGCTTTGAAATTCGTCAGTTGGAATTTATCAGTTGAAAGAAGAAAATATATTCAATGATTCAAAAGTTCTTTGAATGGGAAATCCAGAAAATTGTGTCCGGAATCTGCCGCCGCAAACATGAATGCACGAGGAAAGTTTGAAAGCCTAAAATTTTTATGGCGTATGTTGGATTCAAAGATAGCCTTCTTGTCAAGAATTTCTCAATTGGGATAAAGGTTAGTTCCAGAAACTCAGCTTCTGGAAATGTTTTTGACTTTATCCACTTACTTTGAAGTGTACAATGAAGCCCGTACTTCTCTACATTTTAAGTTCTGAATGAAAACTAAGCTCATTGTTTTTTAAGCCTACAGTTGAATTGTTTGATCATTCCTTGCAAATAATTTGTTTAACCATAAACCTATAATTTTTGTTAGCTTCATTTTCTTCTTGCTAATTGATCATCCTTGCTTGGACACATAATCAGAATTTAAACTGCATCCGGTACAAAAGTATTCCATGAAAAAATCTCAAAAACAAAACACGATAAAGCGTATAAATGGAATCGGCGTAAAATAATTATCCTAAAGCTAAACAACAAAGCTATAAGCTTAAGCCTTGCTTTTTAATTCCACTGTGAAAATCCGTCTTATTTAGATTAGGATTTGTAGGAACATTTATAAACTTCAGTTCAGTGAATTTCAATCGAAAATTCCTCAGTTTGGAAGCCATTGTTTTCTCTTTGGGATCCATAATTTTTTAGCTTTCCACTAATAGCTAAACCTTCAGTTCAATGAACTTCACAAAGTACATATCGAGGTTGTTTTGATTGTCATTGATCGCTGCATGTAAGCCTTTCCAAGCCAATGTTAATTGAAAATATATTCCTGTTGTTGATATCAGTTTTAAAATATTAAAGCTTAGTGTTCTTTTGTCGTTAAGCCGTTTTTTGCTTGCGTGCGTGGGAATTTGTTTTTATTTTGTAGGTTTGAGCAGCAACTTATCGTTTACAAGAAACATATCTTCTCTTCTCATCTTCTAACAGACTGCAATATGCAATAAGACTACTAAACCGGCTCGAGCTGTGAAATTCTTTTTCCTCACGATTGTGTTGATGCAGTGGAAAATTGAACTTTGTTTACTTTACAGTTTCGCTTGCGCGGTTTTCTATGAGTTTACCGGCACAATAGTCAATAGGTCTTTGACCAATCAGAACGCGCGTAGTATCTCAGTTATTTTATAAATATATATATATATATATATATATATATATATATATATATATATATATATATATATGTAGGAAAAGTGCATTTCGACTAACTAAAGTTTTATTTATCTCAATAAAACTTACACTGCTCACATTAAGTAGTCCTATGTCTTTTTTGTCGTTTCTCTCCATATATTTTGTAGACAAAGCTTTCAAAAACACTGCATTCGATTCCAGCAGAAATAGTGCCAGCATTCGTAAAGTCTTGGTAACCAAGCGTTTTTTATCGAAACTGAGGCGCGGGCGCTAAGCGCTCGGTATTAACTCATAAAAATCACTGGGTGGGAAAAGGTTCGGTCGTTGCTAAATGATCTGGGCTATTGGCCAATCGTTGAGCAGAAAAGACAATGGCAATTGCTTTTGAAATTCGTCTTCAGCTAGTAAGAGCAAAAGGTCATGTCCAGTCCCCTGCTAGTACTACCAGTTATTAAACAAAAAGACGACTCTCCCCACTGGGATGTTTGCGACGAAAATGTCACTGGAAGATGTTTCTTCCCTATTGGGAAGATATCAGTGACGTCACCAATTGTTATTAATGTGCCAACCAGGGCCTTATTGGCTGTCGAAACAAAGGGCTCTTTTGTTCCAGTGATTGGAACATTTGAATACCAAAAAGAATGTTTGTAAACAGATATCATCCCTATTTTTAAAGCCGGGACAGAATTAAAAATACGCCGGGCTTCTTCTGCATCTAGCCCTGTTGTCTCGTTTCTGTGCCGCTTTGTTGCTTTTCGGCTGTTTCATCCACGATGAAACACTTGTTTGTTTATTAGGGTACTTTTTGCAAGAACTAAAAGCAACCACGACCGCGACGACGGCGAGAATGGCACAAAACATAATGAACAAAAACAATGCCTTTGCAAGTGCGTTTTACATTTGGTACATTTCCTTGCCGTTCCGTGCAAAAAACAACGTCAAATGATGTTAAAATTATAGGTTTTCTGGAGAAAGTGAACATACAACGGTTAATTTTCCTTCCTCTATTTGAAGTTAAAAGGCCATCCGTACAAATTCAGCTGCTGCATGGACAATCCAGTCACATAACATTAGACAAACTAAACAAATTGGAACAATTAATTGGAACGCATTGAATTCTTTTTGGAAGTGACGTTTTCCTTGCCGCCCCCGTCGTCGTTGCATAAACTCCCTAAAATATATATTTTTTTGAAAATCAAAACCATCACTTCGCTCCGCACAGAAAACCCATGAACAACGTGGTTTCCAGGTTCCTCGCGCCTACTTAGTTGCAATTTAGACCCCCAAGACTGTCCACCTTTTGCTTCCATATATGGAGGTGGGCACAAATGCGTCTTACGAGCTTCGCACAACGGTTGGGATTTGTTTCCTACCTAGTGGGTTTTATTGAGTTAAGATCGAACGCTTAACGTCCGCGCCTCGGATTAAAAAAAAAAAACGTTTGGTTACAAAGACTTTACGAATTCAAGCGCTATTTATGAATTGAATGCATTGTTTTCCGGGTAGAAACGAACGGAAAAGAAACAGGACTACTGAAATGTGAGTAAGTTAAGTTTATTTCAAATAAATTAAACTTTATTTAGTCGAAATACACTTTTCCTATAACCCATGATTTACCCTGCAAATGAAAATAGGGGCTTAAAAGTGTGACGTTTATTCGTTTTGCCACATGCTCATTGTAGCAAAATGTTAGAATTGAAAGTCAACGAAAGCTATTTCCAGTTTCTTTTGTTATTTCTGTTAGACTTTATTTTGACGCAAGGAGCTGCGATATTCTTTTGATCGTTATTTCTCAAAATCGGATGCGAGACAATGAACTGTACGTATTTTTCCAAAAATTGTTGCACGTATTTGTTGTTAACAGGAATCAGTGGAAGCTGACCTAAACTACCAAAGGTTTCTTTTTACCCTTCGTTAAAGATATCAAAGTGAGTGAAATTTGTGATCCTCGCTGTGTGCTCTCAACTTAAGCAGTTGAAAAAGCAACCTGAAAAAAGGCTTGAACGAGATTCATATTCATATTTATAAAGATAACGAAGTTGGCTGTAATAAACGGAAAAATACAAGCTATAAGTAACTCCTTAGAAAATACTACAATCATAAAGGCATTGACGTTTTGAGAAGGTCAAAAATCGAAAATTGTTCTTCGCTTCCCTAGCTTCAACTTGGTGAAAACGCTTGCATTTCGATTTAGGCAGTGTCAATTTTTTCTGTGTAGTAATTCCTAATAAAAGAAATATCAGCAGATATATCAAAGGAAATGTTTGACATCTTTGCTCGACGAAACAAGAAAACCGAAAAGGTTGTGGAACACGAGTCAATTTTCTTATTTAGTGTAACATCGTGCTGGTTTAACAAAGCAACCAAAGCAAAACAAAAACAATTTAAGTTAGTTTCTGTTAGTACACGAAAAATTGGTTTTATTAACTGAATTGGTAAATTGGCCACCGTATAGTAAATATATTTAATAACAGTCCCGCTCCACACGATTTCGCGACCAATAATAGTTTACCTTTATTTTTTGCTGGTGAAAAGGCTTTGGTACACATGTATCAAATAGACGTTTTTTTTCAAATTCTTTATTTTCGCCCTGCTACAAGCAAAAAACGAATTTTCTTCTCGGCCTTTCCGGTGATCAGAAGACTAAAATTGATGGTTTTTGAGAGGCGCGCTTAGTAGAAACAAACGCAGTTGAAGAAATTTTGTTTAGGGCAGGTTTCTTAAGGCTGGTTCTCCTATAATCGTCCCAGTCGTCCCGGTCGTCCGAGTCGTTTCAAAAGTTTTTTTGCAAACAACTCAGACGATCGGGACGACTCAAGCGAATTGGGTTCTCATATGGTCGTCCCGGTCGTCTCGAACGTCAATAGCGCAGTCGTAAACTGTGTCCGACAACATGTTTTGGGCAATGATACTGCATTCTGGGGTAGATTTGGGTTGCTTCGATCGCCTCAGTCGCCTCGGTCGCCTGAGAGTAGTTCTCATATGATCGTCCCCGATTATTCACGATCGTCTCAGTCGTCCGGATAGAACACAGCGACCGCGATCGTCCCAGTCATCCGGGTCGTTTGCGATCCTTCCGGGTCGTCTCAGAAGTGTTCTCATATAATCGTCCCGGTCGTCCGTGTACTTTATGACACGACTCGGACGACCGCATCACAGTAAAGTTCTTACCTTATTTTCTCGAGTTATAAGCTCAAACATGTGGGTATCTCCCGGGATCGCAAGCGAGAAGAGATTATAATCAGCCATTGACAGCTGTTTACGTTTATTGTTGGTCCTTCCAAAGGTCATTTGCGTACCTAGTTAGCTTCATGGCGGTGACATTCGACAAAGCAAACAACGAGGCCTTTTGGCAAGTTTCGGAGTAATCTTCATTAAAATTAGTCGCGCGCACCCGAGCCAGAAGGCTCACAACGGCCGGAGCTTAAACCCGGTTTCTATAGCATGAAGCGACTAGGAATATTGCTACTCCCCCTTGGATAGGATGCTAGTCCATCGCAGGGTTACCCCCAACATTTTGTCGCCGGTACCCATTTATACACCTGGGTGGAGAGAGACAGTGTGGAGTAAAGTTTCTTGTCTAAGGAAACGACACGACGGCAGAGACCAGGTTTCGAACCACCGACCTTCAGGTTGAAAGTTCGACGCGCTAACCACTAGACCACCGTGCCGCCCACAAATTCCGCTATCTTGGATCCGCCATCTTGGATTTCTGAATTTTTTTAAAACCTCTTAAAAACCATCCAAATTGACGCAAAATTAATCAAAACCAACAAATAAACGCTAAATGACGTTAAAATACAAAAGTCATACCAATAAACATTGTTTTTCTTCATTCAAAGGTATCAATAGGTAAATTTCCAAAAACATGGCTGTCAAAATCTTGTTACCATGGAAACGTCAAGTCACGTGATCAAAAAAGTGTCATGTGAAATTGTTGCCAGATAAATTTTAGGAAAAGTCACAAAGTTTGATGGCGTTTGAATACATATTAAAGAAGTTATGAATGTTCAAAGTTAGCGCGGGCACTTTGTGCCCCCCCCCCCCCCCCCCCCCCCCCCCCAGGCCAAATAGGGTTAAGGTGGCTCGACTGGGTTTTTGAGTGACGATACCGTTTAGCTTTGAGCAACTTGTGTACCACCACAAACAATACAACGGAAAATCGATTGCCACAGCTGTACTAGAGAAGGATTAAAGTTTCAGATGAGGTAAGTTTTATGGAAATCGGAGTTGCCAAAGCAACGTTATGACGTCACTCCCTGTTTTACATAATACCGAATTACTTGTCATCAAGAGATAATTTTGGAAAACGCTCTCTGGATCTTCGACCTGACGTACTTGTCCTAAGGTCTTCAAAATTTTACAAATTTCTATTTGCATATAAATTCAAAACGAACAAATGAAGATGTTTGATATCTTCCCAGTATGTTTTTAAATATATAAGCGATAATATTTCCAAGCTTCAGTCCAACTGATTCAGAGGAACATCCCGAAAAGAACCGTTGAAGTTCGAGTACGAAAGCAGCGACCTCAGGATGAAAATCCAGTACAAAGAGTGTGACATCGCCTGTTTATTTCACACTAGCATTCCTCTATGCACGCTTGCTCTGATTTGAATGTTTCCATATTGTAATTATTCAAGTATTTTTTTTTCATTTTTTCAAGGCTGTTGCGCGATGGAGACTTTTTGTATCTTCCAAAAGTAATGGACCTTCATTGCAACTATAGCACGTCTTCAGTACTTCCATTAAAAGTTTTGGATTGACAACATAATTTTCATTCAAGACAATTTTGACTTGAGCGAAGGATGGGAATATTTCTTCCGGCTTTTTCAGGTGGGTCACTAAAAGGGGGCCGTCCACTCCACCGCTTTTCTCTTGTTTTGTTTTTTTTTTTTCAAAGCATCTTTTCGGTTCAATTTGGAATTTTGTCGACGAGTAAGAACGACGATGTATAATGAAAAAAATGGGGAAAAATTGTATCAAAAGTATATAAAGAGTACGAAAGTGCAAAGTGAGCTACGAAGGATTCAGCGAAACGTAAAGCGGTTTTGATGGTGGCTAAGGGCTTCACTGTTCATGATAAACTTCACGAATTAAATTGAACACTTTGGACATTAAAGAATGCCATATCCAAGTTAAGGTTTGTATATTTCCATTGTTTTTTTTTTGGCGTCAGAGTTGCCAAGATTTCTCAAGGAAAAAACGTTTTTTTTTTTGTTGTTGGTCACGCATACACAAGATGACGTGATTTTATGTCTTTCGTTCGCGATTTTCAACAAATTCTTAAAAATCCCAAATTCATTTCGTAATCCCCAAACTAAACTTTACACATTTTGAAAGATTGTCAACTCTATTATTGTCATTCTTTTTATTACTAAATTCTGTACAAAGGCACTGATGCTCAAAATCTTCGTTGTTTTCGCCTACCGTTTACGGAGCACGAGAGAGCCATAAGCTTCTCTTGAATACTTAGATTAATCTAATTTTTATGAAATCATGGTGTCTAGACTATGAAAAGTTATACAACAAAATAGAACTATGACAGCTTTTTCTAGCGCAGTAGTTTTGATACGCGAGTCGAGTAAATCATGGCTTATTTCAACCCTGTTTTCATGTGTTTGGGATGATCGCCAAATTGTGCCCTGAGTTGATGACTTTCTTCGTTTTTTCTCGGAAACGAATAGATATTTCAAAGAAAAAATTACATGGTATTCATATACTTATTATAGGCTATCTATATGCAAAAGAGGAGTGAATTTGATTTTTTTCAGCTTTGCCGAAGATTTGTGATTTTGTTTGATTCTTGCACGGATCTGTTCTTAATAGGTTCAGTTACTTGAAGCAAGTTTTCATCGCTTAACACCTGCTTAAAGCTCGTCTTTTTCCACCATATAAAACGAGCGCAGCAGCCATTTTGTTTAAAAATTAATAGCTAAAATTTGATATTCTTGTCTGTGTGACAAACCGCTCCTTTCTAGTACCCCCCTAAAAAAACAAATATATGCACATTATAGCAGACGGATTTTAATTGGTTTAAGGTGACTCGCTCGAAATGCAAAATGCGCTCATCTGTGACCTGAATGCAATTTAGCAACGGCAAACTTTTGGTTATAACTTCTTAATTTTTTACTCTATTGCAATAATTCTTTTTGTATCTGCTAGTTGAATGAAGCATGGATTAATGAATATGAAACAATTTTCTTTAAAATAAATACGGGAGCCAAAATTTGGATTTGCGCAAACCCCTCATTTCATATTGAGGCCCTTCTAGAAAAAAATGGTCTGTTTTATTTAGCTCAAAATTTTGAAATCGACCTCCTTTGATACAGGCAAGAATGTGGCCAAGTTACAAAAAATTCGTCGGAACAGAAACGCTGCAACGGAAATGCCGTCAACCTAGGAGTTATTTCCACCCGAGGAGCGAGCGAAAGTTCGACCTTACGCGCATCGCAAGCATCCCAAATCCTCCCTTCCCTCCCCTGTCTAGCGCCTGCCCCGCAGGCAAGAGAAGCGCCGTCGCATCAAAAAGCAAAAGGAAAACAAAGTATTTAGCCAACGTTAGAATGGTCAGCTGTATTGCTGAACAGCATGAAAGAGAGCAAAATGATCTGCTGACAGTTTTTCTCAAATCGACTTGATATATGATGTCAACAGCTATCCACAAAAGAAAATTATATATTGAAATAGGTGTCACGTCCAGCGAGCGAAAAGACTTTTACAGCATTTCACATTTTAGCAACCACTATATAATTTTTTTATTTCTTATTTCCTGACTGAATCAGCAGCTCAACTAACAACAGCATTACAAGAAACAAATTTATTATGCTTCTTCTTGTATTTTGTGGATTCATCCTATATGCCGTTCACCGTTTTAAATTTAATCTCTGTTTTACTTAAGTTCGATTTTAAAGCAACGTTTGGCGCATTACTGTAATTTACACCGACTCTTATGCAAAGTGGAGGAAATGAAACATTAATGTGCTTTCTTCTTGCAAAGAATAACTGGGGCATGCTTCAAATGTGCCGGATTGATATCGCAGAGTATGTCGTTCCACTTGCCCGCTCTGCTTTCTATACCAAACATGTTTCCACATTTTTCTTTCACATTGTTTGGTTCCCCTCTTCCCCAAGAAGTGTAGCCTTTCGCCAGTGGAGTATCATCAATCCAGTAGAACTTGTTATCGACTTTGCGGACAAAACCGAGCCACGCACCCTGATCTGTGACTGTTTTTTGTTTCCTTACCAGTTTGGATATGAAGTTATTCTCGGCAGCTGATCTGATTATAGCGAGATCTCCTCCAAGCATCTGACATGTTCGTCGAGCATCGCTCCATTTCAGGGTTGGAATGTCGATGATGAGGAAGCGGGAATTTCCATAGTGAACCCAACCGTTGTCTGGACAAACTAAAAACAAGGGAATATCCAGTTTATAGCATGATCAAAGCATTTATTGGCCCACTAAAACTTGAACAAACCTTCAACACATTCACGCTAATTAGCAGGTTTTCTTCGGCCAACTCCGAAATTAAAAGGCACACAATTGAATTAATAAGCTATACGGTTAATACAATTTACCTTTGCCAGTCCATTTCTCATACAAAGAGTCGATTTTGTATTTCATCTCGGTTAACATTTTTCTGTCGGCCTTTCTGAACCCCCAGTTGTTGATGTTAAAGGTTTGATCCCGCATCGGCTGAGGGGTTTTGTCGCGAAGGGCTGAATTAGCGGTGGTATTATTGCCTTTTACAGAACTGCTTGAACCAAGGATAAGAAAAATGAAGACGAAATTCGGCATTTTTTGAAACATTCTTCTTCTTGTGAGCCTCGAGGATTGAAAGTGTTCTCTTGATGATCCTTGGTGATTAACGAGTTACCGCTACTGCAGTTCAAGTTGAAAGCTGACGTATTGAATCTGTGAAACAAGAACAATTTTAACGTTATGGCTTCATTGTTGTACTCGACAGACTACTGACCGACTATTCTTAGGGAAAAAACTTAATATTCAGATATAAAAATAATAGTCCATATGAATTGTAAATTATGTTTTGCTTTATGCTTTGCTTTGTCCTATGCGTTTTAATTTCTCCTTACACTCCTTACACTCAACGCTTCACTAGCTACATATAGTCATATTCAAAACTTTACGCGCGCGACAGAGACCAGCGATACAATATGCAAATCAGTTTGGAGTTGAATTTGTTTTCAATGACAAGAATTTATCAGAGACATTGTACCTCGTATTTGGCAAGATAAATATAGAAACAAAGACTAAATTGAGTAAGTTTAATGATTTTTCGCGTTTTTGGATCGTTAGGGTTGATTTACACGGTACAACTTTTTCGCATGCGACACGCTTAAAAAATGCTTTTGGCCTTCATACAACACAAATTACTCCGTGTAAATCAACTCAAGTCATGTCGTAAGCATGCCGTAAGCGTGTCGCATGCAACAAAGGTGTGCTGTTTAAATCGGCCCTCACGTGTTTCTAATAGTTAGTCGTGCCTCGGCTACGAGCCAAGCCGCAGGACTTATAAAATGGGCTCCAATAAGAAAAAAAGTTCACTTTTTCAAGTGGTTTATAGCCTGAGGCGAAGCGGTAGTGACGTCATATCAGTTGCTATAGTAACTTCAAGCTCATGGATGATTGGATTTATTTATGGTTGCCATCCCCCTTAAGGTTTTTCTCCGATATTTTTAAGACCATTTAAGATTAGCACATGCCGTTTTCTGTAGCTGTTCATTTATCCTTGACACACATTTTGTAAAGTTTGGCGACAACTGGTTGCTATGGTAACAAGATATGACGTCTTAAGTAACATGTGGTCAAGTCATTTTTGAAGAAAAATGCATGTTTTTCACATATAAAATGCTACCAAAAGCATCAAAATGTTTAATTGTATGTTTTTTTACAACTCTAGCAAACAATATTTGCAATTTCCGCATTTTCCCGATAAATTTGAATTTTTAGTAAAATTCAAGATGGCGGCCGTCTTGGCAGCCATTTTGGATGACGTCACGGACCCCCAGCAGCATTAAAACCCATAATATTTACCTTATCTTGTAGAGCACATCGCGGGCTATCGATTAGATGTAAAATATTTCCGAAACAACAACGCCCCCCCCCCCCCCCCTTGTACCACGGTTGGAGTATACGTTTGCGTGTACGTTCAATCATCTTTATTTATTCACGGAATCTCATTCATAAAAATGCTCTTCCAGAGAGCCGTGCAAAAATCATGCAATAAAAAATAAAAATGGTCATTAAAACTATACTAAATTACAAATGTGATAAAAAGGATTTCAGGCTTGTCTGCCCTTTAATAGTATTTGATAGACTATTCCAGAGAACTGCCCCTCTATAGTGGAAGCTATTTTTCCAGCCTCAGTATACGGTCTTGGTACAAATAAATTATATGTTGAGTTTCTTAGATTGTAAGAATACGTAGAGTTTGTACTATTAAAAATTTGAGCCAAATGATCAGGTACATTTCGATTTTTCAATTTATACATTATTATGGCTAGTTGTCTTGTCCTTCGTGTTTCAAGATTATCCCACCCAAGTTCATCCAGTATCTCAACTGATCGTCTATCGTAGTTAGAGGAGGTTATCATCCTGGCAGCTCTGTTTTGGAGGGTCTGGAGTCTGTTACACATCCCTTCCCACAACTCCCCCACACTATACTACAATAATCGAAATATGGTAGTATATACAAGGGAGTAGTACATCATAATTAATGTATGATAAGGTAAGAGATGCCTTACACGTCTCAGAACGCCAATCCCTCCAGAGGTTTTCTTAGCAATTTTGTCTACATGATCTCTCCAAGTTAATGATTGATCTATTTCAACACCAAGATATTTATACGTCTTATCCCTTACAAGGGGTTTGTGATTGACATGAATATTAAACTGGTGCTGAAGGTGTTTTATCCTGTATTGACTAGCTACAATCATATATTTTGTCTTTACCACATTTAGGCTACGTTTATTCGCTATTAGCCATGTATGTATTTCATGTAGATCATGATTCATTTGTTGCTCCAGAATGTACTCATCAGCATGTGCAACAGTTAAACGTCAAAGGGTTAAAGGTTTCGAATGACGTACAGTGTAGTAGCGTTCGTGACGGATCACCTACTACTCAGTAGTGTGACCGGAAAATGGACTGTACATGTAAAACAAATCATAACAATATATTGAATTAATTCTCATACCTTAGGGGCACTTACAAGACCCTTAAAGCTTCTTAAAGCACGACTTCACTACTCGAATAGTTGTTGTTCTTCTTAAAAGTTAGTAAAGTGAACACTAAGGTAAACTTGTCATTAGTTACAAAGCAGTCTAACTTTTAATTACCGCTATGACTAACCATGTGTATCGACAAATGTTGATATTACCAAATGTTGATATTAAAAAAATATCATATATTACACTATTGGAGAGAATGTTTATGTCTCGAGAAGCCATAATATTTTGGTTGGAAGTACTATAGACGGTAACAAAGTTGTTTTAACTTTGTGGTGTTTAGTTTTTGCCATTCCTACGTTTTTATTTGTTAGGGTTAGACAAACATTCTAAAATCTAAACAGCTTTTTCTACACGGCCCTTCTTTAACAGTCAGGAGGGAGGGGGCGTCTCTAGGCAAAACATTGGTCGAATCATCACAGTGTGACGTCACGTCATAGATCATTGATTTTCAAAATGGCGGGCTAATTTGTTGTACGTTATCTCAGTGTTCCAAAAACTATGGAATTTCCTACGGTTTGGATGATTCATTTACTTTATTCGATGTTACTCATGATTCTAAAAATATAAGAGACCTGTTTGTGATAGTTTCCAGTAACATAGAGTATTCAAAAGCGTCATATTTGGATTGGAAACCCATTCTCAAGTTGCTAAGAAGTCGGCGGAGTTTGTTCTTCTGTTAACGTTTTGGGGGAGCTCGTGCAGTGATGCGAAGATATTCTGATTCCAGAATAGAAGGTTAGCACATGGTATATTAAGCTTGGTGTGTGTGCCGAGTTTCAATCCTTCAGTGCTTGTGGTTCGTCTCATCAATCTCTTCAAAGTCAATGGATTTGCATGTGAAGAAGACACTTACCACTGCAAGCTTGATTAACATTACTGCTTCTGGTTGGCACCAGAGGTCATTACCGGTAAGTGTTGGAATTTTTTACTTACATGCAAGTACTAGCAGATACCTTATATAACATTTGTTCCTGAATTACCGTCAGTGAACACTCCTTGAGTCCAAAATCAACAATACAGTTTTGAAATTTTGGATCTGCTATACAGGTCTCAGTATACAACAGTACTGTACATCTGTACATCATGTCCACGTGGTTAAGTTTGGCTATAATCTACCTCTTTTATAAAACAAAAACTGATGTTAAGCTTGAAAACTTTTGATTGTTGGGTTTATGATTCAGTCTCTGGAAACCATGAATTTGCATATGGGCCGTCTGCTAGCAGTAGTTTTCATGGCACTTCTTGTGCTAAATGTTTACTTATCAGCATGATATTATGGCACATAACACTAGTTATGGAAACAAATAAGTGACATGTAAATACTTTCATGTGAATCGATAAGGTTCCCTCGAAAACTGATACAACAATAATATTAATAGTAATAATAATAATAATAATAATAATAATAATAATAATAATAATAATAATAATAATAAAATTGTTATTACTTTACAGTACAATATTAATATTTTGAAATCCAGTTTGTGCAACAATTAATCCCAAATGTTCTGGAAGAATCATTTGCTTGAACTGTAATTTGAAAAGTGAATATCAAGGTTTTTGTATGAGACGTTGGGTGGCAACCAGTGAGAAAATACAAAACAGGGTATAAATGGTATTCTTTCCTAGAGGGCTACTCAAAGACTATGGTTTCCTTCAGTGATATAAGCTTTACCAGTTTGGAGATCACATGAGAGAATTGGTTCCTAAAAACTATTTTTCAAAATGAAACGCCTTACTTGTTCAAGATGATTACGGTTATTTCCAGATTTTGGTGTTAGTGATCTGTCAAATTCTTCATATTTCCAAAGACCTTGTGTTCTTACCATTTGAAATTCATGATCATGTGAGTAATCAAATGAATCAGACATATAAGTCTTTTTAAGATTTGGACTGCAAAGATTGTTTTTCACTTTCTGTAGGTTCATCAAGTGTATTTATTACTACAAATCTGTGTTGTTCAATGGTTTAAATGCTTGGTCAAAAGCACTGTCATCATCATTGTCACTATTCACATAGGAATTATAAATAATCCATTAAAGCATTAGAATTTTTAAACCTGGACAAAATCAAACGATAAATCATCTTGCTTCTTCAACAGAAATGCTTCGTTCTACGAACCATCTCTACGGTGATTCCAAAGGAAAGAATGTATTGAATGGACAAAAATTGTTAGGAAGCTAAACGAGCACTAAAATACGATCCTTTTTAAGACATTTAAGAGATATTGTCAAAAACGGAACTATAATTATTAGCAAGGACGATGAACTTACTTTCTTTAAGATCTTTGAACTTCTTGCTCAGTCGCTAGAGATGCTCGAATGAATCATCTCATTCCAGTGAATATCTCTTAAGCCAAGTTGCATATATTTTATTGATCACCTCATTAACTAAATTGTCTCACTTTATGTTGACAGAAAAACATCTCGGGGACTTAAATAATAGACCTTATTCGCTTGGGCGTAATGTTTACCCAATACAAACCTCTTTTGAGTTAAATTCTTTGTCTGAACGACATCCATATTAATGTGTCTTCTCAAGCGTTAACGGAAAAGAAAGAAATAATACCCAGGGGAATGATACGTGGTCTCTAATGGGTAAACAAACACGCCCAAGCGAATAAGGTCTATTAAAAGGCCAAACAACTAACATTTTTTTTTTGCAATCCAGGAATATTAAAAATATCAGGCCGGTCTTTGCCATTTGTTTTTGCCATTCTTCAAGTAAATATATATTTCCTTATTCAGAACAGTTCAAATACAATTTGCGTTTCCAGCGATCACATGATAACTAAATTAAAGCGGAGTCGATTTCTTAGATTATCTGAGCAGAGGAAAAAACAAAACAATCACGATTGTTATATCTGCGTGGGGATTTTTAAATGTTTAGAGCCTTATAACTTTCCCCTTTTTACATGAGATCAACATAAACAAACAAAAGGCAATTAACTTTGTCTCCGATGGTTTCTTAATCTCACATTTCGTCACTATTTGCCGCTATTCACAAAAGACAGGTTAGTATGAAAATAGAGCAAAACTGAATAGCCTGGAACTGATCCAAGGAACCTCAATCAGTAAGGGACGGACCATTAGAAATCTTGGGAGGGGGGGTGACAATTCCCAAAAAAAAAATCCTGCAAAGGAAAATTGTCTCAAAAAAAATTCGTGCAAGCAGTTGACCATAAAAAAATAAAATCCTGCAAGCCAACTGGTTATATATACATTTATTTATTTATTTATTTATTTATTTTAAACTGGAACATATGAGAGTATGAAATGCTCTCTGGTAGTAAAATTCATCAAAAAGCAACTTCAGGTTGAGTCAAATGCTGTCAAAAATTACCTGCCTCAAAGGTCTATCTGGTACATGTACCAACATCAGGGGCGGATTTAGGGGTGGGCCGAGGGGGCCGCGGCCCCCCCTTTTGCCTGGGATTATTATTATTTTTTTAATATTTTAGTTAGCAACGTCTGTCAGATGGTATTTTGCAGCTTTTGCTTTGTTTCCTGAGATATATTTCCTTTATTATCAATATGAACATTATCAAGCGTTGTTCGAATCAACCCGCCTTTATAAACAAGTTTCAAGAATGTTTACAGAAGCACCATGGGAGAAGACCGCCTCAACTGTTGCTGCTCTTTGTTCACAATGACGTAGCTTTAGATTATGGTGCAATTGTTGACGACTATGCCAAGGGTAACCAGAGAAGGATGACATTAATCAACCCCTGCAGTGACTCTTCTTAAAGTCATTTCCACGGGATATTTCGTTTGTTTAATTTGTTTTTGAAAAATTATCTTAAAATCTGTCATCCGAAGCCTTCATTTTTGGTCACAAATGTTCCCAGAATGCATGCAGTATAGCATCAATTTTCCGGGGGGAAATGTTGCTGCTTTCGCGCGAGGTTGCGTTCTCGCCGCAATTGCTAGCTATTGCTGTGGCTCATTTTTGATTTAGTATTATTGTTAAGTTGGAAAAGGTCATGTCATTCATCAAAACACGCATCATTTTAAAAGTGTTTATTGTACTTCTTTGACAACCACACCTTTATTTTATTAAATATTTCAGCATTTCTTGTTCAATATGGAATCCAAGCAATTGATAAATTTAGGCGTCCAGAATGCACCAGATTGCATCTCCGAGTACTCCAATTATCAAAATTTTTCGGGGGGGCATGCCCCCGAACCCCCCTAGATTGTCACGCCTTTGGCGCTCCTGATGGGCGCTAACGCGCCCATATTGTCACTATAAAAATTGCTCCGGCCCCCTCTTTATAGATTTCCTGGATCCGCCCCTGAACATCTTAAATTAAAACCTTGTTTATGTACATATTTGAAAACACTGTAAACATCATGAAATATGTAACCTGCTCTACTACACGCAAGTATTTTTTTTAAATACATTACAGATTGTCCAACCGTCCCGATTTCGTCGAGATTACCCCGATTTTGCTTGAAAATCCCGAATCCCGACCAATGTGATCGGGATAGGAAAAATCCCGATTTTGACATCCGGTTCTGTCATTTTCGTCAAATTCTCATAATACTCACTATACAAAAAGACGAAATTGCGTATACTTAACTCTGATATCCAGATAAACTAAAGAAACAGCAAGAAATATAAAATGAAATCGAGTACTTGTATGTGGAGCCACACAAAGAGACGCAAAGCGACGAGAAGCCACATCAATTTGCCAAACATTTTTGACAGAAATTGTTGTCTCAGAACACTAGAAATGGAGTTTCAGAGCATCCAGATTTCAAAGTTTTCTGGTGGGGCATGCCCCCAGACCCCCCTAGCGGCTCGCGCCTTCGGCGCTCGACCACTCAATCTCAATTCTTATTTCTCGCCATTTTTTAGGCAAAGGTTCCACAGTCTGACTTAAATATACTCTCCAGCGTTTAATACCAAAAATGGATTGGGCCAGGTATAAAACAAAAAATTGGAGCTTGCATGCATTTATAAAGAAGATCTCAGAAAAAAAAAAACCTGCAGGCTTGCACCTCCCAAAAAAAAAAATCCTGCAGGAAACTCGGGCCGAAAAAAAAATTCATACACTGAAAAATTTTTGACCCCCCTCCCAGGATTTCTAATGGTCCACCCCTAATATATCTTGCAATGTATTTCAATCCTTAATTCACGTCCTTAAACGGAATCCTGTTAAAACGAAAGTGGAAACAACGCTCCTTAGAAGATGGTCAATTTCAACCACGATAATCTTTTATAACTCTTTCTTTTCCTATTATTCTTTGGTTTAAAACAATGAATTGCAAAACTTCTCAGAAAATCTGACAAAAAAAAGACATTTGTAAAACAAACAGTATCAAGTCCTGTCGGAATCCTTCTAGCTATAGTTTTCTTCCCTTTTCGCTTCTCACGTTACGAATTGAACAATGGAGGCGTTACGTATTCTCGTCGGTTAGACACGGCCGCTAATGGACCCATTAACTGTTGGGCGGTTTTAAATGAACCAAATGACTGCTAACTAATTTCAAATTCATTTGTTATATTTCAACACCTGAAATATACTAGAGGTTTAAACGAAAATGTAAAAACGTGCAATGGAAAATAAAGAGCTTAGATGGAAAATGAAAATAGGAGAGTGTAACAGGGATTTGGTGTCATTTCTAAGTCCAAAAAAAATGTTTTTGTATTAACAGGAATCTAAAAATATAGTCCTACTTCCATAGTGTACCAAAACTATGGACGAGTGTCTATCATAGATGGACTGGGTCCGAATGAAATGCAACTTAAAACTATCCTAGCCTAACTTAACGTTTTTCAAGTTGTTGGTTCATTTTACGTGGTCAATTTTTCTCTTTTTGTTTCCCGTGTTAATTGGGTTTTAAAGGGACATTGTTGTGGTTTTGAAATTGGAAGAAACCATCGCCAAAACTGATAGAAGCAAAGAAATATGAACTAAACAGACAAAATAACGGCTAGAAAAGTCAAAATTTCACAAGAATATTAATGGCAAGTTTGATTTCTTGACCACCTGTCTGTAAATCAAATGGCATGAACTATTATCCATTTCATTCCTTGCAATCCTGCACTTTATCTCCAAACTACTGCTTTTGTTTTGCTCTATAGAAACGTGATGAAATAAAGATTGTAGTAGTAGTAGTATCCCACTAAGCTGTATATTTGGTAGCATTTGGCGATAAAGCGTGGAAAAGACTAGTAAGCGAAATTTTGCTATTTAGGTGTATAAAAATTTCCTTAAACCGAACAAAACATGTATGCGAGAAGGAAAACTTTGGTTCGTAATTTAAACGTTCTTTATATTTTCTAGATATTGAAATATCCGCATAGAGATATATTTTCCTTTTTCAAAACTTCTCCAAGACATGTTGTGGTTTCAAGCGAATTATTCGAGCGACAGAACACAAAAGTAGAGTGTTGTATAAGCGTGTACTTTTTGGCACATAACGGAACTTTAGATTGTGTATGTTTCGTATTCTAAAGATCAAAATCATGAATGAGAACCATGAAAGGTCAGGAGGAACGAAACAGAGCTTAACCAGATCTCAAGGGTTTTCTAGAATGTTTTTAAATTAGTTGTGATCCACGGCGTTATCTGCTTACATTACTTTGGGTCTCTGAATTTCATATTATGTCCGCTCGCTGATTTTGTCTGTGATTACCTATTATTCCGAGGAGAAAGAAAGTTCAGAAGAAAAGCTAAATTTGAAAAAGTTAAGCCTATTAGGAATCTCAATTTGTAAATTCGATTCACACGAATTTATGTCTTGTTTGTTTGAGTTAGCCAGGGTCTATTTTAACGTGAAAAAACCAGGTGTGCTAAACACAAAGATTTTTAAATAGGTAGCAAACACGCTCCTGCATAGATTGTTCAAGCGTGTCTACCAATAAGCTGAAACTAACTTTTTCTTAACGTTTGCCTTGATGTTCTTTAAAAGAAGGACTCAGACGAATTGTTTTTTTCATTTGTTTGAACAGCGGCAATGCCAGAGAAATATCGCTAAACAACGCTACTGAGATTTGTGAAAAAAGTATTAATATGTTGTATTTCCCTTTTCCTTAAGGAATCAATAACGACTTCAAAGCATCTTACCAAAAAGGGAATTAAAGTGAAATCATTGTGAAATTACAGGTACCAGTGAGGAAACCTTTTAGTTTAATATTTCGTCCCATTACGCTTCTCACGTTACGAATCGAATCTGATGGAGGCGTTTCTCGTTGTTAGATACAGAGGACTGCCCAATGGATTCATAATTTTGAAACAAAACAAAGGATCCTGTAGTGGTTTCTTCCTATTCAGTTTTTCTAACTTGAAAATTCTTAAACTTGCAAATGCATTTATATATGTGACTAGACTGAATAAACTGAATCTGTAAAGATATCGGCTAAAAGTGCATTTATGTTTGCAGCACCTAAGATTCGGAATGACTTGCCAAGACAGATAAGAGAATCTAATTCAATTGATTGTTTTAAGTCTAAGCTGAAGACGTTTATTTTTAAAAGAGCATTTTATAATTAGATGTTATTCTGAGTTTACAACTTTGTTTTAGATTGTGATTTTAAGATTTTATATTTTAAGTAACATTGAGTTAGAATATTATTTTTTTCTTTAATATTTATCGCATTTATATTTATGATATATATTTTGTATGTTATTTCCATTTTATTGTAAGTTACTGTGTTAAGGTGCATTTGAATATATTTATATAGAATTTGCGCCATATAAGTCAATAAACTATTATTATTATTATTATTATTATTATTATTATTACTACTTATGTTAAAATGAATTGGGTGTTGAAAATTTCTTTCTTATTTTTCTTCAGTGGCCTTTTGTTCCTCGAAATCTACGAAACAATCGACATAATCGTGATAACTAAACGGGGGTCCTAAATCATCCTCCTGACAGTTAAATATAAATAACACGTGTATTAAATAACTCGTTGAAAACTGTTCAGACCTCTTGCTATCATGTATTCGTTAAGGATAAAACCTCGCCAGAAATGTGACTATCAATAAATCCATAAATTTTAAATACTGTTAAATAACACAATACAACACTGACTTTCCTATTATCTATTTCACCTTTCGTATTTCTTTTAGGTCACTGGAATGACCATTAAAGACAATCTCTCTCACCATGGTACTAAAAGGCAAATCCATGATATGATGAAAATAATAAAATCGTTTGTAAATCCGTGGCGAATTTAGGGCTTTCTTGACTTAGCAGGTACCAGTAAATTGGTTTCATTAACTTGTTTTCTCATCACCCTAATCATGAACAAAAATAAGTGCTAACATTGCTATGTCTATCCATTTTACATTCTCATCTTAAAATATCAAAATATGGGGAGATAATTCTGGAATATTGAAGGTCGATCAGTAAATATCTAATCTACCTCGACTTCGCATATTTGTGCTTCCCGCTAGATCCGCCAAGAGTTCTGTGGTATTTGCTCTTCGTTACTTTCTGTGCTTGGAAACATTAACCAAAATATAACAAGGAATATTGTAAAAAAGTCGTTTGCATATGTTTCATTGTAGTATGACGGCGTTCATCAGAATACTTCTACAGTCAGCTTCCGCGTCAGTGCGATGTGGAAAAATTCAAGGTCCATTCAAATATATAAGCGGATGACCAATTCTTTCACAGTTCTTTTTGTTTCTCAATATTTTGCAAGGAGAGAGTTAATTCGTGAAGGGGCTTAAAGACGGTTAAGGAGGCTCGACTCAGTTTTTCTGTGGTCGTGGGGTGTATGTTTTGAAATCACAGGGAAGATATCCTTCAATTGTAATACTTCACCAAGTTTATGGAATATGATTAAAAGGTTTATGTTTCGCTGGTTTCCAATCGACAGCGGTTACCATAGCAACAGCAGCTTATTGCTCTTTTTGTTAAACAATTTCGTTTTCCTCAATATCTAGTTCGGGACACTTAACAATGAAAAATCTTAATTTTGTAGTAGTCGCGTATCACTAACTGCAGACGAAGTTTCAATAAGAATTTATAAGACGGTTTTCGAATAATTCAAAAATCATTTTTTTAGGACATGTAAGGCAAAACAGCAATAAAGTAAATAACAAACAACAACAACAAACTAAAACTTTATTCAGATGTAATAAGCCTAAAATACAGTTTCACTGCACATTAGCAAAGAAACGCTATTCGAGGCAGGGAAAAGCAATCTAATTGAAATTAATGAAATTGAGTCAACATAACAGTACAGAAGCTGATCTGCAGAGTGACAGATTTATTTTAAAGCTTTAGATTAGATCGTAATATTGGTGTTGGTGTTGCATAAATCAAAATATTCCAAAATTGCCCAACATATTATGTTAAAACGACAAGGACAATCATTATGTTTGTTTTGTTAAAACAAAACAAACAAACAAAAGATTAGTGATTCTTCCCATCCAGTTTATATTATTTTAACTTTCTTACACTTGAAATGCATTTAAGTGACAAGACCAGATAGACCGAATGTGTAAACATACCAAGTGGCTTGTGTTAAAATGACTGAGTGGGGAAAGGTAAGTAACCCAAAGGCAAGAACAGCAAAAATTTCACCTGACGTCAAGCTTGTGTACGAAACAAAAGATCTCTCATTAGCATCTATTACTTTCTTTTGTTCCGTCCACAAGCATGGCCACTGGGCTTTTGTCTTTTAAATCGTCGGGGAATGGTCGCAAACCACCTATTGTTTTATTTGTTTCCTATTCGCCCACAGGCTATATAAGCCGCAGGCTCGTGATTTACAAGCTTTTCTCGTGTTCTCCCAACATCCCAAGTGGGTTTATAACGCCGGTAAACTCATAGAAAATGTGTTCTATTGCTTTTATGAAATAACTATGAAAAGCGTTTGGAAAGAGAGAAATTTGTTGTAGTTTTGCTGCCGATCAAGTAGCTTGTTCTCATAACATTCACCATATGACCGGGAAAACCAATCAGAGCGGCTGAAAGAATGAACTTTACACGATGCCACTGACAAAGCTGCACTGACAAATTCACGGGTTCAACGAAAGTGATGAAAAGTTTTAGCGCTTTGAAATTCGTCAGTTGGAATTTATCAGTTGAAAGAAGAAAATATATTCAATGATTCAAAAGTTCTTTGAATGGGAAATCCAGAAAATTGTGTCCGGAATCTGCCGCCGCAAACATGAATGCACGAGGAAAGTTTGAAAGCCTAACATTTTTATGGCGTATGTTGGATTCAAAGATAGCCTTCTTGTCAAGAATTTCTCAATTGGGATAAAGGTTAGTTCCAGAAACTCAGCTTCTGGAAATGTTTTTGACTTTATCCACTTACTTTGAAGTGTACAATGAAGCCCGTACTTCTCTACATTTTAAGTTCTGAATGAAAACTAAGCTCATTGTTTTTTAAGCCTACAGTTGAATTGTTTGATCATTCCTTGCAAATAATTTGTTTAACCATAAACCTATAATTTTTGTTAGCTTCATTTTCTTTTTGCTAATTGATCATCCTTGCTTGGACACATAATCAGAATTTAAACTGCATCCGGTACAAAAGTATTCCATGAAAAAATCTCAAAAACAAAACACGATAAAGCGTATAAATGGAATCGGCGTAAAATAATTATCCTAAAGCTAAACAACAAAGCTATAAGCTTAAGCCTTGCTTTTTAATTCCACTGTGAAAATCCGTCTTATTTAGATTAGGATTTGTAGGAACATTTATAAACTTCAGTTCAGTGAATTTCAATCGAAAATTCCTCAGTTTGGAAGCCATTGTTTTCTCTTTGGGATCCATAATTTTTTAGCTTTCCACTAATAGCTAAACCTTCAGTTCAATGAACTTCACAAAGTACATATCGAGGTTGTTTTGATTGTCATTGATCGCTGCATGTAAGCCTTTCCAAGCCAATGTTAATTGAAAATATATTCCTGTTGTTGATATCAGTTTTAAAATATTAAAGCTTAGTGTTCTTTTGTCGTTAAGCCGTTTTTTGCTTGCGTGCGTGGGAATTTGTTTTTATTTTGTAGGTTTGAGCAGCAACTTATCGTTTACAAGAAACATATCTTCTCTTCTCATCTTCTAACAGACTACAATATGCAATAAGACTACTAAACCGGCTCGAGTTGTGAAATTCTTTTTCCTCACGATTGTGTTGATGCAGTGGAAAATTGAACTTTGTTTACTTTACAGTTTCGCTTGCGCGGTTTTCTATGAGTTTACCGGCACAATAGTCAATAGGTCTTTGACCAATCAGAACGCGCGTAGTATCTCAGTTATTTTATAAATATATATATATATATATATATATATATATATATATATAAGTAGATAGGAAACAAGGATTCTGGCACACTTTCAAATACGTAGCATATTAACACAAAAACAGAAATTGACGTCAGTTGACGTTCAATTTAACGAATAATCAAAATTGGATGAGATGATCGATTTTCTGCTCGTTCGCCAACGTAAATAACAAAAAGTCAATTAACATGATTTATGTTAAATTTAACAAAAGTCAGGGATTGAATGATTTGAACAATTGAACACAAACTTGACAATTATGCTCAAAGTGACGAGGAATTTGTTTGAAAATATTTTACGTTCGTGAACGAGCACAAATTGGGGAACGAGAATCAAATTATTTTTTGTTGAATTTTAACATAAAATAAGATAAATTTTGACTTGTGTTAACATGCTACGTATTTGAAAGTGTGCCAGAATCCTTGTTTCCTATCTACTATTTTTTTCCCCTCATATTCACCAGAAAAAAACATATCATTTTGGTTTAAATCAGTTAAAAATTCACCAGATAAAAACCTTCCCAGCCGAGTCAGTTGCACTCGACGAAATCTGGCGATGGCAACTCTCTCAAAAATCTCACTGAAAAATTCATTTCCAAAGAAATGAATTTCATCTCAATCTCCAATGACCAATAGCCAAAGTGTTCACTCCATCATCCATCACAACTCTCTTGTCATCATCAGCACTCAAAGCCATTTTCCAAATTTGTTCAGTGAAAATCTCATGTAGATGTGACCGGAGAGAAACATTTTTCATTGGAGGAAATTTTTCCCCATGAAGAACGCGCATAAAATCTTCATGTGAAATTTTATTTTTCACCACATTCTTTTTTGTTCCCTTTGCTTTCTTGATTCCTTTTCCCTCATCTATCTTGATGGAATAAGATTTTGGTCTCAACCCAACAAATTCACGAATGATTTTGCCTCCTGCTTCATCTTTAAACATTCCTAAAATTTTCTTGTTCTTCCCAACAGGAAAGCCATTTTCCACAGCGAAATGATCTTTCGGGTATCCAGATGTGTCAAACCATTTCTCAACATCTCCAGCAGTGTCAGCGAAGAAATCATCCGTTTCAATTTCCAAAATTAGTGAATCTGTGTCAGAATAGAGAACTTTGACTTTCTACCATAATGAAATTTGAACATGTAAATTTTGGAGAGATCGAGAATTGCTGCTCCAACAAAAATTGGTTTGTTCAAAATAACTTTTGTTTTTTTCATGTGAATAGCAGCCACTTTTTCTCCAAATTTGGTTGCGTGTTGGAAGTTGATCTTTTTCACCAACTTTGCTTTTTTCTTCCTATCATTCACCAGTTTCATGTTAATTCTGTTCCGCACATTTTCCATGGTTTTCCCATAAACAGCACAGCTTGCCAGTTTGAAAAGATCTTTCTCAAAATCATTTTTGGCGGCTGTTCTCAGTTTCGTATTCCATTCAATGAAAGGTTTCATGAAAGCTTCTTCTCGAAATCCAATTCCTCTCCAAATCTTTTTCAGTTTCATTCCCAGGGAAAGAAAAAGTTTCAAACTCCTTCCATCCAAAACCATTTTCTCTTTATCTTTGAGATTGGGAATCAACTTACAGAATCCATTTACCTCCAGCAATTCCGGCGCCAAAGGAAAATCATTGTGGAAATCATGCAATTCATCTGGATATTCCAAGTCAACTTCCAGGACACATCCAAGACCTGTCGCATCGACAATCTTCTCCTATTTTTTCAAAGCTCCTTCACTCAACCATTCAAATCCTCCCACAGGGAGTGGTTGCACCATCGCAGTTGGATAAAGAGAATTTGCATCGAGATAAACGATGAACTTTGATGGTTGGGAAGGATCAAAATCTTCCATGAATTTGTTGTTTGCTCGAGAAAATCTGTGAAAGACTGTGGAAACTCCTCCACGAATTTGCCTTTCAAAAAACCGAACCATTTCTATATTTTCTTCGCAAATCAATTCCAACTCAACTCCTGTCATTTTCAACATAGCATCCCAAAAGAAAGAGGGAGCAGTCAAAAACCATGCGGGGTCTAATAGATAATTTTCCAATAAAACTTTCCTGAAATTTTCCACAACATCTGCCAGGAGAAAAACATCCGTTTTGAGATAAAGATCGTGATATTCTCCCAGATTTGACATTTCAAATTTTTTCCAGACATTTTTAGCGTGAGTGACATCTTCATCTGAAATTTCTTCTCCCGACAACTGGGAGAAAAAAGCATCTTTCCCAGGAAGTTCACAACCGAATTTTTCAAATGAATCCATGAATTCATAGGGAAAAACTCCTTTTCTGGAAAGCAAATCAACATCCTCTGGGAAAAATCTTTTCAAGCAATGCAAATCATTTTTCCCCAAATTTCCAACAAGATTTGCCAAAGAAGAATTCATAAATTTCAGGGAGTCAACAAAGCGAATTTCATGTTTCAAATCATGTTTTTTTCCCTCTTCATCTTCAAATGTTCCCCAAACAATTTTCAGGGAGAAAGAAACATATTTTTCATCATTGTTTGGGATTGCATCAATCTCTCCAAATTCATTTCCCATGTTTTTGATGAAAAGATGGGAATCATATCCATCCAAATTGTGAATGAAGACTGGAGTGAAATCTGGCACTTTCGCTTGCAAATTACAATATTCATGAGCAGCTCCGCGAAATTCCCCAGTCAGATGACAATGATCAGCAACTTTTTTTTCCACAATCTTTTTCCTGCAAAACCAACAAATAGCAGTTTTCTCAAATGCTTCCTTTTCTCCTTTCTTCCAAAGAATTCTCTTCCAATTTTTTCTCAGCATTGGTCCTCGCACATCATTCAGAATCCATTTCACATGATTAACTAATTTCTCCAGAAATTCTCTCCCAACCTCCTTCTTTTCCACGAAGGAAAACTGGGGAAAAATCAACCCCAACTCGACTCACAGGAAGAAAACAAAAGCTGCAGGGAATATGATGCTGAATTTGCTTTGTTTTTTCCCCAATTTGCTTTTCTGTTTTCTCCAAAATCGACTCAAAATCAGCGTAGATGACAAAAGGAACGGTTGTTGCGCATGCCACTTTCTAGAATTTCATGGTTGATTTTGCTGGAGGGAGAACAGCTTTCACTCCATCATCCGTGCAAAATTCTTGATGAACATCGAGTGTTTCTTTGGAGTTGAATGAATTGAGGCAACCATCACAAACATGCCTTTGGTTTTTGTTCTTAGAATCTTCTCCAAACCACAAACGATTCAAATTATTCACCAAAGCGAAATGTTCATTTTCTCCGCTTTTCAGTTTGAAAAGAATCACATGATTCTCTTTCTTTTCCCTTGCTTTTCTCAAAGTCGCGATGTTCCCCTCAACAATCCCCAAGACATTCACAGAAATGTTATTTTGTCTTTCAAATCGATCAATGTCTCGCCATGAAATGGGGAATGAAATTCCTTCCCAATTGAATTCCTCCTCGCATTGTTTTCTCAACAAAGGAGTTATTCTTTGTGGATTTTTCTCCACAGGATTTTTCCATCTTCCCATGCACCACTTGTAGCACTCATCATCATTTTCATTTTGCATGTTTGTCAAAGCTTTTTTAGCAGCAAGCCAATCAGGAAGTGGAATGAATTTTCCAACAGTCATTTCATCCAGATGAATTTCTAATCTTTCAACTCGCAAGAATCTCCAGTTGCTTCTTCCTCTTTGGAAATTCCGCATGTTTTCCAACATCCATTCATTCATTTTTTTCAGCCATTGTTCCAAGTCAGTTCCTTCAAAAACTTCTTCAACCGGGGAAGAAAAGAAGGCGTCATTTTCAATGGATGTTTCCTCTGCCAAATTATGAGAAATCATTCTGCAAACCAAAACCATTTTCACTTTGAACCCAAAATGTTTCTTCAGAATTGCCATCACATTTCCTTTCACGTTCTTCAAGAATCCTTCTGCCCCATATCCTTCTTTTCCCTGGACAACAAAAGTCGATCCACCCAACCCTGGTTTTTCTTCAATATCAAATTCAGGTTTCTTCAACATCTCTCCAATTTTCGCATTCAACGTCAACAGTTTTTCCCGAGCTCTTTCCTTCAGATTCCAATCAACTCTTTTCTTTATCTTTCCAAACCAGGAATTCATTGAATCAATGGATGACTCAACAACTGCCGCGGCTCTTTCTGGAAGAATTTTTTGAATAGTTGATTTCACCGCAGGAAAAGATGTTTTCTTGATGATTTTTCTCTGTGGGTTTTGCAGCTCTTTTTCCAGATCAGCTTTTTTCATCCGGGAGAATCCCACCATTCCTTCCAAACGTGCATGATCTCTTAATTCTTTCAGGGTTGGCATTTTGAATAAAAAAAAAAATTCATTCAAAATGAAGTTTTCAATTCAGGAAGTGAGCGAAGGGAGCGAAGCGATCCCCCGCGAACCCCGGAGGGGAAGGAAAAGAAAAGCAAACTTTTTTCACATTCAAAGAAACCAGCGAAAAAACGGGGCTTCCCTCCAAAACGATTTTGCGAGTTCTCAAATCGGGCAACACTAAATATACCAGAAGAACCGATCAAAAAGTGTTCTGGATTCGGGAGGAAGAAGACACACCATTCATCCAGATTGATGGAGAAGATTTTTTCACCGCAGAGGAAATTCGGGAACGATTTGGGTTATCACGCACAGTTTTTTTCAATCAACTCTGCAAGAAAAAAACTCATTTTCTGGATTCGGGGGAAAAATCGCACGAAGTCACTTGGGTTTCTCCCAGACTGGAGAAATTCCTGAATCTCATGAGAGTGAAGGCTGCGGATGAAAAATTTATGTGTTCTCGAGCAAGAAAAGGAATGCCCAAAGTTTACACCGGCATTAATGCTGCTATGGACACATGCGTTGAAGATTTTCAAGCCACGTTTTGAATTTTTTCTCCATTGGAGAGAAAATGTCAGGTGAAAACAAATCCACTCCTCCGAAAGAGGCTGAAAAAATCAAAGAGGAAACGGACTGGGAAAAAGCGTGTGACGCAGAAAGAAACTTCCAAAAAGCGGTTGACATGGCCACTGGTTTTCTCCCAGTCCGATCGGAAGAGGATCGCAAGTTCATGGAAAAATGGATTTTCGCGATTTAATTCATTTTTTTATCTCCTCCCCAAAAATGAATCCCGCGAAAATATCTATCCCCGACTGCTCTCTCGGAGACCCCTGTAAGAAATCTTTTGGAAAAATTAATTTCTGCCTTCTCCCCTGCCTCCACATGGACTCACGGTTCAAAGTGAAACTCCAAACCAAATTCAAGATTTTCCTTCATGAGGGTGAATCGTTTTCTATGGGCATCACTATTCCGAGCGAGTTCATTAGTTTCTTCAACAATCTGGAAAAACATTTCAACTCTGCTGCGATGAAAAAGAAGCAGGCAATCAAAGAGATTTCCCCGTCTTTTGCTCGATTTCAGGAGGGAGATTTCATTCTCGTGAAAACTGACAAATCCGAGCAGGAAAAGATTTACGCAAAAATCTATCCCTCCAAAATTCCCACAACGGATTTCTCCTGCAGATTTTGGGAGCTGTGCGCGGATGGGAAAAAGAAACCCATCTTGAAGCAAAAAGAACTCATTGGCTGTCCTCTCCGCGGGCAAGTCGTTTTTTCGATCAAACATCTTTTCTGCGGAAATGTGAAAGCAATCACATGCATTGTGGACGAAGTTTTGGTGGAGGAAATAGTGCAGGCTGCCTCGGAATTCGATGAGTTTGAGGACAAGAATGAGGATGATGAAGTTTGATCTCGCTGAAATCAGGGAGAAAATCTTTTCCAGAATCCAATTCTGGAAAAATATTTGTGAAATTGGGCAGAACTTTTTTTTCTTGATTTTTTCAGATTTTTCCACGTGTGTCAGTTTTGATTTTTGGAGATTTTTTCCACGTGTGGCAGGTTTGATTTTCTCTGATTTTCCCAAATTCACTCCGGGGAAAAAATTTTGAAATCTGAATTTGAAAATCCACTCCGGAAACTGATTTTGAAATCTGAATTTGAATTTGAAAATCCACTACGGAAAATATTTTGAAATCTGAATTTGAATTTGAAAATCCACTCCGGAAAATATTTTGAAATCTGAATTTGAATTTGAAAATCCACTCCGGAAAAAAATTTGAATTTTGAATTTGAAAATCCACTCCGGAAAATATTTTGAATTTGAAAATCCACTCCGGAAAATATTTTGAAAATCCACTCCGGAAAATATTTTGAAATCTGAATTTGAATTTGAAAATCCACTCCGGAAAATATTTTGAAATCTGAATTTGAATTTGAAAATCCACTCCGGAAAAAATTTTTGAATTTTGAAATCTGAATTTGATTTCCATTCATTTTTTTAATTTTTTTCCAACTCATCATCAACTTCTGTTGAATTTAAATCAGCAGAAATCACTCCAATCAATTCAAATCACCGCAGATCCACATAATTCGGAATGAGTTGAATCAGCAAGCAATTTCTCAATCATCTCAGTTTGTTTTCGCATATCTTTTGCAATCTCTTCAACCCACTTCTCCAAATTAACATAGCTTTCCATCAGCAGGTCAATGGAATCAATCTCATCGTCTGAAACGCTTTCACTTTCACTCACTCTCTTTCTTTTCGCATTCGAAGGCATTTTCTTTCCATTTATTTTTTTTACCCATTCAGGGGAAATTTTCAAAATCCACTCAGGGGAATGATTTTGAAAATCCCCTCCAGAATTTGATTTGCGGAATCCAAAACTCCGGGAAGAATTTGTTTTTCCCTGAATTTGACTCCGGGGGAAACTATTTTGTTGAACTTGAAATTTCTCCTGAAACTGATTTTGGGATGAAATTCCTCCGGATTATATTTCATTCAAAATTTTTTTCAAAATATTTTTTGAATGAAATATACTCCCAGGGATGAAATCCATTTCCAGGGGATGAAAGAATTTTCAAAATGGATTTCAGAACGAAAATTCGCCCACAAAAATGGATTTTGGGATGAAAAATCTCCCCGAAAATGGATTTTGGGATGAAAATCTCTCCGAAATTAAAATATTTCTCCAGGGATAAAAAATCTTTCGCTGAAAATCAGCGGTAAATTTAAAATCAGAAAAATTTCTGCTCCATTTCATCTAAATCTCAGTTGACTAAATTGACGAAATGATTGAATAAATTGGGGGAAATATGTAGATAAAATGTGATTTTAATTTTTTATTTCCTTTTTTCTCCAAATACACTCAGGGGAAATTTTGAAAATCCACTCAGGGGAAATTTTTGAAAATCCCTCCGGATGAATTTTGAAAATCCCTCCGGATGAATTTTGAAAATCCCTCCGGAAAATGATTTTGAAAATCCCTCCGGAAAATGATTTTGAAAATCCCTCCGGAAAATGATTTTGAAAATCCACTCAGGGGAAATTTTTGAAAATCCACTCAGGGAAAATGATTATGAAAATCCCTCCGGAAAATGATTTTGAAAATCCCTCCAGAAAATGATTTTGAAAATCCCTCCGGAAAATGATTTTGAAAATCCACTCAGGAGAAATTTTCAAAATCCACTCAGGGGAAATTTTTGACCCACTCTGGAAAATGATTTTAAAATCCCTCCGGAAAATGATTTTGAAAATCCCTCCGGATGAATTTTGAAAACCTCATTCAGGGGAAATTTGAAAATCCCTCCGGATGAATTTTGAAAAACCCACTCAGGAAAATGATTTTCAAATTTTGCTGAATTCAGCATTGTTCCGGAAACTGATTTTGAAATGAAATTTCCTCCGGAGAATTCCTCCATATTATTTGGGGGAAAATTTTTTTTCCAAATTTTTTTCCAAATTTTATGAATGAAGGGATGTCCGGGGGATGAAAAATCTCCCCAAACGGATTTTGTGATGAAAAATCACCCCAAAAACGGATTTTGGGATGAAAATCCTCCGGGGATTGAAAATCTCTCCGGGGTTTGAAAATCTTTCGCTGAAAATCAGCGGAAAATTCAAATTCATGAAAATTTCTGCTCCATTTCATCTAAAACACAGTTGACTAAATTGGAGAAATGATTGGTTAAAAGTGAGCTTTATCTAGATAAAATGGGATTTTAATTTTTTATTTCCTTTTTTTTCTCCGCATAAAAAATGTCGAAATCAGCAACGCATTTTTCAATCTCCGATGGGAAAAAAACAAAAACATTCTCCTCTATCAATTCCGCAGCGAAAGAGTTCAACATTTCAAATTGCGCCATCACAAATGCATTGAAAAAAGGAAATTCAACCATCACCCGGAGGTCGGAGAAGAAAAAATTCTATCTCGGCGAACCAAAAGCACAAGAATCAACTTCTCTCCAGATAGATTTTTCTTCACTCCCAATGGATGAGGAATGGTTTGACAAATTCAAGATCGGTGTTTCATCTTTTGATGAACTTTGTCGAATGATCGCTAATAAATTATTCGCGGATGAAGATCTCGAATTTGACTGGAAGAAAAAAGAATTGAAATACAATGATGAAGCCGTTTGTTTCATCAAAATCATTTCCATCATCTGCAGAGTGGCTTTTCAGGTGAACAAAGAGAAAGCTCTAGCAGTTTTGAAGGAAAAAATTGGGCAAAAAGATTTTCAACCCTTGAAACTAATTCAATTGGTAGCATCTTTGAGGAAAAATGAAAGAACATTTCACGTTGACATATTCAACAAAATCAAGAAATTCAAGTGATTTTTCATTTCCGGGAAATGAAAATTCTCAACCCTCAAATTTTTTCTCCCATTCAGCTTCAAACTTTTCCAAATCCAACCCCAAATCAATCACAATCCCATCAATCGCTTCCATTGAAAACAAAAATTCATCCCTGTCGAATTTTCCTCTCCGCAAAGCGAAGCGCAAATCACTCAATGTTTTTTCATAGGTGATGAAAGCGAACTTCGCCATCTCAATTTTGCTTTTCAGGTTCTTCATTTCATTCGCGGTTTTGACGACCAACCCCAATCCTGAAATCACTCCCAAAACGATTGGGTTCAAAGTCGCGGCTCCAGCAATCGTCCCGATTGCAACCAGACCGGAAGAGGTTAAATTCATGAGCAGATTCATTTTCTTGAATCGACCATGCGCTCGTTTCAGGTACCAGAATCTTTTGTGATAAAATCGAAAAAGTTTTTTGATCTCTTCCAGTTCTTCTTCCCGAATTGCGGGGTTGATGTGATTGAAAGCAAAAATGCTTTGTTTTCGCTCGGCTCGCTTCGCTCGCTTCATTTTTCAGGGAGAAATCATTTTTCAATCAGAATTGTCGCTTTTGCTCTTTGAATGGCATTTCCATCCGAGAGAGCCAGATAGAAAGCTTCTTCCTGCCCAACATGGAGATTGAAGGTGAACTGCAGTGAACCAAATGAATTGGTGGAAGGTCTGACTGCGTTCCGAGTGATGCGATCTCCTTTAACAACACTTGTCATGATGATGGTTGCTCCACTCACTAGGTTGGAACCGCGTTGAAGAATGAAAACCGTGACATTCAAAATCCGGAAGTCAGATCCAAATTGTTGCCAATAATTTGTTTCATCTTCCTCTTCATTTGGGAAGATCAAACAATCACCGTGTTTTCCTTTCACAAATCTTGCAAAAATGAAGTGTTTTGACGGGCGAAGCGGCAAATTCAACAAGGAGTGCGAATTCAAATCCAAGTCAGTCTCCATGACCATCTTCCCCGCTTGGAAAACGAAAGGGGAATCGAAGACGCTGCTTTCAACATCAGGTTGGGAACCAGCAATGCCATATATGATCAGATTTGCATTTCCTTTTTCAGCTGACTCGGCAGTGCCTCGCCATTTCAAATCCAGGAAAATAAATTCAGGTGGGGAAATCCTCCATTTGTGCATGTGGATGATGGATCTGGAATACCCCGAAAACTTCTTAGTTGATTGCTGATTGATATTCAGACTTGTGCTCACAACGTTGACGCTCACGCCATCCATTGACGCGGGGAAGAATTCCACGCACACGGTGTATTCTCCCTCTGGGAGTTTGAACATATTGAATCCAAGTCTCCCAGAGTATTCATTAAAAAGATTTTTTGTGATTTGTAAGTCATAGGCCTTCTTGTTGAAATGATGCGGCGAATTTGAAAAATCACTTATCCCAGTCACTGTCATATGATGTTCAGAGCTGGATTCATCCACATCTTCCATCAGATAGCGGAATGCGTCCTTTGGGTGAGAGGTTGACGTGATATGCGATTCATTTACGTATTTTTTGATCTTCTCTTCTAATTCCATCGTGTGGGCTACCACACCTCCTATCTGGTTATCCACATAAGATTTTGACGTGGGTTGATGCTTGAGAGTTGGCGCTGCAATATTGTTGATTTGTTGCGAGTTCATATCCAGGTTTCCGGTCATTGTCCCGCCTTCCAACGAAAGCTTTTTCGCGGATTGGGCATCCACATATCTTTTATTTGCGCCCTGATCGGCAACTTCGGGATCTTTCACGTTAAAAATGGTGTGATTTCCCATATCCAAAGCCGTCTCCATTGGAAACGTCTCTTTGCGGCTGAGAAAGATATTTTTGGTGTCATTATAAGAAACCAGGTTGTTATAATGCGCTCCCAAATCATGCCATGTTTGTTGTTTTGAGTTTTTCACGTTGAAAAGTTCTTTTAAATCAATATCCTTCGTGACTTCATGAGTGTGAGCCGGAGCAGCAGGGTGGAATTTTTTCAGAGTGACCATATTCACCGCTGACAAATCCTGGTTTTCATCAGTGTCCAGATTGACGATCAATTTGCGATTCATTTCTATTTCCCCGGGGTTGATGAGTTTTTGTCCCCAGAGATCAAGATCCCCAGTCATATGCGAGGAACCATCCACCTGGAGAGAATCTGCCCGCAATTGCGTTGCAAGCGTGTCAACTTGGTGTTTGGTAATTGCATCCGAATTCCCCGTTCCTTCAGCGATATTGGTCAGGCGTTTCCTTTGCAGGTCGAAGTCCCCTGCTGGCGTCAGCTTGAAACCAACTCCTGGCAATCCATCTTTTCCATCTTTCGCGCCATGGGCGCGGGTGCTTGTTTCAGAAAGCAATCCATTTGAATAACTCATTTTAAATGCTTTCATCAAAGTTTTTGGCAATGAATTTCCTCGGCTTATCCACATACAGGAAAGAGAACGGATCATGCGTTGCTTTCCGATAATCTTCTTTGCTGACATTGTTCTCCCTGCAGATCGCCGTAATTTCTTTGTTGCTTGGGAATTCGAAGATGCAAAAATGCGAACAATTCAGGCGGATATCTTTTGGTGTTCCGAAATAACTTTGCGAAAGATAAATCACAGAACATTTCTTGTGCCTGCCCTGAATGAAATAATCAATCAATGGCTTTTGGTTTTTTTCGGAAACAAAATCATCGAAAACAACCAGCTTTTGATTCTCCCCTGACAATTCAGAAACTGGGATGATTTCATCCGGGGATGCTTCCACAACGTCATACCCAGCTTCTTTGCTGAATGGGCGAAATGTTTTCAGCAGATGTTGATATTTGGTTTGGTCAAGATTTTTCGCATAGAGATAAATTTTATCGTAGAAGAGCAGCGGGCGGAGGATCATATCCAGGAGAACATTTGTTTTCCCCGATCCTGAAGGGCCACAGATCAACATTCTGAAAGTTCGATCCGGCATGAAAGGGTGAAGTTGTTTGAAATTCGTGATTGGATCCTGACAATCATAATTTGGAATCTTCATTTTATTAATGAACATGGCGTTCTTTATCTTGTTCTTTATCTTGTTCTACATCTTGTTCTACATCCCAAATTTGTGTTTCTGGATATAAAATGAGTTTATTGAAATGGCAAGAAATGGCCAAAAGCAAATCTGCTTTGGGGAAAAAAATCAACTTTGTTCACAATGCTGTCACCCAGAAAAAGTTGGGTGAAGAAACAAGTCAAATCGGACTTGAAAAAACATTCAAACCCATCACAGCGAAACTGGATGAGGTGATTGAGTCGAATTTGGGGCCGCTTCGGCCACTTCCCCGGAAAAAGAAAAAAGCCAAACCAGCGGAGATTGATTATCTCCCCGAAGTCGATCCATTTGAAGAGATGGATGTCGAAGGCCTGTTTGATGAGGCCGTTCCATCCCAACCCAAGAAGCAAATTCCAGCAGGGCCGCCAACATATGAAGAAGTTGTGCAAGAGGTAGGGGAAGATCCACCTGAATATGAAGAAGACGACTCTCCCGATTATGCTCTTGCGCCGGGAGATGAAGGGGAATGGGAAGAGGAAGAGGAAGAGGAAGCCAATAAGATATTGGATAGCTTGGACCTCACAAATTATGATACTGTGGAGAAAAATCTCAGTGACCCAAATATCTCATCAACGAGGAAAATCAATTATCGCAAGAATATTGTAACCATTGCAAACTACAGAAGAAATCAGTTGAAGGGCTACAAAACATCTTGGAGCAAAAAGTTCCATAAAGGTGCAATAACGCAAGAGCAAAAGAATTTGCAACATAGCAGAATAGACCACTCATCCCGAATTTTGAGTGAATACATCAAACATTTTCAAGCGAAACAAAAGACATTGGAAGGTTCGGGAATCAGGAGAAAAAAAGGTGGATCCATCCGTTTTTTCTCCAACCCCGCAGATCTCCTCCAGAAACTTGAGGTCATTGTTGGCTCCATCCTTGCTGGGAATACGAATTCAGGCATCAGAAATACCGGGGTTGGTATTCTTGATCTTCTCCTGAAAGAAAACGCCATCAACAAATCCCAGCATGAGAAGCTTTTCAGAAAGTATTTCAAACTCTAAAATGGAAATCGAAAGAGAAATTGTCCTGTCATCCTTTTCCGTCAAGACTGGGGGAAACAAACCAGAAAATTTCACAACAAAATTCAATCGGCCCATTGTTTTGGATCCAAATTCCCAATATGTTGTTGGGTTGAACAGAATTATCAATATGAGTTTTACGTGGTATAACATCAATGCGGCATTGAAAAATCAGCTGATCAGATTCAGCTCTGACGGTGGGAAAACATTTTCCGATATCACCTTTCCCGCTGGGGTTTGGGATTATTCCACTTTGAATGCGGCAATTCGAAACGCAACAGGTCCCCTCGCAGGCAGCACCCCAGGAAAGAATGAAAAATTCCCAATCAATCTTGCTTTCTCTCCCACAACTTTCAGAGTAACAATCACGTTGGAAGCAAACTGGCAACTTGATCTCGAGAAATCCAACTTTGGCGATCTCATTGGGTTTGAGAAAAAGATTCTGAAAGATAAAGTCAATGTTGGCCCCAGAGTTCCAAACCTCAGTCAAGATACTGATATGTTGAACGTTCATTGCGATCTCACAAGTGATTCGCTTGTGGATGGGGAAGAGAGTGATATCATCTTCTCCTTTTCAACATCTGTTCTGCAGGCCTCCTATAGTTTTACCCTTGAACCCATGAGAGTGATGTTCAGCCCTGTGAATAAAAACAGAATAAGCTCCATTCGGATTTATATCACCGATGGGAAAAGGCGGGTTGTTGATTTGAATGGAGCCGATACAGCGTTCTCGCTTATCTTGAAAAAACAAATAAAATGAAAAGTTATGAATTCTCTCGTTTTTTCCACCCCCAGCTGGGGCGGTTTGTCTTCCGGCATAAAGGAACAGGTGTCATTGTGGACAATATTTTCAAACCAATGAGGAAGGTCGCATCAGTCGTCTTCAATAAATTCGCAAAACCCATTGCGAAAAAAGCATTGGAATCAGGAATTTCTCACGCTGGGGATAAACTCGGCAAAAAAGCAGTTGAAAAATCTGGTGATTTGATCATGAAAAAACTGGGAAATATGAGAAAGGGGAGCAAAAAACCGCCAGCTCGACCACAATCAGCCCCTGCGTCAACCTCCGGAGAAAGTTCTGATGCTATATTGAACAGGTTGATCTCTGGACAGGGAGTCCGAAAAAGAAAAAAATAATATAAAATGGCTTTTCGATCGAATGAATATCTTCAAAGAAATGAATTAGTGCGCTTCCAGCTGGATGACACAATCCGAGCTCCAGCTAATGCTCAACATCAACAAAAAAGTGGTTATAAATTCACGATTAATGACCGATCCGCATTCTATGATTGGTATAATGCGTATTTCGAGGTGCAGTTTCAGCTCCAGAAATTAGCAGATGGAGCGGCATATGACGCTGAATGAATAACCGTAATCAATGGGGCTCATTCCCTGATTAAACACCTGACGATTAAATCTGCAGGAAAGATTATTTATGATACTGATAATCTGCATAAAGTCTGTTTCACAAAGAATTTGTTAGAATACTCCGATGACTTCAGCAGATCAGTCGCCAAGAACAGTTTCTGGTATTTGGATACTAATGCAACAACCGCTAATACGAATCTTGGATTTGAGGCTCGGCGAGTGATTACTCGAGATCTTCAAAACGCTAATACGATCATTCCCCTGAATCGTTTTTCCTTTTTCGAGGAACTGGAAGATAAGATGTTGGTTCCCATGCAGCTGCAATTCGAGATAACTCTTCAAGATGATGAGGAACTCATTCATATGGCACACGGCGTTGCTGACGGAAGAGTTGTGCTGAATCGATTTCTGCTTTGGGTGCCAAGATTGACTCCCAAAGATTCTCTGTATGACAAATTTGTCAGCTCATTCCTGAAAGAAACGCAATGGAAATATCTGAGGGAAATGTATCAGCAATCAGCTCCTACGCAGTCATCAGGATTTTTCCAGATCTCAGCGAGCATTGACAATGTGAGGCATATTTTTGTCTGGCTGAAAAGAACCGCTCCGCCCAATGACGACCAGGCAGAAGACAACCCCTATCTGATGGACACTTTCACGCTGAATGCAGTGGATGATAATACTTCATCCTTGTTGAACTGCCGATTGGAATATGGAAACGGAGTTTTCTACCCGGAAACAGAGTATGACAGTGAAAGCAAAGTGAGGATTTTCCAGGATGTCATGACTTATGCAATGAGGAAAAATGACTACAACACAGGGACACAGTTGAATCTGGCCAATTTCAATTCTCTTTTCCCATTGATCTATTTCGATCTGACTTATCAAACTGAAAAACCAACAAGAGATCCCAAGCAGTTGATATTCAGGTATCGATTAAGCGCAAATGCAGCTGCAAACTTCAATGTACATGCGATAGTTCTCTATGAAGAAGAAGTGAAAATCGATAAGATTGGAAATGAGCTGGTTATCGTGTGAAGTGTGATCTGTGAAAAACATATCTTGTCATTTAAAATGACAACATATCACCCATATAAAGTAAATCTGTCGGAAGGGCAAAAAAGCAAGCTTGGAAGAGCATTCCGAACAAAAAGCCCTATCACCCTGAGATTGGGTGGCAAACAAACAAGCGGAAGTGATGAACTGATGCTCACGGCAAATCAAATAAGACGAATCGGCAAAGCTGCGGCTTTGGGAAAGGGAGTTGAAATCAAGATATCAAAAACGCAAATCCGAAAAGTGATGAAGCAAGGCGGAAGTCTTTTCTCTGCTATTGTTCCCCTGGCTCGTTCCCTGGCACCCACCCTGGCAAAGACACTTGGGTTGTCAGCATTGGCTGGTTTGGCGAGTGAAGGAGCGAGTCAAGTCGTGAAAAAGATAAGCGGGAAGAGAGCGCAGCGACCTCGACTGAAAGGAGGCGGGCAAACGGGGGGGTTTCTCATTCCCCAAGATAAAATTCAGAAACTGATTGACAATAAACATTTGTTGACAAATAAGCAGAAACAAGATATTTTGACTGCCCTGAAATCAGGAGGACAACTGACGATAAAACCATCAGCAAAACAATCAGGCGGATTGTTGGGAACTGTGCTGGCTTCCATCGGAATTCCACTGGCGCTGGACATGGTGAAAAATTTGTTTGGGAAAGGCGCTCCTAGAGTTGGGCGCCCAAAGGGAAAAGGCGCTCCTAGAGTTGGACGCCCCAAAGGAAAAGGAGCTCCAAGATTGGGAGCTCCTTCCCTATATCACGCGTTGAATCCACCTCCCCCATTTATCGGAAGCTGGAAAAAAGGGATGGGAAAAAAATCCAAAAAAGGAACGGGACTTCTGCTGGGAACGAAAAGTCCATTCAACAATATCCCAGTTCTCGGGGCAATATTGTGAGCGAAGCGAAACCCAAATTCGTGAACAAACCCCTGAGCAACCTTGATCTTCTCCAGTGGATTGATTTTCTGAAAATTCCCAATTTCAAAGGGATTTTCGCCAGGGATGAAGCCATGCTCCGAGAACACAGCCCCTGCATTATCAATCTTGATTCGCTTGAAAATGCAGGAACTCACTGGGTGTGCTGCGCCCCCGGACAGAAATTCACGTGGTATTTCGACTCTTTTGGGATGGGATTTCCCCAGGAATTCAAAAGTACCAAACCGGTGATTTGGAACAGCAGTCAGTATCAAAACATCAACAGCGTTCTTTGCGGGTATTATTGCCTGTATTTCCTCCATCAATGGTCGCAGGGGAAAGATTTCTATGATATTCTCCAGCCTCTCAGTCTGACTGATACGATGGGGAATGAGAAATTCATAAAAGAATATTTCGATTGAAAATGAAATCATATTGCGTGAAGGAGAAAAAACAAACTGAATGCGTGAAACCAACTGGATTCCAGACTGCAAAAAATGGCAGAAAGATGTGGTTTTGCCATTGCGCTTCCTGCGGAATAAAAAAGACAAGATTTGTGAAAGCGAGCGGAGCGAGCCGCGGAGCGAATTCGGGAAACTGAGTCGGCCCTCACAAGGTGGGGGCATTGGTGAACTTGCGCTGACTGGCGTCGCGCATGCGCTGCCTTGGTTGGGAAAAAAGACAGTTGAAATGGGTCGTTATGGAGCCAGTGAACTATTGCGAAACAAAAACACTCAAAAGAAAGCATTGGATTTTGCCCTGGACAAGATGAAACCATTTCTTGCCAAAACCTCTTCCGATATGCTCAATCAACTGAGTACGGCGATCCGATCAAACAGAAAATATAAAACAGATCGAGCAGATTTGGATGGGGGTGCTTTAGATGTTCATTCCCTGATTGGGAAGCTGCCAAGACCAAAGAAAGGTTTCACTTTGCCTGGACATAATTATACCGGCCCTTATAACCCATTGGATAAGCAAGTCAGATTTGGTGAAAAGGGAAAAATTCTCGAAATTATGCAGCAGCCCACAGGAAAAACAGATGCAGTTGCTATGCAGCACGATGTTGATTATTCAGTCTGCGCGAAGGAAAAGAATCCACGTAAATGCAAAAACAAAGCCGACAGGAAAATGGTTGCCGCTTTGGATGCCATTCCCTGGGAAGAAAGACAGTGGGGTCATGCTTTGGCGAGAAACACAATTCAAGCAAAACAAAAACTTGGCCTCGGTGCCCCAAAAAACGGGAAAAGATTTTGAGTGAAGGCTGGGCTCAAAATCTGGCAAATGAACTTCACCAGCCAATCAGGCGACGCTTTCCAAAGAGGCGAGTCATAGCATATGGGATTGACAACATCTGGGCGGCTGATCTGGTCGAGATGGGGAAATTTTCGAGGTGGAATAAAGGGATCAGATATCTCCTGATGGTGATCGATGTTTTCTCAAAATTCGGTTGGATTCGCCCCCTGAAAGACAAGCGAGGACAATCAGTGGCTGATGCTTTCCGAGATATATTCAAGGGGCGAAAACCGAAGATGCTTTGGAGTGACAAAGGGTCTGAATTTTTCAACGCAACAATGAAAAATCTGCTTGATAAGAATGGGGTAAAATTGTACACAACACAAAACGAAGAAAAGGCATCTGTTGTTGAGCGCTGGAACAGGTCTTTTAAGGAGAAACTCTTCCGGATGTTTTCTGCTAACAACAATACAATATACTGGGACAAACTTGGCAAATTACTGGATGAATATAATCATCGTTTTCATTCGAGCATTCGGATGAGTCCCGCAGAGGCGAGCAAACAGGAAAATGAGAAAAAGGTTTTCGCTAATTTATACGGAGATTTAATTTATGCTAAACACAACCCGGCAAAATTCAGGGTTGGCGACAGGGTGAGAATTTCAAAGTTTAAACGGCAATTATTTGACAAAGGTTTCACCCCGAACTGGTCGGAAGAGATATTTGTGATTGACGAAATATTAAACACAAACCCTGTAACGTATAAATTAGTCGATCTGTTGGGAGAAAACATCACTGGATCATTTTACGAAGCGGAACTTCAAAAGACAACGCAAGATGTGTTTCGAATTGAAAAAGTTATTCGCCGCGATAATAAGCGAAAACTCGCGCTTGTAAAATGGACAGGTTACCCTGACAAATTTAATTCTTGGGTTCCACTGAGTGATGTGGAAAAGCTGGGCTAAAAAAGTCAATCATTAAGTTCCGCTGAAATATTCTGGAAAATATTTTTTCTTGACTGAAAAAATATTCCGCTGAAAAACTCTGGAAAATATTCCGCTGAAATCTGGAAGAAATTCATATTTCTCCCCCGAAAAACTGGCTAACGCGTTAGCCGGCAAAATTCCCCGAAAAACTGGCGAAATAATATGCCTTCCCACTCTCTTGTTTATCACTCGGTTCCAGGACACGCCGATATTGGTTCAGTTTCCCACGCGTGGGAATATTTATTGTCTCATCACCTTTTATGGCAACCATCAAAGAGTTAGCATTTGGATTAAAAATAACATCTACACAATGGAACAAAGATAATTTCCCACGCGTGGGAATCTTTATTGTGAGGAAAAATACCGATTTTGATTGGCCGCCATATGTCAATAACCGGGCAGCTGGGCAATGTCAGAATATGAATGTTTTACATTAATATTCACAAAGTCTGTTATTTCAAAACACCGCTTCACTTCGCTTCGCTTGGCCCGTTTTGCTTCGCTTTACTTTCTTTCAATTCCCGGTGGATTTCCCACAGGAGGCAACTTTGCTTTTGGAGTTCATTTCTGAGAATTTTATGTTCCTCCTGGAGATTCACAAATGACTCAAAAAGGAGTTCAATTGAGTCTTCGATTTCGTCGCTTCGCTCAGCTTCCTCCATCTCCGAATCAGAGGCAATGAATTCCTCGTCTGAAGTGGTGGGAGTTTCATCGTCGCTTCTTATTTCTTCCTCTGAGCAAGTGGAACAATCTTCATGGTCACTCGCTTCGCTCGCACTGAGGCTCCCTCCGGTCGCCTCGCTTCGCTCGGCTTCATTGGAAAATACTTTTTCAAGATCCATTTTCTTTCCAATGACATTTTTTGAAGATTGTTTGGATTATTTTTTCTTGTTCCGCCCGTCTGGATGGGAGAATAAGCAGTTTGAAATCATCTTCATTTGGATTGAAACCGTTCTTCTTCAACAGGGCGAAAATAACTTGATGGCAATTGAGGAACCTTTTTTCTGCTGGGATGAAGGTCATTATATGCAAGTGAAAAATATTTAAAGTCGTCGATGAGGAATTTTTCCAGGTGTTCATAATCATTTCCGTCGTGACCTGTTATGTGATTAAAAATTGCATGATCGTTGCCATGGACTTTTTTCCACTTGGAAGCTTTGACGAAATCCCGGACTTTTTTTCTTGTGATTTCGTCACGGGGAATTTGGGAGAGAATTTGTTCTTGATAAAATTCGAGATCTTTGAGTGGAATTTGATTTTTCCCCTGATTTTTGCGGATGATATTTTTGAAATGTTCCAGCCTGTCATTTTTGAGAGAATGGCATGTTGTGAGGGTTTCTCGAATAATTTCAGGAGTGAAATCGATTTCTTCTTCTTCGGAATCAGACATTTTCTTTTCTTTTCCAAATTTTTCCCCCTTTGGGAAAAAATTCCACTCCAGATTTTCCCAGAGTGGAATTTTTTTTTTACCATCGCCGGCGACAGAATTTTCCTGAAGTCGTCCAGAGTGAAATTTTTCTCACCGAAATGATATGTTTTTTTCTGGTGAATATGAGGGGAAAAAAACAGTAGATAGGAAACAAGGATTCTGGCACACTTTCAAATACGTAGCATATTAACACAAAAACAGAAATTGACGTCAGTTGACGTTCAATTTAACGAATAATCAAAATTGGATGAGATGATCGATTTTCTGCTCGTTCGCCAACGTAAATAACAAAAAGTCAATTAACATGATTTATGTTAAATTTAACAAAAGTCAGGGCTTGAATGATTTGAACAATTGAACACAAACTTGACAATTATGCTCAAAGTGACGAGGAATTTGTTTGAAAATATTTTACGATCGTGAACGAGCACAAATTGGGGAACGAGAATCAAATTATTTTTTGTTGAATTTTAACATAAAATAAGATAAATTTTGACTTGTGTTAACATGCTACGTATTTGAAAGTGTGCCAGAATCCTTGTTTCCTATCTACTTATATATATATATGTAGGAAAAGTGCATTTCGACTAACTAAAGTTTTATTTATCTCAATAAAACTTACACTGCTCACATTAAGTAGTCCTATGTCTTTTTTGTCGTTTCTCTCCATATATTTTGTAGACAAAGCTTTCAAAAACACTGCATTCGATTCCAGCAGAAATAGTGCCAGCATTCGTAAAGTCTTGGTAACCAAGCGTTTTTTATCGAAACTGAGGCGCAGGCGCTAAGCGCTCGGTATTAACTCATAAAAATCCCTGGGTGGGAAAAGGTTCGGTCGTTGCTAAATGATCTGGGCTATTGGCCAATCGTTGAGCAGAAAAGACAATGGCAATTGCTTTTGAAATTCGTCTTCAGCTAGTAAGAGCAAAAGGTCATGTCCAGTCCCCTGCTAGTACTACCAGTTATTAAACAAAAAGACGACTCTCCCCACTGGGATGTTTGCGACGAAAATGTCACTGGAAGATGTTTCTTCCCTATTGGGAAGATATCAGTGACGTCACCAATTGTTATTAATGTGCCAACCAGGGCCTTATTGGCTGTCGAAACAAAGGGCTCTTTTGTTCCAGTGATTGGAACATTTGAATACCAAAAAGAATGTTTGTAAACAGATATCATCCCTATTTTTAAAGCCGGGACAGAATTAAAAATACGCCGGGCTTCTTCTGCATCTAGCCCTGTTGTCTCGTTTCTGTGCCGCTTTGTTGCTTTTCGGCTGTTTCATCCACGATGAAACACTTGTTTGTTTATTAGGGTACTTTTTGCAAGAACTAAAAGCAACCACGACCGCGACGACGGCGAGAATGGCACAAAACATAATGAACAAAAACAATGCCTTTGCAAGTGCGTTTTACATTTGGTACATTTCCTTGCCGTTCCGTGCAAAAAACAACGTCAAATGATGTTAAAATTATAGGTTTTCTGGAGAAAGTGAACATACAACGGTTAATTTTCCTTCCTCTATTTGAAGTTAAAAGGCCATCCGTACAAATTCAGCTGCTGCATGGACAATCCAGTCACATAACATTAGACAAACTAAACAAATTGGAACAATTAATTGGAACGCATTGAATTCTTTTTGGAAGTGACGTTTTCCTTGCCGCCCCCGTCGTCGTTGCATAAACTCCCTAAAATATATATTTTTTTGAAAATCAAAACCGTCACTTCGCTCCGCACAGAAAACCCATGAACAACGTGGTTTCCAGGTTCCTCGCGCCTACTTAGTTGCAATTTAGACCCCCAAGACTGTCCACCTTTTGCTTCCATATATGGAGGTGGGCACAAATGCGTCTTACGAGCTTCGCACAACGGTTCGGATTTGTTTCCTACCTAGTGGGTTTTATTGAGTTAAGATCGAACGCTTAACGTCCGCGCCTCGGATTAAAAAAAAAACGTTTGGTTACCAAGACTTTACGAATTCAGGCGCTATTTATGAATTGAATGCATTGTTTTCCGGGTAGAAACGAACGGAAAAGAAACAGGACTACTGAAATGTGAGTAAGTTAAGTTTATTTCAAATAAATTAAACTTTATTTAGTCGAAATACACTTTTCCTATAACCCATGATTTACCCTGCAAATGAAAATAGGGGCTTAAAAGTGTGACGTTTATTCGTTTTGCCACATGCTCATTGTAGCAAAATGTTAGAATTGAAAGTCAACGAAAGCTATTTCCAGTTTATTTTGTTATTTCTGTTAGACTTTATTTTGACGCAAGGAGCTGCGATATTCTTTTGATCGTTATTTCTCAAAATCGGATGCGAGACAATGAACTGTACGTATTTTTCCAAAAATTGTTGCACGGTATTTGTTGTTAACAGGAATCAGTGGAAGCTGACCTAAACTACCAAAGGTTTCTTTTTACCCTTCGTTAAAGATATCAAAGTGAGTGAAATTTGTGATCCTCGCTGTGTGCTCTCAACTTACGCAGTTGAAAAAGCAACCTGAAAAAAGGCTTGAACGAGATTCATATTCATATTTATAAAGATAACGAAGTTGGCTGTAATAAACGGAAAAATACAAGCGATAAGTATAACTCCTTAGAAAACACCACAATCATAAAGGCATTGACGTTTTGAGAAGGTCAAAAATCGAAAATTGTTCTTCGCTTCCCTAGCTTCAACTAGGTGAAAACGCTTGCATTTCGATTTAGGCAGTGTCAATTTTTTTTGTGTAGTAATTCCTAATAAAAGAAATATCAGCAGATATATCAAAGGAAATGTTTGACATCTTTGCTCGACGAAACAAGAAAACCGAAAAGGTTGTGGAACACGAGTCAATTTTCTTATTTAGTGTAACATCGTGCTGGTTTAACAAAGCAACCAAAGCAAAACAAAAACAATTTAAGTTAGTTTCTGTTAGTACACGAAAAATTGGTTTTATTAACTGAATTGGTAAATTGGCCACCGTATAGTAAATATATTTAATAACAGTCCCGCTCCACACGATTTCGCGACCAATAATAGTTTACCTTTATTTTTTGCTTGTGAAAAGGCTTTGGTACACATGTATCAAATAGACGTTTTTTTCAAATTCTTTATTTTCGCCCTGCTACAAGCAAAAAACGAATTTTCTTCTCGGCCTTTCCGGTGATCAGAAGACTAAAATTGATGGTTTTTGAGAGGCGCGCTTAGTAGAAACAAACGCAGTTGAAGAAATTTTGTTTAGGGCAGGTTTCTTAAGACTGGTTCTCCTATAATCGTCCCAGTCGTCCCGGTCGTCCGAGTCGTTTCAAAAGTTTTTTTGCAAACGACTCAGACGATCGGGACGACTCAAGCGAATTGGGTTCTCATATGGTCGTCCCGGTCGTCTCGAACGTCAGTAGCGCAGTCGTAAACTGTGTCCGACAACATGTTTTGGGCAATGATACTGCATTCTGGGGTAGATTTGGGTTGCTTCGATCGCCTCAGTCGCCTCGGTCGCCTGAGAGTAGTTCTCATATGATCGTCCCCGATTATTCACGATCGTCTCAGTCGTCCGGATAGAACACAGCGACCGCGATCGTCCCAGTCATCCGGGTCGTTTGCGATCCTTCCGGGTCGTCTCAGAAGTGTTCTCATATAATCGTCCCGGTCGTCCGTGTACTTTATGACACGACTCGGACGACCGCATCACAGTAAAGTTCTTTCCTTATTTTCTCCCGGGATCGCAAACGAGAAGAGATTATAATCAGCCATTGACAGCTGTTTACGTTAATTGTTGGTCCTTCCAAAGGTCATTTGCGTACCTAGTTAGCTTCATGGCGGTGACATTCGACAAAGCAAACAACGAGGCCTTTTGGCAAGTTTCGGAGTAATCTTCATTAAAATTAGTCGCGCGCACCCGAGCCAGAAGGCTCACAACGGCCGGAGCTTAAACCCGGTTTCTATAGCATGAAGCGACTAGGAATATTGCTACTCCCCCTTGGATAGGATGCTAGTCCATCGCAGGGTTACCCCCAGCATTTTGTCGCCGGTACCCATTTATACACCTGGGTGGAGAGAGACAGTGTGGAGTAAAGTTTCTTGTCTAAGGAAACGACACGACGGCAGAGACCAGGTTTCGAACCACCGACCTTCAGGTTGAAAGTTCGACGCGCTAACCACTAGACCACCGTGCCGCACACAAATTCCGCTATCTTGGATCCGCCATCTTGGATTTCTGAATTTTTTTAAAACCTCTTAAAAACCATCCAAATTGACGCAAAATTAATCAAAACCAACAAATAAACGCTAAATGACGTTAAAATACAAAAGTCATACCAATAAACATTGTTTTTCTTCATTCAAAGGTATCAATAGGTAAATTTCCAAAAACATGGCTGTCAAAATCTTGTTACCATGGAAACGTCAAGTCACGTGATCAAAAAAGTGTCATGTGAAATTGTTGCCAGATAAATTTTAGGAAAAGTCACAAAGTTTGATGGCGTTTGAATACATATTAAAGAAGTTATGAATGTTCAAAGTTAGCGCGGGCACTTTGTGCCCCCCCCTCTCCCCCCCCCCCCCCCCCAGGCCAAATAGGGTTAAGGTGGCTCGACTGGGTTTTTGAGTGACGATACCGTTTAGCTTTGAGCAACTTGTGTACCACCACAAACAATACAACGGAAAATCGATTGCCACAGCTGTACTAGAGAAGGATTAAAGTTTCAGATGAGGTAAGTTTTATGGAAATCGGAGTTGCCAAAGCAACGTTATGACGTCACTCCCTGTTTTACATAATAGCGAATTACTTGTCATCAAGAGATAATTTTGGAAAACGCTCTCTGGATCTTCGACCTGACGTACTTGTCCTAAGGTCTTCAAAATTTTACAAATTTCTATTTGCATATAAATTTAAAACGAACAAATGAAGATGTTTGATATCTTCCCAGTATGTTTTTAAATATATAAGCGATAATATTTCCAAGCTTCAGTCCAACTGATTCAGAGGAACATCCCGAAAAGAACCGTTGAAGTTCGAGTACGAAAGCAGCGACCTCAGGATGAAAATCCAGTACAACGAGCGTGACATCGCCTGTTTATTTCACACTAGCGCTCGGTGACAAATTCCTCTATGCACGCTTGCTCTGATTTGAATGTTTCCATATTGTAATTATTCAAGTATTTTTTGTTTCATTTTTTCAAGGCTGTTGCGCGATGGAGACTTTTTGTATCTTCCAAAAGTAATGGACCTTCATTGCAACTATAGCACGTCTTCAGTACTTCCATTAAAAGTTTTGGATTGACAACATAATTTTCATTCAAGACAATTTTGACTTGAGCGAAGGATGGGAATATTTCTTCCGGCTTTTTCAGGTGGGTCACTTATAGGGGGCCGTCCACTCCACCGCTTTTCTCTTGTTTTTTTTTTCAAAGCATCTTTTCGGTTCAATTTGGAATTTTGTCGACGAGTAAGAATGATGATGTATTTGAAAACTAATACGTATAATGAAAAAATGGGGAAAAATTGTAACAAAAGTATATAAAGAGTACGAAAGTGCAAAGTGAGCTACGAAGGATTCAGCGAAACGTAAAGCGGTTTTGATGGTGGCTACGGGCTTCACTGTTCATGATAAACTTTACGAATGAAATTGAACACTTTGGACATTAAAGAATGCCATATCCAAGTTAAGGTTTGTATATTTCCATTGTTTTTTTTTTTTTTGGCGTCAGAGTTGCCAAGATTTCTCAAGGAAAAACGTTTTTGTTTTTGTTGTTGGTCACGCATACACAAAATGACGTGATTTTATGTCTTTCGTTCGCGATTTTCAACAAATTCTTAAAAATCCCAAATTCATTTCGTAATCCCCAAACTGAACTTTATACATTTTGAAAGATTGTCAACTCTATTATTGTCATTCTTTTTATTACTAAATTCTGAACAAAGGCACTGATGCTCAAAATCTTCGTTGTTTTTCGCCTACCGTTTACGGAGCACGAGAGAGCCATAAGCTTCTCTTGAATACTTAGGGGTGGACCATTAGAAATCCAGTGTATGAATTTTTTTTTCGACCTGAGTTTCCTGCAGGATCTTTGTTTTTGGGAGGTGCAAGCCTGCAGGTTTTTTTTTTTCTCAGATCTTCTTTATAAATGCGTGCAAGCTCTAATTATTTTATACTTAGCCCAATCCATTTTTGGTATTAAATGCTTGAGAGTAGATTTAAGTCAGACTGTCGAACCTTTGCATGAAAAATGCCTGGGGAGAAATATGAATTGAGATGGAGTGGTCGAGCGCCGAAGGCGCGAGACGGCTAGGGGGGTCTGGGGGCATGCCCCACCAGAAAATGTTGAAATCTTGATGCTCTGAAACTCCATTTCTAGTGTTCTGAGACAACAATTTATGTCAAAAATGTTTGGCAAATTGATGTGGCTTCTCGTCGCTTTGCGTCTCTTTGTGTGGCTCCACATACAAGTACTCGATTTCATTTTATATTTCTTGCTGTTTCTTTAGTTTATCTGGATATCAGAGTTAAGTATACGCAATTTCGTCTTTTTTATAGTAAGTATTATGAGAATTTGACTAAAATGACAGAGCAGATGTCAAAATCGGGATTTTTCCTATCCCGATCACATATTGGTCTGGATTCGGGATTTTCAAGCAAAATCGGGGTAATCCCGACGAAATCGGGTGGACAATCTGTAATGTATTTAAAAAATACTTTCGTGTAGTAGAGCAGGTTACATATTTCATGATGTTTACAGTGTTTTCAAATATGTACATAAACAAGGTTTTGGTTATATTAAGATATTGGTACATGTACCAGATAGACCTTTGAGGCAGGTAATTTTTGACAGCACTTGACTCAACCTGAAGTTGCTTTTTGATGAATTTTACTACCAGAGAGTATGTCATACTCTCATATGTTCCAGTTTAAAATAAATAAATATATCCAGTTAGCTTGCAGGATTTTATTTTTTTATGGTCAACTGCTTGCAGGAATTTTTTTTGAGACAATTTCCCTTTGCAGGAATTTTTTTTTGGTAATTGTCACCCCCCCCCCCCCCCCCCCCTCCCAAGATTTCTAATGGTCCGCCCCTTAGATTAATCTAATTTTTATGAAATCATGGTGTCTAGACTATAAGAAGTTATACAACAAATTAGAACTATGACAGCTTTTTCTAGCGCAGTAGTTTTGATACGCGAGTCGAGTAAATCATGACTTATTTCAAACCTTGTTTTCATGTGTTTGGGATCGCCAAATTGTGCCCTGAGTTGATGACTTTCTTCGTTTTTTCTCGGAAACGAATAGATATTTCAAGGAAAAAACTACATGGCATTCATAAACTTATTATAGGCTATCTATATGCAAAAGAGGAGTGAATTTGATTGTTTTCAGCTTTGCCGAAGATTTGTGATTTTGTTTGATTCTTGCACGGATCTGTTCTTAATAGGTTCAGTTACTTGAAGCAAGTTTTCATCGCTTAACACCTGCTTAAAGCTCGTCTTTTTCCACCATATATAGCGAGCGCAGCAGCCATTTTGTTTAAAAATTAATAGCTAAAATTTGATATTCTTGTCTGTGTGACAAACCGCTCCTTTCTAGTACCCCCTAAAAAAACAAATATATGCACATTATAGCAGACGGATTTTAATTGGTTTAAGGTGTTTCCCTCCAGTTTCCATGCAGCCGCACCGACCATTTTTAAGCGGCCGTTTAACTAACTTTCCTTTATTGAATTAGTATGAAACTTACACAACATATTGTACTTAGTTTGAAGTTTATAAGATTCTAACAATTTTGAAAATCGGATTTAAAATTGCGGAGATAAACGAGAAACATTGAAATCGCTTGAGTCTAAATTCCGAGCGATTGCGATGGCATCTAGAAAAATCAAAACTATTACGATAAACTATGACATATGGCAAACAAAATATCTAAAAATTAGAAACTTTTGTCAAGCCGATTTTGAGTAAATCAGGAGAACATTTCGAACTTATGATTTTGCATGTGTATGAGCACATCAATAAGTTCCTCAATTAAGCTTATAAAAGTTTAATTTCTCAATCTCAAATTTACGCCAAAATGTGTGTTTAGAGTATGAGATGAAACTATGAAAGTTTGAAAGCGTTTCTCGTTTTAGTTTTGGAGATTCGATTTTCTATAGGAAACCATAGTTTTTTGACTGAGTCCTTGATATTGTAGTTTTAGCGCTTTTCTATATATTTCAAAAACCGCGAGATAGATTTTTTTTAAAACTTTTTTAGTCGTTTCTTTATAATATGAACAACATTGTCTCGAAGTTTCATCTTGATTGAAACATTGCAACATGGTCAAATAAAATAATAAAGTTTACCTAAAACGCGATTGAGACTTTGTGCGTTGATTGCATGGTTGAAGGCGCACAAAGACGCTTTAATTAATTAATTCAGGTGAAGCGCAACGCATTTCTGCGTGACCGTCATGTTTTGCGGAGTAACGTTAGGGGCTGTGTTCCACGTTATTTTTATCATTCCCACGAATTTCAGTGGGACGTTTATTTTTAAGCAGGTGTTTTATTCGCATTTGATGTGCACTGGACTCTCTCGACATTTTGAATTGCAGGGAAAAGAAAGAAGTAATTGCGATTTGCATAATTCTCAACACGCAGAAATGCGTTACACTTCACCTGAATTAATTAAAGCGTCTTTGCGACGTGCGCCTTCAACCGTGCAATCAAAGCACAAAGTCTCAATCACATTTTAGGTGAACTTTATTATTTTATTTGACCATGTTGCAATGTTTCAATCAAGATGAAACTTTGAGACAATGTTGTTCATATTATAAAGAAATGACCATAAAAGTTTAAAAAAAATCTATCTGGCGGTTTTTGAAATATGTAGAAAAGTGCTAAAACTACAATATCAAGGACTCAGTCAAAAAACTACGGTTTCCTACAGAAAATCGAACCTCCAAAACTAAAACGAGAAACGCTTTCAAACTTTCATAGTTTCATCTCATACACTAAATACGTATTTTGGCGTACATTTGAGATTGAGAAATTAAACTTTTATAAGCTTAATTGAGGAATTTGTAGATGTGCTCATACACATGCAAAATCACAAGCTCGAAATGTTTTTCTGATTTACTCAAAATCAGCTTGACAAAATTGTCTAATTTTTAGATATTTTGTTTGCCATATGTCATAGTTTATCGTAGTAGTTTTGATTTTTCTAGATGCCATCGCAATCGCTCGGAATTTAGACTCAAGCGATTTCAATGTTTCTCGTTTATCTCCGCAATTTTAAATCCGATTTTTAAAATTGTTACACTCTTATAATCTTCAAACTTTGTACAATACTTTGTGTAAGTTTCATTCTAATTCAATAAAGGAAAGTTAGTTAAACGGCCGCTCAAAAACGGTCGGTGCGGCTACACGGAAACTGGAGGGAAACACCTTAAGGTGACTCGCTCGAAACGCAAAATGCGCTCATCTGTGACCTGAATGCAATTTCGCAACGGCAAACTTTTGGTTATAACTTCTTAATTTTTTACTCTATTGCAATAATTCTTTTTGTATCTGCTAGTTGAATGAAGCATGGATTAATGAATATGAAACAATTTTCTTTAAAATAAATACGGGAGCCAAAATCTGGATTTGCGCAAACCCCTCATTTCATACTGAGGCCCTTCTAGAAAAAAAAGGTCTGTTTTATTTAGCTCAAAATTTTGATATCGACCTCCCTTGATACAGGCAAGAATGTGGCCAAGTTTCAAAAAATTCGTCGGAACAGAAACGCTGCAATAGAAATGCCGTCAACTTAGGAGTTTATTTCCACCCGAGGAGCGAGCGAAAGTTCTACCTTACGCGCATCGCAAGCACCCCAAATCCTCCCTTCCCTCCCCTGTCTAGCGCCTGTCCCGCAGGCAAGAGAAGCGCCGTCGCATCAAAAAGCAAAAGGAAAACAAAGTATTTAGCCAACGTTAGAATGGTAAGCTGTATTGCTGAACAGCATGAAAGAGAGCAAAATGATCTGCTGACAGTTTTTCTCAAATTGACTTGATATATGATGTCAACAGCTATCCACAAAATAAATTATATATTGAAATAGGTGTCACGTCCAGCGAGCAGCAAAAGATTTTTACAGCATTTCACAATTTAGCAACAACTATATATATTTTTTTATTTTTTATTTCCCGACTGAATCAGCAGCTCAACTAACAACAGCATTACAAGAAACAAATTTATTATGCTTCTTCTTGTATTTTGTGGATTCATCCTATATGCCGTTCACCGTTTTAAATTTAGACTCTGTTTTACTTAAGTTCGATTTTAAAGCAACGTTTGGCGCATTACTGTAATTTACACCGACTCTTATGCGAAGTGGAGGAAATGAAACATTAATGTGCTTTCTTCTTGCAAAGAATAACTGGGGCATGCTTCAAATGTGCCGGATTGATATCGCAGACTATGTCGTTCCACTTGCCCGCTCTGCTTTCTGTACCAAACATGTTTCCACATTTTTCTTTCAGACTGTTTGGTTCCCCTCTTCCCCAAGCAGTGTAGCCTTTCGCCAGTGGAGTATCATCAATCCAGTAGAACTTGTTATCGACTTTGCGGACAAAACCGAGCCACGCACCCAGAGATGTGACTGTTTTTTGTTTCCTTACCAGTTCGGATATGAAGTTATTCTCGGCAGCTGATCTGATTATAGCGAGATCTCCTCCAAGCATCTGACATGTTCGTCGCGCATCGCTCCATTTCAGGGTTGGTATATTGATGACGAGGAAGCGGGAATTTCCATAGTAAACCCAACCGTTGTCTGGACAAACTAAAAAGAAGGGAATATCCAGTTTATAGCATGATCAAGGCATTTATTGGCCCACTAAAACTTGAACAAACCTTCAACACATTCACGCTAATTAGGTTTTCTTCGGCCAACTCCGAAATTAAAAGGCACACAATTGAATTAATAAGCTAGACGGTTAATGCAATTTACCTTTGCCAGTCCATTTCTCATACAAAGAGTCGATTTTGTATTTCATCTCGGTTAACATTTTTCTGTCGGCCTTTGTGAACCCCCAATTGTTGATGTTAAAGGTTTGATCCCGCATCGGCTGAGGGGTTTTGTCGCGAAGGGCTGAATTAGCGGTGGTATTATTGCCTTTTACAGAACTGCTTGAACCAAGGATAAGAACAATGAAGACGAAATTCGGCATTTTTTGAAACATTCTTCTTCTTGTGAGCCTCGAGGATTGAAAGTGTTCTCTTGATGATCCTTGGTGATCAACGAGTTACCGCTACTGCAGTTCAAGTTGAAAGCTGGCGTATAGAATCTGTGAAACAAGAACAATTTTAACGTTATGGCTTCATTGTTGTACTCGACAGACTACTGACCGACTATTCTTAGGGAAAAAACTTAATATTCAGATATAAAAATAATAGTCCATATGAATTGTAAATTATGTTTTGCTTTATGCTTTGCTTTGTCCTATGCGTTTTAATTTCTCCTTACACTCCTTACACTCAACGCGTCACTAGCTACATATAGTCATATTCAAAACTTTACGCGCACGACAGAGACCAGCGATACAATATGCAAATCAGTTTGGAGTTGAATTTGTTTTCAATGACAAGAATTTATCAGAGACATTGTACCTCGTATTTGGCAAGATAAATATAGAAACAAAGACTAAATTGAGTAAGTTCAATGATTTTTCGCGTTTTTGGATCGTTAGGGTTGATTTACACGGTACAACTTTTTCGCATGCGACACGCTTAAAAAATGCTTTTGGCCTTCATACAACACAAATTACTCCGTGTAAATCAACTCAAGTCATGTCGTAAGCATGCCGTAAGCGTGTCGCATGCAACAAAGGTGTGCTGTTTAAATCGGCCCTCACGTGTTTCTAATAGTTAGTCGTGCCTCGGCTACGAGCCAAGCCGCAGGACTTATAAAATGGGCTCCAATAAGAAAAAAAGTTCACTTTTTCAAGTGGTTTATAGCCTGAGGCGAAGCGGTAGTGACGTCATATCAGTTGCTATAGCAACTTCAAGCTCATGGATGATTGGATTTATTTATGGTTGCCATCCCCCTTAAGGTTTTTCTCCGATATTTTCAAGACCATTTAAGATTAGCACATGCCGTTTTCTGTAGCTGTTCATTTATCCTTGAGACACATTTTGTAAAGTTTGGCGACAACTGGTTGCTATGGTAACAAGATATGACGTCTTAAGTAACATGTGGTCAAGTCATTTTTGAAGAAAAATGCATGTTTTTCACATATAAAATGCTACCAAAAGCATCAAAATGTTTAATTGTATGTTTTTTTACAACTCTAGCAAACAATATTTGCAATTTCCGCATTTTCCCGATAAATTTGAATTTTTAATAAAAATTCAAGATGGCGGCCGTCTTGGCAGCCATTTTGGATGACGTCACGGACCCCCAGCAGCATTACAACGCATAATATTTACCTTATCTTGTAGAGCACATCGCGGGCTATCGATTAGATGTAAAATATTTCCGAAACAACAACGCCCCCCGCCCCATTGTACCACGGTTGGAGTATACGTTTGCGTGTACGTTCAATCATCTTTATTTATTCACGGAATCTCATTCATAAAAATGCTCTTCCAGAGAGCCGTGCAAAAATCATGCAATAAAAACTAAAAATGGTCATTAAAACTATACTAAATTACAAATGTGATAAAAAGGATTTCAGGCTTGTCTGCCCTTTAATAGTATTTGATAGACTATTCCAGAGAACTGCCCCTCTATAGTGGAAGCTATTTTTTCCAGCCTCAGTATACGGTCTTGGTACAAATAAATTATATGTTGAGTTTCTTAGATTGTAAGAATACGTAGAGTTTGTACTATTAAAAATTTGAGCCAAATGATCAGGTACATTTCGATTTTTCAATTTATACATTATTATGGCTAGTTGTCTTGTCCTTCGTGTTTCAAGATTATCCCACCCAAGTTCATCCAGTATCTCAACTGATCGTCTATCGTAGTTAGAGGAGGTTATCACCCTGGCAGCTCTGTTTTGGAGGGTCTGGAGTCTGTTACACATCCCTTCCCACAACTCCCCCACACTATACTACAATAATCGAAATATGGTAGTATATACAAGGGAGTAGTACATCATAATTAATGTATGATAAGGTAAGAGATGCCTTACACGTCTCAGAACGCCAATCCCTCCAGAGGTTTTCTTAGCAATTTTGTCTACATGATCTCTCCAAGTTAATGATTGATCTATTTCAACACCAAGATATTTATACGTCTTATCCCTTACAAGGGGTTTGTGATCGACATGAATATTAAACTGGTGCTGAAGGTGTTTTATCCTGTATTGACTAGCTACAATCATATATTTTGTCTTTACCACATTTAGGCTACGTTTATTCGCTATTAGCCATGTATGTATTTCATGTAGATCATGATTCATTTGTTGCTCCAGAATGTACTCATCAGCATGTGCAACAGTTAAACGTCCGAGGGTTAAAGGTTTCGAATGACGTACAGTGTAGTAGCGTTCGTGACGGATCACCTACTACTCAGTAGTGTGACCGGAAAATGGACTGTACATGTAAAACAAATCATAACAATATATTGAATTAATTCTCATACCTTAGGGGCACTTACAAGACCCTTAAAGCTTCTTAAAGCACGACTTCACTACTCGAATAGTTGTTGTTCTTGTTAAAAGTTAGTAAAGTGAACACTAATGTAAACTTGTCATTAGTTACAAAGCAGTCTAACTTTTAATTACCGCTATGACTAACCATGTGTATCGACAAATGTTGATATTACCAAATGTTGATATTAAAAAAATATCATATATTACACTATTGGAGAGAATGTTTATGTCTCGAGAAGCCATAATATTTTGGTTGGAAGTACTATAGACGGTAACAAAGTTGTTTTAACTTTGTGGTGTTTAGTTTTCGCCATTCCTACGTTTTTATTTGTTAGGGTTAGACAAACATTCTAAAATCTAAACAGCTTTTTCTACACGGCCCTTCTTTAACAGTCAGGAGGGAGGGGGCGTCTCTAGGCAAAACATTGGTCGAATCATCACAGTGTGACGTCACGTCATAGATCATTGATTTTCAAAATGGCGGGCTAATTTGTTGTACGTTATCTCAGTGTTCCAAAAACTATGGAATTTCCTACGGTTTGGATGATTCATTTACTTTATTCGATGTTACTCATGATTCTAAAAATATAAGAGACCTGTTTGTGATAGTTTCCAGTAACATAGAGTATTCAAAAGCGTCATATTTGGATTGGAAACCCATTCTCAAGTTGCTAAGAAGTCGGCGGAGTTTGTTCTTCTGTTAACGTTTTGGGGGAGCTCGTGCAGTGATGCGAAGATATTCTGATTCCAGAATAGAAGGTTAGCACATGGTATATTAAGCTTGGTGTGTGTGCCGAGTTTCAATCCTTCAGTGCTTGTGGTTCGTCTCATCAATCTCTTCAAAGTCAATGGATTTGCATGTCGGAGAAGACACTTACCACTGCAAGCTTGATTAACATTACTGCTTCTGGTTGGCACCAGAGGTCATTACCGGTAAGTGTTGGAATTTTTTACTTACATGCAAGTACTAGCAGATACCTTATATAACATTTGTTCCTGAACTACCGTCAGTGAACACTCCTTGAGTCGAAAATCAACAATACTTTTGAAATTTTGGATCTGCTATACAGGTCTCAGTGTACAACAGTACTGTACATCTGTACATCATGTCCACGTGGTTAAGTTTGGCTATAATCTTCCTCTTTTATAAAACAAAAACTGATGTTAAGCTTGAAAACTTTTGATTGTTGGGTTTATGATTCAGTCTCTGGAAACCATGAATTTGCATATGGGCCGTCTGCTAGCAGTAGTTTTCATGGCACTTCTTGTGCTAAATGTTTACTTATCAGCATGATATTATGGCACATAGCACTAGTTATGGAAACAAATAAGTGACATGTAAATACTTTCATGTGAATCGATAAGGTTCCTCAGAAAACTGATACAACAATAATATTAATAGTAATAATAATAGTAATAATAATAATAATAATAATAATAATAATAATAATAATAAAATTGTTATTACTTTACAGTACAATATTAATATTTCGAAATCCAGTTTGTGCAACAATTAATCCCAGATGTTCTGGAAGAATCATTTGCTTGAACTGTAATTTGAAAAGTGAATATCAAGGTTTTTGTATGAGACGTTGGGTGGCAACCAGTGAGAAAATACAAAACAGGGTATAAATGGTATTCTTTCCTAGAGGGCTACTCAAAGACTATGGTTTCCTTCAGTGATATAAGCTTTACCAGTTTGGAGATCACATGAGAGAATTGGTTCCTAAAAACTATTTTTCAAAATGAAACGTCTTACTTGTTCAAGATGATTACGGTTATTTCCAGATTTTGGTGTTAGTGATATGTCAAATTCTTCATATTTCCAAAGACCTTGTGTTCTTACCATTTGAAATTCATGATCATGTGAGTAATCAAATGAATCAGACATATAAGTCTTTTTAAGATTTGGACTGCAAAGATTGTTTTTCACTTTCTGTAGGTTCATCAAGTGTATTTATTACTACAAATCTGTGTTGTTCAATGGTTTAAATGCTTGGTCAAAAGCACTGTCATCATCATTGTCACTATTCACATAGGAATTATAAATAATCCATTAAAGCATTAGAATTTTTAAACCTGGACAAAATCAAACGATAAATCATCTTGCTTCTTCAACAGAAATGCTTCGTTCTACGAACCATCTCTACGGTGATTCCAAAGGAAAGAATGTATTGAATGGACAAAAATTGTTAGGAAGCTAAACGAGCACTAAAATACGATCCTTTTTAAGACATTTAAGAGATATTGTCAAAAACGGAACTATAATTATTAGCAAGGACGATGAACTTACTTTCTTTAAGATCTTTGAACTTCTTGCTCAGTCGCTAGAGATGCTCGAATGAATCATCTCATTCCAGTGAATATCTCTTAAGCCAAGTTGCATATATTTTATTGATCACCTCATTAACTAAATTGTCTCACTTTATGTTGACAGAAAAACATCTCGGGGACTTAAATAATAGACCTTATTCGCTTGGGCGTAATGTTTACCCAATACAAACCTCTTTTGAGTTAAATTCTTTGTCTGAACGACATCCATATTAATGTGTCTTCTCAAGCGTTAACGGAAAAGAAAGAAATAATACCCAGGGAAATGATACGTGGTCTCTAATGGGTAAACAAACACGCCCAAGCGAATAAGGTCTATTAAAAGGCCAAACAACTAACATTTTTTTTTTTGCAATCCAGGAATATTAAAAATATCAGGCCGGTCTTTGCCATTTGTTTTTGCCATTCTTCAAGTAAATATATATTTCCTTATTCAGAACAGTTCAAATACAATTTGCGTTTCCAGCGATCACATGATAACTAAATTAAAGCGGAGTCGATTTCTTAGATTATCTGAGCAGAGGAAAAAACAAAACAATCACGATTGTTATATCTGCGTGGGGATTTTTAAATGTTTAGAGCCTTATAACTTTCCCCTTTTTACATGAGATCAACATAAACAAACAAAAGGCAATTAACTTTGTCTCCGATGGTTTCTTAATCTCACATTTCGTCACTATTTGCCGCTATTCACAAAAGACAGGTTAGTATGAAAATAGAGCAAAACTGAATAGCCTGGAACTGATCCAAGGAACCTCAATCAGTAATATATCTTGCAATGTATTTCAATCCTTAATTCACGTCCTTAAACGGAATCCTGTTAAAACGAAAGTGGAAACAACGCTCCTTAGAAGATGGTCAATTTCAACCACGATAATCTTTTATAACTCTTTCTTTTCCTATTATTCTTTGGTTTAAAACAATGAATTGCAAAACTTCTCAGAAAATCTGACAAAAAAAAGACATTTGTAAAACAAACAGTATCAAGTCCTGTCGGAATCCTTCTAGCTATAGTTTTCTTCCCTTTTCGCTTCTCACGTTACGAATTGAACAATGGAGGCGTTACGTATTCTCGTCGGTTAGACACGGCCGCTAATGGACCCATTAACTGTTGGGCGGTTTTAAATGAACCAAATGACTGCTAACTAATTTCAAATTCATTTGTTATATTTCAACACCTGAAATATACTAGAGGTTTAAACGAAAATGTAAAAACGTGCAATGGAAAATAAAGAGCTTAGATGGAAAATGAAAATAGGAGAGTGTAACAGGGATTTGGTGTCATTTCTAAGTCCAAAAAAAATGTTTTTGTATTAACAGGAATCTAAAAATATAGTCCTACTTCCATAGTGTACCAAAACTATGGACGAGTGTCTATCATAGATGGACTGGGTCCGAATGAAATGCAACTTAAAACTATCCTAGCCTAACTTAACGTTTTTCAAGTTGTTGGTTCATTTTACGTGGTCAATTTTTCTCTTTTTGTTTCCCGTGTTAATTGGGTTTTAAAGGGACATTGTTGTGGTTTTGAAATTGGAAGAAACCATCGCCAAAACTGATAGAAGCAAAGAAATATGAACTAAACAGACAAAATAACGGCTAGAAAAGTCAAAATTTCACAAGAATATTAATGGCAAGTTTGATTTCTTGACCACCTGTCTGTAAATCAAATGGCATGAACTATTATCCATTTCATTCCTTGCAATCCTGCACTTTATCTCCAAACTACTGCTTTTGTTTTGCTCTATAGAAACGTGATGAAATAAAGATTGTAGTAGTAGTAGTATCCCACTAAGCTGTATATTTGGTAGCATTTGGCGATAAAGCGTGGAAAAGACTAGTAAGCGAAATTTTGCTATTTAGGTGTATAAAAATTTCCTTAAACCGAACAAAACATGTATGCGAGAAGGAAAACTTTGGTTCGTAATTTAAACGTTCTTTATATTTTCTAGATATTGAAATATCCGCATAGAGATATATTTTCCTTTTTCAAAACTTCTCCAAGACATGTTGTGGTTTCAAGCGAATTATTCGAGCGACAGAACACAAAAGTAGAGTGTTGTATAAGCGTGTACTTTTTGGCACATAACGGAACTTTAGATTGTGTATGTTTCGTATTCTAAAGATCAAAATCATGAATGAGAACCATGAAAGGTCAGGAGGAACGAAACAGAGCTTAACCAGATCTCAAGGGTTTTCTAGAATGTTTTTAAATTAGTTGTGATCCACGGCGTTATCTGCTTACATTACTTTGGGTCTCTGAATTTCATATTATGTCCGCTCGCTGATTTTGTCTGTGATTACCTATTATTCCAAGGAGAAAGAAAGTTCAGAAGAAAAGCTAAATTTGAAAAAGTTAAGCCTATTAGGAATCTCAATTTGTAAATTCGATTCACACGAATTTATGTCTTGTTTGTTTGAGTTAGCCAGGGTCTATTTTAACGTGAAAAAAACAGGTGTGCTAAACACAAAGATTTTTAAATAGGTAGCAAACACGCTCCTGCATAGATTGTTCAAGCGTGTCTACCAATAAGCTGAAACTAACCTTTTCTTAACGTTTGCCTTAATGTTCTTTAAAAGAAGGACTCAGACGAATTGTTTTTTTCATTTGTTTGAACAGCGGCAATGCCAGAGAAATATCGCTAAACAACGCTACTGAGATTTGTGAAACCAGTACTAATATGTTATATTTCCCTTTTCCTTAAGGAATCAATAACGACTTCAAAGCATCTTACCAAAAAGGGAATTAAAGTGAAATCATTGTGAAATTACAGGTACCAGTGAGGAAACCTTTTAGTTTAATATTTCGTCCCATTACGCTTCTCACGTTACGAATCGAATCTGATGGAGGCGTTTCTCGTTGTTAGATACAGAGGACTGCCCAATGGATTCATAATTTTGAAACAAAACAAAGGATCCTGTAGTGGTTTCTTCCTATTCAGTTTTTCTAACTTGAAAATTCTTAAACTTGCAAATGCATTTATATATGTGACTAGACTGAATAAACTGAATCTGTAAAGATATCGGCCATCGTGCATTTATGTTTGCAGCACCTAAGATTCGGAATGACTTGCCAAGACAGATAAGAGAATCTAATTCAATTGATTGTTTTAAGTCTAAGCTGAAGACGTTTATTTTTAAAAGAGCATTTTATAATTAGATGTTATTCTGAGTTTACAACTTTGTTTTAGATTGTGATTTTAAGATTTTATATTTTAAGTAACATTGAGTTAGAATATTATTTTTTTCTTTAATATTTATCGCATTTATATTTATGATATATATTTTGTATGTTATTTCCATTTTATTGTAAGTTACTGTGTTAAGGTGCATTTGAATATATTTATATAGAATTTGCGCCATATAAGTCAATAAACTATTATTATTATTATTATTATTATTATTATTATTATTACTACTTATGTTAAAATGAATTGGGTGTTGAAAATTTCTTTCTTATTTTTCTTCAGTGGCCTTTTGTTCCTCGAAATCTACGAAACAATCGACATAATCGTGATAACTAAACGGGGGTCCTAAATCATCCTCCTGACAGTTAAATATAAATAACACGTGTATTAAATAACTCGTTGAAAACTGTTCAGACCTCTTGCTATCATGTATTCGTTAAGGATAAAACCTCGCCAGAAATGTGACTATCAATAAATCCATAAATTTTAAATACTGTTAAATAACACAATACAACACTGACTTTCCTATTATCTATTTCACCTTTCGTATTTCTTTTAGGTCACTGGAATGACCATTAAAGACAATCTCTCTCACCATGGTACTAAAAGGCAAATCCATGATATGATGAAAATAATAAAATCGTTTGTAAATCCGTGGCGAATTTAGGGCTTTCTTGACTTAGCAGGTACCAGTAAATTGGTTTCATTAACTTGTTTTCTCATCACCCTAATCATGAACAAAAATAAGTGCTAACATTGCTATGTCTATACATTTTACATTCTCATCTTAAAATATCAAAATATGGGGAGATAATTCTGGAATATTGAAGGTCGATCAGTAAATATCTAATCTACCTCGACTTCGCATATTTGTGCTTCCCGCTAGATCCGCCAAGAGTTCTGTGGTATTTGCTCTTCGTTACTTTCTGTGCTTGGAAACATTAACCAAAATATAACAAGGAATATTGTAAAAAAGTCGTTTGCATATGTTTCATTGTAGTATGACGGCGTTCATCAGAATACTTCTACAGTCAGCTTCCGCGTCAGTGCGATGTGGAAAAATTCAAGGTCCATTGAAATATATAAGCGGATGACCAATTCTTTCACAGTTCTTTTTGTTTCTCAATATTTTGCAAGGAGAGAGTTAATTCGTGAAGGGGCTTAAAGACGGTTAAGGAGGCTCGACTCAGTTTTTCTGTGGTCGTGGGGTGTATGTTTTGAAATCACAGGGAAGATATCCTTCAATTGTAATACTTCACCAAGTTTATGGAATATGATTAAAAGGTTTATGTTTCGCTGGTTTCCAATCGACAGCGGTTACCATAGCAACAGCAGCTTATTGCTCTTTTTGTTAAACAATTTCGTTTTCCTCAATATCTAGTTCGGGACACTTAACAATGAAAAATCTTAATTTTGTAGTAGTCGCGTATCACTAACTGCAGACGAAGTTTCAATAAGAATTTATAAGACGGTTTTCGAATAATTCAAAAATCATTTTTTTAGGACATGTAAGGCAAAACAGCAATAAAGTAAATAACAAACAACAACAACAAACTAAAACTTTATTCAGATGTAATAAGCCTAAAATACAGTTTCACTGCACATTAGCAAAGAAACGCTATTCGAGGCAGGGAAAAGCAATCTAATTGAAATTAATGAAATTGAGTCAACATAACAGTACAGAAGCTGATCTGCAGAGTGACAGATTTATTTTAAAGCTTTAGATTAGATCGTAATATTGGTGTTGGTGTTGCATAAATCAAAATATTCCAAAATTGCCCAACATATTATGTTAAAACGACAAGGACAATCATTATGTTTGTTTTGTTAAAACAAAACAAACAAACAAAAGATTAGTGATTCTTCCCATCCAGTTTATATTATTTTAACTTTCTTACACTTGAAATGCATTTAAGTGACAAGACCAGATAGACCGAATGTGTAAACATACCAAGTGGCTTGTGTTAAAATGACTGAGTGGGGAAAGGTAAGTAACCCGAAGGCAAGAACAGCAAAAATTTCACCTGACGTCAAGCTTGTGTACGAAACAAAAGATCTCTCATTAGCATCTATTACTTTCTTTTGTTCCGTCCACCAGCATGGCCACTGGGCTTTTGTCTTTTAAATCGTCGGGGAATGGTCGCAAACCACCTATTGTTTTATTTGTTTCCTATTCGCCCACAGGCTATATAAGCCGCAGGCTCGTGATTTACAAGCTTTTCTCGTGTTCTCCCAACATCCCAAGTGGGTTTATAACGCCGGTAAACTCATAGAAAATGTGTTCTATTGCTTTTATGAAATAACTATGAAAAGCGTTTGGAAAGAGAGAAATTTGTTGTAGTTTTGCTGCCGATCAAGTAGCTTGTTCTCATAACATTCACCATATGACCGGGAAAACCAATCAGAGCGGCTGAAAGAATGAACTTTACACGATGCCACTGACAAAGCTGCACTGACAAATTCACGGGTTCAACGAAAGTGATGAAAAGTTTTAGCGCTTTGAAATTCGTCAGTTGGAATTTATCAGTTGAAAGAAGAAAATATATTCAATGATTCAAAAGTTCTTTGAATGGGAAATCCAGAAAATTGTGTCCGGAATCTGCCGCCGCAAACATGAATGCACGAGGAAAGTTTGAAAGCCTAAAATTTTTATGGCGTATGTTGGATTCAAAGATAGCCTTCTTGTCAAGAATTTCTCAATTGGGATAAAGGTTAGTTCCAGAAACTCAGCTTCTGGAAATGTTTTTGACTTTATCCACTTACTTTGAAGTGTACAATGAAGCCCGTACTTCTCTACATTTTAAGTTCTGAATGAAAACTAAGCTCATTGTTTTTTAAGCCTACAGTTGAATTGTTTGATCATTCCTTGCAAATAATTTGTTTAACCATAAACCTATAATTTTTGTTAGCTTCATTTTCTTTTTGCTAATTGATCATCCTTGCTTGGACACATAATCAGAATTTAAACTGCATCCGGTACAAAAGTATTCCATGAAAAAATCTCAAAAACAAAACACGATAAAGCGTATAAATGGAATCGGCGTAAAATAATTATCCTAAAGCTAAACAACAAAGCTATAAGCTTAAGCCTTGCTTTTTAATTCCACTGTGAAAATCCGTCTTATTTAGATTAGGATTTGTAGGAACATTTATAAACTTCAGTTCAGTGAATTTCAATCGAAAATTCCTCAGTTTGGAAGCCATTGTTTTCTCTTTGGGATCCATAATTTTTGAGCTTTCCACTAATAGCTAAACCTTCAGTTCAATGAACTTCACAAAGTACATATCGAGGTTGTTTTGATTGTCATTGATCGCTGCATGTAAGCCTTTCCAAGCCAATGTTAATTGAAAATATATTCCTGTTGTTGATATCAGTTTTAAAATATTAAAGCTTAGTGTTCTTTTGTCGTTAAGCCGTTTTTTGCTTGCGTGCGTGGGAATTTGTTTTTATTTTGTAGGTTTGAGCAGCAACTTATCGTTTACAAGAAACATATCTTCTCTTCTCATCTTCTAACAGACTACAATATGCAATAAGACTACTAAACCGGCTCGAGTTGTGAAATTCTTTTTCCTCACGATTGTGTTGATGCAGTGGAAAATTGAACTTTGTTTACTTTACAGTTTCGCTTGCGCGGTTTTCTATGAGTTTACCGGCACAATAGTCAATAGGTCTTTGACCAATCAGAACGCGCGTAGTATCTCAGTTATTTTATAAATATATATATATATATATATAAGTAGATAGGAAACAAGGATTCTGGCACACTTTCAAATACGTAGCATATTAACACAAAAACAGAAATTGACGTCAGTTGACGTTCAATTTAACGAATAATCAAAATTGGATGAGATGATCGATTTTCTGCTCGTTCGCCAACGTAAATAACAAAAAGTCAATTAACATGATTTATGTTAAATTTAACAAAAGTCAGGGATTGAATGATTTGAACAATTGAACACAAACTTGACAATTATGCTCAAAGTGACGAGGAATTTGTTTGAAAATATTTTACGTTCGTGAACGAGCACAAATTGGGGAACGAGAATCAAATTATTTTTTGTTGAATTTTAACATAAAATAAGATAAATTTTGACTTGTGTTAACATGCTACGTATTTGAAAGTGTGCCAGAATCCTTGTTTCCTATCTACTATTTTTTTCCCCTCATATTCACCAGAAAAAAACATATCATTTTGGTTTAAATCAGTTAAAAATTCACCAGATAAAAACCTTCCCAGCCGAGTCAGTTGCACTCGACGAAATCTGGCGATGGCAACTCTCTCAAAAATCTCACTGAAAAATTCATTTCCAAAGAAATGAATTTCATCTCAATCTCCAATGACCAATAGCCAAAGTGTTCACTCCATCATCCATCACAACTCTCTTGTCATCATCAGCACTCAAAGCCATTTTCCAAATTTGTTCAGTGAAAATCTCATGTAGATGTGACCGGAGAGAAACATTTTTCATTGGAGGAAATTTTTCCCCATGAAGAACGCGCATAAAATCTTCATGTGAAATTTTATTTTTCACCACATTCTTTTTTGTTCCCTTTGCTTTCTTGATTCCTTTTCCCTCATCTATCTTGATGGAATAAGATTTTGGTCTCAACCCAACAAATTCACGAATGATTTTGCCTCCTGCTTCATCTTTAAACATTCCTAAAATTTTCTTGTTCTTCCCAACAGGAAAGCCATTTTCCACAGCGAAATGATCTTTCGGGTATCCAGATGTGTCAAACCATTTCTCAACATCTCCAGCAGTGTCAGCGAAGAAATCATCCGTTTCAATTTCCAAAATTAGTGAATCTGTGTCAGAATAGAGAACTTTGACTTTCTACCATAATGAAATTTGAACATGTAAATTTTGGAGAGATCGAGAATTGCTGCTCCAACAAAAATTGGTTTGTTCAAAATAACTTTTGTTTTTTTCATGTGAATAGCAGCCACTTTTTCTCCAAATTTGGTTGCGTGTTGGAAGTTGATCTTTTTCACCAACTTTGCTTTTTTCTTCCTATCATTCACCAGTTTCATGTTAATTCTGTTCCGCACATTTTCCATGGTTTTCCCATAAACAGCACAGCTTGCCAGTTTGAAAAGATCTTTCTCAAAATCATTTTTGGCGGCTGTTCTCAGTTTCGTATTCCATTCAATGAAAGGTTTCATGAAAGCTTCTTCTCGAAATCCAATTCCTCTCCAAATCTTTTTCAGTTTCATTCCCAGGGAAAGAAAAAGTTTCAAACTCCTTCCATCCAAAACCATTTTCTCTTTATCTTTGAGATTGGGAATCAACTTACAGAATCCATTTACCTCCAGCAATTCCGGCGCCAAAGGAAAATCATTGTGGAAATCATGCAATTCATCTGGATATTCCAAGTCAACTTCCAGGACACATCCAAGACCTGTCGCATCGACAATCTTCTCCCATTTTTTCAAAGCTCCTTCACTCAACCATTCAAATCCTCCCACAGGGAGTGGTTGCACCATCGCAGTTGATAAAGAGAATTTGCATCGAGATAAACGATGAACTTTGATGGTTGGGAAGGATCAAAATCTTCCATGAATTTGTTGTTTGCTCGAGAAAATCTGTGAAAGACTGTGGAAACTCCTCCACGAATTTGCCTTTCAAAAAACCGAACCATTTCTATATTTTCTTCGCAAATCAATTCCAACTCAACTCCTGTCATTTTCAACATAGCATCCCAAAAGAAAGAGGGAGCAGTCAAAAACCATGCGGGGTCTAATAGATAATTTTCCAATAAAACTTTCCTGAAATTTTCCACAACATCTGCCAGGAGAAAAACATCCGTTTTGAGATAAAGATCGTGATATTCTCCCAGATTTGACATTTCAAATTTTTTCCAGACATTTTTAGCGTGAGTGACATCTTCATCTGAAATTTCTTCTCCCGACAACTGGGAGAAAAAAGCATCTTTCCCAGGAAGTTCACAACCGAATTTTTCAAATGAATCCATGAATTCATAGGGAAAAACTCCTTTTCTGGAAAGCAAATCAACATCCTCTGGGAAAAATCTTTTCAAGCAATGCAAATCATTTTTCCCCAAATTTCCAACAAGATTTGCCAAAGAAGAATTCATAAATTTCAGGGAGTCAACAAAGCGAATTTCATGTTTCAAATCATGTTTTTTTCCCTCTTCATCTTCAAATGTTCCCCAAACAATTTTCAGGGAGAAAGAAACATATTTTTCATCATTGTTTGGGATTGCATCAATCTCTCCAAATTCATTTCCCATGTTTTTGATGAAAAGATGGGAATCATATCCATCCAAATTGTGAATGAAGACTGGAGTGAAATCTGGCACTTTCGCTTGCAAATTACAATATTCATGAGCAGCTCCGCGAAATTCCCCAGTCAGATGACAATGATCAGCAACTTTTTTTTCCACAATCTTTTTCCTGCAAAACCAACAAATAGCAGTTTTCTCAAATGCTTCCTTTTCTCCTTTCTTCCAAAGAATTCTCTTCCAATTTTTTCTCAGCATTGGTCCTCGCACATCATTCAGAATCCATTTCACATGATTAACTAATTTCTCCAGAAATTCTCTCCCAACCTCCTTCTTTTCCACGAAGGAAAACTGGGGAAAAATCAACCCCAACTCGACTCACAGGAAGAAAACAAAAGCTGCAGGGAATATGATGCTGAATTTGCTTTGTTTTTTCCCCAATTTGCTTTTCTGTTTTCTCCAAAATCGACTCAAAATCAGCGTAGATGACAAAGGGAACGGTTGTTGCGCATGCCACTTTCTTGAATTTCATGGTTGATTTTGCTGGAGGGAGAACAGCTTTCACTCCATCATCCGTGCAAAATTCTTGATGAACATCGAGTGTTTCTTTGGAGTTGAATGAATTGAGGCAACCATCACAAACATGCCTTTGGTTTTTGTTCTTAGAATCTTCTCCAAACCACAAACGATTCAAATTATTCACCAAAGCGAAATGTTCATTTTCTCCGCTTTTCAGTTTGAAAAGAATCACATGATTCTCTTTCTTTTCCCTTGCTTTTCTCAAAGTCGCGATGTTCCCCTCAACAATCCCCAAGACATTCACAGAAATGTTATTTTGTCTTTCAAATCGATCAATGTCTCGCCATGAAATGGGGAATGAAATTCCTTCCCAATTGAATTCCTCCTCGCATTGTTTTCTCAACAAAGGAGTTATTCTTTGTGGATTTTTCTCCACAGGATTTTTCCATCTTCCCATGCACCACTTGTAGCACTCATCATCATTTTCATTTTGCATGTTTGTCAAAGCTTTTTTAGCAGCAAGCCAATCAGGAAGTGGAATGAATTTTCCAACAGTCATTTCATCCAGATGAATTTCTAATCTTTCAACTCGCAAGAATCTCCAGTTGCTTCTTCCTCTTTGGAAATTCCGCATGTTTTCCAACATCCATTCATTCATTTTTTTCAGCCATTGTTCCAAGTCAGTTCCTTCAAAAACTTCTTCAACCGGGGAAGAAAAGAAGGCGTCATTTTCAATGGATGTTTCCTCTGCCAAATTATGAGAAATCATTCTGCAAACCAAAACCATTTTCACTTTGAACCCAAAATGTTTCTTCAGAATTGCCATCACATTTCCTTTCACGTTCTTCAAGAATCCTTCTGCCCCATATCCTTCTTTTCCCTGGACAACAAAAGTCGATCCACCCAACCCAGGTTTTTCTTCAATATCAAATTCAGGTTTCTTCAACATCTCTCCAATTTTCGCATTCAACGTCAACAGTTTTTCCCGAGCTCTTTCCTTCAGATTCCAATCAACTCTTTTCTTTATCTTTCCAAACCAGGAATTCATTGAATCAATGGATGACTCAACAACTGCCGCGGCTCTTTCTGGAAGAATTTTTTGAATAGTTGATTTCACCGCAGGAAAAGATGTTTTCTTGATGATTTTTCTCTGTGGGTTTTGCAGCTCTTTTTCCAGATCAGCTTTTTTCATCCGGGAGAATCCCACCATTCCTTCCGAACGTGCATGATCTCTTAATTCTTTCAGGGTTGGCATTTTGAATAAAAAAAAAATTTCATTCAAAATGAAGTTTTCAATTCAGGAAGTGAGCGAAGGGAGCGAAGCGACCCCGCGAACCCCGGAGGAAGGAAAAGAAAAGCAAACTTTTTTCACATTCAAAGAAACCAGCGAAAAAACGGGGCTTCCCTCCAAAACGATTTTGCGAGTTCTCAAATCGGGCAACACTAAATATACCAGAAGAACCGATCAAAAAGTGTTCTGGATTCGGGAGGAAGAAGACACACCATTCATCCAGATTGATGGAGAAGATTTTTTCACCGCAGAGGAAATTCGGGAACGATTTGGGTTATCACGCACAGTTTTTTTCAATCAACTCTGCAAGAAAAAAACTCATTTTCTGGATTCGGGGAAAAATCGCACGAAGTCACTTGGGTTTCTCCCAGACTGGAGAAATTCCTGAATCTCATGAGAGTGAAGGCTGCGGATGAAAAATTTATGTGTTCTCGAGCAAGAAAAGGAATGCCCAAAGTTTACACCGGCATTAATGCTGCTATGGACACATGCGTTGAAGATTTTCAAGCCACGTTTTGAATTTTTTCTCCATTGGAGAGAAAATGTCAGGTGAAAACAAATCCACTCCTCCGAAAGAGGCTGAAAAAATCAAAGAGGAAACGGACTGGGAAAAAGCGTGTGACGCAGAAAGAAACTTCCAAAAAGCGGTTGACATGGCCACTGGTTTTCTCCCAGTCCGATCGGAAGAGGATCGCAAGTTCATGGAAAAATGGATTTTCGCGATTTAATTCATTTTTTTATCTCCTCCCCAAAAATGAATCCCGCGAAAATATCTATCCCCGACTGCTCTCTCGGAGACCCCTGTAAGAAATCTTTTGGAAAAATTAATTTCTGCCTTCTCCCCTGCCTCCACATGGACTCACGGTTCAAAGTGAAACTCCAAACCAAATTCAAGATTTTCCTTCATGAGGGTGAATCGTTTTCTATGGGCATCACTATTCCGAGCGAGTTCATTAGTTTCTTCAACAATCTGGAAAAACATTTCAACTCTGCTGCGATGAAAAAGAAGCAGGCAATCAAAGAGATTTCCCCGTCTTTTGCTCGATTTCAGGAGGGAGATTTCATTCTCGTGAAAACTGACAAATCCGAGCAGGAAAAGATTTACGCAAAAATCTATCCCTCCAAAATTCCCACAACGGATTTCTCCTGCAGATTTTGGGAGCTGTGCGCGGATGGGAAAAAGAAACCCATCTTGAAGCAAAAAGAACTCATTGGCTGTCCTCTCCGCGGGCAAGTCGTTTTTTCGATCAAACATCTTTTCTGCGGAAATGTGAAAGCAATCACATGCATTGTGGACGAAGTTTTGGTGGAGGAAATAGTGCAGGCTGCCTCGGAATTCGATGAGTTTGAGGACAAGAATGAGGATGATGAAGTTTGATCTCGCTGAAATCAGGGAGAAAATCTTTTCCAGAATCCAATTCTGGAAAAATATTTGTGAAATTGGGCAGAACTTTTTTTTCTTGATTTTTTCAGATTTTTCCACGTGTGTCAGTTTTGATTTTTGGAGATTTTTTCCACGTGTGGCAGGTTTGATTTTCTCTGATTTTCCCAAATTCACTCCGGGGAAAAAATTTTGAAATCTGAATTTGAAAATCCACTCCGGAAACTGATTTTGAAATCTGAATTTGAATTTGAAAATCCACTACGGAAAATATTTTGAAATCTGAATTTGAATTTGAAAATCCACTCCGGAAAATATTTTGAAATCTGAATTTGAATTTGAAAATCCACTCCGGAAAAAAATTTGAATTTTGAATTTGAAAATCCACTCCGGAAAATATTTTGAATTTGAAAATCCACTCCGGAAAATATTTTGAAAATCCACTCCGGAAAATATTTTGAAATCTGAATTTGAATTTGAAAATCCACTCCGGAAAATATTTTGAAATCTGAATTTGAATTTGAAAATCCACTCCGGAAAAAATTTTTGAATTTTGAAATCTGAATTTGATTTCCATTCATTTTTTTAATTTTTTTCCAACTCATCATCAACTTCTGTTGAATTTAAATCAGCAGAAATCACTCCAATCAATTCAAATCACCGCAGATCCACATAATTCGGAATGAGTTGAATCAGCAAGCAATTTCTCAATCATCTCAGTTTGTTTTCGCATATCTTTTGCAATCTCTTCAACCCACTTCTCCAAATTAACATAGCTTTCCATCAGCAGGTCAATGGAATCAATCTCATCGTCTGAAACGCTTTCACTTTCACTCACTCTCTTTCTTTTCGCATTCGAAGGCATTTTCTTTCCATTTATTTTTTTTACCCATTCAGGGGAAATTTTCAAAATCCACTCAGGGGAATGATTTTGAAAATCCCCTCCAGAATTTGATTTGCGGAATCCAAAACTCCGGGAAGAATTTGTTTTTCCCTGAATTTGACTCCGGGGGAAACTATTTGTTGAACTTGAAATTTCTCCTGAAACTGATTTTGGGATGAAATTCCTCCGGATTATATTTCATTCAAAATTTTTTTCAAAATATTTTTTGAATGAAATATACTCCCAGGGATGAAATCCATTTCCAGGGGATGAAAGAATTTTCAAAATGGATTTCAGAACGAAAATTCGCCCACAAAAATGGATTTTGGGATGAAAAATCTCCCCGAAAATGGATTTTGGGATGAAAATCTCTCCGAAATTAAAATATTTCTCCAGGGATAAAAAATCTTTCGCTGAAAATCAGCGGTAAATTTAAAATCAGAAAAATTTCTGCTCCATTTCATCTAAATCTCAGTTGACTAAATTGACGAAATGATTGAATAAATTGGGGGAAATATGTAGATAAAATGTGATTTTAATTTTTTATTTCCTTTTTTCTCCAAATACACTCAGGGGAAATTTTGAAAATCCACTCAGGGGAAATTTTTGAAAATCCCTCCGGATGAATTTTGAAAATCCCTCCGGATGAATTTTGAAAATCCCTCCGGAAAATGATTTTGAAAATCCCTCCGGAAAATGATTTTGAAAATCCACTCAGGGGAAATTTTTGAAAATCCACTCAGGGAAAATGATTATGAAAATCCCTCCGGAAAATGATTTTGAAAATCCCTCCAGAAAATGATTTTGAAAATCCCTCCGGAAAATGATTTTGAAAATCCACTCAGGAGAAATTTTCAAAATCCACTCAGGGGAAATTTTTGACCCACTCTGGAAAATGATTTTAAAATCCCTCCGGAAAATGATTTTGAAAATCCCTCCGGATGAATTTTGAAAACCTCATTCAGGGGAAATTTGAAAATCCCTCCGGATGAATTTTGAAAAACCCACTCAGGAAAATGATTTTCAAATTTTGCTGAATTCAGCATTGTTCCGGAAACTGATTTTGAAATGAAATTTCCTCCGGAGAATTCCTCCATATTATTTGGGGGAAAATTTTTTTTCCAAATTTTTTTCCAAATTTTATGAATGAAGGGATGTCCGGGGGATGAAAAATCTCCCCAAACGGATTTTGTGATGAAAAAATCACCCCAAAAACGGATTTTGGGATGAAAATCCTCCGGGGATTGAAAATCTCTCCGGGGTTTGAAAATCTTTCGCTGAAAATCAGCGGAAAATTCAAATTCATGAAAATTTCTGCTCCATTTCATCTAAAACACAGTTGACTAAATTGGAGAAATGATTGGTTAAAATTGAGCTTTATCAGATAAAATGGGATTTTAATTTTTTATTTCCTTTTTTTTCTCCGCATAAAAAATGTCGAAATCAGCAACGCATTTTTCAATCTCCGATGGGAAAAAAACAAAAACATTCTCTCTATCAATTCCGCAGCGAAAGAGTTCAACATTTCAAATTGCGCCATCACAAATGCATTGAAAAAAGGAAATTCAACCATCACCCGGAGGTCGGACAAGAAAAAATTCTATCTCGGCGAACCAAAAGCACAAGAATCAACTTCTCTCCAGATAGATTTTTCTTCACTCCCAATGGATGAGGAATGGTTTGAAAATTCAAGATCGTGTTTCATCTTTTGATGAACTTTGTCGAATGATTGCTAATAAATTATTCGCGGATGAAGATCTCGAATTGGACTGGAAGAAAAAAGAATTGAAATACAATGATGAAGCCGTTGTTTCATCAAAATCATTTCCATCATCTGCAGAGTGGCTTTTCAGGTGAACAAAGAGAAAGCTCTAGCAGTTTTGAAGGAAAAAATTGGGCAAAAAGATTTTCAACCCTTGAAACTAATTCAATTGGTAGCATCTTTGAGGAAAAATGAAAGAACATTTCACGTTGACATATTCAACAAAATCAAGAAATTCAAGTGATTTTTCATTTCCGGGAAATGAAAATTCTCAACCCTCAAATTTTTTCTCCCATTCAGCTTCAAACTTTTCCAAATCCAACCCCAAATCAATCACAATCCCATCAATCGCTTCCATTGAAAACAAAAATTCATCCCTGTCGAATTTTCCTCCCCGCAAAGCGAAGCGCAAATCACTCAATGTTTTTTCATAGGTGGTGAAAGCGAACTTCGCCATCTCAATTTTGCTTTTCAGGTTCTTCATTTCATTCGCGGTTTTGACGACCAACCCCAATCCTGAAATCACTCCCAAAACGATTGGTTCAAAGTCGCGGCTCCAGCAATCGTCCCGATTGCAACCAGACCGGAAGAGGTCAAATTCATGAGCAGATTCATTTTCTTGAATCGACCATGCGCTCGTTTCAGGCACCAAATCTTTTGTGATAAAATCGAAAAAGTTTTTTGATCTCTTCCAGTTCTTCTTCCCGAATTGCGGGGTTGATGTGATTGAAAGCAAAAATGCTTTGTTTTCGCTCGGCTCGCTTCGCTCGCTTCATTTTTCAGGGAGAAAATCATTTTTCAATCAGAATTGTCGCTTTTGCTCTTTGAATGGCATTTCCATCCGAGAGAGCCAGATAGAAAGCTTCTTCCTGCCCAACATGGAGATTGAAGGTGAACTGCAGTGAACCAAATGAATTGGTGGAAGGTCTGACTGCTTTCCGAGTGATGCGATCTCCTTTAACAACACTTGTCATGATGATGGTTGCTCCACTCACTGGGTTGGAACCGCGTTGAAGAATGAAAACCGTGACATTCAAAATCCGGAAGTCAGATCCAAATTGTTGCCAATAATTTGTTTCATCTTCCTCTTCATTTGGGAAGATCAAACAATCACCGTGTTTTCCTTTCACAAATCTTGCAAAAATGAAGTGTTTTGACGGGCGAAGCGGCAAATTCAACAAGGAGTGCGAATTCAAATCCAAGTCAGTCTCCATGACCATCTTCCCCGCTTGGAAAACGAAAGGGGAATCGAAACGCTGCTTTCAACATCAGGTTGGGAACCAGCAATGCCATATATGATCAGATTTGCATTTCCTTTTTCAGCTGACTCGGCAGTGCCTCGCCATTTCAAATCCAGGAAAATAAATTCAGGTGGGGAAATCCTCCATTTGTGCATGTGGATGATGGATCTGGAATACCCCGAAAACTTCTTAGTTGATTGCTGATTGATATTCAGACTTGTGCTCACAACGTTGACGCTCACGCCATCCATTGACGCGGGGAAGAATTCCACGCACACGGTGTATTCTCCCTCTGGGAGTTTGAACATATTGAATCCAAGTCTCCCAGAGTATTCATTAAAAAGATTTTTGTGATTTTAAGTCATAGGCCTTCTTGTTGAAATGATGCGGCGAATCTGGAAAATCACTTATCCCAGTCACTGTCATATGATGTTCAGAGCTGGATTCATCCACATCTTCCATCAGATAGCGGAATGCGTCCTTTGGGTGAGAGGTGAGAGGTTGACGTGATATGCGATTCATTTACGTATTTTTTGATCTTCTCTTCTAATTCCATCGTGTGGGCTACCACACCTCCTATCTGGTTATCCACATAAGATTTTGACGTGGGTTGTCGCTTCAGAGTTGGCGTTGCAATATTGTTGATTTGTTGCGAGTTCATATCCAGGTTTCCGGTCATTGTCCCGCCTTCCAACGAAAGCTTTTTCGCGGATTGGGCATCCACATATCGCATATTTGCGCCCTGATCGGCAACTTCGGGATCTTTCACGTTAAAAATGGTGTGATTTCCCATATCCAAAGCCGTCTCCATTGGAAACGTCTCTTTGCGGCTGAGAAAGATATTTTTGGTGTCATTATAAGAAACCAGGTTGTTATAATGCGCTCCCAAATCATGCCATGTTTGTTGTTTTGAGTTTTTCACGTTGAAAAGTTCTTTTAAATCAATATCCTTCGTGACTTCATGAGTGTGAGCCGGAGCATCAGGGTGGAATTTTTTCAGAGTGACCATATTCACCGCTGACAAATCCTGGTTTTCATCAGTGTCCAGATTGACGATCAATTTGCGATTCATTTCTATTTCCCCGGGGTTGATGAGTTTTTGTCCCCTGAGATCAAGATCCCCAGTCATATGCGAGGAACCATCCACCTGGAGAGAATCTGCCCGCAATTGCGTTGCAAGCGTGTCAACTTGGTGTTTGTAATTGCATCCGAATTCCCCGTTCCTTCAGCGATATTGGTCAGGCGTTTCCTTTGCAGGTCGAAGTCCCCTGCTGGCGTCAGCTTGAAACCAACTCCTGGCAATCCATCTTTTCCATCTTTCGCCCTGGGGGTGCTTGTTTCAGACAGCAATCCATTTGAATAACTCATTTTAAATGCTTTCATCAAAGTTTTTGGCAATGAATTTCCTCGGCTTATCCACATACAGGAAAGAGAACGGATCATGCGTTGCTTTCCGATAATCTTCTTTGCTGACATTGTTCTCCCTGCAGATCGCCGTAATTTCTTTGTTGCTTGGGAATTCGAAGATGCAAAAATGCGAGCAATTCAGGCGGATATCTTTTGGTGTTCCGAAATAACTTTGCGAAAGATAAATCACAGAACATTTCTTGTGCCTGCCCTGAATGAAATAATCAATCAATGGCTTTTGGTTTTTTTCGGAAACAAAATCATCGAAAACAACCAGCTTTTGATTCTCCCCTGACAATTCAGAAACTGGGATGATTTCATCCGGGGATGCTTCCACAACGTCATACCCAGCTTCTTTGCTGAATGGGCGAAATGTTTTCAGCAGATGTTGATATTTGGTTTGGTCAAGATTTTTCGCATAGAGATAAATTTTATCGTAGAAGAGCAGCGGGCGGAGGATCATATCCAGGAGAACATTTGTTTTCCCCGATCCTGAAGGGCCACAGATCAACATTCTGAAAGTTCGATCCGGCATGAAAGGGTGAAGTTGTTTGAAATTCGTGATTGGATCCTGACAATCATAATTTGGAATCTTCATTTTATTAATGAACATGGCGTTCTTTATCTTGTTCTATCTTGTTCTACATCTTGTTCTACATCCCAAATTTGTGTTTCTGGGATATAAAATGAGTTTATTGAAATGGCAAGAAATGGCTAAAAGCAAATCTGCTTTGGGGAAAAAAATCAACTTTGTTCACAATGCTATCACCCAGAAAAAGTTGGGTGAAGAGAACAAGTCAAATCGGACTTGAAAAAACATTCAAACCCATCACAGCGAAACTGGATGAGGTGATTGAGTCGAATTTGGGGCCGCTTCGGCCACTTCCCCGGAAAAAGAAAAAAGCCAAACCAGCGGAGATTGATTATCTCCCCGAAGTCGATCCATTTGAAGAGATGGATGTCGAAGGCCTGTTTGATGAGGCCGTTCCATCCCAACCCAAGAAGCAAATTCCAGCAGGGCCGCCAACATATGAAGAAGTTGTGCAAGAGGTAGGGGAAGATCCACCTGAATATGAAGAAGACGACTCTCCCGATTATGCTCTTGCGCCGGGAGATGAAGGGGAATGGGAAGAGGAAGAGGAAGAGGAAGCCAATAAGATATTGGATAGCTTGGACCTCACAAATTATGATACTGTGGAGAAAAATCTCAGTGACCCAAATATCTCATCAACGAGGAAAATCAATTATCTCAAGAATATTGTAACCATTGCAAACTACAGAAGAAATCAGTTGAAGGGCTACAAAACATCTTGAGCAAAAAGTTCCATAAAGGTGCAATAACGCAAGAGCAAAAGAATTTGCAACATAGCAGAATAGACCACTCATCCCGAATTTTGAGTGAATACATCAAACATTTTCAAGCGAAACAAAAGACATTGGAAGGTTCGGGAATCAGGAGAAAAAAAGGTGGATCCATCCGTTTTTTCTCCAACCCCGCAGATCTCCTCCAGAAACTTGAGGTCATTGTTGGCTCCATCCTTGCTGGGAATACGAATTCAGGCATCAGAAATACCGGGGTTGGTATTCTTGATCTTCTCCTGAAAGAAAACGCCATCAACAAATCCCAGCATGAGAAGCTTTTCAGAAAGTATTTCAAACTCTAAAATGGAAATCGAAAGAGAAATTGTCCTGTCATCCTTTTCCGTCAAGACTGGGGGAAACAAACCAGAAAATTTCACAACAAAATTCAATCGGCCCATTGTTTTGGATCCAAATTCCCAATATGTTGTTGGGTTGAACAGAATTATCAATATGAGTTTTACGTGGTATAACATCAATGCGGCATTGAAAAATCAGCTGATCAGATTCAGCTCTGACGGTGGGAAAACATTTTCCGATATCACCTTTCCCGCTGGGGTTTGGGATTATTCCACTTTGAATGCGGCAATTCGAAACGCAACAGGTCCCCTCGCAGGCAGCACCCCAGGAAAGAATGAAAAATTCCCAATCAATCTTGCTTTCTCTCCCACAACTTTCAGAGTAACAATCACGTGGAAGCAAACTGGCAACTTGATCTCGAGAAATCCAACTTTGGCGATCTCATTGGGTTTGAGAAAAAGATTCTGAAAGATAAAGTCAATGTTGGCCCCAGAGTTCCAAACCTCAGTCAAGATACTGATATGTTGAACGTTCATTGCGATCTCACAAGTGATTCGCTTGTGATGGGGAAGAGAGTGATATCATCTTCTCCTTTTCAACATCTGTTCTGCAGGCCTCCTATAGTTTCACTTGAACCCATGAGAGTGATGTTCAGCCCTGTGAATAAAAACAGAATAAGCTCCATTCGGATTTATATCACCGATGGGAAAAGGCGGGTTGTTGATTTGAATGGAGCGATACAGCGTTCTCGCTTATCTTGAAAAAACAAATAAAATGAAAAGTTATGAATTCTCTCGTTTTTTCCACCCCCAGCTGGGGCGGTTTGTCTTCCGGCATAAAGGAACAGGTGTCATTGTGGACAATATTTTCAAACCAATGAGGAAGGTCGCATCAGTCGTCTTCAATAAATTCGCAAAACCCATTGCGAAAAAAGCATTGGAATCAGGAATTTCTCACGCTGGGGATAAACTCGGCAAAAAAGCAGTTGAAAAATCTGGTGATTTGATCATGAAAAAACTGGGAAATATGAGAAAGGGGAGCAAAAAACCGCCAGCTCGACCACAATCAGCCCCTGCGTCAACCTCCGGAGAAAGTTCTGATGCTATATTGAACAGGTTGATCTCTGGGCAGGGAGTCCGAAAAAGAAAAAAATAATTAAAATGGCTTTTCGATCGAATGAATATCTTCAAAGAAATGAATTAGTGCGCTTCCAGCTGGATGACACAATCCGAGCTCCAGCTAATGCTCAACATCAACAAAAAAGTGGTTATAAATTCACGATTAATGACCGATCCGCATTCTATGATTGGTATAATGCGTATTTCGAGGTGCAGTTTCAACTCCAGAAATTAGCAGATGGAGCGGCATATGACGCTGAAGAATAACCGTAATCAATGGGCTCATTCCCTGATTAAACACCTGACGATTAAATCTGCAGGAAAGATTATTTATGATACTGATAATCTGCATAAAGTCTGTTTCACAAAGAATTTGTTAGAATACTCCGATGACTTCAGCAGATCAGTCGCCAAGAACAGTTTCTGGTATTTGGATACTAATGCAACAACCGCTAATACGAATCTTGGATTTGAAGCTCGGCGAGTGATTACTCGAGATCTTCAAAACGCTAATACGATCATTCCCCTGAATCGTTTTTCCTTTTTCGAGAGTTGGAAGATAAGATGCTTGTGCCTATGCAGCTGCAATTCGAGATAACTCTTCAAGATGATGAGGAACTCATTCATATGGCACGGCGTTGCTGCTGGAAGAGTTGTGTGAATCGATTTTTGCTTTGGGTGCCAAGATTGACTCCCAAAGATTCTCTGTATGACAAATTTGTCAGCTCATTCCTGAAAGAAACGCAATGGAAATATCTGAGGGAAATGTATCAGCAATCAGCTCCTACGCAGTCATCAGGATTTTTCCAGATCTCAGCGAGCATTGACAATGTGAGGCATATTTTTGTCTGGCTGAAAAGAACCGCTCCGCCCAATGACCTGCAGAAGACAACCCCTATCTGATGGACACTTTCAAGCTGAATGCAGTGGATGATAATACTTCATCCTTGTTGAACTGCCGATTGGAATATGGAAACGGAGTTTTCTACCCGGAAACAGAGTATGACAGTGAAAGCAAAGTGAGGATTTTCCAGGATGTCATGGCTTATGCAATGAGGAAAAATGACTACAACACAGGGACGCAGTTGAATCTGGCCAATTTCAATTCTCTTTTCCCATTGATCTATTTCGATCTGACTTATCAAACTGAAAAACCAACAAGAGATCCCAAGCAGTTGATATTCAGGTATCGATTAACGCAATGCAGCTGCAAACTTCAATGTACATGCGATAGTTCTCTATGAAGAAGAAGTGAAAATCGATAAGATTGGAAATGAGCTGGTTATCGTGTGACGTGTGATCTGTGAAAAACATATCTTGTCATTTAAAATGACAACATATCACCCATATAAAGTAAATCTGTCGAAGGGCAAAAAAGCAAGCTTGGAAGAGCATTCCGAACAAAAAGCCCTATCACCCTGAGATTGGGTGGCAAACAAACAAGCGGAATGATGAACTGATGCTCACGGCAATCAAATAAGACGAATCGGCAAAGCCGCATCTCAGGGAAAGGGAGTTGAAATCAAGATATCAAAAACGCAAATCCGAAAAGTGATGAAGCAAGGCGGAAGTCTTTTCTCTGCTATTGTTCCCCTGGCTCGTTCCCTGGCACCCACCCTGGCAAAGACACTTGGACTGTCAGCATTGGCTGGTTTGGCGAGTGAAGGAGCGAGTCAAGTCGTGAAAAAGATAAGCGGGAAGGAGCGCAGCGACCTCGACTGAAAGGAGGCGGGCAAACGGGGGATTTCTCATTCCCCAAGATAAAATTCAGAAACTGATTGACAATAAACATTTGTTGACAAATAAGCAGAAACAGGATATTTTGACTGCCCTGAAATCAGGAGGACAACTGACGATAAAACCATCAGCAAAACAATCTGGTGGATTGTTGGGAACTGTGCTGGCTTCCATCGGAATTCCACTGGCGCTGGACATGGTGAAAAATTTGTTTGGGAAAGGCGCTCCTAGAGTTGGCGCCCAAAGGAAAAGGCGCTCCTAGAGTTGGACGCCCCAAAGGAAAAGGAGCTCCAAGATTGGGAGCCTTCCCTATATCACGCGTTGAATCCACCTCCCCCATTTATCGGAACCTGGAAAAAAGGGATGGGAAAAAAATCCAAAAAAGGAACGGGACTTCTGCTGGGAACGAAAAGTCCATTCAACAATATCCCAGTTCTCGGGGCAATATTGTGAGCGAACGAAACCCAAATTCGTGAACAAACCCCTGAGCAACCTTGATCTTCTCCAGTGGATTGATTTTCTGAAAATTCCCAATTTCAAAGGGATTTTCGCCAGGGATGAAGCCATGCCCCGAGAACACAGCCCCTGCATTATCAATCTTGATTCGCTTGAAAATGCAGGAACTCACTGGGTGTGCTGCGCCCCCGGACAGAAATTCACGTGGTATTTCGACTCTTTTGGGATGGGATTTCCCCAGGAATTCAAAAGTTCCAAACCGGTGATTTGGAACAGCAGTCAGTATCAAAACATCAACAGCGTTCTTTGCGGGTATTATTGCCTGTATTTCCTCCATCAATGGTCGCAGGGGAAAGATTTCTATGATATTCTCCAGCCTCTCAGTCTGACTGATACGATGGGGAATGAGAAATTCATAAAAGAATATTTCGATTGAAAATGAAATCATATTGCGTGAAGGAGAAAAAACAAACTGAATGCGTGAAACCAACTGGATTCCAGACTGCAAAAAATGGCAGAAAGATGTGGTTTTGCCATTGCGCTTCCTGCGGAATAAAAAAGACAAGATTTGTGAAAGCGAGCGGAGCGAGCCGCGGAGCGAATTCGGGAAACTGAGTCGGCCCTCACAAGGTGGGGGCATTGGTGAACTTGCGCTGACTGGCGTCGCGCATGCGCTGCCTTGGTTGGGAAAAAAGACAGTTGAAATGGGTCGTTATGGAGCCAGTGAACTATTGCGAAACAAAAACACTCAAAAGAAAGCATTGGATTTTGCCCTGGACAAGATGAAACCATTTCTTGCCAAAACCTCTTCCGATATGCTCAATCAACTGAGTACGGCGATCCGATCAAACAGAAAATATAAAACAGATCGAGCAGATTTGGATGGGGGTGCTTTAGATGTTCATTCCCTGATTGGGAAGCTGCCAAGACCAAAGAAAGGTTTCACTTTGCCTGGACATAATTATACCGGCCCTTATAACCCATTGGATAAGCAAGTCAGATTTGATGAAAAGGGAAAAATTCTCGAAATTATGCAGCAGCCCACAGGAAAAACAGATGCAGTTGCTATGCAGCACGATGTTGATTATTCAGTCTGCGCGAAGGAAAAGAATCCACGTAAATGCAAAAACAAAGCCGACAGGAAAATGGTTGCCGCTTTGGATGCCATTCCCTGGGAAGAAAGACAGTGGGGTCATGCTTTGGCGAGAAACACAATTCAAGCAAAACAAAAACTTGGCCTCGGTGCCCCAAAAAACGGGAAAAGATTTTGAGTGAAGGCTGGGCTCAAAATCTGGCAAATGAACTTCACCAGCCAATCAGGCGACGCTTTCCAAAGAGGCGAGTCATAGCATATGGGATTGACAACATCTGGGCGGCTGATCTGGTCGAGATGGGGAAATTTTCGAGGTGGAATAAAGGGATCAGATATCTCCTGATGGTGATCGATGTTTTCTCAAAATTCGGTTGGATTCGCCCCCTGAAAGACAAGCGAGGACAATCAGTGGCTGATGCTTTCCGAGATATATTCAAGGGGCGAAAACCGAAGATGCTTTGGAGTGACAAAGGGTCTGAATTTTTCAACGCAACAATGAAAAATCTGCTTGATAAGAATGGGGTAAAATTGTACACAACACAAAACGAAGAAAAGGCATCTGTTGTTGAGCGCTGGAACAGGTCTTTTAAGGAGAAACTCTTCCGGATGTTTTCTGCTAACAACAATACAATATACTGGGACAAACTTGGCAAATTACTGGATGAATATAATCATCGTTTTCATTCGAGCATTCGGATGAGTCCCGCAGAGGCGAGCAAACAGGAAAATGAGAAAAAGGTTTTCGCTAATTTATACGGAGATTTAATTTATGCTAAACACAACCCGGCAAAATTCAGGGTTGGCGACAGGGTGAGAATTTCAAAGTTTAAACGGCAATTATTTGACAAAGGTTTCACCCCGAACTGGTCGGAAGAGATATTTGTGATTGACGAAATATTAAACACAAACCCTGTAACGTATAAATTAGTCGATCTGTTGGGAGAAAACATCACTGGATCATTTTACGAAGCGGAACTTCAAAAGACAACGCAAGATGTGTTTCGAATTGAAAAAGTTATTCGCCGCGATAATAAGCGAAAACTCGCGCTTGTAAAATGGACAGGTTACCCTGACAAATTTAATTCTTGGGTTCCACTGAGTGATGTGGAAAAGCTGGGCTAAAAAAGTCAATCATTAAGTTCCGCTGAAATATTCTGGAAAATATTTTTTCTTGACTGAAAAAATATTCCGCTGAAAAACTCTGGAAAATATTCCGCTGAAATCTGGAAGAAATTCATATTTCTCCCCCGAAAAACTGGCTAACGCGTTAGCCGGCAAAATTCCCCGAAAAACTGGCGAAATAATATGCCTTCCCACTCTCTTGTTTATCACTCGGTTCCAGGACACGCCGATATTGGTTCAGTTTCCCACGCGTGGGAATATTTATTGTCTCATCACCTTTTATGGCAACCATCAAAGAGTTAGCATTTGGATTAAAAATAACATCTACACAATGGAACAAAGATAATTTCCCACGCGTGGGAATCTTTATTGTGAGGAAAAATACCGATTTTGATTGGCCGCCATATGTCAATAACCGGGCAGCTGGGCAATGTCAGAATATGAATGTTTTACATTAATATTCACAAAGTCTGTTATTTCAAAACACCGCTTCACTTCGCTTCGCTTGGCCCGTTTTGCTTCGCTTTACTTTCTTTCAATTCCCGGTGGATTTCCCACAGGAGGCAACTTTGCTTTTGGAGTTCATTTCTGAGAATTTTATGTTCCTCCTGGAGATTCACAAATGACTCAAAAAGGAGTTCAATTGAGTCTTCGATTTCGTCGCTTCGCTCAGCTTCCTCCATCTCCGAATCAGAGGCAATGAATTCCTCGTCTGAAGTGGTGGGAGTTTCATCGTCGCTTCTTATTTCTTCCTCTGAGCAAGTGGAACAATCTTCATGGTCACTCGCTTCGCTCGCACTGAGGCTCCCTCCGGTCGCTCGCTTCGCTCGGCTTCATTGGAAAATACTTTTTCAAGATCCATTTTCTTTCCAATGACATTTTTTGAAGATTGTTTGGATTATTTTTTCTTGTTCCGCCCGTCTGGATGGGAGAATAAGCAGTTTGAAATCATCTTCATTTGGATTGAAACCGTTCTTCTTCAACAGGGCGAAAATAACTTGATGGCAATTGAGGAACCTTTTTTCTGCTGGGATGAAGGTCATTATATGCAAGTGAAAAATATTTAAAGTCGTCGATGAGGAATTTTTCCAGGTGTTCATAATCATTTCCGTCGTGACCTGTTATGTGATTAAAAATTGCATGATCGTTGCCATGGACTTTTTTCCACTTGGAAGCTTTGACGAAATCCCGGACTTTTTTTCTTGTGATTTCGTCACGGGGAATTTGGGAGAGAATTTGTTCTTGATAAAATTCGAGATCTTTGAGTGGAATTTGATTTTTCCCCTGATTTTTGCGGATGATATTTTTGAAATGTTCCAGCCTGTCATTTTTGAGAGAATGGCATGTTGTGAGGGTTTCTCGAATAATTTCAGGAGTGAAATCGATTTCTTCTTCTTCGGAATCAGACATTTTCTTTTCTTTTCCAAATTTTTCCCCCTTTGGGAAAAAATTCCACTCCAGATTTTCCCAGAGTGGAATTTTTTTTTTACCATCGCCGGCGACAGAATTTTCCTGAAGTCGTCCAGAGTGAAATTTTTCTCACCGAAATGATATGTTTTTTTCTGGTGAATATGAGGGGAAAAAAACAGTAGATAGGAAACAAGGATTCTGGCACACTTTCAAATACGTAGCATATTAACACAAAAACAGAAATTGACGTCAGTTGACGTTCAATTTAACGAATAATCAAAATTGGATGAGATGATCGATTTTCTGCTCGTTCGCCAACGTAAATAACAAAAAGTCAATTAACATGATTTATGTTAAATTTAACAAAAGTCAGGGCTTGAATGATTTGAACAATTGAACACAAACTTGACAATTATGCTCAAAGTGACGAGGAATTTGTTTGAAAATATTTTACGATCGTGAACGAGCACAAATTGGGGAACGAGAATCAAATTATTTTTTGTTGAATTTTAACATAAAATAAGATAAATTTTGACTTGTGTTAACATGCTACGTATTTGAAAGTGTGCCAGAATCCTTGTTTCCTATCTACTTATATATATATGTAGGAAAAGTGCATTTCGACTAACTAAAGTTTTATTTATCTCAATAAAACTTACACTGCTCACATTAAGTAGTCCTATGTCTTTTTTGTCGTTTCTCTCCATATATTTTGTAGACAAAGCTTTCAAAAACACTGCATTCGATTCCAGCAGAAATAGTGCCAGCATTCGTAAAGTCTTGGTAACCAAGCGTTTTTTATCGAAACTGAGGCGCAGGCGCTAAGCGCTCGGTATTAACTCATAAAAATCCTGGGTGGGAAAAGGTTCGGTCGTTGCTAAATGATCTGGGCTATTGGCCAATCGTTGAGCAGAAAAGACAATGGCAATTGCTTTTGAAATTCGTCTTCAGCTAGTAAGAGCAAAAGGTCATGTCCAGTCCCCTGCTAGTACTACCAGTTATTAAACAAAAAGACGACTCTCCCCACTGGGATGTTTGCGACGAAAATGTCACTGGAAGATGTTTCTTCCCTATTGGGAAGATATCAGTGACGTCACCAATTGTTATTAATGTGCCAACCAGGGCCTTATTGGCTGTCGAAACAAAGGGCTCTTTTGTTCCAGTGATTGGAACATTTGAATACCAAAAAGAATGTTTGTAAACAGATATCATCCCTATTTTTAAAGCCGGGACAGAATTAAAAATACGCCGGGCTTCTTCTGCATCTAGCCCTGTTGTCTCGTTTCTGTGCCGCTTTGTTGCTTTTCGGCTGTTTCATCCACGATGAAACACTTGTTTGTTTATTAGGGTACTTTTTGCAAGAACTAAAAGCAACCACGACCGCGACGACGGCGAGAATGGCACAAAACATAATGAACAAAAACAATGCCTTTGCAAGTGCGTTTTACATTTGGTACATTTCCTTGCCGTTCCGTGCAAAAAACAACGTCAAATGATGTTAAAATTATAGGTTTTCTGGAGAAAGTGAACATACAACGGTTAATTTTCCTTCCTCTATTTGAAGTTAAAAGGCCATCCGTACAAATTCAGCTGCTGCATGGACAATCCAGTCACATAACATTAGACAAACTAAACAAATTGGAACAATTAATTGGAACGCATTGAATTCTTTTTGGAAGTGACGTTTTCCTTGCCGCCCCCGTCGTCGTTGCATAAACTCCCTAAAATATATATTTTTTTGAAAATCAAAACCGTCACTTCGCTCCGCACAGAAAACCCATGAACAACGTGGTTTCCAGGTTCCTCGCGCCTACTTAGTTGCAATTTAGACCCCCAAGACTGTCCACCTTTTGCTTCCATATATGGAGGTGGGCACAAATGCGTCTTACGAGCTTCGCACAACGGTTCGGATTTGTTTCCTACCTAGTGGGTTTTATTGAGTTAAGATCGAACGCTTAACGTCCGCGCCTCGGATTAAAAAAAAAACGTTTGGTTACCAAGACTTTACGAATTCAGGCGCTATTTATGAATTGAATGCATTGTTTTCCGGGTAGAAACGAACGGAAAAGAAACAGGACTACTGAAATGTGAGTAAGTTAAGTTTATTTCAAATAAATTAAACTTTATTTAGTCGAAATACACTTTTCCTATAACCCATGATTTACCCTGCAAATGAAAATAGGGGCTTAAAAGTGTGACGTTTATTCGTTTTGCCACATGCTCATTGTAGCAAAATGTTAGAATTGAAAGTCAACGAAAGCTATTTCCAGTTTATTTTGTTATTTCTGTTAGACTTTATTTTGACGCAAGGAGCTGCGATATTCTTTTGATCGTTATTTCTCAAAATCGGATGCGAGACAATGAACTGTACGTATTTTTCCAAAAATTGTTGCACGGTATTTGTTGTTAACAGGAATCAGTGGAAGCTGACCTAAACTACCAAAGGTTTCTTTTTACCCTTCGTTAAAGATATCAAAGTGAGTGAAATTTGTGATCCTCGCTGTGTGCTCTCAACTTACGCAGTTGAAAAAGCAACCTGAAAAAAGGCTTGAACGAGATTCATATTCATATTTATAAAGATAACGAAGTTGGCTGTAATAAACGGAAAAATACAAGCGATAAGTATAACTCCTTAGAAAACACCACAATCATAAAGGCATTGACGTTTTGAGAAGGTCAAAAATCGAAAATTGTTCTTCGCTTCCCTAGCTTCAACTAGGTGAAAACGCTTGCATTTCGATTTAGGCAGTGTCAATTTTTTTTGTGTAGTAATTCCTAATAAAAGAAATATCAGCAGATATATCAAAGGAAATGTTTGACATCTTTGCTCGACGAAACAAGAAAACCGAAAAGGTTGTGGAACACGAGTCAATTTTCTTATTTAGTGTAACATCGTGCTGGTTTAACAAAGCAACCAAAGCAAAACAAAAACAATTTAAGTTAGTTTCTGTTAGTACACGAAAAATTGGTTTTATTAACTGAATTGGTAAATTGGCCACCGTATAGTAAATATATTTAATAACAGTCCCGCTCCACACGATTTCGCGACCAATAATAGTTTACCTTTATTTTTTGCTTGTGAAAAGGCTTTGGTACACATGTATCAAATAGACGTTTTTTTCAAATTCTTTATTTTCGCCCTGCTACAAGCAAAAAACGAATTTTCTTCTCGGCCTTTCCGGTGATCAGAAGACTAAAATTGATGGTTTTTGAGAGGCGCGCTTAGTAGAAACAAACGCAGTTGAAGAAATTTTGTTTAGGGCAGGTTTCTTAAGACTGGTTCTCCTATAATCGTCCCAGTCGTCCCGGTCGTCCGAGTCGTTTCAAAAGTTTTTTTGCAAACGACTCAGACGATCGGGACGACTCAAGCGAATTGGGTTCTCATATGGTCGTCCCGGTCGTCTCGAACGTCAGTAGCGCAGTCGTAAACTGTGTCCGACAACATGTTTTGGGCAATGATACTGCATTCTGGGGTAGATTTGGGTTGCTTCGATCGCCTCAGTCGCCTCGGTCGCCTGAGAGTAGTTCTCATATGATCGTCCCCGATTATTCACGATCGTCTCAGTCGTCCGGATAGAACACAGCGACCGCGATCGTCCCAGTCATCCGGGTCGTTTGCGATCCTTCCGGGTCGTCTCAGAAGTGTTCTCATATAATCGTCCCGGTCGTCCGTGTACTTTATGACACGACTCGGACGACCGCATCACAGTAAAGTTCTTTCCTTATTTTCTCCCGGGATCGCAAACGAGAAGAGATTATAATCAGCCATTGACAGCTGTTTACGTTAATTGTTGGTCCTTCCAAAGGTCATTTGCGTACCTAGTTAGCTTCATGGCGGTGACATTCGACAAAGCAAACAACGAGGCCTTTTGGCAAGTTTCGGAGTAATCTTCATTAAAATTAGTCGCGCGCACCCGAGCCAGAAGGCTCACAACGGCCGGAGCTTAAACCCGGTTTCTATAGCATGAAGCGACTAGGAATATTGCTACTCCCCCTTGGATAGGATGCTAGTCCATCGCAGGGTTACCCCCAGCATTTTGTCGCCGGTACCCATTTATACACCTGGGTGGAGAGAGACAGTGTGGAGTAAAGTTTCTTGTCTAAGGAAACGACACGACGGCAGAGACCAGGTTTCGAACCACCGACCTTCAGGTTGAAAGTTCGACGCGCTAACCACTAGACCACCGTGCCGCACACAAATTCCGCTATCTTGGATCCGCCATCTTGGATTTCTGAATTTTTTTAAAACCTCTTAAAAACCATCCAAATTGACGCAAAATTAATCAAAACCAACAAATAAACGCTAAATGACGTTAAAATACAAAAGTCATACCAATAAACATTGTTTTTCTTCATTCAAAGGTATCAATAGGTAAATTTCCAAAAACATGGCTGTCAAAATCTTGTTACCATGGAAACGTCAAGTCACGTGATCAAAAAAGTGTCATGTGAAATTGTTGCCAGATAAATTTTAGGAAAAGTCACAAAGTTTGATGGCGTTTGAATACATATTAAAGAAGTTATGAATGTTCAAAGTTAGCGCGGGCACTTTGTGCCCCCCCCTCCCCCCCCCCCCCCAGGCCAAATAGGGTTAAGGTGGCTCGACTGGGTTTTTGAGTGACGATACCGTTTAGCTTTGAGCAACTTGTGTACCACCACAAACAATACAACGGAAAATCGATTGCCACAGCTGTACTAGAGAAGGATTAAAGTTTCAGATGAGGTAAGTTTTATGGAAATCGGAGTTGCCAAAGCAACGTTATGACGTCACTCCCTGTTTTACATAATAGCGAATTACTTGTCATCAAGAGATAATTTTGGAAAACGCTCTCTGGATCTTCGACCTGACGTACTTGTCCTAAGGTCTTCAAAATTTTACAAATTTCTATTTGCATATAAATTTAAAACGAACAAATGAAGATGTTTGATATCTTCCCAGTATGTTTTTAAATATATAAGCGATAATATTTCCAAGCTTCAGTCCAACTGATTCAGAGGAACATCCCGAAAAGAACCGTTGAAGTTCGAGTACGAAAGCAGCGACCTCAGGATGAAAATCCAGTACAACGAGCGTGACATCGCCTGTTTATTTCACACTAGATTCCTCTATGCACGCTTGCTCTGATTTGAATGTTTCCATATTGTAATTATTCAAGTATTTTTTGTTTCATTTTTTCAAGGCTGTTGCGCGATGGAGACTTTTTGTATCTTCCAAAAGTAATGGACCTTCATTGCAACTATAGCACGTCTTCAGTACTTCCATTAAAAGTTTTGGATTGACAACATAATTTTCATTCAAGACAATTTTGACTTGAGCGAAGGATGGGAATATTTCTTCCGGCTTTTTCAGGTGGGTCACTTATAGGGGGCCGTCCACTCCACCGCTTTTCTCTTGTTTTTTTTTTCAAAGCATCTTTTCGGTTCAATTTGGAATTTTGTCGACGAGTAAGAATGATGATGTATTTGAAAACTAATACGTATAATGAAAAAATGGGGAAAAATTGTAACAAAAGTATATAAAGAGTACGAAAGTGCAAAGTGAGCTACGAAGGATTCAGCGAAACGTAAAGCGGTTTTGATGGTGGCTACGGGCTTCACTGTTCATGATAAACTTTACGAATGAAATTGAACACTTTGGACATTAAAGAATGCCATATCCAAGTTAAGGTTTGTATATTTCCATTGTTTTTTTTTTTTTGGCGTCAGAGTTGCCAAGATTTCTCAAGGAAAAACGTTTTTGTTTTTGTTGTTGGTCACGCATACACAAATGACGTGATTTTATGTCTTTCGTTCGCGATTTTCAACAAATTCTTAAAAATCCCAAATTCATTTCGTAATCCCCAAACTGAACTTTATACATTTTGAAAGATTGTCAACTCTATTATTGTCATTCTTTTTATTACTAAATTCTGAACAAAGGCACTGATGCTCAAAATCTTCGTTGTTTTTCGCCTACCGTTTACGGAGCACGAGAGAGCCATAAGCTTCTCTTGAATACTTAGGGGTGGACCATTAGAAATCCAGTGTATGAATTTTTTTTTCGACCTGAGTTTCCTGCAGGATCTTTGTTTTTGGGAGGTGCAAGCCTGCAGGTTTTTTTTTTTTCTCAGATCTTCTTTATAAATGCGTGCAAGCTCTAATTATTTTATACTTAGCCCAATCCATTTTTGGTATTAAATGCTTGAGAGTAGATTTAAGTCAGACTGTCGAACCTTTGCATGAAAAATGCCTGGGGAGAAATATGAATTGAGATGGAGTGGTCGAGCGCCGAAGGCGCGAGACGGCTAGGGGGGTCTGGGGGCATGCCCCACCAGAAAATGTTGAAATCTTGATGCTCTGAAACTCCATTTCTAGTGTTCTGAGACAACAATTTATGTCAAAAATGTTTGGCAAATTGATGTGGCTTCTCGTCGCTTTGCGTCTCTTTGTGTGGCTCCACATACAAGTACTCGATTTCATTTTATATTTCTTGCTGTTTCTTTAGTTTATCTGGATATCAGAGTTAAGTATACGCAATTTCGTCTTTTTTATAGTAAGTATTATGAGAATTTGACTAAAATGACAGAGCAGATGTCAAAATCGGGATTTTTCCTATCCCGATCACATATTGGTCTGGATTCGGGATTTTCAAGCAAAATCGGGGTAATCCCGACGAAATCGGTGGACAATCTGTAATGTATTTAAAAAATACTTTCGTGTAGTAGAGCAGGTTACATATTTCATGATGTTTACAGTGTTTTCAAATATGTACATAAACAAGGTTTTGGTTATATTAAGATATTGGTACATGTACCAGATAGACCTTTGAGGCAGGTAATTTTTGACAGCACTTGACTCAACCTGAAGTTGCTTTTTGATGAATTTTACTACCAGAGAGTATGTCATACTCTCATATGTTCCAGTTTAAAATAAATAAATATATCCAGTTAGCTTGCAGGATTTTATTTTTTTATGGTCAAC